>CM032455.1:84396503-84530697 GCA_019049505.1 Pachyrhynchus sulphureomaculatus
GACAAAATATATTTCAAACTTAAAGTTGGAGTAATTCTTTGTATATATTGTTTTTTAATTAACTTTATTTTTAAATAAGATGATTCACACCATTCAAGGATCAAAATATTAAGTATATAATTGTAGTTATAGTACTCATGCAAAACTTACTAAAAACTAGATGGTATATTTTATTTTATTTAAAATTTTATAAGTATCTATCCTAGAACAAATTTATGCAAATCCTCCATATAATGGAAAAACTCGTTAGTATACTTGTTTCTCATTTCATTGCCGTCTTCAGCCAAAATGAAGTTAGTCTAGAAGATTGTAGTTTTTTAATTATTAAAGATCTTTTTTGAGATTATCTTACACTAAGCATGAATCTACATTTTCTTTCCATCAGTCTAATCTACATTAAATTGGGTACTACACATGGGATAGGTATTAATAAACCCTCTTTATTAAGCTTATAATTTCTTTGATTTTCAATTCTCCGCTTTCCAGGAATGTCAAACTTGAAAAATTAATATTTGACCCATTTCCGCATAAATGCAAAGTAAATCTTCTATAACTTTTCAACATCTCTACTATACAATATTGCTTATAATATTTTTTAAAATTAAAAATTTTCTATTCTTGTTATACTCGACCAATTTTGGAATACCAAATTAGTAATATTGCCAGTTAATGATTATTTCACTGTTGAATATTACCGAAAGAAAAACTGTTAGAACTTTAACTAACTAACCTCATATCTCACTGCTTTCACTGCGGAAAATGTATCGGAGCAAAAATAATCTGGCTGCGGAAGCCTTTGGGAATCCTTGAGGCTGATTCAGCGTACATTAAATCACTGTGACAAAACACGAAAAAAGATATAAGTATAACAGCGTGTGGAAGTTTTTTTATTGTAAAACAGACCTCTGTCCTAGTTACTTTTTTTATTACTGGGACTCTAATCTTAAATCATACACTTTATATCCTTTAACATTTTATAGCGTATGAGCTATAAGTAAGCCGAAAAAAAATTTATTCAAATTATATTTGTATCAAGATTCTAAAAAATATGTTACCTTAGAAAATCCTTATAAATCACTTAATAATCATTCTTGAATTTGGCGGGAATGTATTAATTAGAAATGACTTTTTTTCATATCGATAATTAAAAACACAATTAAAATATATCTATTTCATACCATTCAATATACTCAAATTTCTACCCTACCAGAGGAAAACTTGATTTCTTTGTGTAATATTTTATGCATTACACATGTGATATATAAATTTGTACTGGTTAAGACAATACAGTAAATATCTGTAAAAAGAGTTTTATAACATTATAATATATCTTCTTTTAATACCCAAAACCCCCCCAAATGTCAGTAGATAATAACATAACTTTTTTTTTTAGTGTTTCCGTATTTTGTAGGTAGTACCAAATTACATTTAATTTTACCCCACAAAAACAATAATTATTAGATTCTTGAATTCAGCTAGATTTATTTATTGCTATTAGGTAGCTAAGATTGCTATGACTAAATATATATTATATGACTAAGAAATAAACGTGAAAATACTTATCGGACTCTTAAGATATCAGGCCAACTTAATTAACCCAGCCTAGGTAAGGATTTTATTTTATTTTACAAAACCCCGCAATCACGGTACGGAAACACTAATTGCGCAAGTTTCAAAACGTGCACTTTGACGGTTATTTATTTTATTTTAAATGTAACTCTTGTACCTTTTATGTTCATTGCTTAAAACATATGGTTGCAAATTTCACTCAACATTCAGAAACTCTATCTACTTGATTCACATATTTAGTAGCAGTTAATAAGCTTTTTAACTTTCCAACTCATAAACAATATTTCTCAAATAGAGTGACCCTCAAAAAATGACGAAAACACGTTGCGGGGGGTTGTGAAATGAGCACGCAAGTAATATTAGAACGCTGAATTATCTGTTCTTTTAAAATTTGGAAACCCATTTAATTTTTTTACAATAAATTTACTAAAGTGCACAATTTGTTGTCAAGAATTTAATAATTAATACAGTAAGGTACTGATTTTTTAAAGACCCCCCACATATTGAGTGAAGTAATTTCTAAAATATGAGTTCGATGTTAATTTTTAAAAAACTTCTTCTAAACTCTTTGCTAGTTTAACTAGTTTTATTCTGTTTATTTTCTTATTGTATTGTCCATAGTTGAATGTCCTTTCCAATGTTTTATTATCACTAGATAAAAATTCGTATTTAACATGGCGGATATGTTTAGTAGTTCTGTGTAATATCGACATTTCGTAAATATATATTTTTTATTTTTTTGTTTCAGGTACAAGTGAATGTTAATCTAGAAAATAAAAGATGGAAGACGGTAAAAAACATTCTACTGGAGGGTTAACTATAGATCGGGCAGCGTTCCTGATACTTCGAGTGAAAAAAGCTTTTAAGAAGAAGAAACTACAAAGGAGAAAGAACGCGAAAAAAAAAAAGGTAAAGTAAAACTAATTTTTGGGATTAGAAAAGAAGGGTACGTTTAGGAATTGTTATAAAACAAAATGTCCAAAGGAAAAAGGATCAGGACATAAATCGATATTTTTCGGATTTATATCTTGTTATATATCATGAAGATAAATACTTATGAGTAAATAAACTTAATACACGAAATAAAAAAAGAATTTACTTTTTTTCTTAACACTTAGAAAAACGGTTACTAAAGTATTCATATTTACATAGTAGTTAAAATCTTAAACAGGTACAAACTATTTCTATTCTAAATCGACGATCAAGTAGGTGTAAACGCAAAAAAATCAGTAATGCATGTAAAATCTAGGTAATATTTGAAAACTTCAATATTTCAGAGAGGGACTCCGTGTACAGGATTCGAACTAACCTTGTTTGAGTTTGTTTAAAAATTGTTTTGAAAATTCCTTTTATGTTCTATAAACACATGTACGTTTGAAATCCTTTTTAAACTAATAAAATAGTTAGATGGGTCTGTTGTAGACTATATAATATTATATTGGGTGCGGAACATCGTTCGGTTGTTGTTGTCTAATTTCCTCGCCTTTATATTATTCCATTTATTGGCCCTTAATTCTATTGTGCTTACTGCTTGGAGATTTCTTGTCTCCAGGTGTTCCATAACTCTTTTAAAAAATTAAAAGCTAGTTTTTACCATTCTCCTTACACGTAATACAACCCTCGTACCGCCTTAGTAAATCCGTTTCCATATCCATCATCAAAGAACCATCCACTTTTGTTTGATGCAATAAGTCTTAATTTGGAATTCAGTCTTTTCTAGATATTCCCACTGATTATGTAAATTCATCTATTCCTCATTTAGTTTAGTTTTCTATTGTTTTTTTTTATCTGCTCTATCCATGGACCGCTTTTTAAAAAGGCGTTTTATATATTTTCACTTTTGTTCAATTTTCTGTCTACAAGGTTTAAACACCTACTAATTATCCTTACGTATGTAACTCTTTTATATAAATTTCTCTGTTTTTGCGTGTTGAGTTCCAATTCCCCCCTTTTCATATTCCTCCTGGAAACGTTTCATGTATTCTAGATTGTCCTTATCATTTGCTACAAAGTAGGCCATCGATAACTGAAGCGATATGTAAACGTGGTTCTCTCTGAATTTAGGCCCAGGTGATCATATTTCATTTTCCCACAGGGACGTAAAGATTTTTACAAAGTATAGATTAACAAGTAACTGATGAGCATCTTTGTGTTAACATTTTATTTACCAGAAATTCACGTAACATTTTGTTTCACTATTTTATTTTTAATGTTGATCATGTATATATATTTTTTTAACAGTGGGCATAGTTAAAAATGATTTCCTGTAGAATGTCATAGGTTTTTTATGGAAATCTATTAAAATCAGGTGATTCCCTTAGATAATAATTTGACCTATATTCTATTAGTTATTTTAGATATAAAAATTTATTGGTCCATATCTGTCCAGCTCGGAATCAGGATTGTTCTTCTTCCCTCTTGCTCTCTATATTCCTTCTCATTTAAGTTTTTAAGAATTATTGCATATTTACGATTAAGATTGTGTATATAGGTGATATATATGTAAGTTTCCATTCGTTTGATATAGGAGTTCTCTTTAGATACTGATTCATACACCATATTAGTCTTTGAAGTTAGCGTTGTTATGCCACATTTTATTAGTCCTATAGAATTCCTTTTGGATTTGCAACTAGTCTATTATGAAGTTGTACATTTTAAAAGTTGCAACTTCAATGTAAATTTCTTGGTCCTGAAGCAGAATATCTGATAGTGAATTTGCTGTTTGTTCATGTTTACCTTTAGTTTATAGTTCATATTGTTAATAATATTTAAGCCACTTTTGCCATCGCTATAAGTTGAATGATTCTGTACCCACTTTCTATTGATTTTTTACTCCTCGGATAAATCTTTATGTTTCGTCTCTAAACATGTATTGGCTTTTTGGCTTTTTACCTCATTTCTTTTCTAGCTACGGGGAATTATTATTATTCTTCAAGTTATTTGGTTTATTTTAATACATTTATCTTTCTCTGTTTATTTCGCTGTTGTTTGCTATTTTTTTTAATCTGAGTAGTTCGTGCGTTTTATGACGTTGTGTAGTAGATTTCCCTCCAATAATCTTTTTGATTTTTATATCAAGGAATTTTTTATGTAATCAGTGCTGAGGTAGTGTTCGCGTATTTTCGTGAGGTGGCTATCTAAATTGTAATGTTTGTCCATTATTGTTTGTGTTTTTTTCATTTTTCTGGATTGACACTTGTTTTCTTTCTATTATTTGGTTTGGTTCTAAAATTATTGCTTTCAATGTGATGTATATTACTGCTCTGGATGCTTGTAGGACAATGTCTTGTGTTATTACCTGTACCCATCTACTCATTATCCTTATACTCTTGTAAACTACTTACTAAGGTTAATTAAAAATAAGTTGGTTTACTTAATACGTTCATGCATAATATACTAAATAAATTAGATATTTTTTTGTTAACTGTTTTTCGTCCTAACCCTCAAAAAATTTCCTCTAGCTATATTTAGCAATCTGAAAAGTTATGAGAGCAGAAAAATTTAAAACGAACAAGAAATATAATGTTCAGGGTTTACCGTAAGATCCAAACTAGGTAAATGACATAATGAGATCGGGAATATTACTGTTTATAAAACAAATATCCTAAATAAATTGGATGAACTCCTACCTTTAGAAAATATACGGTGACGTTTACCAACGTACATTTTTACTCTTTTCTTGAGAGTACAGTAAATTTGAGAAATTTTTATTACTAAGTTGAATCCAGAAGGTAAGATTTTATTGAATTAGACTGTATGGAAAGGTTTGTTTTGAATTTTATATTATAATATATATGTATATATATATATATATAATATATATATATATATATATATATATATATATATATATATATATATATATATATATATATATATATATATATATATATATATATACATATATACGTATATATATATATAATATATATATATATATATATATATACATATATACGTATATACATATATATATATATATATATATATATATATATATATATATATATATATATATATATATATTATATAAAATTCAAAAAAACCTTTCCATATAGTCTAATTCAATAAAGTCTTATATTATATATATATATATATATATATATATATTATATATATATATATATATATATATATATATATATATATAATATATATATTGTATATATATATATATAATATATATATATATATATATATATATATATATATATATATATATATATATATATATATATATATTATATATATATATATATATAATATATATATATATATATATAATACACATATATATACATATATATATATATATATATATATATATATATATATTATATAAAATTCAAAACAAACCTTTCCATATAGTCTAATTCAATAAAGTCTTATCTCCCCTGGATTCAATTTACTAATAAAATTTCTCAAATTTAACTGTACTCTTAAGAGAAGAGTAACAATGTACGTGGGTCAACGTCACCGTATATTTTCTAAAGGTAGGAGTTCATCCATTTATTTAGGATATTTGTTTTATAAACGTAATATTCCCGATCTTATTATGTCATTTACCTAGTTCGGATCTTACGGTAAACCATGAACATTGTATTTCTTGTTCGTTTTAAATTTTTCTGCTCTTATAACTTTAAATATTTTTATTTCGAAGGAGGTCATATCAATTTTTTTATATTCTCAATCTTTTTGAAATTTAACACTCAGTTTTCTCTGTATAAACATTATATCGATTAATTTTCGTTGAAATACGACTAATTTAATATTATCAAAAATGTCCTATCTAATTCGATGAAATCAAACGTTTATACGATAAACATTTGAGTAAAAAAGACAATATTTTATATGAAGAAATGCTATTTGAGTAAGCTTCCACATGGATTATCATTGGTAGAAGTTTATTTCCATTGTTCTCTCTTAGAAGAGAGCTCAGTTGTCTTAGACCTAGGAAAACAGCAGTAGTTGAAACTAAGACCGGCAGAAATCAAACGTTGTGGATTTGTATCCTCAAAGACAATAACAAATCCAGCTGGTGGCGTTATATTCTTATGATTATTGACATATGTAATTGTAAAAAAATTCTCTACAAACTGGTGATTTTAAATAGATACAGGGGGAAGACAGAAGAAGAGAAAATATGGCTATGGTTATGTAACCACATATTAGGTGAATATTACAAGCAATACTCTAATTTGAATTTATTCTATAAGATCGATGCGGTATACAAAGTGGACAAAAAAATATTTCAATACTTACATTATTGCAATCAGTATGATTAATTTTTAGATTATCTTTGGTAATCGCTTAGATATAATGATAAAGAGAAACATCTAACAATCTTAAATATTTTTAGTTTTGGATGGTTTCTTAACATTTTGAAAACTATTTTGAATGCAGTAACGTGAAGATGTAGAACTGATAGTTATTTTTCTAAATATTATAACCAGATATATCAATCGCAAGATTTATTTTAAAAAAATTAACAGCTCGATAACAACACTGCTGTAAAACAATTAATTTTTTTAAACTTATCACTGATTGAAATTATTAAAAAAAATTCGAAACAGAGGTTGGATAAATTATGATTAGCATCGCGGAGCATAAATTATTTACTATTTTATTTATTTATTTATTAAGTTACCAATAGGGATACAAATCGACACATAGTAATCCACTGAATGGTCTACATAAAAACAATAATTGTGGTTTTTTAAGTATTGCAAGCATAAAATTGTAATCAAATACATTTTAAAATATCATAATATTGGAGAGAAAGCATCAAACATCTTTCCAAAAAATATTTATCTGCCGTAAAAAAGAAATAGTGAAGGAGAGTACCGAAGAATCATAGATACTTTAGAAGTAAGCACAATGAGTTTCTCTTCAGAATAGGTTTTATCTGGATTAGAGACATTAAGAAGAAGTCAATGCTATTTTGCATATTGCTATTTTTTACTATCCGGAAAGAGTTGAGTCTTGAGTCGAGTAGGTATACCTAAATGGCACATAAAATAATTCATTTATCCTTAGGGACATTACTGAAAATGTGTGCTAGTTGATCAAGATTTTTATTAAGTTATTTAATGTATATCGGAGATTATTCTTCGTTTAATCAAAGGCATTAGATTAAAATGATCTCTATTCATCTCTGTAGCAAAATTATTATCATGAATGTAGAATTAAGGTTTAACTGAGAGAACTTAGAACAAACGAACTAAACAAAGAGGCTTTTTTTTTTTTCTTACAAGTACTGCACTTGCGGGTTATAAAGCCTAACAGTTGCAATAAAGTTAATAATGTACAAGTTGAAGGCCTTTTTTGAGGTGACTTTCTTTAACGGCGTATATCCAGTATCATAAGTTCGAGGTACAGTTACTCAGATTCAAAAATAAGCCATTCTAGTTGCATAATTCGCACAAATGATCCAGGTCACTCTGAAGCTTGTTGCAATTCCCTGAACTGGTAACCGAGGTAGATACTTTTGAGTTATTCGCGGAAAGTAGGAATTTGCAATAGTAGAAAAAATATCTAATTTTATTTATAAATATTATAAAAAATAGTGGCCCTATGTGTGACGCTGTGGTACACTGGACGTAGTAAACACATGCCTGGGAGCAAAACCCTTGTGTTGAAACAGATTGTTACTTGTTCCTGCCACGCCGACCTCATTGGGGCGAGCTATTAAAATTTTATGATTAATTTTGTCGAATACCTTGCTGACAGTGTAAAGATCATCCATCTGTATCTTTTTGTCCATAAGGCTATGGAGAGATTCAGCAAATGTAAATAAATTAGATTCCATGGAGCGACTTTGAAAGAAAACCGTGTTGTCCTGAGTTTATGATATCTGTAGCCAAACTAAAAAGATGTCTATATACCAATTTTTGCACTAGTTTAGTATGAGAAATTTTACTTATGAGTCGGTAATTTTGGACATATTTTTTTTTGACCACTTTTAAAAATTTTCACAACCATATCAGCTTTTCATTGATCAGGGAACTCACGGAGTCCTATAGATATATTAAAAATAATGCCAATGGCAGGTAGAAAGAAGTGGCGCATTTTTTTATGAAAAATTATTAGGTCATTATAAGGGTGCTTATTGGAGTCAAGAGTCATCAAAGTATTCAAAACCTCACTCTTTTGGAAAATAATATTCTGCAAAATTACACGATATACAATCCTAGAAAAGTACCAGGATCAATTTGATACTTTTCTGGCACCCTCAAAATATGCTCCACACAAATCGTTAACAGCCAAGCCAACCTTTGCATATTGGGCATTCCAATGGATCTCGTTAGGCAACTAACATATTGTTTTTTAATAGATGAATAATTCCAAATTCTTTTTACATCCTAATCACACCTAATTAAAGTTTTACACCGACCTCATAATATTTTAAAACGTTCTATAACCATTAAACTTTTTATATTTTTAGTGTTCGGCATGGAACACTTATACGATCACTTCGATGTCTGCCCGTCTGTCTGTCACACCCGATTTTCTCCGAAACTATTTGTCATAGAGAGTTGAAATTTGGTACTAATATAGGAATTGATGGCCTCATCAGAGCCGTGTAGTTTTGAAATTTAAGTTTTGACTTAAAGGGTTAGTTTTGGAGGGTGAAATCAGAAGTGAAAAAATAAATTCTTTACCAGGACAACGAGTGGGGGTGTCAAATGAAAGCTTGTAAAAAACACGAATTCAAAAATATATATAAGGTAATACTTGCGCACACTTTTCGTGGTGTTATTTTTTAAAAAAAAACTGCCAAATGGCGCTGTTCCCCTTATCTCAAAATGTACAAAAATTTTGAAAAAATTCTGGAATATTCTCCACGGGGTGTAGATTGAACGAAAATTATCACGACTGCATTACATTTAATAATTTATCTGGTATATAAAAAAAAACAAAAATTTTAGGATCAACAATTTTCAACAAAGATCGGAAACAAACTTTGTTGACAAATCATTTGGGGCGTGTTTTGTGAAGTCATTAATCATTTTGTACCAGCGTAATACAAATTTTTATTTAAAAAGCAATCAACGTACGGAACACTAATTGCGTAAGTTCGACTTGCACTTGGCCGGTTATTAGTGTTCCATACGGAGCACTTATAAGATGACTTCGGTGTCTGTCCGTCTGTCACACCCGATTTTCTCCGAAACTATTTGACATAGAAAGTTGAAATGTGGTACTAATATAGGAATTGATTGCCTCATCAGAGCCGTATAATTTTGAAATTTTGATTTTGGGGGGTGAAATCAGAAGTGAAAAAAAAATTTTTACTAGGTTCAAAATATATATAATGTAATACTTGCGCACACTTTTCTTTGTATTATGTTTAAAAAATCGCGAAAAATCACTGTCCCCCCTTTTATCTAAAAAGGTACTAATCAAAAAATTATAAAATTATAAATATTCGATACGGGGTGTAGATTGAACCAAAATTATCACGAGTGCATTACCTTTAATAATTTATCTGGTATATAAAAAAAATAAAAATTTCAAGGTCATCAGTTTTCAGTAAAGATTGGAAACAAACTTTGTTGAAAACTCATTGGGAGTGTGTTTTGTGAAGCCATTGATTATTTTATATCTCCGCCACAAAAAAATTTTATCTTAAAGGCAATCAACGTACAGAATACTAATTGCACAGGTTCAATTTGCACTTGACGGGTTATTTTTAGTATAGGATTGTACATTTTCTTGATTGATTCTTTCTATTTTATTATAAAAATATATCTAGGCAGTTATTTAAAAATACATTTTTAAATAACAGTGATTATCTGATATTTGTTGACTATTCGTTTCATAATTTGCTTTTCTAAAGTTAAAATATGTATTATTAATGAATTTTTAGGGTTTACGTATACTAAAATCTTGAATAAATTCGATGCATGGGTGATGTATATCTTCAGACACAAAAGAACACTGACTGAGTTCTTCAATCTTGAATTTATGTCATAAAATTTCATCAAACAGTTTATTATGAGACTTTGTATCGGTTATAATATCTCGATCTTGCCAGATACGTTGTACTGAATTAAAATCAACTAATTCATGATCAAAAATAGTATTTTCGAGCCAGGATTCAGTCTTACAAAGAATATCGAGGCTATTTGTATTTTTGTAGTAAGTTTGTTGTTAGAACTTATTTTACATGTCTATGTTGCTGTACTCAAAATAGTTAACAAAAAGTTAAGAAAACATTCAAATAGAATAAAATCAAAAAATATATAAAATTGTTTTTTAGCCACATTTCTTTTCGAAAGCTTAACTTTTCCCTGTATGTACGTACAAGCACCAGCAGGTATGTCAATATTTTTAAGAATTTTTCAGCCATTCGCAAAAATTGAAAAAAAAAACATATTTAGCAACATAACACCATAGGCTCAAAATACTAGATTTGTTATTGTCTGTGATTATAGAAATCCACGAAGTTTGATTTCTGTTGGTCTTAATCTCTACCACTATTGCTGTTTCATTGACCTAAGACACTTGAGCTATGTTCCAAGGGATAATTTAGTAACAAACTTCTACCAATTATAAAATACTAGCCGTGCCCGCGGCTCCGCACGCGTGGACTTGATTTACCTTTATCGTCACTGCTTATTCGTTATGTTTATATTATTATATAGCTCGAGAGGCCTTAGAGGCCCATGGCTTGGTTGCATACTCGTCTCCACTTCTTTTGGTCTCCTGTTAGCTTTTCCCAGTGCGGGATTCCCATCAACTCCAGATCTTGCTTTACTGCCTGAATCCAACCACTCCTCTTATTAGGGCTTGCTTTGCCTGTCTTTCTTCCTTCATCCTTGCCACGTGTCCCAACCATCTTAATCGCTGGCTTCTTATGATTTGGCTTATAAGGGGTAACGTATATAGGCATTTTAATTCGTAGTTTGTTCTTTTTCTCCACAGTCCCTCTTTTTTCCTTCCTTCATAGATTCTTTTCAAAGTTTTCCTTTCCCACACCTCCAACGTCTCCTTTTTTCTTGCATTCAGTTTCCACGTTTCGCATCCATATGTCACCGTGGGTCTGACAACTGTCGTATATATTCTTTCTTTTGCTTTTCTTGATACATTCTTTGATTTCAATATTGGATTCATTGCCCCCAAACATATCTGTCCTTTCGCTATTTTTTCTTGTATCTCCGTCCTTTCTTGTCCACTCTCTATTAGTGTTACTCCCAGACAATTAAATTTGTCGACGTTTTCAAACATATATCTTTTCCCCAAGTTGTTTATTATATTTAAAACTTTTGTTGTTTTTATTATCCTTCTTCTTTGTAATTTCCATGTATTTTGTTTTTTCCTCATTTATCTTTAGTCCTCTCATCCTTCCCCTTTCTTCTATCCTACTTATGGCTTTTTTGAGGTTCTCTTTTGCTCTTGCAATCACTGCTACATCTTCCGCATAGGCCAAGCATTGGCAGGTTTGTTGGTATATCGTTCCATTTGTTTTTATTTCTGACTCCCGGATAATCTTTTCTAGTCAGGGTCATTCTCATCATGCGAATCAATTTACTTGGAATTTTTAGTTCTTCTATTATCTTGTAGAGTCTTTCTCTATTTACAGAGTCATATGCTTCACTGAAATCCACAAAGACCAAGTGTAGTGCCAAATTTTGTTCTAAGGTATTACCTTGGTTTTACTTAATCGAAAATATCTGGTCTGTAACCGAACTATTTTTCCTCAATCCACACTGGTACTCTCCCAGAATAGACTCGGCTTTCTCTTCTAGTCTGTTTTTGATAGTCACCACTACTATCTTGTACACGACATCCAGTAAGGCTATTGGTATATAATTAAGCACATATAATTTTTTCTTCTTTTTTGTATATTGAACAAATAAGCGACTCTCTCCAGCTCACTGGCATCTTTCCTGTTTCCCATATTTCTTGCACCAACTGGCATATTTCATTTTCCAGATCTACTCCTCCAGCTTTTATCATTTCTACTGTTATACAATTTCCACCCGAGGCCTTATTTTTTTTTGAGTATTTCTCTTATTTTTTCCCTCCTGCCCTTCAGTTAATTTTGCTTCCTATTTCTCATTCAACTCCTCATTTTTATCTCCATTTAATGTTTCTTTAAAGTATTCCGCCCATCTATTCAGCCTTTCTGCTAAATTTCCATCTTTTTTCCTACATATTAGCATTTTGTCTCTGTTTATTTTCTTTCTATTTTATAAAAAAAAAACAACATGTAAATCGGATATAAGTGGTTCTTATGTGCTAAGCGCACTAATGTCCAGACAGACAGACAGAGAGACGTTACGTTTTTTATATATTATAGAATTTTTTTGATATATATTAAATTAAGAATTAAAAAAAAACACGTAAATCGGATGAGTGGTTCTCGAATGATAAACACACTAACGGACATACAGACGGAGAGATGTTGCGTTTTATATATATTATATAGATCATTATTATTATTATATAACCTGGCCAGAGAACATATGTATGAATTAAAAAAAAAAACGCGTAAATCGGATAAGTGGTTCTCGAGTGATAAACGCACTAACGGACAGACAGACAAAAAACAGACAGAGATACGATGCATTTTATATATATTATAGATGTAATAAAATATATATCTATAACCTGGTCAGAGAACATATGTATGAAATTAAAAAATCACGCAAATCGGATAAGTGGTTCTCGAGGAATAAGCGCACTAATGGACAGACAGACAGACAGAGAGAAGTTGCATTTATATATATTATAGGTATAAATTATTATTATTATTATATAACCTGGCCAAAGAATAAATGTATGAATTTAAAAAAAAGACACGTAAATCGGAATAAGTGGTTCTCGCATGATAAAACGCACTAATGGACAGGCAGACAGACAGAGAGACACTGTATTTTGTAAATATTATTATTAGATTTATAGATATTTTCTGCTACATAATATTGTTCCATATTTAATGGTTTAGGCTGTGTATTGCAAGAAAACGCGCTAGCGGCAAACTTTTTTCCGACTTCACTCACTATTATCGTCACTGCTCATTCCTTATGCTACCTATCGTAACAAAATATAGCCTATAACCTGGCCAGAGAACATATGTATGTTTTAAAAAAAAAAGTACGTAAATCGGATAAGTGGTTTTCCAGTGATAAGCGCACTAACGGACAGACAGACAGACAGAGAGACGTTGTATTTTATATATATTATAGATGTGAAAGCTTACTCAAATAGCATTTCTTCGTATATTATATTGCCTTTTTTTACTTAAATGTTTATCGTATAAACCTTTGATTTTATCGAATTAGGACGGACAGTTTTGGTAATATTTAAATTAGTAATATTTCAACGAAAATTAATCGATATAATATTACATAGAGAAAAATTTAGCTTTACATTTAAAAAAAAAATTGATATCACATTTCCTGGAAAAAATATTGCCTTAAATTTGAAACACACTTTTCTATACAGCCTTAATTTGTTCAAAAATAAATCATTCTAATTACACCAAATTTTATCTCCTGAATTTTATTATTAAATTTTATTAAATTTAACTGTACTCTCAAGAGAAGAGTAAAAATTGTATGTTTGTCAACGCTCTAGTCTATTTCCTAAAGGTATTAGTTCGTCAAATTTATTTAGGATATTCGTCTTATAAACAGAAATATCCCCCATCTCGTTATGTCATTTACCTACTTTGAATTTTACGGCAAACCCTGAACAGCATATTTCTTATTCGTTTTGAGTATTTCTCGCCCTATATCATTTCAGTTTGCTAAAAAATAGCCAAAATAATAATTTTTAAATTAACAATATCTCAACGAAATCATTGAATAAGATTGCTATGTCAGAGGAAGGAAAATATCTGCAACCAAGAATAAAAAATGTAATGTTTCCTTTTAAATTCAAGAAACTTTTACTACATAACTTCTGCCATCTATATATTTTCTAGTTAAATAAAATCCAATTATTTGAAGGAGGTGTCGGCAACCATAGAAAATCTCCATCTCATCTTTTTTTTTGAGGGATTCGACGTAGAATTAACAAAAAGACTTCTAATTTATTTAGTATACTATGTAATAAAGTTTTAAGTTAACCAACTTGTCTATAATCTCAGTAATTAATTTACAAGGGTATAAGGATATCAGTTAATGGGTAGAGCAGACAAGAAATCTAACATCAATTATTGACTATATTGTAACAAAATAAGAGATTGTCTTACAAGTAAATGATATAAAAGCCTATAGAAGGGTAACATACCCCACAGGTCAATATACACTAAAAACTTAAAGCGAAAATTTTTAGGACCTTTCCAAATAACAGAAAGAGAAATGTATAAAATCCAGAAAATTTGAAAAGATACTCGTACAAAGAATAATGGACAAACATTATAATTTAGATAGCCACTCCACGAAACCACGCGGACACTGTTTCAGCATTGACTAGATGAAAAACTGTTTCAGCACTGATTAGATGAAAAACTACAAAAAGATAGATAATCAAGAACTCATTGGAGGAAATGTACGAGAATATAATCAGAAGTTGTGGAGGAAGCACTCAGAATAAAAAATGTCGATTTTAGCAAACAATTGAATAAACTAGAAAAGTAATAATAATAGCTAAGAGAAAAATATGGGATAAAAAGGCCAAAATATATACACGTTTAGGAGGAAAACATAAAGATTTATCTGAGGAGTAAGATCAATAGAGAATAGGCTCGCGATTATTTAACTTATATCAAGGGCAAAAGCAGATTGAATGTTATTAACAATACGAACTAACCTGCGTTAACTAAGGCTACATATGAACAAACGATAAATTCACCATCAGATGTTCTGATTCAGGATCAAGAAATTTGCATTTAGGTTGCACCTTTAAAAATAGAATACAACTTAAAACTAGAGGACTTGCAAATCCCAAAGGAATTCCTGTACAATTTATGGAATGTGTCATAATAAAAACTGTCTGAAAGACTAACATGGCGCATAAATCAGTATCTAAACAGAACCCGTATATCATACGAATAGAAAGTTAGATACATCTCATCTATATACACAATCTTAATCATAAATATGTAAGAATTCTTACTTGACTTAAATGAGATATAGTACCGTACTATATATATATATATATATATGTATATATATATATATATATATATATATATATATATATATATATATATATATTATATATATATATATATATATATATATATGTGTGTGTGTTGTGTGTGTGTGTGTGAGTGTGTGTGTGAGTGTGTGTGTTATATTTCTTCTGTATAATACAATAATATATACATATATATGTAAAAGTGGTTTAAGTTATTAACGAGAAAACTCAGAAAATATCATAATTAAAAATATAATGGTACCGGCCTGGTATCTTGTCATATTTTTGTATTTTCTTTATCTGTAAGATAACTTTTGATTGTACAGCTCTACAAAATTTCATTTTTGCCAGTCCCATTGCTGGTTATTAACTGAGCTAACATCAAAATATTTAGGTTGATATATGCTTCATTGAGGCGGTTCTCTTTCTCAGTATCATGTTTACACTGATCACCAATGAAAATAAATTATCCTTTTTGTAATGTAAAGTAAAGCTTAATTTAGACGCAATAAACATATTAGAGGTACTGTAATATTTTAAATGTTAAAAAATAAATACACAAAATCACAGGAAAAAACGCAACATAAAAAATTATACTGTTATGGTTCAATATATTTTTTGATGTGACAGGGGATACTTCCGGACATAAGACCGCAATTCTAATACCCTAAATAAAACAGTCACGCATTTAGACAAGGGACGATGGAGTTGACAGCAATTTATTTAAAGGTTACGTTTTCCTCTTAAATATACAGAAATATTTAAGATAAAATGAGATTTGAATTGAATATAATTAAATAATGGATTATTGTTTTCGTAGAGAAATTATTTGGGCAGAACTGACGACCAACTTAGAACATCGTTTGGCTATTTTTCCTTTATATAAACTTAGATTCAAAAACGAAATCTATCGCTTTAGAAATATAGAAAGAAGCAATAGCTGAAGCAAATTAAATTAGCAAGTTAATAAATAGGCATAAGTTTAGGTGAAATATTCATTAGTGGGCCTCACGTTAGTTGATAAATCATTAAACCTGCAAAATATCTTGGCAAGTCTAAAGGATAAAATTTATGAACTTGAAATAAGTAGAATATATGTATGAGTTGCAGTGGGGTCATAATAAAATTTTGTTAGGTAAACTCAAAGTCAGCTGTGATAGATCAGAAAAATCAAGTATTGTTGGACATATTCTTCAACATAATCACATAGTAACGTCTAGCCATTGAAGGTTAATCAAAAGTGCATCTGATAGGAGATTTTACAGGTATATAAAATAAAAATTCTCTGTCTTTTAACTGAGACACGTGTTTTCTTAAGTATTTTTTTTATATTGAATCCAAAAATATCATAAAAATACCCGGTCAAGTGCAAGTTGAACTTGCGCAAATAGTGTTCCGTACGTTGATCGCTTTTAAAATCAAAAATTTTCTTACGGAGGTATAAAATTATCAGTGACTTCACAAAACACACCCCAAATGAGTTTTCAACAAAGTTTGTATCCAATCTTTACTAAAAACTGATGACCTTAAAATTTTTGTTTTTTTATATTCCAGATAAATTATTAAAGGTGATAATTTTCGTTCAATCTACACCCCGTGGAGAATATTCCAGAATTTTTTCAAAATTTCTTGATCAGTACTTTTTGAGATAAAGGGGGGGGGGACAGCGATTTTTGCGATTTTTTAAAAATAATACAAAGAAAAGTGTGCACAAGTATTACCTTATATATACATACATATATATATATATATTATATATATATATATTATATATATATATATATATATATACATATATATATATATATATATATATATATATATATATATATATATATATATATATATATATATATATATATCTTTTACTCGTATTTTCACAAGCTTTCATTTGACACCACACTCGATGACCTAGTAAAAATTTTTTTTTTCATTTCCGATTTCACCCCTAAAACTAACCCCTTAAGTCAAAATTTAACTTTCAAAACTACACGGCTCTGATGAGGCCATCAATTCCTATATTATTACCAAATTTCAACTTTCTACGACAAATAGTTTCGGAGAAAGTTGGGTGTGTGACAGACAGACAGACAGACAGACACCGAAGCCATCTTATAAGTGTTCCGTACGGAACACTAAAAAGACATCCACTGTGAGGTTTTTTTTTTTTTTCAAAAAACACACTTAGTTGCCAGAAATTAAATGGAAAAAAAAAAATACATTTTAATGAAAATAAAAATAGTCTAGCTCTTAATCTTAGGTTTAGTCAATTATTGCTCCTGATTGACGTGTTTAGTAAAATGCGCATAGAGTGCAAATGAAAGTGCTTGAAGTAGTAGTGATAACTGTTGTCTCGTGCCATTTTACCAAAGATTTCAAATTACAATGTAACTAAAAATATTGCCCGTGCTAATTATAACTTAGAGTAAAATTAAGCCTAATTAATTGTCTATAGGTAAAAGGATAAACATTTTTAAAAAGCCTAGAGGTTAAAAGATAATTTTTCGCAAAGTAGACATATAAAAATGCTTTCGGTTTTATAATTCTCCTATATTAAAAATTTAGAAGGACTAAAACACAGAACAAAGTTGCAAAATTAAATATAATCAGTATCACCACAGTTACCAACTTTCTGGAAAATAAAAACCGATAAACAATAAGTTATAAATTTCCAAGGCCCTCCTGAAATAATTATCTTTCGTAAAAATTGATCAGAAATGAAGGAATATATCGCCTTAGCGGACTAAGTTCTTCAAGTAAGTGTTTCGCTTCTATGTCATAAGTACGGATGTCCAAAGTTATGGACTATCTGTGAATGTCATATATAAATCAACAAACCTCTCGGGCAGTCGCTAAGGTAGGTAGTCAAAATTTCACCAAATTCACCATACGACCACTCACGCGGCCAGATAATTCCATTGCAACCACACCTGTTGAGAGTGCGAACTTGTTGGCAGAACTCTTTGCTTCACATTCTACTGTCGATTTCCAAGGAAAAACACCACCTACTATTCCCATATTGCAGACAAAGATGTACGATGTTGTCTTCAGACAGCGTATCATAAAGCGTATTTTAATGAAGCTAGACACCAAAAAGGCTTCTGGAGCTGACGGAATACCTGCCATAGTTCTAAAAAACTGTGCAAGGGAACTAACACCAGTTTTCTGTAGACTTTTTAACCTATCCTACAGAAAGGGAATATTTTCCGTCCTGCTGGAAATGTGCCACGGTTCAGCCGATACCTAAAAAAAGGCAAGAAGACCTTGCCAAATAACTACCGACCAGTCGCACTGCTTTCAATAATATCGAAAGTCATGGAAAAGGTTATCAATCAGCATCTTTTAAAATATCTTGAACGATTCAATATTATTAGCGATCACCAATATGGTTTTCGTAAACATAGATCAACACGGGACCTTCTGACGTATGTAACACAAGTCTGGAACAACGCAATTGAACACTGAATTTCGAGCGGTTGCTCTTGACATATCCAAGGCATTCGACCGTGTTTGGCACGATGAACTGTTGGCTAAGCTACGCTCTTGTGGTATGTCTAAAAGGTTCTGTTTATGACTCTCATGTTTCCCCCTCGAGAGCGTTCTTTACGAGTGGCGGTCGACGGATTTCTCTCTAACACCTTCACTATCAACGCCGGTGTGCCCCAGGGCTCCATACTGTCTCCTACTATTTTTCTCATTTACATTAACGATCTGCTGGAAAAGACCGGGAATCCAATCTACAGCTTTGCAGATGACGGTACGCTTGTTTCTTCATTCATCTTGAACGCTTGGACATCAGCTACTCAGGCGAATATCCGCAGAATGCAGGAGGCGGTTCAACTTAACAAAGACCTGGAAGAAATTCGATCTTGGGGTGACAGTAACTAAGTGGAATTTAACGCTCTACAAAAACCCAGGGGGCAGTTTTTTCTAAAAAAGTTAACGTTGCTGAACCCGACATAGTTATGTCGGGGTACTCCATTCCCCTAGCATCGTCGCTCAATTTGTTGGGCGTTAGTTTGGGAGCAAATATGTCCTGGCATGAACATGTTGCAGGCATAGCAAGGAGAGTTTCTCAAAAGTTGGGAATATTATTCCGAACCAGAAAGCTTTACAACCCACAACAACTGTTAATTCTTTACAAAGCTCAAATTCGACCAACTATGGAATCCTGCTCCCATGTTTGGGGCTGCGCTCCCAAATATACACACATGCATTTGTTGGATTCTGTTCAGAGAAGAGCTGTCCGTCTGATTGGAGACCCGGAATTGACGGCGGTCTTGATTCGCTGGAACATCGAAGAACGGTTGGCGACTTGAGTCTGTTCTACAAGTATTTTCATGGAAAGTATTCTGAGGATGAAGCCCGCTTAATTCCTCCCAAAGCGGTGCATGTTAGAAATACACGTCGCGCTGGTGTTTCACATCTGTATGAGGTTCAGCTTGTTACTCCACGTACAACGCTTTTTTTCAAGCAGTCTTTTATATGGAGAAACATCATCCCTTTGGAATAATTTGCCCAGCACTGTGTTTCCCACTGAATACAATCTACAGCGACTCAAGAACAGCGTAAATCGCTTTTTCCGCACACATGCCGCTCCTGGAGCGCTTTAGGGACTTCCCTGCAGCACGTGTGCTAGACCCATAAAAAAAAAAAAAAACTGAAAGATATTTGTTGATTAAAGGGGCAAATCGCAAACATAAAGTAACAGTATGAAAACTTGCAATTAAAGTACTAAAACTGCCATTCAATAAATAACAGTAACTGTAAAAAAAGTAGAGAATGTTAATACCACTATGGAATGTTTACTCTTAAGGTTTGGTTACAACTGGCACTTTTAGGTATAGGCTTTTTAAATCTCTTTTGCTGTTGCTGTGTGTCTGCGATTTGCTTTTTTTACATAGGCAGGCTGGCGAGCTCTGATACGAAGCAAAACATACATGTCCAAATTTGGTGATTCATAAATGGCATGGGGGATACTCTATAACTTTCGACGCCCGTACTTTTGATGAAGAAGCGAAGCAGGGTCTGATTTGTTAAACTTTGCTATATATTTTTCACGGACAATATGATGATGATGATGTTAAATGTAAGGCACGTCGACAACTGTGGTCATTTGGCGCCTGTGTTAGGTTATATCTTAGTATAAAGATCAACTTCTTTCAGGAATTTTAATAGGGATTGTATATTTTTTTTATTTGGTGGTCAGAATTTCGTTTAGTGGACTTCGTAGATTATATTTAGTCCTAATGTGAGTATAATCATAAGACAAAATATTCTTTATTGTGAGTGTAGTGAGATGTATTTGACAAATGGGGATCGGATCATTTTTAAAAAGGTAAGCATGAGTAAGATGTGTATGTCCCGTAGCTATTCTCCTCTATATGATATTATCTCTTCTGCTCAAGCTCTGAAGATGCAAGGGTGGGTATACATTTGATTTTGATTCCAAAGTTTATTCTCGTCTTGCTGATCCCATGAAAGTTGGAACATATTTTTTATGGTTTTAAGAAAATGATGGTAGACTAGATGAATCAAATAAAGAAGATTGGCCTAACAGGACATCTATCAAAATTTATTTTAAATTTTCTTAAATCACGCTCATTTAAGGTCAAGATAAACAATCATTTCTCAAACATACGTGAATTAATAACGGGAATTCCCCAGGAATCAGTCTTAGTCCGACTCTTTTCCTTTTGGCTATTCGAACCATAGAAGAGCACATACGACAAATACTTCACTGAAAATCTTTGCAGATGACATAAATATATATAGTTTCCGAAAATGACAACTCTAACATCACAAAAAAATTTGCAAACAAACTTTAACTAAATTGACGGATTGGTCTAGACAAACCGGCTTTCTTTTTTCACCATTGAAATCCTCTGTAACACACTTTTGCAGGAAAAGAGGTTGCTCTAAAACAAACATCCTATCTCTGGCAAACACAACCATACCCCCGAAAGATAGCGGGCGTCTTTTAGGATTGGTTTTTGACAATAAATTAAGATGAAAAGTCACATAGAATATTTAAAAGACAAAACTAAAAAAGATCTATACCTAATGAAACAATTATCCAATATAACATGGGGTGTTGATTTTCCCATCTTTAATAAACCTATATAGGTCAATCAACCTTTCTAAGCTGAACTGTGGAGACTTTATTTATGACGCAGCCAATTCCTCTCTAAAAAGATCACTGGAAGTCATTCAGAACCATGCAATAAGATTGTCCACGGGAGCATACAAAAACAACTCCAGTTCCTAGCTTACAAGTAAATTGCATCAATATTACCTCTATCCTTACAAAGACAATTTTCCTTGATGCGTTTCTATTCCATTTCACTTTTTAGAACCCATGCAGCAAGATCACTCGATCTACAAAATATCTTCTAAAAATCGTACAGTCCTAAAACAATACAATCTAGAATTAAAACGTTTCTTTCTAGTCAAGACACTAAATTTTACACCCCTGTCACATCTAAATATCTAATATTCCCACCATGGACAAACAGCTTACTTAAAATTGATCTCAGTCTCACTAAATACAAAAAGGATTCTACCTCTCCAATATTATTAAAATCATTATTCATTCAAAAATATTACAGGAAAAATATAAATATTTCATTGATGGATCTAAATCCATATTGGGAACGGGCGCAGCGGTAATTTCTCCTATATCCAAATCAAGATATAAAAATAAAACAATATATCATCGATCTTTACAGCGGAAACTGTTGGCCATAAGAGAAGCCATCAGATCTGCAATATCCAACAAAAATAAAAATATTTTAATCATCTCAGATCACTCAGTTCCCTACAATCCATTAATGCATCTAAAACGTCTATACCCTTAACTGGATATAATGAATCTTGTACAAATAGGCAATGTCCGTTTAATACAAATTGTGTTTCTATGGTCTCTCAGCCATGTCAACATAAAGGGGAATGACCTATAGGATATAAATGCAAAAGCAGCAATCATAATCAGGGAAAAAAAAAAAAAAAAAAAAAGCGGACAATATGCGTTACACGGCTCTCCTAGGGGATCAAAAGTGCGATATTTCTGAAAAAAATCGCAAAATTGCGAAGACCGGAAGCGAATTACTAAATACTACTCTATACCGGGGTCAGCCGTACTGGATTTTTGGAGTTACCGCTAAACATTCAATAGTTGTATTCATACTATAAATTTTACAGTTATTGCTATTTATGGTGGTATTAGTAACCTATAATAAGAAGAGAACTAAATCTCATTTTCACTATGTGTTTTGCTCCTAAATTAAAGGTTTTGGCACATTCACACCGGGAGGCACAGAGGTTTGTTGGCTACCGGTACTTTTATGTGTATATTTTTAGGTCATTGCTGCTGTGGGTTTACCAATTTGCCCCTTTACCTAGGCTGACTGACAAGCTCTCATATGGAGTGGGATTATGCATGTTCTAGTTTCATAGATGGTACGCCCAAGTAGTCTATAGAATTAATCGCCCGCGTTTTTGATGCAGCAACAAAGCACGGACTAGAGGATCTTGGTCCGCTAAATTAATAATTTCTTGTTTTTTTTTTTCTCAAAAATGCTAATATTGGAGAAGGTGAAAGTATGAATTAAGTTTAAAAAAAAAACCTATGCATATGCGATATGTCACACAAATTTTCATAAAAATAGTGGTGTTATGAACGCATTAAGGCTTTCTCAAAATGACGTGGTGTAAATTATATGTCTCTCTAAGATTATACAAACAGTCCCAAATAGTTCCAATTCCTGATATTATCAGTGCAACACGAAAAAAAATAACCATATACGGACACCACCACGTGATAATATACCAAAAAAAAAGACCCGTGTCTCCCAGTTTTTCCGAAAGTCATTTACTTTTTTTTTTATGGGCCCCCAAAGATTTGAGGCCTGGGTGTAATTTTTGCAAAAAACTCATCATATTCTGAGGCTCATATCTTGCAAACCGTTCGGAATTTTAATTTACTTTCTGTGGCAAAGTTGTAGCCTTGTCATAAGGAACAAAAATTGTGAACATTTTAAAGTAAAAAAAAACTTCATCTTCAAGATCAAAATAGCAAAAAAACTGTAAAAAATTCGATTTTTTTTACCTTTTTTTCCCTGTTTAGGCCCATAGCTAGCAAAACCGTTCAAAATTCAAGGAAACAATCAACTACAATAATGTAGCTAAGATATTAGGTTAAACAACTTTCTAGAATATATGAACTTCTAGGAATGATTCTTAAGGCACTGTTTAGGTAGCCGCAAAAGTGAAAATTTCCCGAAAAATCTACTTTTTTAAAAGTTTTTTGCGATTTTTGATCTGGAAGATGAAATTTTTTGGATTTATATGTTCACAATTTTTGTTCTCTATGACAAGAGCTACAACTTTGCTTCAGAAAGTAAATCAAAATTCCAAACGGTTTTTGCAAGATATGAGCCTGAGAATATGATCAGTTTTTTGCAAAAAAGACACCGAGGCCCCAAATCCTTGGGCCTCATAAAAAAAGTACATGAATTGGGCCCAAAACTGGAGCATCGGGTAAAAAAAAGACCCGGTGTCTCCCAGTTTTGCCCCAAGTAATGCATTTTTTTTTTTTATGAGGCCCCAAAGATTTGGGGCCTCGGTGTCATTTTTGCAAAAAACTGATCATATTCTCAGGCTCATATCTTGCAAACCGTTCGGAATTTTGATTTACTTTCTGAAGCAAAGTTGTAGCTCTTGTCATAAAGAACAAAAATTGTTGAACATATAAAATCCAAAAAATTTCATCTTCCAGATCAAAATCGCAAAAAACTTTAAAAAAGTAGATTTTTCGGGAAAATTTTAACTTTCGCGGCTACCTAAACAGTGTTAAGAATCATTCCTAGGAAGTTCATATATTCTAGAAAGTTGTTTACTAAGATCTTAGCTACATTTTTTGTAGTTGATTGTTTCCTTGAATTTTTTGAACGGTTTGCTAGCTATGTGGCCTAAACAGGGAAAAAAAGGTAAAAAAAAAATCGAATTTTTTACAGTTTTTAGCTATTTTGATCTTGAAGATGAAGTTTTTTTTACTTTAAAATGTTACACAATTTTTGTTCCTTATGACAAGGGCTACAACTTTGCGACAGAAAGTAAATTAAAATTCCGAACGGTTTTTGCAAGATATGAGCCTCAGATAATGATGAGTTTTTTTTCAAAAATTACACCCAGGCCTCAAATCTTTGGGCCCATAAAAAAAAGGGCATGACTTTCGGAAAAACTGGGAGACACGGGTCTTTTTTTTTTTTGGTGTACTATCACGTAGTGGTGTCCGTATATGGTTATTTTTCTATAACTTAAAAAATTACACACAGTGAAAGGAACAAAAAAACCAATGTTATGTTATTCACGAATTAAACAATACACCAACTTAATAAAGAGGTCACGCAAGAAATTATTTAGGGTCTCAGATTACATTATGCTGATATTAAATATACGTTTTAGTAATTATTGTAAAACTTGACGTTAAATCACAATATACAAATGTTTAAATTATTCAGTTACTACAATATCTGGTATACTTTGACATAATTACCTTAAATCATTTTTGGTAGATTTAATAGAGGCCTATCTGTCATCTACATGTTTTGTTGTCGATCAAATATTATACGAATAAGCTTTAGAAGCAGACATAGGTTCCACGCTATCTCCTATAGTGGCCAATATTTTTACGAAAGCTTTTAAAGAAAGTACCTTGAGTTCAACTCACGCACACGTTTAGTCGATCACGGACCATTAGTCGAGCTAGTATCGACAAATAAGAGAACAGAAGTTATTATGCCTATAAAGGCGCAACATACATTAAACAGTACCTAAAATTGAAACGTATTCCTGTCCTCAATCGGAAGCCTTATACAGCTACAAGCCGACAGCGTTATGACCTACGAATGACCAATTTTAGGTATAGTTTATTGTATCTCTCATCACGATGTTACGCCAGTGTGACAATAAGTACTACAAATTCTACCCTCGATCCTAGCTCTACTAATAATCCGCGCTACAGCGAAACGGATCTCGGGATAGACTAGAGAAGAATGTTGAAATATGATCTTTGTTCATTTTCATTGATTTTACACTGAACTTCAGGGGCCAGGGGAATCCCAGGGTTCTCCTAGTACCGGCATTGACGCTCTTGAGGTACCTGAGTCATGCTGTGCTGTCTTATGTTGTCCAGATTATGTGTAACAGAAATATAATAATAAGGTTTTTACCGTGCCGAGAAGATGAATGGCTCAGCGTTTATGAGTCGAGAACGGTTCTCTCCCGGATACCGGGCGCCCTCCGCGAGTAAGTAGCCTTGCTGTGGCATCCAGGTTCTGCCGCAGTCGACCCTTCTTTCCTAGGATAGTCGTGGGAACACTATGCTGAACAATAATAATTATAATAATGATAATGGCATGGTGTTTGCGGAGGCGGACCCCTGTCGTACAAATAGCTACAGCACCACCACAACAACAACAACAACCACAGACAAACCAAAAAAAACCGCCTCAGCCGAAATTATCCCCTATAGTTTTACCAGATCCGCCATTGTAGGTGATGGAAATTGTCTTTTCCGTGCAGTTAGCTTACACTTAGATGTCCACCAAAATCACCATGAGAAACTCCGAGAGGTTGCTCTAAGATATATACAACAAAACTGGTCGGAACTTCACACATTTCATTAATTGAAGACGACGCTATGAAAGATTTCAATAACTACTATAATTATATGAGGAAAAATGGCACCTATGGAACGAGCCTAGAGCCCTCTCGGAAACCCAAAATAGCAAACTTTCATATCTTCTCAAAACAACGAAGAACAAGAGATACGAAAATAACCTTTAGAGACGGACCAACAATAATAAGCACAGGAAAACACACCGAAACTATTTACCTTCTACTAACAGGTAACCCAATGTCGGGACACTTTGAGCTTCTGACACCACAAAATACTGAAAACATTCCAAACAACAGTAGACCAATAAAAGAAGCATCGGGCGAGTTCGTAACGATCGAAAACGTCGCGGAAAAATGGTAGCTAGACCAAAACGTTGAAGACCGGGCAACCGAAAATGGATCTGCCAAAAGCGTTGTGCCGGCGAGTAAGCCGACCACCCACCAAAGCGTTAAAAATCAAAGCAACGCCTGAATTGCACCACAGAAATCAACGAACATGCCATGCGTTGCTATAATAAAATCACAAAACCTACCACATTATATATAAAAACAAAATAGAAATAAAAAATAACAACTGTTGCTGAAATCCTCCAGGGTGTGGCTGCCTTGGGTAGCGAACAACCGGAGGCTGAAGCGACATCTAACGCGGGGGCATCAACAGGCCCTAAACCCCGCGTTCGTTACAGCGGCCCGGCCAGACGCCGTTTTAAAAAGCTGCGGAAGAACGAGGGGACTAATCAACCTGCACACTACTCCTGCAGCAAAGAGGTGAGAGGCGGAACGGCGACCCCGGCCCAAATGCTCGGGCGCGGTGAGCCGGACAATGCTTGTTCGGATCTCCGTGTGGGGGCTGGTTCAGGGGGCGTTGGCATGCCGAGATCATAATTTTAAAATAGATTTTTGCAACATACAACAACTCGAACATAATTTCAATGCACCAACACCTGCAATCGAATAAACCGCACGTACTCGCTCTCTGTGAAACCAAGGTCAGTTCATCGACCAGCACAGTCAACTATCCTTATCCTGGGTACGACTTCTATTCCCGATTTAGACGTAACTTGGGAGTCGTTTTTTTTTTTTTGTCAGACGCGACCTCTCTTGCCAACGAGAAGAGGCTCTGGAGCCCCCAAACTTTGATGTTATGTGGTTAAAAATAACGAATCAACAAAACCGGAAGGTTCATCTGTATCCTCTATCGACCACCAAGTGATACTAACTTTAGAACATTTTTTTCGCTTTTCTCTTGCGGACACTATTGATCATTTACAAACTAACTATCCAAATGTTGAAATTGCCATCCTGGACGACTTTAATGTCCACAACAACGACTGGCTTAAATATTCAAATACTACCGACGAACAAGGTCGTGAAGCTGAATCATTCTCAATCAGTTGTGACTTAACTCAGCTTATTGACGAACCAACATGGATCCCTGATCGAGACGGGGGGAAGTTCGCCAGTCTTCTTGATCTGTTTTTAACCATCAATCCGGAGATTTACACAGTCACCGTAATCCGCCATTAGGTTCTTCCGACCATAAGCTGCTTTCGACATCGAGTATCCTACCAATCAGTGACAGAGAGGCGCCTAAACCGCGCAAGAGTTGGCACTACAGATCTTTTTTCTTGATTAGACGTTTGTTTTTCGTTCTGATGACCCATCTGAGTACGCCAGGGAGGTTTCCGATGTTATTTTGGCTGGTATGGAAGCTTAAATTCCTTTTTCGAAGCAATGCCCTTCTAACGGTAAGCCTTGGTTTGACCGAAAATGCAAAGAAGCTGTTGCTTCTAAACATCTTGCCTACACACGATGGCGTGAAAATCGCAACACCTTTGTTCGTGTCCGGAACAGATGCAAAGATATTATGGACGAAACCAAGGAGGTACACAATCGGCGAATTAGAAACAAACTTCTCGCTTGTCCCAACAATTTCAGTTCCTTTTGGTCAGTCGTTAAGGCAGTTAGCCAAAATTTCACCAAATCCACCATACCACCACTCACACGGCTAGATAATTATATTTCAATGACACCTGTTGAAAAAGCGAACTTGTTGGCTGAACTCTTTGCTTCACATTCTACTGTCGATTTCCAAGGAAAAAAAAACACCATCTACTATTCCCATAGTGCAATCAAGGATGCCCGATGCTGTCTTCAGACAGCGTATCATAAAACGTATTTTAAACGAAAAAAGCTTCTGGCGCTGACGGAATACCTGCCATAGTTCTCAAGAACTGTGCGAGGGAACTGACACCAGTTTTCTGTAGACTTTTCAACCTATCTTACGGAAAGGGAATATTTCCTTCCTGCTGGAAGTGTGCCACAGTTCAGCCGAGACCTAAAAAAGGCAGGAAGACCTTGCCAAATAACTACCGACCAGTCGCACTGCTTTCAATAATATCGAAAGTCATGGAAAATGTTATCAATGGGCATCTTCTAAAATATCTTGAACGATTCAACATTATTAGCGATCACCAATATGGCTTTCGTAAACATAGATCAACAGGAGATCTTCTAACTTATGTAACACATGTTTGGAACAACGCAATTGAACACTTTGAAAAATCTCGAGCGGTTGCTCTTGACATATCCAAGGCATTCGACCGTGTTTACGGTCTTATGGTATGTCTGAAAAGTTCTGTTTGTGGCTCTCATGTTTCTTCAGTGAGCGTTCTTTACGAGTGGCGGTCGACGGATTTCTTTCTAACACCTTCACTATCAACGCCGGTGTGCCCCAAGGCTCCATACTATCTCCTACTCTATTTCTCATTTACATTAACGATCTGCTGGAAAAGACCGGAAATCCAATCTACAGCTTTGCAGATGATAGTGCGCTTATCTCTTCATTCCCTTTGAACGCTCATACATCGGCTGCTCAGGCGAGGGTCCGCAGACAGCGGCAAGTTAACAAAGACCTGGAAGAACTTCTATCTTGGGGTGACAGTAACCAAGTGGAATTTAACGCTACAAAAACCCAGGCGGCAGTTTTTTCTATAAAAGTTAACGTCGCTGAACCCGACATAGTTATGGCGGGGCACTCCATTCCTCTAACATCGTCACTCAATTTGTTGGGCGTTAATTTGGGAGCAAATATGTCCTGGCATGAGCATGTTGCAGGCATAGCAAGGAGAGCTTTTCAAAAGTTGGGAATATTATTTTGAACCAGAAAGCTTTACACTCCACAACAACTGTCATTTCTTTACAAAGCTCAAATTCCAACAACTATGGAATACTGTTCCCATGTTTGGGGCTCCGCTCCCAAACATACACTGCATTTATTGGACTCTATTCAGAGAAGAGGTGTTCGTCTGATTGAAGACCCAGAACTAACCGGCGGCCTTGATTCGCTGGACCATCGAAGAACAGTTGGCGACTTGAGCCTATTCTACAACTATTTTTATGGAAAGTGTTCGGAGGATGTGGCCCGTTTAATTCCTCCCAGAGCGGTGCATGCTAGAAATACACGTCGCGCTAATACTTTACATCCGTATGAGGTTCAGCTTGTTACTCCTCGTAGAATGCTTTTCAAGCAGACTTTTATATGGAGAACATCATCCCTTTGGAATAATTTGCCCAGTACTGTGTTTCCCACTGAGTACAATTTATAGTGATTGAATATATATATCTATATATATGGTATATATATATATATATACATATATATATATATATATATATATATATATATATATATATATATATATATATATATATATATATATATATATATATATATATATAGAGAGAGAGAGAGAGAGAGAGAGAGAGAGAGGGCGAGAGAGATTGTTTCTGTTTCGAATTGATGTTAGAAATATCATATTTCTATGAGTAATGAATTATATTCAGGAGGATTTGAAAATTAAAGGTGGGAAATTTTTTCTTTTACAACTCTGTTAGTACATCCCTTGATAATTTTAAATATACTAATAAGAGAGTAGTTACCGTAGGAAAACTCCTAAGAAGGACAATAACTTAGTCGTTAGCAGACAATGATTACATGTAATTTTTCTTCAGTATTAAAAATACAGCGGCCCAAAAATAATGGGTTCTGTTGAATCTCACCAGCTAAATGTTGGTTATGTCAGTATTAAACATTTCACTGCTATCATAAGGCAAGACTTAGATTCTAAGACTATCCACGTCAGAGCGAACACAAGTTAATTTCGCCTTCCCATGGCAGCACAATTTTAAAGCAAGAAACAAATTTATAATACAGTAAAAAAGGGTATGCCAATCTAAAGTAAAATAAAAACTTCTCGCCATCAGACGATAAAAGATGTAAAAATTTACCTAGATATCATGTAATAAAACCAGAGAATAGAGATAGGGGACACGTCTCTCCGTGCGCGAGGAGTAATAATGAATTTCCATCTAGTTGATAAGGGCCAATGTTAAAAACATAACCTTAATTTAGATTTAAAATTTTTATGTTGTTTTAAATCGCATTTTTATAGTAACTTTTGCAGTTTTAAACACGTCTCAAGGTTAGTTGAAGAGTCTATTACCCAAAATTGTTAAATAGTTGATAAGAATATATTTTCTATTAGACTTTTAAGCTGTGTCCTATGTAGACGACGACTCGCTGACGATCTGACTACAGCACTGTCAAGGCAACAAAAATAGTGTATTTTTTTCACGGTCAACTGAAGTGTTTGTTTTTACTAAAACAAAGTATTATTATACTTTGTTTGTTGATTTGAGAACTTATTTCTCTAGGACTTAGTAGTTTGCTAAATATGCAATTTTAGCCTGCAAAGAGCACAACTAAAAAAACCTTAATTTTTTTAACGAAATTAAAGTCTAAATTTGAATACGCACAAACGTGTCCTATAAGCTTTATAAAACAAAAAAAAAGCGAAGAAAAAATACATGAGTATCTACCAACTTTAACGAAAGGTCATTGCCATTAATGGTAATTTCGTATTCGCTAGCATGATGAAGAGAGACTGATGCTAGATGGAGTCTGATGTTTAATGTAAAATAGCTAGATACAAGACCATGTTTATGAAAAATTAGTTGCTCAGTATATTGATCTGAAGTTTGGAACTAACGAGGTTGTTGAAAATGGCCATCCTTTCCATTATATTAGGTCTCCTTTCAAAATTAGGATGCAAACTTGCCCATGGTCATTCTCGGATCCCTCCATTCCAACATAGCGGTGACAATCCCCCTCTTTACTGTGTTAAAAGTACAGTACAAGAAGCTACGGTGTCGCGTCTAATATGTATCTGGATGATAAAGTTCACAGACACAATGGTTTAGTTAACATAGAGTCAGGATTTCTCTAACTTTTAACAGAAATTGGAACCTTGTATTCTTTCTTTGCAGTCCTAAAGATGAAAACTTTGTATTCTGTACTTCAAACGCAGTTAGTTTCTAGAGATTCAGATGCTTCGTTTCTTGAAAATTTTGGCTTGGAGAATTTTGTCATACAGCCAGTCGATAAATAGAATACTTTACATTGAATCTTCAGTATCTTAAAAAGTATTCACAGAGATGGAACCCTTGCTACTTATTGCAAAATTATTAAAAATGATCTTCCCTAACAAGGGTATAGATAGGTATACACTTTTCCCGCTCTGGGTCAATCAGAGTATTTTAAAACAAACAGCTAGATCTTAGATTAAATCACAGTGTAAATTTTTCGGGCCTATTAAATTTCAAAAACCTAGACCAATTACGCTTAATTATTAATTAATATTTATTAATTATTATAGTGCGTTTGCAATTTTTTTTGAAGCTAGATGGATTTCCGCGTAATTCTTAGAGGATTTTAGAGGAATGGTTTTAGCATCGTGTGGTGATTTATCTCTTGAACAGGTTTAGTATAAAGGTGCTTCGTTTGTATATGATTCAGTTACTCTTATCTCCGAAATTGAAATTCTCGTTCTAATGTTATGCTGGATTCTGGGTTATTTGTCTTTGCAACTATATAATATTTATTATTAACGTCATATATATTTATATAAATTAATATTAACAAAAACTGCCGTAAAAAAATATAGTTTTTGTTTACTATGAATTACCTGTTTTCTATACTCTATTCTGTAGTTAAAGTGCCTAGATTTTATTAAAAGTTTCGTGCATTAAAAGCAGTTATTTATGTGTCAAACTTGTAAAGTAGTAGTTTATAGAATGAGTAAGTAAGTTTTGAACGTATACGAGTTCTGCGACAACGCTACCATACAAAATTTGTAGTGAATTCGTGTTAATTAAATAACAAAATAACAAATATATGGCTATTTATCTGACAAAATTTGCATGACAGGTGCAAGGAGTTCTATTTTAATTTGTCTCTTGATTTTGTAACCCATGTAAATCTGCGCAGATAATAGGAAGTTATATAACTTAATAAAGACCTGAAAGAAAGATTGTCTTGGGGTAACAGTAACCACGTACACTAATAAAGATCAAGTAGCAATCTTTTCAACGCGGTAGAACTCTAAAGACACTCTCGTCTATTAAAATATATGTTTTAGCATATTTATGTTACCGATAAAGCAAAAAAAAGTTTTTCCAAATCTGAGCATATTATTTCGTACCAAAAAGCTATATACTCTATAAGAGCTCATAATCCTATACAAAGTCTAAATTGGACCATCGATGCAATATTTGCTCTCGTTGCTGAAGTTCTGTTTCTAAACGTATGTATTTATTAGATTCCATTTAGAATACAGTTATGCATCTGATTTTGAATCAAAACGGCGATTTTTGGAATCGTAAGTAAGTGTTTGATGGAGTGCCATCTTCTTTAATTTTTTTTTATATGGGGAGTCTTATTTATGTGGAATGAACTGTCCAGAACTATGTTACTAACCGAATGCAACCTACAGTAATTTAAGACTGAAGGTAATAGCTACTTCCACACACGCACCGCACCGTGATGCAGAACATACAAATAACCAGACAAACCAAGGGAGAATAAATCTACAAATGAATGGTTTAGTCCCTATACTAAGTTGAAAATTTAGAATCTTTGGCACAATGACACTACTCAGTGCGACGATTGACAGTCAATCATCGCACCTGGTGAAGCTAACATAGATAGCGAAACGAGCGTCGTATGCAAAAATAAAGTGTTTGGTGTAGTGGTGATTAGTCTCTCTTCATACAATAAATAATACCTACAAGTAACTTTTTTGAAAAAATAGTTAAGGTCAAGACTTCTTTTATTATTTTATTATATGTCTGGATTATTTCTGCATTTTTCAATTAAAACTTACGATTTACGTAATGCATTAATTTCCGTCGACCTGAGAGGAACACCAGACAAGTCATAACTATTTTTCTAGGTATATGACAGTCAAAATGAAATATTTTGGACACTCTGTCAGTTCATGTCATCTGAGTTAATTGATTGGTCCATTACTTTGTGACAGTACATTTCAAAAATAAAACTACTTAATTTCTTTGTTAACTGTCACTAAATATATTTGCAAAGATTTTACAATTGCGGTATCGCGATTTCGTAGTACAACTACATTGTCAAACGCTGAACTAAGACTAAAACAGATTTTTGGTATTTTATGTTTATATGATGAACAGATGTGGATCTATTATATGTTAAAACAATTGGAACAAAACAGAATTTGCTACGTCTAATTGACTATTTAGTAAATTTATATTATGATCCTTTGAATGTCTGTAAATTTCTATGGATTCTAAGAAATTGAGTTTTGACCCTTTAGGTGCCATATGGAGTATTTGTAAACAATTGATATTGGGAAAAGTATGGTCTGTGTCTAAGAAATGTTTAGCAAAGTGTGATTTTTTCATTTTTTAGCCTATAAGAGGCATTGTGTTCTGCGAATATTGTTTTGAAATTCCGTCCCGATTGGCCTACGTAACAGCTATTGCACTCTTGACAATTAAGTTTATAAACTCCTGATTTATTGTATTTATTAGTTTTATCTTTGGCATTGAAAAATATATTGGATAATTTTTGAGCGGGTTTTAAAGCTATTTTTGTTTTTTCGGTCGTGAGATATTTTATCCGAGATGGGACCAAAATATGTCAGAGGTATGAAAGTTTTCTTTTCTCGGTATTCTTTTACGGGGAGATTAAGCTGAAAGTGATTTGTTTTCGTTTACGGCTTATTAAATTATTTTAGGTTGGAAGCCGTTATTGAGTGCTATATTTTTTTATTGTGTCCAGTTCTTTTTTTAAATTAGTTTTACTAAGAGGGATATTGAAGGCTCTATGGATCATAGATCTATAGGCTGCCAGTTTATGGGAGTTAGGGTGTATTGAGTCAGTTGGGACAGCGACATCTGAAAAGGTTGGTTTGCAGAAGATATCAAATTCTTCAAAATTGTAACATTTAAGAAATTTATTTTATTATCTGTTTCCTTTTCCAGTGTGAATTTTATGTTGGGGTGTAAATTATTTAGGTAATTTAAAGTGAAATTTAGTTCAATATCATTTCCAAGGAAACATACTAAGATGTCGTCTACATATCTAAAACAAAAGAGAATATTTTTCGCGTGTTGAGTTTTTAGAAAACTATTTTCCAATTCTGACTTAAAAATTTCGGCTAGCAAAGGACTAAGTGGAGATCCCATGGCAAGACCATATCTTTGTTTTGTAAAATTAATTATTGAACTGAAAATAATTTCCGGTTATACAAAATTCGAACAGTTCCAATATATCTTGTTATATTGTTATATTAATGTTGTTTTTTTGAAACAGAGTTTTTATAATTTCTAAACAATCTTTATTTGGGATATTGGAGAACATATTTGTTACATCGAATGAAACTAGATTAAGGTTGTAGGGGTGTTTAAATATTTCGATGGACTTCCGAATTTTCCTAGGTCAGAAACAGAAATTAGTTGTGGATCTTTGATAGGTCAAAGAGAATCTGATGACCTGTTTTATACTGGTGTTCTGTAAGTGGTGAACTTCAAATGTTGCGAAGACTTACCACCCTTTGATGTTCTTTAATTCTTGTATATATTCTTTTCTCGTTTTGCCTGTACAGGATTTACCACTGCTACATGGTATATTGTGGACTCCTAAATTGTAATGTTATCTTTGATAGATCCGAGATCTTGTAAGAGTATAGGGCACGTAGAGAATCGTGTTATTATTTTATGTTTTCATAAAATTTTCGAAATGCAATCTGTGAGATTCTTAATTTATGGAAGGACTACAATCTCAAGAGACTGATCTGCTTGACTTCTAGTCTTTGAAGACCCCTGGGGAGATGTATGTTTTTGCATGAGGCGTTTTATATCTCGGTACGGGAAAGTGTTTGGTCAAAAAAAAACGAAAGTAGAGTGTTTTAGTTCTAACTGAAGAGATTGTGACTGAAAAAGTGACACAGATCTTTCATCTCAATGATATTAACTCTTTACATCCAAATATACGCTTCGTTTTTGATATTGAATATAATAACACTTCTCCAATTCTGAATATTCTTATTAATCGTAAGTCAGGTATGACTTAGGGTTTCTTACTATACAGAAAGCCCACTCACATGGATGTATCAGTCCTCAACTACCTTGTTTATAGAGCTGTATTAATCTCTCTGCCACAATCTCTTCAATCAGAACTACAATACCTTATTTCCGTTCTTCAATGAAATAATATCTAATACCGAGATATAACACTCTTCATTTAAAAACATACATTTTCCCAGGAATCTTTAAAGATTACATGTCAAACAAATCCGTCTGTATAGATTGTAGTTTGTCCCTACATTAAGAATGTCACAGATTGCATTTCGAAAATTCTGTGGAAACATGAAATAATAATGCGATCATCTACCCTAACTCGTACAACATCTCAGATCTGTCAAAGACAATATTCCATTTGAAACGCCAGAAGTCTCTACTATATCATATAATGTGGTATTAATGAAACGACCAGAAAAACATGTACAAGCATTAAAAAACATCAAAGGTCAGTATGTCGTCGTAACATTTCCAGTTCAATATTTGCAGAACACCACCGTGAAATAGGACACCAAATTCCTTTTAACGAATTAAAAATCTTTGCAACAAATTCATTTTTCTGTCCTAAGAAAATTCAGGAGTCCATCGAAATTATCTAAATATCTCCACAATCTGTATTATGACACTGGTCTTTCTTTTTACCAATCTGGGAACAGATTGATGACATGATGCCTCCTAGGCCTATCTATTAATATAAAAAGACGTGTGCAAGCGGAATAAAATCAGTTTCGTACTATATTTCGAAGACGTTACTTCTCAGAATCGCCTCTGAAGCAGCCGGGAGGATGATCTTCGAAACTTCAGCATCAATTACCCAATCGACATAGGAGAAATCCAGAAAAATTATATTTGTAAGCACTGGAAGAACCTGCGAAAATTTCCTATCAAAATTATCAAGAATTTTATAATATAATAAAAATTATATTTCGGCGTAAAATAAATTAAAAATTATATCTGATTGAAATATCTACCGCATAAAGCTTCATTTATGTATAAAGGCCTTTCTCGTTACTTTAGTCGAGCTATATGAAATTATAAAACCACTCACTTAGAAAATTTAATCAAGACAAGCAATATATTTTTAAGTTCTAGCTTGGTTAAAATATATTAAAACGTAATTTTAGTATGACTATGAAAAAAGAAGATGACAAAAAATAATTAAAAATTATTTTTTAATGAAAGTGTCATAACAGTATCTTTTAATGTCTTTAGTTTCAGTAATTCACAGCGAATTGATATAATTGGAGAGTTTTTATTAAAAATTATTTTACAGATTAAGATATACAGAATTCAGAAAATAGTCAATGTTTCCTTCGCCGTAATTATAAATGCCTTGCCTACCGACAATGGCGTGAAAATCCACACCAATACCATAAATCGTAACACCTTTGTACGTGTCCGGAACAGATGCAAAGGAATTATCGACAAAACCAAGGAGGCACACAATCCACGAATTAGAAACAAACTTCTCGCTTGTCCCAACAATTCCAGGTCCTTTTGGCCATTTGCTAAGGCAGTTAGTCAGAATTTTACCAAATCCACCATACCACCCTTCATACGGCCAGATAATTCCATTGCAATGACACCTGTTGAGAAAGCGAACTTGTTGGCTGAACTCTTAGCTTCACATTCTACTGTGGATTTCCAAGGAAACACACCACCTACTATTCCCATATTGTAGTCAAGGATGCCCGATGTTATCTTCAGACAGCGTATTATAAAGCGTATTTTAATGAAGCTAGACACCAAAAAGGCTTCTGGCGCTGACGGAATACCTGCCATAGTTCTCAAAAACTGTGCGAGGGAACTAACACCAGTTTTCTGTAGGCTTTTTAACTTATCCTAAAGAAAGGGAATATTTCCTTCACACTGGAAATGTGCCACAGTTCAGTCGATACCTAAAAAAGGCAAGAAGAGCTTGCCAAATAACTACCGACCAGTCGCACTGCTTTCAATAATATCGAAAGTCATGGAAAATGTTATCAATGAGCATCTTCTAAAATATCTTGATTAGCGATCACCAATATGGCTTATGTAACACATGTTTGGAACAACGCAATTGAACACTTTAGAGAATCTCGAGCGGTTGCTCTTGACATATCCAAGGCATTCAGCACGATGGACTGTTGGCTAAGCTACGCTCTTATGGTATGTCTGAAAAGTTCTGTTTGTGGCTCTCATGTCTCCTCAGAGAGCGTTTTTTACGAGTGGCGGTCGACGGATTTCTTTCTAACACCTTCACTATCAACGCCGGTGTGCCCCAAGGCTCCATAGTATCTCCTACTCTCTTTCTCATTTACATTAACGATCTGCTAGAAAAGACCGGAAATCCAATCTACACCTTTGCAGATGACAGTACGCTGATCTCTTCATTCTCTTTGAACGCTCGGACATCGGCTATTCAGGCGAATATCCGCAGACAGCAGGAGATCGTTCGACTGAGACCTGGAAGAAATTCTATCTTGGGGTGACACTAACTAAATGGAATTTAACGCTACAAAAATTCAAGCGGCAGTTTTTTTCTAAAAAAGTTAACGTTGCTGAACCCGACATAGTTATGTCGGGGCAATCCATTCTCCCAGCATGGTTACTCAATTTATTGGGCGTTAATTTGGGAGCAAATATGTCCTGGTATGAACATGTTGCAAGGATAGCAAGGAGAGCTTCTCAAAAGTTGGGAATATTATTTCGAACCAAAAACCTTTACACTCCACAACAACTGTTAATTGTTTACAAAGCCCAAATTCGACTAAATATGGAATACTGTTTCTATGTTTGGGGCTCTGCTCCCAAATATATACTGCATTTGTTGGATTCTGTTCCGAGAAGAGCTGTTCGTCTGATTGGAGGCCCGGAACTGACCGGCGGCCTTGATTCGCTGGAACATCGAAGAACGGTTGGCGACTTGAGTCTATTCTACAAGTATTTTCATGGAAAGTGTTCGAAGGATGTAGCCCGTTTAAGTCCTCCCAGAGCGGTGCACGTTAGAAATACACGTCGCGCTAACACTTCACATCCGTATGAGGTTCAGCTTGTTACCCCGCGTACAACGCTTTTCAAGCAGTCTTTTATATGGAGAACATCACCTTTTTGGAATAATTTGCCCGGGGCTGTGTTTCCCATCGAGACAATTTACAGCGATTCAAGAACAACGTGAATCACTTTTTCCGTACACATGTCGCTCCTAGACCGTTTTGTGGATTTCCATGCAGCAGATGTGCTAGATCCATAAAAAAAAATATCCTTTTATTACACAAATTCTGGTAAAAAAAACAATGTTGATTACAGTTACTATTTTTATTATGAAAGGTTCGGCTTTGTTGTTAGTATCAATGTCTGTCCAAAAAGTTTTCGGACTAATTTTTACGTGGCCTTTAAGCACCGCCATCTTGTAAACAACAGTAAAAGCTTTAACTCACATCTGCAAACGACATGTTGGCATTTAACCAGCCAGTTATGATCAGTCATGGCTGAGTAATAGATATATGAACTGTTTGTGTCGTAGTCATTGTGTCACAGAAGTGTGGTTGAGAAGCGAGCAGTGATCAAATTTCATGTGAAACTGGATAAACAGTTACTGAGACATTTAAAATTTTGAAAAAGTTTATGGTGATTATTGTTTATCGTCGCCCTCAAGTGTTTGATTGGTGTACACGTTTTAAGGAAGGAGGAGAGTCGCTCGAGGATGATGCATGGTCAGGGCATGCCAGCATAAGTACGGCTGAGGCAAACGCTGTGAAAATTCGTCATCTTCTGCAAATTGTCCGTCATCTTTTATGCAGATTGATGGTAGGAAAGCTTAACATCTTTAAATCAAGTGTTCCAGACATTCGTGTGACTGCAACTTTCTTATTTTTAATGGAACCCTGTATATTTTTTTATCAATTTCAATTCGCTTTGAAATTTTCTTTTCAACAATGGATCACAAGTTGACATTTGTTTGACAGGTGACCAGCAAAAACTGATTTAATTTCTTAGACTGAGGCGACCATGGTATATACTAGCAATTGTTTTTGTTCGTTTTATCTCACTTTGGAAAGAATTTAAGACTATTCATTTATCGTGCCATTTTCGTGAGTTTAAGTGGCTCCTAAAAATTTTTTGGTTTACATTCAGTTACAGAATTTTCTCTTTAAATAATGATTTATAGATTTATATATATATATATATATATATATATATATATATATATATATATATATATATATATATACACATAAAGTAGTTAAAGTTGTTTTTTTTTTCGGGAAATCGGTCAATAAGAGGAAACTGATTTGTTGTCAAATTCTATATTTCGCTGGTAATTCCCAACTTCATCAGGAATGTAAAAACTGAAAGTAGAAAAAAAAAACTACATGTACTAAACAAGAATAAACAAAAGGAGACTCACCAACACAGAGTATTATAAAATCAAAGGTGATGTTAACATGTGCCACATAGTACTAAAAACCAAAAACACAAACAACATGACAACGAACAACACAAAACCTTCTGTCCCGATCACTATAAATTCACTGATAAATACGAAGTTATTAACATTTTTTTATTTAAAATAGAATTTATTAAAGTAGATTTACCAGAAAGTAATTTTCTTGAACAGTAGTTTGACTGTGTGAGTAGTACCTATGCATAATTCTTAATAGACTATCAGATTATACTCTAAATCTACAAACTTAAAATGTTACAATAGATATTGCTTATGCTATTAATATCAGTTTTATAATTAGTTGTCTTATCATCCCTAATAATACGGCATATCTCAAGGAATAACTGTTTATTATAGACGTTCTCAAACTCAAGTATCTTAGTATTCGTATAGTCAAAAACATGTCCCGTGCTCAAATGCTGACACGCCACAGCACATGAGTTTTTCCCGAACACGCAATCACTCCTATGCTGTGTCAGCCTATTTTTCAACCATTCAGAGGTCTGTCTTATATAAACACCTTCACAACCCAGACATGGCAATCTATAAACAACACTACTTTTGAACATCAGAGGAGTTCTTTGTTTAGTCCTGGTAAACAGCTTGCCATCTTGACTATCCTATCAGTTAGGTTCGGAACAGTTTGCAGCTTAACATACCTCATTTCAAGACTGCTATCATCCAAAGTACCATCATAAAAAGTAGAATTAAAAACGATTTTTCAGTGTACGTTTTGGGTAACCATTGTTTGCGAAAATGTTATAAAGTTTGTTTAGATTAGTTTGAAGGAATCTATCATCACTTATATGAGTTATTCTATTCTTTACGGTAAGCACTGTATTATATTTTTGACTTGTCGAATGATTTGAGGAAAAATTTAGATATCTGTTAGTTGCTGTGGGTTTTTGGTACCAATCCAAAATAATTCTGTTCTATCTCTAATAACCTTGGTGTCAAGAAAGGGGACATCTGAATCACGTTCCATTTCAATAGTGAACTGTAATTTATCATGAAATAAATTAAATATATCCAACACAAGTTGAGCTGAATCACCCTGAATGGAGCAAATGATGTCATCAACATACTTATTTATGAATGGGACTTCAAATGGTAATTTAGGTAATACACAAAGTAATAATCGGTCCAACACAATGGTGGCCAGAATAGGGCTCATGGAGGATCCCATTGGTGTGTCGAAAATCTGATGATAATACTTATCATTTATCATTAAAACCGAAATACGTATGTTGGAAAATGAATGTAATTAGATTTATAAAATTATTTTTTGATTTAGTGGTATATTCAGCTATCTGATCCCAATCACTACTAATAACTTCAATCACTAACTCCAAAGGTATATTAGTAAACAAGGACACAACATCCAGCGCTACAAGAACATAGTTAGTTGGTAGCTGTAAGCCTTGTATTGCATTTACAAAAGAAAAGGTGTCCTTGATATTAAAAACTGTGTTATCTTGAAATGCGCAGCTCAAAATATTGGATAGAAATTTAGAGATATTCTATGTAGTGGCATTGACAGAACTAACAATAGGTCTAAGTGCGTTATCTGGTTTATGCACCTTAGGCAAACAGTATAACTTTGGGCAAGTTGAATTGTAAATAGTAAGAATCTTGGCTTCTTGTTCAGTCAATTGTCTAGTATAGTTTTGATCAGACTGTTGGTATTACCTTATACAGTGGTAGTTGGATATAAGTAGTTTCATCACTTAACAGAATTTGAGTTTTTTCAATATGTTCCGTTCTGTCCATCGCCAGTGTACATCCTGCCTTGTCTGCTTGTAATATGTATACTTCTGAGTGGTTCCTTAAAAATTGTTTGGTTTTTTTAAAAGTATAATTAAGTTGAGGCATCTTTATACGTGTCGTGCCATGTAAGTAATTAGTTAAAATATTAACCGTCTTTGATCTGAGTAAATCTCTCTCTTCATTAGGTATAAGTTCGATTATAATTTCTACCTCTGCTAAGAAGTGATCAGATTTAAAATCATTCTTTTCAGTTTCTATACTAAATTTAGAATCAAGGGAAAGAAAGTCCGCTATTTTTTTGGGAAAAACAGTGTTGGAAAGATTTCTAAACCAGCCCTGGTTTTCCAGAAACATCACGGGATTAGTTGATTTATTTAAAAGTTTTTAAATTTAACAATATTATTGCGTTTAACCATATCAAACAGTTTATTATAACTTTTCCCCTGTCTCTGACAATAGCTATTAAAAACATTGGTAAGGATAAGATCTCTTAATTTGTTTTGTATTAATTTTAACCGGCAATTAGTCCTTGAGATAGTTTCAGAAGTTATTTTAATTTCCATAGATAAGATCTTAAAACTAAGGCTGGATATAAAATTATCTATTTGATTATAATTCGTACTGTCAACCATCAGTAGTAGGTCATGCATCTTAACCGTCATGTTAGATATGTGAACAGGCAATATTCTAGATGTTCTACATTTGAGCAAAAAATTTCGTCTATTGGAAAATTTGGCATTTTTTATATATAATATATACGAGTATATATAATATTTAAACGAAACTGTATTCTGTTTTTATTTTATCTAGAATTTAGAAAAATTATAAAATCTGTTCATTGGTATCGGCGCAATATGGTCCAACAACTACCGTGTGTAGTCGTTGCGTGATAGCTGGTAAGATGAAAGGATTCCAGTAATATAGATCTGCGGAAGCATTGCAACTGGGGAGCAGTGGCTTCGGGTTACCTTACATTACATAGATAGGCACCTCAGTATACAAGAATGATATCCTAAAAGTATGTATGGTTGAAAAATTAAATATCGTAGAGGAGTGCAATTTGAATGAACGACGGTTTATTTAAATCGCTTTCAAATATTTCAGTTTTAAATTCAAAAGTTTTTATCTCCTGAAAAAATGCTTAGGATAAGAAAACTTTGACTCTAAATGAAATTTATTATTTAAAACTTAGAAATATGTTTCTAAATAAAATGAAATGAATTGGTTTGTTATTTGTCAGTTATTTTTTTATTTATCTGCTACTGCAGTTTCGTAGGTTTCCTACATTTTCAACCGTGATACTAAGTAGAAAACCTACGAAACTGCAGTAGCAGATTAAAAAAATTAGTAACAAATAACAAAGTAATTGGTTTCATTTCATTTAGAAATTTAAAATGTACTGTCATAAAGTAACGGACACCGCAATTATACAATTTAAAAATATGTTACATAAAGCAATAATTTTAAATAAAATGCTAGCAAAATGTTTTCAAACTTTTTCGGTGGTCAAAATCTAAACTCAGAGGTGTCAAACTCAATTTTGCAGAGGGCCATATATTAAATTTAGAATGTGTAGGCGGGCCAGATTCAAATTAAAAAAAATTTACTGAATTATTATAACATTTTATTTATTTAATTATATAGTATATAATATACGGTTGTTAAAAATTATAATTCTTCATTGCGATCGCGGGCCTTATTGATACGTCCCGGGGGCCGGATGCGGCCCGCGGGCCGTATCTTTGACATCCCTGAATCTAAACCTTCTGCTTCTTTGAGTTTGTCGTCTCATAACGAAGGTTGGCCATCTAAATGGCTAAAAATACTCTTACCCGACAACCATGTGCTGAAAAAGGATACGTGATAATGGTAATTTATTTTTGGCAAATGCACCAATCTAAATTTTAAACAAGGGCAACATTGTAACTGTAAAGAAGGTTGTCCAACCTTAGTATCAGTAATGGTGAAATGACGTTGAAATGAATTAACTGTACGTTTATTTTAAAATAAATAATGGTAAAACTTCTCACCTAAATGAAAATAGTATCCATTATTTAATTAGTTAAAGCAGCAGTTTTTTTTCTACGTACAGAATATTCTTTGTGTATAAAATTTACCGACCTCTAAATAGAAACTGTATAGTTGCTAATTGTTGTCAAGTAAGAAAGCAAAATCATATTAAATTCTAAAACATGAATGTCAATAAATTGGAGGTAGATATAAGTTGAGTTAAAAAATTGTTTTGTAGCGCGGTTATTACAGAAATGTGTTTTTATATTTGTATTTAAAAGCAGTTTGAAATATTTTATTGTAACTTTAAATGTAATAGCACTAATTGCAAAATAAAAATGGTGAAGTAAACAGCTATGAACAAATCTGATGTGTTTATTATATTTTTATCAGATTGCGTTTTTAAGGGGATAACCCCGGTTAACCTTAATAGTTGAAATAAAATGGTCTTTTTTCCTAATAGTTTAATGTCAAAAGTTATGCAAATATATAAAAAATAAAAGTATTCACTTCACTGAAATTTTGCCTAATTTTCTTTATCACTCCAAGCTACTCTCTACTGGTATGTGCAACTTTATTTAATTTTTTTTTCTGAAAAGTTAAAAATTTATTAAACTATAGTAGATTACAAGAAATTTGAAAATAAACCGTGAAATAATGAGCGAAAAATTTATTTTTTAAAAACTTATGTAGCCTCCAACGTAAATTGAATGGGCTGAATGCATGAATAGAAATTAGTAACTAGTTTCATCACTTGATCTCAAAGCATGAGTGTATTTTTTTTTTAAGATGATATTATGTGACATAATTTAAACTATTGTTGGTATCAACGTCAACCGTGATCATTAAAGGGTGACACAGTATTTGATTTTACATCTCTTTATGAACGTAATTTTTTTAAAAATAGTGTTATCGAACCCTAAGGCACCGTTACATTACTACCGATTCAAAAAATATACATATTTTTGTTAACACTCGGCGACATTTTTTGAAAGGGATAAATCTTTTTTTTTTAAATATTATTAAATTTCCAAAATTCTAACCAAAAAGGAATTTGATAACTAAATGATCTTTCATATACAGTAGCTTTGTGAGACACGTTTTAGATTAAGTTGGACATTATTGATTTTTAAGACAAATTGATAGCTAAATGATTTTTCACATACAACTGCTTCTTTTTAGTGTTTATATACTTTCGCTAATCTGGCCCTGAAAGTTATTAGATATGCGTTATTGTTAGTAACATAATTCGAAAAGCATCCTTCGAAGTATTAGGATTCTGTATGAGCTGCGCGTTTTATATTTTCGGCAATTTTTTAATTGTGTTTATTATTAAAAAAAAAAAATTACAAACAATTTTACAACGAAACTACTCAATATTTTTAAATATTTAGTTTCTTTTTAAAGTATTGCAGTGGACCGTCATATATGTTTCTTCGTTTATTATTATATCTGGTGTTTGTGGTAGTGTGATAATGTAATTGTGTAAGATATGTTCCTTTCTTCACGTATGTATACTCTATTCTTTCAGTTCAGTTCTCTGCTATCTTATGAATCTCCATATTTGTTTTCATTGGTCATAGAAGTATCATTCTAATTTTTTTGTGTATTTCTCCCAGTATTTCGTTTTTGTTCTTCTTGCTAATTCGTAGGGTTTCTGTTCTTATTCTTTTATATCTTTGGTACGCTTCATCTGTCCTAATTGACCCTGTACTCTAGATAGCTTTCTTTTTTTCACGGCATTTCTCTTTGATTTCCTCACTGAACCATGATGTGTGTGTATTATTTTTTTTTTTATTTTTATCGATAGTTTTAGTCTCCAATGCCTTATATACAGCTTCTAATAAATTTGTTTTTATTTTTAAACCAATTTTCATCTATGTTATCATTGTCGTTTATTTGATTTCTCTGGTATAGGTCTCTTGTTGATTTTACTTGTAGATTTCCTATTCTTATTTTTGTTTCCATTTCCTTATGTTGGTGTTGCGAATACTTCCTACGTTTGGTGATATCAAGCTTCTTATGTTCTAATATATGGTGTGTTTGTTAAGACATAATCTATTATTGATCTGTTATCTCTAGTGTTCTCGAAAGTATATTTATATTGTTCCTTATAGTCAAAGTATATATTATTTATTCTTAACTCGTTTGTAGCGTAGAAACTTATCATAAGCTCCCCGTTGTCATTTATTATGTTTAACTAAAACTTGAGGAACAAATTTCAACGATTTGAAAATGTCATTCCTGGTACGAACAAAGATGATAGGATTTATGATGTTAAGATTTTTATGTCATGGTCGATAGGTAAGATGTTTAGAAGCAAGAGCTTCTTTGAATTTTAAGTCGAACGCCATTGGAAGCGATTTCTTCGCAAGAAAGGATGTGAGCTTCAATACCACCTGAAATGACATCGGAAACCACCTTATCGTAGTATATTTCCAACTTCCTGTAGAGTCTCCCTACAGCCTGTTAGTTATCAAAAACAAAAAAAAAATCAAAAATTTTACTACTAAGTACTTTTCTTGAACTCATTTTGGTTGCAAACATGATGCAAATAATTTTATCTACGTTTTTCTAATTTTTTAGTGTTCCGTACGGAACACTTATAAGATCACTTCGGTGTCTGTCCGTCTGCCCGTCTGTCTGTCTGTCCGTCTGTCACACCCGATTTTCTCCGAAACTATTTGTCATAGAAAGTTGAAATTTGGTAGTAATATAGGAATTGATGGCCTCATCAGAGCCATGTAGTTTTAAAAGTTAAATTTTGACTTAAGGGGTTAGTTTTGGGGGGTGAAATCGGAAGTGAAAAAAAAAATTTTTTTACTGCCTGTGAAAACACGAGTAAAATATATATATATATATATATATATATATATATATATATATATATATATATATATATATATATGTATATATATAATGTAATACTAGCGCGCACTTTTCTTTGTATTATTTTTAAAAAATCGCGAAAAATCGCTGTCCACCCGCCTTATCTCGGAAAGTACTTATCAAAAAATTTTGAAAAAAAACTCTGGAATATTCTCCACGGGGTGTAGATTGAACGAAAATTATTACGAGTGCATTACCGGTAATAATTTATCTGGTATATAAAAAAAACAGAAATTTCAAGGTCATCAATTTTCAGTAAAGTTTGGAAATAAACTTTGTTAAAACTTATTTGGGGTGTGTTTTGTAAAGTCACCGATCATTTTATATCACCGTAACATAAATTTTGACTTAAGGGATTCGTTTTGAGGGGTGAAATCGGAAGTGAAAAAAAAAATTTTTTTACTAGGTCATCGAGGATGGTATCAAATGAAAGCTTGTGAAAACACGAGTAAAAAATATATATATAATGTAATACTTGCGCACACTTTTCTTCGTATTACTTTTAAAAAATCGTGAAAAATCGCTGTCCCCTACCTTATCTCGAAAAGTACTGATCAAAAAATTTTGAAAAAATCCTGGAATATTCTCCACGAGGTATAGATTGAACGAAAATTATCATTACCTTTAATAATTTATCTGGTATATAAAAAAAACCAAAATTTCAAGGTCACCAGTTTTCAGTAAAGATTGGAAAAACTTTGTTGAAACTCATTTGGGGTATGTATTGTGAAGTCACTGATCATTTTTATACCACCCTAACAAGATTTTTTATTTTAAAAACAATCAACGCACGGAACACTAATTGTGCAAGTTCAACTTGCACTTGTCCGGTTTTTTTTACTTCGCAGCGTCTTTTTTCAGTTGTTCAAGAATAACTCTAACTGTTAAGAATTTTGATACATTTATAAACAACGAACAAAGCTTATGAAATTCTCTACAAAATAATATATTGCTTATATAGAGATAGGCGGTCTTTTCTTCAGGAAATATAATTTTAAACAATCATGACAACTTCATACAAACATTTGAAATATTGCCCTCACGAAGTTTAAAATAGGCTATCATTAATTTAAATTATTTTAGTCTGTTGAGGGTACCGTACCCTACTATACGCACAATAATATTTAAAGCCTTTAAACTATGAATGAAATACAAAGTCGATCGAAAAAATAAATTTTTGCTTCCTAGCTTAACTTTATAACTAGAACATAAATGTTATTTACGAGAAACAAAAAAATCTAGAAAAATTGTTTTGTATAATTTTATTACCTAGATCTCATGGTGGCTTTAAAAAAGGGCGCAAAGAATTCCGTTCAATTTAAAAAAAAAATCATCAGAGTATGGTCGTGATAAATATCTTTTTTTTTTAGATTTTCAAGAATACATATATCAAGATTTTTTATACAGTTATTAATAACTTTGAACTAATATTTAGATAATAAAAAGAGAATGTAAGTTTTTTCAGTTTAGACTTGCCACTAGCGAGTAAGTTTAATTGGCTCTTTTCCCTATTAAATTAGAAGCAGTTGGTACTAATGACATTGGTGCGTCTATGTTGTTCATATATCTTTCATCGTATATCTAGTAAACATCTACATTCCTTGAAATTTAGATCTCTTCCTTGCTTCAGATTAAAAAAGTCTCTGTTTCTGTTACTTTGCCAGCTCTATAAGTTATTGCCGTCTATCCACTTTGGCTTTCGTAAAAATCACAGTTATACTACAGCTCTCTTAGAAGTACCTGATGATATCTTTGGAGCAGCGGACTCGGATCAGCTTTCAACTTTGATCCCCCTTGATTGCTCCAGGGCCTTCGATAGGCTATCAATTGTTTAATGGCGGTTTTTTTAATCCCTATCAATTTTTGGAAAACTATTTTTCTCGGAAAACGTAATTACTTAAACTCAACAATTAGACTAACCAGCCCCTGGGTTACGCGGAGCACAAATTTATTCTTGGTCCCCTTTTCTTTACTCAACGCACTTCTCAGTGAGTTAACAATCTCATGCAAGCTATTGTATATTTATATGCTAGTGATACATAATTATACTTGTTATTTAATCCTGAATGAGCTACTAAGGCTCGTTGAGGCTGATGAGTAATCTTGGCCAGTTACAACAAAATTCAGTTATTCACTGTCTAGAAATGAATCCTAAAAAGTGCCAAATATTTATTTTCGGAAGTGCATTGGTTGGAACCAATGCCGTGATTTCCTTCGCATTCGGATAAACAGTGAAAATCTAGGTTTTTCAACCGTAACTAGAAATCTCGAACTGTTGTTTCACATTAACTTGAAGTTCCTTGAATACATTAAAAATAGTATAAGAATAGCATTAGCTTGGATCGCATCTCTTGGATTAAAATTGTAACGCGACAGCCTGGTCTTATTTAATTCCACTTTTAGTGAAACTTCGTGTGGGCTGTATAACCTAAAAATAGTGTACAACTGTTCGGGACTATAATATATTTGTCTTCAGTATCAATATATTTTTCTTCTGGAATTTACTGTTTGCTATATTCTATCATTTTACTTATTTCTTTTACTGCTAGGCCAAAGTTTATCGCTTGTAAATAATTATTTAATAATTTGTCATAGATTAAACCTTACGACAAGTTATACTCTTTGATTAAAATCGCTGCCTCTGTAGCTTTACTGTCCATTTCCATCCATATAATTATCTTTTGTCAACTTCAAACTAAAATATAATTACATAATTATATATATATATATATATATATATATATATATATATATATATATTATATATATATATATATTTATATATATATATATATATATATATATATATATATATATATATATATATATATATAATAATATATATATATATATATATATATAATATATATATATATATATATATATATATATATATATATATATATATATATATATATATATATATATATATATATATATATATATATATATATATATATACATATATATATATATATATATATATATATATATAGGGTGTCCCAAGAACCAAAGTATTCCATTCGAGATCTGATGGATCAGCTCATAACTCACCAGAATATTTACATATTAAAAAACCATAAATCTCCAGCCAAGACCAAATAGCAAATATGGGAAATACTCTCTAGTTAAGCAATCCAAATAATTATACAAAGCATTATAAGATCGAATAGAATCTCAGACGAATGGAGAACAACGATAGTTATAGTGATACACGAAGAACCAAATAACTATAGAAGCAGAAATATACGAAATTTTACACACTGAAATTAACAACAAGGATTATTACAACTAAATTAAAGACGATAAAACTAGTGGAAGAAGAACAGCAAGGATTCAGAAGTGGACGCTCATGCACCGATGCCGTATTTATTGTGAGACAGGGAAAAGAAAAATCCATAGAATACAACATTCCAGCACACAAATGCGACAATGTACAAATAGAAGATAATTCATCTATTATATAACAGAAACATCCCATTAGAGCTAATCAAAATTTTCGAAAATATATATAAAGATAATAAAGTAGTCGCAAGATTAGCAGAGGGAATGACAGAAACAATCAACTATGAATATGGACGGTAAGATACAACGAATTGTACCAAGTGTAAGTGCCGGAATAAAGTACTTAAAATTCTGTTCTCTTCTTCGTCGATCCTAGCCCGACTGATGAGCCGTGATACGGCGAAACGCGTCTCGGGATGGATGGACGAATAAGAGAACAGTTGGGTAGACTGCTTAAATATGGGCTTTTTGCCTATTTTAAGTTGTTTTACGTTAAACCACATATGAATATGGAATCAGGCAGAGAGACTCTTTAAGTCCTCTTCTGTTTAATATTGTCATGGATGTTGTAATTGTAAAGAATTTCAAAAGAAAGAAGGGATACAGAATGGGTAATAGAGAACTTAGAATTATATGTTATGAAGATGTCGCGATAATAATGGCTGAGACTGAGAACGATCTGTAAAGGCTGCTATACGAATATAATATGTCAACCTTAACTGAAAAAAAAAACAAGTAATAGCAAAAGAGCTGATCAGGTGCTAGTTGGTGGTGGAAGATAAACCAACAGAACAGGTGATGGAGGTCGATCAAAATATGTAGTATCGGAAAAGTCAAGGAAGAAGCAAAATATCAAGTCAACAAGGCTAATAGGATAGAAGGATACCCAATGATACCATATTTAGAAATAAATTCCTCTCCGTTGAGACCAAAACAAGAATATACAAGAGCGTGAAGACATAAGACGCACATGTAATATAGAAAATATCAACCAGTGGATAAGAGGAAGATAGAGAGAGAGTACGGATAACAAGAGACACGTCGCTGAATGGAAAAAGATCAATGGGACGTCCAAGAAAGAGATGGAGCGACGATATATAGATCAGGGAACAAAGAAAACAGGTAATAGGGCCTAGCTATATATCAGAAGAAGAAGTCTTAGTTAGATTTACAAAGAAAAAGTAACTTACCTTATCTACAAAAAAAAAACTTAACTTAATCTAACGTAAAATTGTGAATTAATTCCCGTTAGTTTTAATTTTTACAGTTTATATAACTTTGAATTTTTTAATAATACAAGTAATATATCTTATAGTTTATAATAAAAACAATATATTATTTTACAACATTTACACGTATTCTTTTTACAAGTATATTTTACCCTAATTTACTTTTACCTCCAGTGCTGGTTGTTGAATCCCTTGAGGTACAGCCCCAGTTCTTAAATTTTTTTGTTAATATTCTGCGAATATGATAGTGGTGGTTCTGACGTTACAAGTATTTTTCAAACATAGACCAACGAATTTTAAAATATCTTTCAATTTGCAAAGGGAGAAAAATTTAGCCATGTTACTTATGTGAATTATTTTTAAAAAATAGAAAATATCCAAAAAAAATAATTTGCAAAAATGATCATTTGGTCAGCTGTAATGCTAACAATGATAATCATAAAAGAAAAAGTTCCAAAAGTTAAGTTTGAAAAAAATTATTATTAATATAAATAAATAATTATAATATTATTAGTTGACCTCATATCTGTCGTCTGTCGGACGGCACTCATGTTCAAGATTTTAGTTGTTCGAGGAAAAGATCGATAAACCGAGAGGTATCTTCCTAATGAAACTTTTTCTACTAAAATATGATATGCCTATTTAAAATAGTCTTTTCTTATCTAACCAAGAACAACAGTGGAATCAACATATACTGCATGGGTGATATAAAGCCACATAATTAGTTGTACACATGTTTCTACACTTTAGACCTAAATATATGACATGTGATACAAACTGTTTTCAATTTTAAATATAGCGAATCGTGGTAAACTGTAACAGACAAAAATTTTAAACATTTGACTTTTATTTACAAAAGGGTTTTCTGGCTACGTTAGCCTAAACCATTCACTTTTCCAATCAGATTTTTTTTTTAATTTATTTTTTTTTAATAATATTTATTCAAAATGATCTGCCTAATAATAAAAACTAATAATAAAAATATTGGAACCAACGGCTTAAAAGCGTGATTTACTTCTTATAGAGGTTCGTCTCAAAACAAACCTTTTTTTTTTTTAATTCGATGGAATAGTAGTAAATAGTAAATAATTTATTATTTACACGGAAAATTTCAAGAATGCGTAGACAATATCAACCTTCTAATGATGTGATGCATTGATAGAAGTTTAAATGGAAAAAATCAACAACACTTTTTTTTTTTAATTTTGGGCATAGAGTGGCAACACCAGCTTGGACTCTTGACATACTAATTCAGAGTTCACTTTCTTTATTTTTTTCGATTTTTCAAATTTAAAAAATAATAATAATAATCTTTGAAACTAGTGTGTACTAACAGACTATTATATAGCGAAATTAATAAAAAAATGAGGTTGTTTCGCTGAATAAGTTTTAATGAGAGAAAAATTAATATAAAGGACAAACACAATTTACCCAGAAATCGGTCCAGCAATACACCAACAAGATAGGCATTTTTTTATATCGTATAAGAGGATGCACGTAACATTTACCTGTTACATTAATCTATCCTACCTTCTTTCATTAAATCTGACTTTACACCAAACATTATGTTCTCCATCAATAAAAGTCCTAATTAATACCATGAAACTTTCTGAAGTTTAGGCTTCCTACTGTCTGCGGATATTTGCACAACCAGGACCGGCTTTAGGCGGTAGGCAAGGTAGGCAACTGCCTGCGGCGGCAAAATTTAGGGGCGGAAAAACTGCCTGAACTACTAGAGCGCAAAAAAAATAAACACAACCCACAAAAATATATTTCGATTACTTGAATCTAGAAAATAAAATGAGTAGTAAAATCAAATACAACAGTAATAGACAGGCCTTCTGCCACAAGCCTGTCTATTCCTGTCTTTAGAAATACCCAGAGGTTCTGAGTATTTCTATACGTAAATTGTGAGATGCGCCCGCGTTGGCACCGCAGACAAGATTCAAGAAGCTTTTTCCACTCACGTATAAGAGAGAGTCAGATTTACAATAATGCTTTATTTATGCATCAACGTCCGGTTGTGGTAGTGACACAGTTTGAGTTAGTTAGTTACAAGTGTAGTGGATGTGGAAAGTAGCGATTTCATTTTGCTAAAAGGTAAGAGAGGCTTTAGATTCGTATTGTAATCTTTTTACTTGAGATATTTCTATGCTAATAATACCTTGTACATGTACTAATGAATTCGTTATTGTTAAATGTAAATTTTATGGTTAGGTTCAGCCCTTTGTTGGGACGATTTTTAAGCTTTGAATCATGCCTTTGTCGTATTACGGTGTCAGATACTTAAATAGATTGTTTTGTTTTAGAATGTCTGGCGGAAGAAAACGGCTATCTGGTAGTCAAGAGAGCCAAGAGATTGGAGAAGCAAAGCAAGAGTTTAATATTGACTTGAACCATTCATAGGCGAGCATTTATCGTTTAAATGTAGGTTAAAGGACCAAATCCTATTTCTAAAATCGAGTCTAAGAATTGTTAAATACTCATATTTTATTAGAGACAACAGGCACTACTATTTACATACATAAATTGAAAAAAACAAAATACAAAAAACGCTTTTCTACTTTCTAAAAAAATAAGCTTTCAGAGATAAAATATAATATCGAAAATCGAAAAGAGCCATACAGCATTATCTCATTTCATTTCATATTTCCTTTTTCAAATAAAATCTAATTATTTCATTATCTTCCTTTATGAAATTCTATTCTGTTTTCTTTTGTTCGTGTAGATCTGATAATAATTTATAAAACTTTTGTATTTCGTTTTTTTCCAGTACACATTTCCTTTATTTTTTTATCCGCTTTACGATTAGGAGTTAAATTCACGTACTCTAACGCCTTGATTGTGCTTATATTAAAAAAGGGAAATAGATTTAAATTGGAGAATTACATACCTATCAGCTTGTTATCGGTACTGTACAAAATCCTCATTAGAGTCATAACGGATAGATTAACGAACAAATTAGACAGTTATCAATCACGTGAACAAGCGGTATTTAGACGGGGATCCAGCACTATCGGACCATCGTCAAACAGTTAGTACTAGTGGAAAAAGCAAACGAATATAGGTCACCTTGTGGATAGCAATGGTTGACTACGAAAAAGCATTTGATTCGGTAAAGATATGGGCAGTTCTTAACGCCTTAAGTAACAGCAGAGTCGATAAAAGGTACACAACTCTTCTTGAATACATATATAAAAATTCTACATTATAAATAATGCTTGAAGAAAAAACAAATAGAATCAAAATTAAAAGAGGAATAGACAAGGCGATTCGATATCCCCAAAGCTGTTCACTTTGACTCTCGAAGACATGTTCAAATCGCTAAAGTGGGAAAATAAAGGAATACTAATAGACGGTGAACGATTAAATCACTTAAGGTTCGTAGATGATAACACTCTGATCGCCAACACAAAAGAAGAATTACGAGAAATGCTGATGGAATTAAATAACAAGGCTTGAGAAATAGGTCTAAAAACAAACTTCACCAAAACCAAATATTTGAACGACGAAAGTGAAGATAATAGCCAGGAACTATTAATCGAAGGTAAAATAATAGGAAAGGTACAAACATTCATATATTTAGGACAAAAAATCGAAATATCAAAAAATAATTTAAGGGTTGACTTGGATAGAAGAGTCTCGTTAGCTTGGTCTGCGTTCGGAAGATTACAATCTACCTTGGTCATCCCAAATACAATAAAAGCCAGAGTATTCGATCAAAATGTATTGCCGGTATTAACAAATGGCACTGAAACGTGGGCTTTAAATAAAAGTATAATAAATAAACTCCAGGTAACTCAAAGAGCAATGGAGAGGAGAATGTTAAATATTATACTCCAAGATCGTATTCCTAACATAGAGATATGAAGAAGATTAAAAGTGACAGATGTAATATAACGAATATATATATTAAGGTCGCATTGGGCGGGGCATATCACAAAGCTGAATGATAATAGATGGACACGCCGTATGGTTGAATGAAAGCCTAGAGAACACAAAAGATGCAGAGCTAGATCATAGACAAGATGGACGGACGACATAAAAAGATTAGTAGGACACGATTGGATGCAAAAAGCAAACAACAAAGTTCATAAGAGACAACTTGGGGAGGCTTACATCCGACTATGGATGAAATAAGCTAATACTGATGATGATGATGATAATGATTCTAACAGGGAAAACTCTAAATCCTTGAAATTTTTGTTCGATATTCTAGAGTATCCAAAAAAATTAGAATTCTTGTAAAAAAAAATGGAATAAGAAAAATGTAAGTGATAAAAAATGTGAGAAATATTTTATAATTTTGTGACTTCAGATTAAAAAATGATATAAATACTTAAAAATTAAAACATATTGTGGATGGGCTCCCAAAAAACTGAGAGATTATCGTATTGATAAACTCTATAGAGTTTATATTTTTTTTATTCTGCCTTATGTATTCAGCTATTTCTTGGTATCTTCTAAACGTTTTAACACAAAAAAAGGAAAAGTAAATCGGCGTTAAAGATTACTTACTTCTACCGCTCTAACCCAATATTTTAAAATATAGGGACTTTATGGTGAAGTATTAATCCAAAAAAATGTTAAGTAGACAAAATTCTTTCTACTAAAATTGACGATGAAAACAGTACATAATTTTTAGATTTCTCTAGTTCAGTAGCTCTGAAAAGGGGAAATAACACGATATAAACAAATCTCTACCTTCTTTTTCCACTTACTTAACCCTCCTCCTTATATGTTTGACAATAAATAATTATGTTTCTATTTGTCCATTATTTCAATTAAAAGCGTGGAAAATTTTTATAATACTGTTGTAACTATACCATTTTTAGAGATCTCCAGCAGTTTCACCAAGTTTCCTCTAAGCGATATCGCTCACGAACTATAGGTTTCTTCGCAAGTAGTGTATACGTATGTGTCAAAGCTGATATCGATCTCTCTTTTATTTTAAACTAGCCGTGCCCGCGGCTCCGCTCGCGTGAACTTGATTCACTACTATCGTCACTGCTTATTCCTTATGTTACCTAACGTAATAAAATATCTGCCATTATTTTCCCTATATGCCATTATTTCTCCTTATCTCCCATTATCTCACCATATTTCCCATTATCTGAACCCATTATCTAGTCTCTGTTTATTTCTCATTATTTCCCTCCCATTATTTCTCCCATTATCTCCCTCTGTTATTTATACTTATCTCCAATTATCTCACCCAATTATCTCTCATGATCTAGGCTTATATCAAATTATATAGAACATATATATAGATTTATAAAAACACGTAAATCGGATAAGTGCTTCTCAAGTGATAAGCGCACTAACGGACAGATAGACAGACAGAGAGACGTTACATTTTATTTTATTTTATTATATATTCTTTGTAAATGATATTGTTTCATATTTAATGGTTTAGGCAGTGTATTGCAAGAGAACGCGTTAACGGTAACCTTTTTTCCGATTTGATTCACTATTATCGTCACTGCTTATTCTTTATGTTACCTAACGCAATAAAATATATTCTATAACCTGGCCAGAGAACATATGTATGTTTTAAAAAAAAGCATGTAACGCACTAACGGACAGACAGACAGACAGAGAGACGTCGCATTTTATATATATTATAGATAGATAACTTGGCCAGAGAACATATGTATGTTTAAAAAAAAAAGTACGTAAATCGGATAAGTAGTTCTCCAGTGATAAGCGCACTAACGGAGAGACAGACAGACAAAGATACGTTGCATTTTATATATATATTATAGATGTAATAAAATATATATCTATAACCTGGTCAGAGAACATATGTATGAATTTAAAAAATCACCTAAATCGGATAAGTGGTTCTCGAGGGATAAACGCACTAACGGATAGACAGACGGACAGAGAGACGTTGCATTTTATATATATTATAGATATAGATTATTATTATCATATAACCTATCCAAAGAATATGTGTAAGAATTTAAAAAAAGATACGTAAATCGGATAAGTGGTTCTCGCGTGATAAACGCACTAATGGACAGACAGACAGACAGAGAGACATTGTATTTTATATATATTATAGACCATAGATTATAGATATTCTCTGCTACATAATATTGTTCCATATTTAATGGTTTAGGCTGTGTATTGCAAGGGAACGCGCTAGCGACAAAATTTTTTTCCGACTTCATTCACTATTATCACCACTGCTCATTTCTTATGCTACCTATCGTAATAAAATATAGCCTGTAACCTGGCCAGAGAACACATGCATGTTTTTAAAAAAAAATACGTAAATCGGATAAGTGGTTCTCCAGTGATAAGCGCACTAACGGACAGACAGAGAGACGTTGCATTTTATATATATTATAGAAGTTATCGTGCAAAGAGACCGAAAGACCGACGGAAATGAGAAAGTGTAATCTAGGGACTCTGAAACGTGACGAAATGCAAAAGCCTCGCGGTGATTTTTTTACTTACTTCCCTTTAGCATAGACAGTAAAAAAATAACACAATACTCGTTTTCGTTTGGTTATCTGTAACTTAATTTATAAGACGAGTATACATTGCAAATTCGAGAACTAAGGCAACTATAGTTTTCTAAATGAAATGAGTTTTTTGATGATTATGTCAATAGCCTCTTACAGGTTTCGGAAAATATCATACGTAATATCTTTATCATTAGCGATAGCATAGTTAAGAAAACTTAGAATTGTCCTAGTAAAGTTAGAAGATCTCTTGACAACTTGTTATCATATGATACTGCTTTTGTTAATTTTCGCTAAGTATTGGTCAAAACTAGTACAGGCCGGTTCGTTTAAAAACTAAATCACCGTTGTTTCTCGACTTTATAATTGACATTGATTCTAGTATAGTATGAGTTCAACTCGCCAAATTTTTATATGTAAATCTTTTTTCTACTTTCAGTACTAAAGTCTCTAGGTAGGGTGAAAAATGTAAGAAAAAAAAACGATTATTGCTATTTTAATTAAATGATATCGTATATAATATATAGGTAAGAGAAAACTTACTTTTAATTTGTTAGGAATCGCAATAAAAAGTATTTTACTTAATTGGCTGTACTCTTACTACACCTGATCGAAGTTAAAAAAAAAATACTGTAAAGATATGATATGTTAGTTGATCCAGGTAATTAGATATATATATATATATATATATATATATATATATATATATATATATATATATATATATATATATCAAGTTTTTCTAACGGGGAGAATAATTGGACATTTAAATATGTTCTATTAATGAAGGCAAACGCCGTAAAATTTTCTTGATTTTTAGAAATTTTTGGGTATAGCTTGGAAATAGTGACAACTTAATGTAAACGAGTTTTCTCGGCCTAATTTTGACCGCAAGGCCATTTTTCTTCTGTTATAGTGTATTTTTTTTCGCATTGTAATACTTTCGGCTCACTATTTCTTAAATATCTCGGCTTCTATTCATTGTTATGCTACAAAAAAAAATGCCTAAAAAAATGCGTAAATTGCGTTAAAAAATGTTAAGTACATAACCTAAAAAAGTATTTGTTAAGGCCAACTGAAAAATGTTTTTTTTACGAGTAACTTCCGTTTAATTAGATATTACGACCTCAAATTATAGGAAAATATAGCTTCTATATTAACAAAAAAGTGTGCTCAATTTTATGAAAACATATTGAGAGGATTGGTCAAAATTCGCATTTTAGTTCAAATCTTATTATGGATTTTTTTTAAGTATATGCGAAATTTTAAGCTCTTCAAGATGGTTGTAAGAAAATAAATATTAATAATAATAAAAGAGAAAGGAAGAAAAGAAAATTCCACATTAACTACACAAGAAATTAGAGAAACAATCAGACACACACACAACTGGAAATGCCCTGGAATAGATAATATAGAAAACTTCTGGTAAAAATAGTTTACCACCACACACGAAGCACTCACTCACCCAATCAAGAAAGCCATTCTACAACCACACATATTCCCCACTTTCCTTACACAAGGAATAACATACGTCAAACCCAAAAACTCAGACACCACAAACCCGTCAAACTACCGACCTATCACCTGTCTTCCAACCTTATACAAGATCATCACAACCACAATTTCCAAGAAAATAGAACAACACCTAATAGACAACAATATTCTCACAGAAGAGCAGAAGGGATGCAGGAAAATTAGCCGAGGATGCAAAGAGCAGCTGATCATAGCTTGATTATGGGACAGACCAGAAAAGAACACAGAAAACTTCACATCGGTTACATAGACTATAAAAAAGCCTTCGACTTCATACCCCACAGCTTGTTAATCAGAGCCCTAGAAATCTACAAAATCAACAAAACCTCAGGCAATTTCTCGCGCAAATTATGAAAACATGGAAAACCAGAATACGCATAGAAACACAAACGGAGCGCATCCGAATAGAAGAGCTGTACATCAGACGGGGTATATTTCAGGGAGACTCGCTCAGCGCTCTATGGTTTTGCCTCTGTCTCAATCCACTCTCAAATACACTAAACAGAACAGAGCATAGCTTCAGCATCAGACACCAAAATGTGAATCAAGATAAAATAAACCACTTCCTATATATGGATAATATAATACTCTACGCTGCCACAAAAACACAGCTGAAAGAACTCCTCAAAATCACAGAAATATTCACCTTAGATATTAATATGTAATTTGGTATAAGTAAATGCAAAGTGCTCCACATCAACAAAGGCCAATGGAAAGGCCACCATGAGACAGAAACCATCAACAACGAAACATTCGATAACATGCCCTACAAAGAAACATACAAATATCTAGGCTTCCAACAAAGCACCAAACTCAACCACACTCACATCATAACAGAGCTCAGAACCGAATTCAAAAACAGACTCACGAAACTTTTACAAACAAAACTCAACTCCAAATATCTCACTAAAGCCATCAACACGTTGGCTATACCTATACTCACATATTCATTTAGTATCATCAAATGGTCACAAACAGACATAGAAAACATTCACATCCTTACATGTTCTCAATTCACCAAATACAGGAAATTACACCCCAACGCATGCAAAGAAAAAATTACCATTGAGGCAGGAGGAAAAGGAATCATAGACATCAGATCACTATACACAAAACCAATACAAGCACTTAGGAAATTCTTTCACAGCAAGCAAACCAGCTTCCACACGGCAATAGTGAAAGCAGACAAAAACTACATACGTCTCGACTTATCCCGGGCAGACCACCGAGCAAACATACACAGTCATACCCAATTACAACAGGAAAGGATGAAAACGTGGCCAGAGAAAACACTTCACGGAAAACACAGATACCACATAGAACAAGACCACGTAAATAAAACAATCGTACGCCTGGTTATAGGATGGGCAGATATTCCCTGAAACAGAAGGCTTCTTACTTGCCATCTAGGATAAAGTCGTATTAACCAGAAACTACCAAAAGCATATCATCAAAGACCCAAGTATTACAGAAGACAGATGCAGGAAATGCCACCAGCAGAAAGAAACGACCGAACACATAACAAGCGGATGTAAAATATTAGCCGGAACGGAATACACAGCCAGACAGGACTAGCCACAACATACAAGCTCATAAAAAACATAGATCCCTAGTACAAATACATACCAACATCCATACTTGAAAATAAAGATTACAAGTTCTACTGGGACATCAGTATCCATACAGTCAAAACAGTCTCCGCCAATAGTCACCTATCTAATTGACATAGCTATCCTCAACGACACAAAGATCCAAACTAAATACACAGAAAAAATGTCCAAATACACAGACCTTGCAACGGAAATAAAAAGGCTATAGAAACAGGAAAAAGTCATCATTGTCCCCCTCATTATATCAGCCACAGGCCTTACACCAATAACATTCACACCACACACAGTACAATTAGGACTCAACACAAACATACACGGAAACATTCAGAAGTCAGTAATTTTGAAAACATGTAACATTGTCAGGTCATTCCTTAATACACAATGGTAATAGCGTTTGTGCTGATTTGACTTTGGCCCGTCAGCCAAACATGGAACCACATTAACCAAACGTGAGAAAGAAGAACTTTTTGTGTATAATAATAATAAAAAAAATATTTAAAAAAATAAAATATAATTACAAATCACAAAATGAATTAAAAGAATAGACGAGACACATACGTAAAATAAACAGAGAGATGTTAGCATATCTCTGAAAATAAATGCAGTCCACGAAGTACAGTACTCTACGATAAGTCAAACTACGATGAAATGTTTTTTCTTTACGATACAGTGCCATCTGTATACTTGCATTGCAACTTATTTCGAAGCATAGCGTCGAGGCACTATGCGGTAATTTTAAAATTACCTTATTATAAGGCATAAGCTACTTATACATACCTTTATGTATAAGTAGCTTATGCCTTTAAATCCAAATATATATATTTTTTAACATTGTTGTTTTATTTTTAAACTGCTATATCACATTACTGTTACTATTATTTCAGCATGAAAATAATAATAAAATTAATACGTTTCTGTTATCTAAATCACAATTTTATTATAAAATGAGTAGTATTTGTTTTAAAATCACTTTTTCATGTTATATTTAAGATAAAATATTGAATAGAAATAAAGAGAATGAACGGGACCTTTTCAAGAGCAAAAGCGACAAGAAAAGAAGTTTTCGTAAGGAAAAAATTGAAAAATAAGATAGTTTTTTGTATATTCCTTATTTTTCCTTCTAACCATTTTGAAGAGCAAACAATTTCGCATATTTAAAAAAAAGCTTCCTACGACCTTCTGCCCACAAGAAAAATCCATAATAAGATTTGGCCTAAAATGCGAATATTTACCAATCCTCTTAATATTTTTTAATAAACAAGCACTATTTTCCTATAAATTGAAGCCATAATATCGAATTGAACGGAAGTTACCCGAGAAAACAACTTTTCAATTTGCTGTAGTAAATACTTTTTTTTAAGTTATGTACTTATTATTTTTTAATGCAGTCTACGTAGTAGGCAGTGACAAGTAAAATGATTTTTTTGTCGCATAACAACGAACAGAAGCTGAGATATTTAAGAAATATGCAGCTTAAAGTGTTAAAATGTGAAAACATGTACTAAAATAGAAGAAAAAGTGGCATTGCGGTCAAAATTAGGCTGAGAAAACTTATTTACATTATGTCGGCACTATTTCAAAGTAGTTAAATCGATTTCCAAGCTGTACCCAAAAATTTCCAAAAATCATAAAAATTTTACGGCAGGTGCCTCCACTTGATCGCATAAAGTGAAAGTTGTAGGTCACGTTGCAGCCAATTTTTTTTTGTCTGTTTATTTGCAAGTATTGTTAGTGAGGCTGTAGGCTATTTTACTTGAGAATTAAATTTAAAAGTGTTTTAGAATAAAGAACCAATATTTTCATTAAATGGATTTTTAAAAATTTTAGCAAATTATATATCATTGCCTATTTAAGTGGAATAGGTCCTACTACTACTAGTAATATAACTCATATGCGGAGTATGTTAGAATAATATACCATTCCATCGAATGGATTTAAAAATTCTTTGACTGACAGACGATTATTTCTTTGGATGTTATAGGAAAGTAGGATCATTACTAATAATCACGCCTCATATATACGGGTATCAAGTAACATACAAGTAACAGAAATTATTCTTTTCACATTTTAAACAGTTAGTCTGTTAAATAAAATATATAAAATACAATGAAATTAGTAAATATTTATATCATAAGATATTGTGCTTCCTAATAATAAAATCATTGCCACCAGCAGACATGAACTTGAACTTGGGAATTGCTTTTCCAATTTCAAAACTGACTATTATTTTATGTTTCTATGCATTAAAATAAAAACATTTCTCATTTAAAAGTAAAAAGTTCAGGCCAAAAAATAGACTCAAAATATAAATACAGATAGAGCTTCAAAGTTATGGTTGATTTCAATTTTTTGGTGATACAAGCTTCCAGCTATTTTTAAAACTAGCATGTTTTTGTAAATGGCTTTCAGCAACATGTCCTGGACAATGTAGATCTTCATCGTTTGAGCGGAGACATGCTGCCTAGTTCCTATTCTCCTAAACTTTCTCGGACATATTACGACGTGAACTATGGCTGGTACTAGTAATGGCTGTAATATAGCTTCGAAAATTTTATATTCAGATGTTTTTATTAAATTTTCAACTATGCTCAATTATATTAAACAATTAGTTCGTCCATTTTATTATATGAAATAAACAGTGAAGAAACTAAATTAACTACTAAAAAACGAACAAAGTCCATATTTCAGTAGTGTTCATTGCTATTTTATTATTATATCAAGTTATCTCGGGACGCATTTCGCCATGTTATGAACTAGGGTTGATAAACGAGAGAACAAATCTCAAAGTATTTATTGACGTAATATAAAAAATATATAGCAAATTTTTATATCCCTGGCTTGCGAAAGCCTAAATTTTAAAAGCATACTGCCCTAGACATATACAAGTATTGAAATTTCATAGACGGTAACAGACTACCAAAGTTACAGTGGTACTTACTTTTCGTTAACTACTTTCAAGTTATAATTTCAACCTGAACCATAGACAAGGTTTAAACTCGTTAAAACCCTAATAACAGAATTTTTATATACGATATTTCTCTAGATGGCGGCAGCTAAAGTCAATAATTAATTAAATTTCAAAGTGATGAACACTTTGTAAATAATATAGAGCTGCAGTTAAAATCAAAATTCAAGGTTTTTAAGCCTTTCCTCTTCTTAGTTCGCAGTCTTCCGACGAATGTCGTCGATCCAAATAGCTAACATAGTCCTGGAGATTACAGCTCTAAAAATATCTATTGATGATTAATTAAACAATCTTCGGAGGTCTTTTAACCAGTAATTTTGGCCTCTCCCAATACTTCTACCTCGTATTTTGCCTTTAACGATTAACCTCAGCAAATCATACTTCACTTTCGTCATTATATAATTGATACACATCTTTCCTTTATAGTCAGGAGCAGTTCTAAGGATTTGCTCATTTGCATTTCAGCATTTGTTACTCTATCTACTCATGATATCCGTCGAATACATTTCGAAAGGTTCGGATGGTTTCTCTGTGCTAGGATTCAGCCTTCACATCCATATAGGAACATCGCAAAAACATAGCATCTAATCATACGCACTCGAAGTTCTAGACTAAGATCAGATCTAGTGAAAAGATTTTTCATGTTCATGGGCCTGCTGGATTCTCGATCTAATCTCTATTTTTGGATTAAATTGGTTATTAATCAGTGTTCTCAGATATTCAAAAGACAAAACTTGCTGAATTCTCTGCTTGCGATTTTGAAAACACAACCAGCTTGGTCTTTGTTATTTTTATATATAATCCAAATTGCTCACTCTGACGAACTATAAGATTTACCATGCTCTGCAGATCAGGCAAATTATCAGTCACAAGAACCCTGTCGTCTGCATATTTTAGGTTGCTAATCAGGATGCCATTTAATTTATTTCCCGTTGTAATCTGGACTAGAGCTTCTTTGAAAACAGCCTTCAATAAGCTTTGTCCGATGTTGATCTCTTGGCAGTCGACATCCGAGGAACATAGATCTCTTATCATTTTAGTTGTTTAACATAATCAAAGGCCTTAGGCAATGAAATACGCAAACACATTTACGTTTACGTCCCTGCATCGTTGGGTTAGAATATTAAAAGCGAAAGGCGTCTCTCGCGTACAAAACCATTTCTGAAACCAAATTGTCTATCGTCCACCTAAGAATCATATATTCTGTATATATGTGTATGAATTATGAGGAGGAAGATCTTTAGTATGGGCGACATAAGATTGTTAATATAGTAGTTGTCACAATTTTTATTGTTAAGTACGGAACACTTATAAAATCACCTCGGAATCTGTCCGTCACACACTATTTGACATAGAAAGTTTCAATTTGGCACTAATATAGGAATTGATTTCCTCATCAGAGCAGTTTTGAAAGTCAAATTTTGACTCAAGGGGTTAGTTTTGGGGATGAAATCGAAAGTGAAAAAAAAGATTACTAGGTCATCGAGTGGGGTGTCAAATGAAAGCTTGTAAAAACACGAGTTCAAAAATATATATAGTGAGATACTTGCGCACACTTGACTTTGTATTATTTTTAATAAAGTAAGAAAAATCGCTGCCCTCCCTTATCTCGAAAAGTACTGATCAAAAAATTTTGAAAAAATTTTGGAATATTCTCTACAGGGTGTAGATTGAACGAAAGTTATCACGAGTACATTACATTAATAATTCATTGGTATATAAAAAACAAAAATTTCAAGGTCATCAGTTTTCAGTAAAGATCGGAAAAATTTTTTATTGAAAACTCATTTCGGATGTGTTTTGTGAAGTCACTGATCATTTCATACTTCCGTAACCGAACACTAATTGCGCAAGTTCAACTTGCACTTGACCGGCGATTTTTAAAATGATAATGAACGTGGATTCCAGCCAATCAGATGGTATCTGGCCCGAATCATATATGGGGTTAAATACAGATGTTCAAATATCAAAACCTGCTCTTATTCTGCAATGAAATTAATTAGTTCGACGGGAATGTTTTCTGAACCAGTGTTTACTGGATGTAATCTAAACGACGTAATAAGGAAGAGGTAACCTGAATTTTTTCACATATCCTTGCTTTAATTAGGTATCAGACCGTCAATAAATATTATTATTATTATTAATAACAAATCATTGTTGTTAATATTTATTAATTTGTAAATATTATTTATACTAAACAAAAAAAACATAATAAATGAGAGTGTTATCATAATATTAAAAAAAAATCAAAATATGTACCTATAAGTGTAAAAATGCACTAACGATACATTTTGATGGGTGCGGTATAATGTGAATTTTAGGATGAATATCTGGATATAAAAGAAGAAATATAACTTTATTCTCACGTTGCTTTTTATATTAATTTTTTATAAAGCTACAGAGATTTTTAAACTTTGTAACTTCTATCCCAGTGAATAAATTTAATTTTTTTACGGTGGTAAAATATGATAAAAAAACCGAAATTTTACTTTGGTTGTGAATATAATTATTCTCCTGGTTCCTCCAGTTATAATATAGACCTTTTATATTATGCAAAATAATAGACACCTGTATTTACGCTGTATCAAATCCACTCAAAAACAATCTATACCCAAGCGTAATAAGATATGTTTCATAGAATCGTTTTCGCTAAATTAATGATCGATTAGAAACTTTAATGAGTATAATAGGGATAAGTAGAAAATACTGGACAGAATTACAGCCCTGTCTGATCTCATTACACAGCAGTGATGGCGCCTAAAGTTTTAATATGAAAAATAATATACCGCTAAAAAAAGACAGATAATGCTTAACTTTACTGCAATTATTAACAGTGGTTGTAGTTTGGTATACATCTATCTTGACTTTAGTGTTTATCAATAACATTAAATATTGGCACTTCTTCAATATTAATGACACATTAACAACGTAAGACTAAATTATGTAATTATTTATAAAATGTATATAACTGTTATAATGTATCAGCGCTAGAATAAGTGCTAAAAAAATGAACGAGTCTAAATTTATGGCATAATGTCATTTTCATACCTTACATTTTGTAGATAAATATATTTTCTTGCAGTTTCTTAAGGAAATTACCTGTTTGTATTAACTTTTTGTTAAATTTGGAGTAGTCTGACAAGTAAATGATTATTACTTCCCCGGCTAAAAGGAAATATATTCGTGAAAAAATCACTCTCAGGGATTTTTGCATATCTTTACGTTAAAACGCCACCAGATCCGACTTTCGTGGGCTTGGCTGACTATTGGCACGATAACTCTCGATCTAAATGATATATCACTTTATTTTCTATTTCCATATAAAGCCTGAAGTTGGAATGAAACCTGTCAATTTTGAGCGATATTGCTTGAGGAGGTGGATGTCAATAAATTGTATGGTTTTAATAGTATTATGTTAATTTTTCCTGTTTTTTTATGGATATAACAAGCAAATTTTATGCGTAGATATTTATAGCAAAACATAAAAAGGGTAGAAGCTTAGAGGGGTTGCGTCATATATTTCATAAAAAATGTCCAACTCATGGTTTCTGGAGTAGAGAATTCTGAAAATTAAGTTATCTTCTAAATTTCATAGGGGTAAGGGTAGGAGGGGAGTAACTGTTCAATATTAGTTTCAATAAATCATGAAAATTTGTTCAGGTTTTTTGGAAAGTTATGAAAGGTTTTTTAAAAGCCTTACCAGTGTCAAAGTGCAACTACAGTAATCGCTGTACTTGGTCCATATAATTACTAAATAACTATCATAATTTATTCAATTTCACTGGTATAATAATAATTAATGTATCAATTGTAACTTTTTCTCTTCTCGTTTATAATCTTCCAAGTATTAAAGTTGGTTAAGACGTTCTGAAACTGAAACTTCCCAGTATCTTTAACATTTTTTTTAATATCTTTTATTTTGTGGAAAAAAACATTATTCTGTAAACACTTAGAAATATGGAAACTACTTAAAAATTATAACTGACCTAAATAAGAAAATCACGTTTACATTTTTTAACTGTGATAAAACTGTGCCTTTTTTAAAATATAATTTAGATATGCTAGAACACAAATTACTGTTATTTGATTGAATTGTTGAAAAATACGAATAACATAAATATATGCCGGAAAATGCTCCTACTTTGCTCCCACATGGGTAATTATGCTCCAGTTCTATAAAAAGTTTTACCGCCTATTTTCTCAATTTCTTTAACACATTTCATAGAATTGTGAAAGCACTCAAAACATTTGACTATTAAATGGCAACACTGATTCGACAAATTTTACATCCGCCATTTTTCTTTAATGACAGGTGTCACTTTTATGCTAGACTTAAAATCGTTAAATTTTTTATTTCTGAAAAAGTCATTTGTATCCCAAAAATAGCAAACTGGATTGTGGTAAGTACGTTTTTATCTTATTTTGTATATAATCAGGTAAAGAAAAATGTAAATATTTCAGTGATCTACTAGGTTGGTCATGATCCCGATCTTACTTTCTTTGTACGTTCCTACTTTGCACCGCATGGAGGGGTAACTTTGCACCTGGAGCAAAGTAAACGCAAAAGTATGCGATAAATAAATAAACAGAAAATGATTCCTCTAAATAGTTATAAGTAGATTTTACTTCAAGATCCTTTAGAAAAGATGCCAAGATATTACAAAAAACGTTTAGGCTCCAGAAATTATGAAAATTACACCGATAAAACTCTAAGAGCATATATGGCCTCTATAGAAAATAAAGAATTCTTCCTAAAGAAAAGCCAGTGAAAAATATGTCATCCCACGAAGAACTATTATTAACCAGTTAAGACTCTTGCGATCTAAAATGTCGGCGTGACCACCAGGAGCTCTAACAACATTTACGACTAAAGAAGAAGCATTGTTTGTGGACTAAGCGAGAACGATTTTCCTTTGATAGTTTTCGATCTTCGCGTTGCGATCTGAACATATTCGGATAAAATTGGCCGAAAAGTCTCAAAATTTAAATATAATTTTCCAGAAACTGAGTGGATGTCAAGTTCTTTAAAAAGGCATTCATGTTTATCGCAGAGATTCGCTACCAACATTAAGCGTAACAGAGCAGCAGTTGACAAGGACACAATCACTGCCTACATACAAAACTTGGAAGAGGTAGTTAGAGATATCCCGCCCGAAAACATATGGAACTTTGATGAGATTAACCTCTTAGAGGACCCTGGTCAAAAAAAAGTCGTAACAAAGCGAGGAGCAAAATACCCGGAAGTTAAGAAACACCTCCAAAAGTTCAACTTCCATCATGTATGCTGGAAATGCTGAAGGGGAATTACTACCACCGTATACAGTATATAGGGCCAAGCAACTGTGGAGTACATGGACAGAGCATGGACCAAAGAATACCAGGTATAATAACAGTCCATCAGGGTGGTTTAACATTAATATATTCAACGATTGATTTTTTACTCATATCCTACCCACGCTAAAGAAACAAGAGAGTCCTAAAGTTATGATAGGAGACAATTTGTCATCTCATATTTCTGTAGATGTCTTAAAAGCCTGTGATGAAAATAGCACTCATTGAACTCAGTCGTTAGATGTTGCGTTTTTTCAACCAATGAAGGTAGCATGGAGAAAAATCCTCACCGAGTGGAAGACAAGTGAACAAGGCTGTCGAGAAACAGTGGTACAAAAAGCAGTTTCCCAGTTTTGCTAAACAGACTGGTTTATATTTTGGAATCAACGCGGGAGATAAATCTGAGTTCAGGTTTTCGAAAATGTGGAATTTATCTGCGTGACGTCAATCCATTATTAGAGAGGTTGCCCAGAACTGTCGACAAGAATGGACGAAAGGTGGAACTACAAAGAGACGTCGTACAAAACTAAACATCACTACTGGAAAAAGGGTGACTGAAGAATTAAGCAGATATTTAGGTACAAAGAAAATTAAGAGTCGGCAGAGCCATCAACGTCAAAATTACCTCGCCGCCGTAGACCCAGTAGCGAAAGCATTTACGCAGAAAGTGTCGACATGTCTGTTTAGAACTCTTCAGATGTTACTTCTCTTGGAGAATTAGAAAACCTTGAAATGGAGACCGATTCTGTGGCTGAAAATTGTATTCAAAATAGCAATTTCAAGCCAGTCGTAAGGGTAGTTGGGCAATATGTGGTATTCACATATGAGGGCGAAATGTTTCCAGGCATAATTACAAAAATGTCTGCCCAGGGGCCATACAAGTCCTCGATGAAGAAGTCTTTAAAATTCTGGAAGTGGCCTAAACTGCGGGATGAAATCCAATATGAATGGAAAGAAATATTGGGTTACATTGATCCACCTACAAAAGTTAGTTGTCGTTGTGACATCTATTTCAGTTCCAGAACTATACCATATTTGAGGTTTTTAAAAGATAGTATTTTTATAAAAGATTTTGTAGTTTTAAGTGTTTTTTTTTTTATTTGAAAGGCTTATATTATAATTGGATTTATAATACGACTGTTGAATTTACTTTAAGTATAAAATGACTGATTTATGTCTAAAGAAGACGAAAAATAATTCAATTGAAGTTCCTATAGTTACTCATTAAAGTAAAAAATTAAGAAAATGTTTATTACTTAGAAGATTTTTGTAAAAGTTATTTTTCTCTCAGTAGCGATTTATTTTAATTTTGAAAGTTTTTCTGTTAGGACAAAAGTATTTTGGTAAGTACAAGATAAGAATATATGACAAACCAATAAAAGAAAGTACAAAGTATATGAATAATAAATATTTTTATCCAAGAAACTGACTTTAATTTTATTTTTAATCCTTTCTCATCGAAATTGAAACTTAAAATGTGCCAAAGGAATTATTATTGGAGCATAGTTTCAGTAAGGAGAGTGTAAATTTGCTCTAAAAGCTTCCAGAGCCGAGATCGCTTGTAAGCAATATACAGGAGCAAAGACACCCATGATAATGGGTAACACTGCTCCTTATTCATGGTTATATATATATATATATATATATATATATATATATATATATATATATATATATATATATATATATATATATAAAATACTATATGACGTAGTTTTATGTATAGGATGTGTTATTAAAGGTGTTCTTCTTTTTATAAATATACTAGCCGGGCCCGCGGCTCCGCTCGCGTGGACTTGATTCACTACTATCGTTACTGCTTATTCCTTATGTTACCCAACGTAATAAAATATCTCCCATTATTTCTCCTTATCTCCCAATATTTCTCCTTATTTCCCATTATCTCTACATAATTTCCATTATCTAGGCTTATCTCTGCTCATCTCCCATTATTTCCCATTATTTCTCCTTATCTTCCATTATCTCACCTTATTTCCCATTATCTAAGCTTATCTCGACTTATCTCCCATTATTTCTCCTTATCTCCCATTATTTCTCCTTATCTCCCATTATCTCACCATAACTCCCATTATCTAGACTTATCTCTGCTTATCTCCCATTATCTCTCCTTATCTCCCATTATTTATACTTATCTCCCATTATCTCACCTTATCTCCCATTATCGAGGCTTATCTCGACTTATCTCCCATTATTTCTCCTTATCTCCCATTATTTCAACTTATCTCCCATTATCTAGGCTTATATCGAATTATATAGAACATATGTATAAATTTATAAAAACACGTAAATCGGATAAGTGGTTCTCGAGTGATAAGCGCACTAACGGACAGACAGACAGACAGAGAGACGTTGCATTTTATATATATATATTGTATTCTTGGCTACATGATATTGTTCCATATTTAATGCTTTAGGGAGTGCATTGCAAGAGAACGCGCTAGCGGCAAATTTTTCTCCGACTTAATTCACTATTATCGTCATTGCTTATTCCTTATGTCACCTAATAAAATATATCCTATAACCTGGCCAGAGAACATACGTATGTTTAAAAAAAAAGCACGTAACTCGGATAAGTAGTTCTCCAGTGATAAGCACACTAACGGACGGACAGACAGACAGACAGACAGATAGACGGACAGAGAGGCATTGCATTTTAAATATATTATAGATATTCTCTGCTACATAATATTGTTCCATATTTAATGGTTTGGACTGTGTATTGCAAGAGAACGCGCTAGCGGCAAACTTTGTCCGACTTCATTTACTATTATTGTCACTGCTCATTCCTTATGCTACCTATCGTAATAAAATATAGCCTATAACCTGGCCGGAGAACATATGTATGTTTTAAAAAAAAAGTACGAAAATCGGATAAGTGGTTCTCCAGTGATAAGCGCACTAACGGACAGACATACAGACAGAATACGTTGCATTTTATATATATTATAGATGTAATAAAATATATACCTATAACCTGGTCAGAGAACATATGTATGAATTTAAAAAATCACGTAAATCGGATAAGTGGTGCTCGAGGGATAAGCGCATTAACGGACAGACAGACAGACAGACAAACATTGCATTTTATATATATTATAGATATAGATTGTTATAATTATTATATAACCTGACCAAAGAATATATGCATGAATTTAAAAAAAGACAGGTAAATCGGATAAGTGGTTCCCGCGTGATAAACGCACTAATGGACAGACAGACAGAGAGACATTGCATTTTATATATATTATAGATTATACATTACAGATGTTCTTTGCTACATAATATTGTTCCATATTTAATGGTTTAGGCTGTGTATTTCAAAGGCACGCGCTAGCGGCAAACTTATTTCCGACATCATTCACTATTTTACGTCATTGCTCATTCCTTATGCTACCTATTGTAATAAAATATAGCCTATAACCTAGCTAGAGAACATATGTATGTTTTAAAAAAAAAGTAGGTAAATCGGATAAGTGGTTTTTCAGTGATAGGCGCACTAACGGACAGACAGACAGACAGACAGACAGACAGAGAGACGTTGCATTTTATATATATTATAGATGTGCGTATATCTAACAATTAATTGTTAAAAAAATAATCATAGCTTCCTAAATTTGGAGCAAATATTGGAACAAAGTAGGGCCACTTTACGGTATTTATTTAATCATGTGACCAAACTCACTAGCTACAGCATGTTTATTAGAAATAATGAAAAATAACTTTATTTTATATGACGTTAAACTTTTTGGTTCTTCATAGTTGTCGAATCTTGCCAATATCGCACCATGGTTAAAAGTTTTCTCTCCTAAAATAATTTTTTACTGTTAAACCAACAAATAGCTCTCAAAAGTACAATATGTAAAACACTGCTACTGCCTGTTTATAGGCAATGTCGCAAATTAAACTAAAGGGTCGTCAAAACACCTGAAATTCGGAGCTGGTATTCCCACGAATTTTAATAGTTGGCGATCTTCAAATTAGTAAAATGCAAATCTAAAAAAAATATTCAACTGTCAATTATAAACGTATTTTTATTTATTTTCTTTATTCTGTTCAACTATGCACAATATTTTTCTTTTATTTGGTTAGAGCAATAATACTGCAATAATGTTGTAAAAGCCAGTGAATCAATAATATTTTAAATTTTAAAAATCTGCCAACACTATAAATCCGACCGATTTGTAAATCGCTATAACTTTGTATTGTAGGTCAATTTCGAGTACACTGTTAATATTGGATCTCATTTTAATGCAAATATGCGGAGTATATGGAAATATTTTTATAATTTGCAAAGTACTTTTTGTTACGCTTAGGTACGAGACAATAACAAATTAATTTTTAAATTAATTTAATAATTTTGCGTTTGTTTATTATTTTACATACTCAATATATAGACAAGGCGAAATCGGCGCCATCGTTGGAAAAAATTTTCTAATTGAATTTTTTTTCATAACCTTCTCCAGGAGATGCCCCTGAAAGAGGATCAACATGTTGCCGGGCGGTAACCTGGTCCGAATTTGTTTAAACAAATTTTTTTTAAACAAAGTCCAAAAATTGAAATTTTCGCCCCGGAACAAGTTTTTTTAGGTAAATTGGACCATTTTGAACAAAAAATATCTCTTGTGAATTTTCTCTAAAATGCGCCGTTTTCGAGATATCGGCGATTTTATGTGCGAGAAAAACGCGAAAATGGCCACTTTCACCTCCCAATATCGGGGTCAAAAATTAAAATTTTCAATGTTGCCAAGTGTCCAAATTAAAGTTTGAGATCTCCTCCACAAATTACCGTAGGAAATATTGCAATATCTTCATTTTTAAATATTGTTTTTTAACAGTTAACAAATTGCGTTCGAGCGCCCGCGGCTGCATCGAAACTGTATACATAGATATATACGCAACGCCCGTACGTAGGCGCACGGAACTGTATACGCACTGCGATGCTCTATAAAGCTTTGTTTCTTGATTTCTTATTAAAATTAATATATTTGAAAAGTATGTAAAAAATATTTATTTATTAAAGAGTAATTGTTATATCAAATTTCATTATTATAACAAATGAATATAAATAAAAATTCAATATTCGATTAGGATGGTAGAAAAATTAAAACAATTTTATGAAATATAACTTATATATATTTAATAGAATTTTCGCAAATATTTAAATTACACCCACACGTGAGTATACAACTTACGTTGTTGCTTTTGCAATTACATGCATTAGTTTTACAATTTTTTGTACATTTACATTGCCTAATTAACGAATCTGGTATCGAATTTTTTAACATGAATTTGGGTAACAATTCACCTGTTTCTATAGTGTAACCAAATTCTGTTGCATCTAAATGTCGATACCGAGAATACAATGACATTTTCCATATGTACGTTTGTAGTGAAGCTCGTGCTACCTACTGGTTTATTTAACGGACTAGCAATATAGTTGTAATCTTGTAAACATTTGGAATGATACTTTAGCTTTTGAACTAGTAATGACGTAGTTGAACTATATATGCAAATTTTCGTATAGACTTTGTCCATTTTAAGACGAGCTGTTGCCATTAGCTTTTCCGCTGCATTATAATCAGAAAGTGTATAAGTTGTACTGTCTTTATTTTTATAAATTTTTTCACAGATCATGCACTCTGCTTTTGACACACTTTTTGATCGCAATGTTGGTTTTTCTTTCTCTTCGGGTTCAATTGATAATAACTGTTTTTCATTGTTAACAGCTTCATTATTTTCTGCTTCCAGTTTTTTGAGAGCATTTTCCCGACGTACAATTTTTTCTTTACTTACATAGGAAGCATAACACTTTCTGTGCCAAGAAAAAGTTTGTTCACTGCTACTTGGATTATATAAATCGTTAAATTTTGTACTTATGTCATCTTTCCGACGATTAGCTGCTTGTTGAATTTTTTGAAATGATTCAAAATTTGGTTGTTGTACAACATCATCACACTTACCACAGAAAATGCACTTATGATCACATTTAATTCGTTTAATAGAAAAAGACATAATTACACATGTACATACTTGTAAGGGCGGAAAAGAAATGAATAAACTATTAAAGTGTCCGACTCTTATTTAAGCAATAGCATGTTTGAACTTTTGCATGATACTTCACGTTACAGCGAGTTGCAGCGCGTATACAGTTCCGCGCGCCTACGTACGGGCGTTGCGTATATATCTATGTATACAGTTTCGATGCGGCCGCGGGCGCTCGAACGCAATTTGTTAACTGTTAAAAAACAATGTTTAAAAATAAAGATATTGCAATATTTCCTACGGTAATTTGTAGAAGAGATCTCAAACTTTAATTTGGATACTTGGCAACATTGAAAATTTTAATTTTTGACCCCAATATTGGGAGGTGAAAGTGGCCATTTTCGCGTTTTCTCGCACATAAAATCGCCGATATCTCGAAAACGGCGCATTTTAGAGAAAATTCACAAGAGATATTTTTTGTTCAAAATGGTCCAATTTACCTAAAAAAACTTGTTCCGGGGCGAAAATTTCAATTTTTGGACTTTGTTTAAAAAAAATTTGTTTAAACAAATTCGGACCAGGTTACCGCCCGGCAACATGTTGATCCTCTTTCAGGGGCATCTCCTGGAGAAGGTTATGAAAAAAAATTCAATTAGAAAATTTTTTCCAACGATGGCGCCGATTTCGCCTTGTCTAATATATGATAGTTAGGAACGGTAATATTACATATACTAAATTACATCACTCATAAAAGTAAAATCCATTCCCTAAAATTATAGGTTGTTGTGACTTATACTGTAGATGTGTTACATGAGTAACATAACTTGTAGTACCTATACTGTCTTATAATATTCATATAAACAATAATTCTCTATTCTGCAAACTCTTTTAGTAATAGTTTTAAAACATTATTTTATATAGTTCATATAAATTAAGTTTTTCTGGCTACGAAATTCTTCAAATCTACTTAACAGAGATAATTTTCTACTTCTGTGCTACATAGTTTTATGACTAATAGCCGTAGTATCTATACTGTCTCAAGTAGCTAAGATTGCTGTTGATGAGGAAACATTTTAGATTCATTTAAGATAAAACGTCTGTTATTATTACACTCCCTATATATGAGTTAGACGAGTAGTAATGTTAGTACTTAAATTATTTGTATAAGTAAGTTATTTTTTTGGTTGTATTATATTTTAAATCTGTTTGGTAGAAATAATGTGTATAAACCGTCGTGTTTATAATTTGTCTGTATAAAATGTGGCCTATAACCGGACCACTTTATCTTCATTCAACATTTTTTTTTTGGGTCATGTGTTTTGCCAGAGCGGACAAACAAAGCCTCTACATTAAATAATACCTATCAGTTACTTTTTAGTAAAAAAAGTCAATTTACCGACACACAGCCAGTAACAATTTTATTGTTTGTATGGATTTTCAGTAGACTTAATTTGTCAAGCCGGATACGCTTAGCTACGCTAATGTCGCTGATAAATTTAGCACTGTTTCAATTCATTTTCATTCAATTGTTGACTGTTTGCTCATAATATTGAAAGGTTAATAAAATAATTATCATTTATTTATTTTAAATAATATTTTCCCGTATTTTTGTCCTAAAAAAGAATTCGTTGAAAGTTAAAGATGTCCGTAACTTAGTAGTCTATTAATAGCTTTGACGTGGCTAAAATATCAAATGCTTAAACTGATCTGTTTCTTTGGTTCTTCTTCATCTATAACTGGACTTTCTTTTCTTCTCTGTTAAATACTTACCATTTTTTTAATCCAATTTTATTTTCATTCTGTTGACAGTTGGCTTGGGTCAGTACTGTGCTGAAAGAGGGTAACTGCTTAAATAATACAAATTATTGATCTAGTGTCATACTGTCACGCCGAAGTCCTCGGGTTGGTGATATATAACTGAATCTTTCCTGATGAACGTCAGCTTATTTTTAGTTATTGGGCTCCAGCTCTGTGATATCGTTTCGGTATAGGGTATGAAGTGTAATGGGTTGCAATTCCTGCACGTCAGGGTACTTATTTATCAATTTATTTAAGTATAATTGGTCTGGCAAAGTAGTTAAGTAGCAGTTGTTGCAAAGATAATCTAACGCCGGTGGTAGCACAACCGCCTTGTACCATGAAACTAACTGATAAAAACCTGTCAACATGGTTTCATTGTACGATCAATAGTTACTCATTTTGTTCAAATTATGCACTTTATTATTGACACAATTGCTAACTTGCGACAGGCAAATGTAAAGTACATCTACTTAGAGACGGCATTTGTTCATGCAGATCATCTGGGAATATAAAAAAACCTGTTCCTTGAATTTAGTATTTTATAGGTCAGACTTTTCAAAAAAACAACTTCTAGGAAACGATTTGTTGGTTATAATGGTTTTAGCTCTGATATGTACAAATCTCCTTTAGAAGTGGCCCAAGGATCCAATTTGGGGCGCGTATTATTTTTACTTTTTATTAATGATCTCTTTGGAGTCATTACATTTGAATCACATTTCTTCGCGGATAGCTTTTTTTTATTGGTCACCTTCCCTTTCCGCCTGAGTAGGGATTTTACCCTTTTTCATATCCTGAGGATATCGGCGGGGAGGTTCTTATACCCGTCAACGTTGTCCAAGTGCCGAAATATACATTTTTGTATTTCGCAGCACCTTTTAGACAACGCGGTAGTACTGCCACGGACGTTAGTACATTCCTGCAAACAACTACTACCTATCAACGTAATCAGGTCAAATATACTTAAATAAATTATTAATAAAGTATACCAACATGCCGGGATTGAAACCCGAGATCTTCTGCATTACAAGTAAATTACTACACCTCGGAGCCACAGGGTAGTATTACAGACACTAATAATTGTGTAATTCTATAGAAGATATTACATAAATAGTATCATTCGGATAAATTCGACTTAAATATCTCTAAGTGTAAAGTTTTATTATATTCTTGCAAACATAATCAGGTGGAATATATTCATTATGTAGACGGCTCTGAATTATCTCTCTGCATTATAACTAAAGACCCATTCGTGGTGTTTATAGCAAACTTATCTTTGCGCTTCACATCGTGGTTCTTGTATCATCTCCCATGACGATGGTAGACGTTACTGTTCGCAACTGTAAAAAATTTAGTAATACTAAATTATTAAATTTTCTTTTCTACTACTTTTTACGTTCCAAGTTGGAACTATGTACTTTTATTTGGGTTCTCACATAGTAAATGATTATCTTTTCTCTTGAGAATAGTCAGAGAAGGTTTTCAAAATTTTGCTTCATTAAATTCTATGTCATCTATCTCTAAAGGGTTTTTGAAAACAAGTCATCCTTATCTAGAATTTTGCTTCATTAAATTCTATGTCATCTATCTCTAAAGGGTTTTTGAAAACAAGTCATCCTTATCTAGAATTAATTTCGAATCTATTAATTTCAGAGCTCTCTCAAATTGTATTATTTTCTTCCATAATTCCTTTTGTTCATGAATCTTCATATTCCGTGTTCGACATTTTTCGACTTTTTATCGTGAGTCGTCACATACTATTAGTATAAAACAATGTCCGATTAATGTGGTTACTGTAAATTTCTTCTTTTTTAGCCTGTGTTCATCCACTCATGTATGCTTCTTCCGAAGCCTTCCATTCTCTTTTATCCATTGCAACTTTTGTTCAGTTCGTTTCTACAATCCTATGGATGTCGTCTTGCCATCGCTTTTGTGTTCTTCCCACACTTTTCTTGGTCTCCTTTGGTCTCCGTGATAACAACAAACAACAACCACGCCTTTATGTGATGGAAATAAATACTCTGTAAAAACAACTAAATAGTATTGCTAGAACAATTTTCCACGAAGTAGTTAGTTAATGAAATGTTTTTACAATGGTGAGTATGCTTAAATAAAAATGAATATTGCTTGTAATCTTAGTTTTGAGACATTCTGGGTAATTCCGGTCACACATTTTGTAATTTCTATTTATGTAATTTTTGTTTCGTAAATTGGTTTTATTTGGCTGTGATTCGAGAAATATTTTTTTTTTTTGAATTCGAAGGAAACTGTGAGTGTCTGGTACTGTTTGGTAGATTCAATTACTACTGTAATACCCGTATTGTAAACTTCAACTTAATTCGGAGTTTAAAGGTCAAGTAATTTCTAGAAATAAAACATTGCAAAATTTGTAGCTACAGAAGAAAACAGGATATTTGTTTGTTTCAAATTTATAGACGGGTTCTATTGTTATTATTATGTCTACTATATTTCCTATTATTTGGATTAATCATAAAAAGTGAAAGAGGAGATTTTAATGTAAACATTCATCTGCATTTTATTTTACCAACCTTTATTTTTATTAAAACCATAGGTGATATTTAAATTGGGGTTTTACCACCTAGGACTTTTAAAAGTGAGAATTTTAAAAACATAATTTTATGACGACATAAAATTTCTGTATACCGGTATTAACATAAAAAAAAATATGAAAATGAAAAAGCTCCAGGTTTCACGTGCTGCATCATCATATTCTTTATTTGCACGTCACGTAAAATAAAAAGCCACTTTATTTTAATTACAGCGTGCTATTTTTAATTATTGCCATTCTCCTTCTTCTTTTTAAAGTACCTATTCGGTTCGACTGTTGGTAATCATTCTTGCTATTACTACTTTATTTATTGAGAACCAATTTCGCAGATTGTTTAGCCAGAAGATACGTCTGCGTTCTGGTCTCCTTCTTCCAAAAATTTTTTCTTGGAGTATTTGCTATAGTAATCCATATCTGTGGGAATTTCTCATTATGTGCCCTAAATACTCCAATTTTCCTATTTTAACAGTTTCTGTTTTTCCAGTTTCTTGTTCATGCGACGTAAGACATCCTCATTGCTAATATGGTCCGTATAAGAAAATTTCAAAATTCTGCGATATAGCCATAACTCAAATACTTCAAGTTACTTAGAAATGCTTTAGTCAGCGTCCAAGATTTCACACCGTAAAGAACGACACTGCAGACATAATATTTTGCGAGTCTTATTTTTGTGCTTAATTTTATTGCTGAGCTTTTGAAAAGTGATGTCATTTTGAAGAATTCTACTCTAGCTTTTTCAATACGGCAACGAATTTCCTGCGAGTGATCCCATTGTTCATTTATCATCGTACCTAGATATGAATATTATAAAGTTAATTGTTAATCAACAAGATAGCAGGAACCGGAGAGTTGCTGATTACAATGTACTATTTTTTGCTGATATTAAGTTCGAGGCGGACTACTGACTTTTATTTTTGTCATAAGATGTTGTAGACCCTTTAAATTATCAGCCATAATCGCCGTATCGTCAGCACAACGAATACTATTTATTCGCTCCCAATTAAGCAGTACTCCTTCATCAGCCTCTTCCAGTGCCTCTCTGAAGATTTGCTCAGAGTATATATTAAACAACAGCGGAGACAAGATACAACCCTGCCTTACTCCGCGCTCAATCGATATTGAGTCTCAATGATCCCCTTTTTCTTTAATAAATGCTATCTGGCTCCAGTAGAGATTACTAGTTGCTAGTAATCCGCAAATCCTTTCCATCTAGCCCAATGTCTTTCAGAATTTCGACCATTTTGTGATGTTGGACTCTATCAAAGGTCTTTTGGTAGTCGATCAGGCACAAATATACGTCATAATTGACGTCTCTACATCGTTGAATCAAAACCTGCATAGAAACTAAGGCCTCTCTGGTTCCCATGGCATCATGAAAGCCGAATTGTCTAGCTGACATGTTTTTTTCACATAACTTGTATGTTCTTCTGTGAATGATTTTCAGAAATGTTTTTAAGATGCCATTATTGCCATTAGTTTACCCTAAAACTAGAAAAATAAGAAAATATTATTAGATCTCCGACAGATCAAAGAAATATAGGGTAAAATATGGTAGGTTTCGATCCACTCTTTGCCAAAGATAGTCTTTCAATTCTTTTATTTAAAATATAGTAATTTTTCAACATATTGGTATTTTAGTTTGTGTTCTGTTTTATCTTACCTAATCTCTTGAAGTGGCACATTTAAATAGCTTCCTATAATTTAAAAAGTTACTTAATCATTTCATCAATTAACGTACGTAGGGCATAAATATGTTTTAAAATAATGCAAAACGATTCTGATTTAGTCTAGTTATAACAAGAAAGAGTTTACATAAGTACATATGTTTATTATATTTGAGTAACAAGTCCGATTCTCAATTTTACGCGAAGTCGCGTGCTACAGTTAGTCTCTAAATAACCATTTTATCTATCTTTTATGATAAAGCACAAGTGTTGTTCTACTCAGTATATATCACCACTACACCAAACACTTTATTTTTGCCCTCGAGGCGCATTTCACTAACCATCATGGGTGATGATTGACTACATCAGTCAGTCAATCATCGCTTCTGATAAAGCTAACATGGCAGTAATTTGGTATAGGGGTGATATATTTTGATTAGGGTCATTGTGTCAAAGATTCCGAATTCCCAACGTAGTGTTGTTACAGGTATGATAGAGTGATACATTGGCAAAAGTATAATACAATATATTTCCAAAAAATAAAATGAATAATCTTTTTTTAATAGTTAATTAGCAAGTTACCTACGTTTGAAATATAGCAATATACCACCCGAATAAATGTTATTGTTAATATTGGATTAGTTTCTTGGAACAAATCTTCTTATACACATTTTACTTTTCTTGCTTAAAGAGAATATTGTATTCGTGAAAAAATCACTCCACGAGATATCCGCTTTTCTTCACATTTTAGGCTTCCTACATTACGAAAACATGGTCACTCGTTTTTTTTTTATGGATCTAGCACACGGGAACTCTCTAAAGCGACACGTGTGCGGAAAAAAAAAAAAGCGATTCACGTTGTTTTTGAATCGCTGTAAATTGTACTCGGTGGAAAACACAGTCCTGGGTAAATTATTCCAAAGGGATGTTGTTCTCCATATAAAAGACTGCTTGAAAAGCGTTGTACGAGGAGTAACAAGCTGAACCCCATACGGATGTGAAGTATTAGCGTCGCTGTGTTTTTATATATCGCTTAAGAAGAAGGGGTTGAAGGTTGATAAATTTTATATGGTTTTAGTAGTTATATGATAATTATTCCTTATTTTTTGTTGAGATAAGAAACAAGTTAAACACCAGTAAAACAAATAAGGGATGACAGGGGTGGGGCAGAAGATTAGGAAAGTTGACTCGTATTTATTGTGTTATATGTCTCTTTTTCAAGATTATAGGACTCGAGGAATCTAAAAAGATGAGTACTTTTTTCATTGTTCTCATTTTTAATTAGAGAAAGATGTGAGGGTCGTAAAATACCATATTGTCTAGTTTCAATAGTATTTTCAGAATTTTTCCAGGTTTTGATTTAATGTAGTTGCCAAATTTTATGCATGCTATTTATAGTATAATATATAAGATGTTAATGGGGTAGGGTAAGGTGTTAAAGATATTGCTTAGAATATATCGTGGTATATATCTTTTTGAGGATTTTTGGGCTGTAAAAATCTAAAAATTAAGTTAGTTTTTTATTACTTTCAATTTCAATTGAGAAAGAGGGTGAAAGAGATTGGAGGCCGTCAAATTTTTGAATAGTTTTAAATATGAGAATTTTTCCAGATTTTTGGTTGGAAGGATAGGCAGATTTTTGGTTGGAAGAATAGGCATATTTTAAGCATATTCATTTTTAGTAGAACATATATGGGGCTAAAGTGATAGAGAAGGGAGGTAGAAGAGTGACTTCGTATTTATCATGTTATATGTACTTTTGCGGATCCTTTTAGTCCAGGGATCGAAAGACAACATTATTTTTCCATTATTTTCAATGTTACAGGGAAAGGGAGTCAAATGAGTATAGGTCATTGTGCCATTTCAGTAGTATCAGACGAATTTTTCTTGGTTTTTTGTTAGGATACTGAACATTTAATACAAGATATTTTTTCAGCTAACTATATATAGAGTGAAAGGTAGGGGGGTTAGAAAGGTGATTACATATACAGTCAGTCCAAAAAGTCTCCAACACCACCTGCTTTCTATACTATTTTTCTGTTATGTTTAACTAATTAATTGTAACTATGAGAAACATGTTTAAACTAATATTTGAAACTTAACCAACGAGGATTAGTACTCAAAACAACTACGGAACATTTTATTTAGAAGTTACAACATTGTTATAAAAATGTAAAGAAAATTAATGTCAAAAAACTCTCCATACACTCAAGAACTGCATTGAAAAAAACACGTTATAATCAGACGCATTTTTCAAGCTATCTATTGCTCGCTAAACTGAAAACAAATGAATAATTTTCGGCCATACCTTATAATCTGTCACTTGTTGCTAGTAATGTTACAGTAAGTTTTCGAAGTAGTATTAAAAATGAGCGAGAGAAATTGTGAAATTCCATTTCAAGTTCGAAAGATCATAATTGATTTGTGGAAAGATAGAAAACCGTACAGAAATATAGGATAAATTGTTAAAAAGTCGCATGCTACTGTTCAGTACATTGTAAACCAGTATAAATCAACGGGTTCCTATAAAATTCGACCATGCTCCGGTCGTCCTAAGAAACTGACTTCACGTGAAGAGGCCAATATTGTTAGACAAAGAGATCTCAAAAAAATTGCACTAAAATTAAAAGAAGAAGTACGGGAACTATTTTCGAAAAATATTTGTTCACGAACAGTGAGAAATTGTTTACACAAGGCTATAAGGAGTGTGCAGCCAGGAAGAAGTCGTTAATTTTGGAAGCTAATCGCAAAAAGCGGTTAGCTTTTGCTAGGGAATACGTTACTAAACCACCTGAATTTTAGGAATCCGTAATCTTTAGTGATGAAACTAAAATGAAACTTTTTGGATCTGATGGCAAAACTAAAGTTTGGAGAAAAAAGAATACCGCATTCGCTATTAAAAACATTTGTTCCACCGTGAGACAAGGAGGTGTCAGTGTTCTGCTTTGGGGATGCATGTCTGCTGGAGGGGTTGGAAATTTACATTTTATTAATGGTACCATGAATCAGCATGTTTATCTGAACATGTTGAGGGACAATTTAGGAGAAATTTTCCATTTTCCCACAGGACAATTATCCGAAACGTATCGCAAACTTGGTGCGAGAATGGATGATCCATAATGTGCGACAGCAGCTTCATACATCTCCGCATTCACCCGATGTAAACCTCATCGAGCATTTATGGAAGGAACTTAAACGGCGCGTTCGCAAACATAATATTTCAAATAGAGAAGAACTAAAAAGCAGAATATTGAACGAATGGGAGAACATGCTAGCAGAAGTTACTAGAAAGCTGGTTGCAAGCATGACAAAAAAGGTTACAGGAGTTTATCAAGGCCAACGGCGCGGCGGTTCCACTAAATATTAGTTTAAACGAAATTGTTATTTTCCGTTAAACTCCGTCAAACTATTATTGGTAATTTTTAAGTGTGTGGAGACATTTTTGACATTAATTTTCTTTACATTTTTACAATGAAGTAAATTCTAAATAAAATGTTCCGTCGTTGTTTTTAATACTAATCGTAGTTGGTTAAGTTTCAAATATTAATTTAAACATGTTTTTCTCATAGTTCCAATTAATTAGTTAAACATAACCGAAAAATAGTATAGAAAGCAGGTGTTGTATGGAGACTTTTTGGACTGACTGTATATCGTAACATAATTCTACTTCAGTGTTTCTATTTTTTCATTATTTTCAATTTGAATATACATAATAAGTAAAAAAGATTGAGAGTTGATTTCAGAGTAATTTTAAGAAAATGTTGAGTCGATTTTAGAAACAGTTTTAGAAATACAAACGGCTAAATTGGACGAAACTTAGTTGCTTAAGACATACTATTGTTTTCACTTCCTTTACTAAAGGGAAGTATTGTATTCGTGTAAAAACTACCCTCCGAGAATTTTGCATTTCTTCACGTTCTGGGGTTTAGATTGCGAAAACATATTTCCCAGTTTCGTCAGCCTATCCATCTGGTAATACAAAACGTAAAGTCGAGATAAGACCTATAGTTTTTAGGTGATACTGTTCCTGCGGAAGGGGGTGAAAATGTGGGAATTTACTTACTCTTTCATTCAGTAAGTCAAATTGAGTACTTATTTTAGAACTTCGTGTTTGTCAGGAAAGTACACTTTACATATTTTTTAACCATTTATCTTTTAACTAAGATGTAATATTGATCATAAGCCGATTTTTTATTTGCATGAGGTTGATTACTTTTTTACTTAAGTTAGTCCATTCAGTTGTGTGAAGATGCGGTATTAGCAATATATTTGTAGTATAATTATTTTAAGTTTGAATATTCCCCCACAGTATAATTACACGAGTATTTCTCGGAGATCAGGTAGATAGTCCATCATGCGTGTAAGCAGCCTATTAGGCGTCCGGCACACAGGTTTAGCTTTTTATAGTTTTTAGACATATATGGTATCTCATTACACAACAGTTAATTGGCGACAAATCAAAATGCGAACCTAGCAAAATAAATATAAGTAACAGAGATAAGTTAGTCTATTCGTTTAGTTAAAAATCTACTCCAATGTGCTGCTCGACGTTCAGTAATAGTATTTATTTTCCCGTTTAGATGGCAACAGAGCCAAATGATTTTATTCATACAATGTAAAAAAAACCAAGAAAATCCAATAAAGCACAGTCCTTTTATGAGGTTGATGAGGCTAAGCCAGTTTGTTGCTTCCTTTTTAATATTCAATTAAATAAAATTGTACACTTATAAAACATTTATAAATAAAAAAATCAAACGGTTGACGACTTAACATGATTTTTTAAGTACCAAGCTGGTTAAGTGAACTAAAATTTTGCTGACTCAGAAGACTGGCTGAGGTTGTTGTTTTTATCGAACCCAATGCCATCAGATTTTGGGGTATCGAAGAAACAAGTTCTCGTGTGCCGCACCTCAGCCTACAGAACGTATGAAATGTGAGTATCTGTGTTTATAACTATAACCATCAAATACGACTCAATTAAATCGGATAAGGCAGGTAAGACATTTGCATGAGTAGTTGATGTTAAAGTATTCAAAGTAAGTTAAGAAAGAGTAGGAGTCTTGGGACACACCGGCGTCGACAATGAAGGTATTAAAAAGAAACCCGTCAGCTGCCACTAGTAAAGAGCGCTCTTTAAGGAAATGCACTTACTTTCCGAGTCCACAACTTGTGTGGTCTCAGTAATATATTCCCCTTTTCTGAGGATTTCCTTGCATCTATCCGTTTGTTTAAGGTTCTCCAGGCAGGGTAAGTTAAGTCATGTCCAGCGCTTATTTTTTCTGTAGGCCCTATCCCTTACAAAACTCTTTTCCTCCATGGCACTCTCCAACACCCCACATAGACTTCTCCTTGAGACACCTCAAATCCTCTACACACAACAGCCAACTAATTAAATCAAAATTTCTGTCCATAATAAATAACAGATTCTCAGGATATTCAATATCCTATACAGATGGATCAAAGTCAAAGGCATTAGTAGGCGCATCATACATCATTGGTAACAACATCAAAACCTTTAAACTTCCTCCCCACACTTCCATTTTTGCTACAGAGTTGTTAGCCATCAAAGAAAGCATCAGGCACATACTTAACTCAAACTTGGGCAGAAAGTTCATCATCGTGTCAGATGCTTAAAGTGCTTTGCTTTCCATCTTCGCCCGCAAGCAGAACTATTCTTTCATTAGACAAATAATGGACTTATTGTACATAGCAGATATCAGAAACGTCGAAATTGTTTTTCTATGGATTCCAGGCCATGCTGGGATAAGAGGTAACGATTTAGCTGACACTCATGCAAAACTAGCTGCAACATCTGGCCAATCTACGTGTGTGAAAACCACCCGAAGGATTATTTCAACCTCCTCAAAGAAACCTACAACAAAGTCTTCCAACTTCTATGGGATCTGGAGGAAAACCCTAATAAGCTCTGGGAAGTGAAACCTCTCGTATTTCCCCCATTCCACAATTTTGAAATGACTAGAAAGGAAAACACGGTCTGGAGAAGACTTGCTGTGGGACATACTTATCTCACTCATATCCACTTATTGAAGTGGATATTTGCAACAATCTGCTCTCCATTAAGCACATATTTGAATCTCCAGACTATCATCAAATCAGAACTGATCATGACATTCCTCACTAACTATGCCAATTACTTTCACCTAATCATATTAATGTCAACATCAACAAAATCATCTCATTCCTCAAAGAAATTAACATGTATAACATGATTTAATACATTTCTATATGTGGCGCAAAATGATCTCTGTAGTCGATGCGCCAGACACCTATAAAATCAATCAATCAATCAACCTTGATGGAAAACAAATAGGACAAGTAGAAAAGACAAGTATTTAGGCACCTATATCACATCCGATATTGATCAAGGCACTGAAATTAGAATCAGAATAGAGATTGCAAAAAAAATATTTTTAAAATTCCGTACAAAGTTCGACAACAGAAACTTATCCCTGGCTATAAGATTACCTTTCCTGGAATGTTACGTGTGGTATCAACTTTTGTTTGAAGTTGAGACATGGACGTTGAAGCAATACACTACTAAGAACCTAGAAGCATTTGAAATGTGACTCTATCGAAGAATATTAAAAATCTCATGAACAGCCAGGATCACTAATGAGGAAATTCTACGAAGGATAGGCCAAGGCAGAAAACTCTTGACAATCATAAAAATATTAAAAACATCTTACTTAGGTCATGTATTCAGAAACGACAAATATTCACTATTGCGAACTATCATGCAGGGAAGAGTGATGGTAGAAAGAGTGTCAGGAAAAAGAAAAAGTGTTGGCTGAGAAACATTAGAGAATGGACGGGCATGAATGTAGGGGAGTTCTTGATGTTGTGAGGGCGGAGAACCATTTAGAGAAACGGTCGCCAACCTCCATTAGAAGAAGGCATGGGAAGAAGAAGAAGATATTGTCTTAAGCAAGGCATGAACAAATTAAATTTTACTTCATTACATGTGTTAAAATTTTTACATATTAAATGATGGTTCAAAAAATTTCGATTTTTGACAGTGTTTCTATAAAATTTGTATAATTAATATATTGGTGTTATGAAGGAATTATTTTAAAAGGTAAAAATTTTTATATCTATTGAATTTGTTTTTTTTTTTAAATTTCTTGAATAATTGGAAATTACGTTATAAGAAATTTTAGTGCATTAGATTTCCTATGGCTTGTTTTAGACATATTATAGTTTTGTAATAGTAGTTATTCTTACAATAAGAGACCAATCCGGAATAAACGGGTTAAAATTTTTAGTAAGTGTTCATCTTTGGATAAAAATTTCTACAAGATGGAAATATTGAATATTTTTTATATTTTTTTATATTAAATTTATTGGGAAAGGTCTAGCTAAATCTGACAACGTTGTAGATGGAGATGCGTGATTCCCCAGTGGCGGAGTGAAAAAAATATTCATATATATATATATATATATATATATATATATATATATACATATACATACCTATACATACATATATATATATATATATATATATATATATATATATATATATATATATATATATATATATATATATATATATATATATATATATATATATATATATATAATAAGATACATGTTAATATATATTATATATATATATATTTTAATAAGATCATGTTAATATATTTTATTTTAATATTAGGCTCCTCAAACCCTATGTAGTTGAATTTAGGTGCAATTTGTCCTATTTTTTTTTATAAAAATAAAGTATTTCCTAGTTATCTGAGGTGGTTATTTTTAGTTCACAGTCTTGTTCATATTTCTAGTAACTTCTAGATAGATCATTAATTGATATTAGAGCTTTTTCAGCATTTACTACACAATTTATTACTACAATATCATATTTTTGTAAGAGTTGATAAATTTCTAGTAAAACACTGTCATATAACTACTACAAGTTAGCTTTCTGTCTGAAAATCCTGAAAATATAAACCTAAAAACTGCCACAATTAATAACAAAAAATCACTGAATTCTGTTTTAATGTTAAAATTAAAATACGACTGCTCTGTACATTCGGATACAACTTTTGAGACAGGGAACCCTCGTCACGTTTAGTTTAACAACAAAGTCTTTGAAAATAATAATAAAGTTTTCTGTTAAAATGTAAGCTAGGGAATAACCCAACTGAAAATTTTGCCGACCGCCTTACAATAAAAGATAATATAGCAGGGACATTACCCTATATTCGCAAAGATTTTCTTTTCTTAAGGTTTTTTTTGATATTATTGAACATTTACTTAACTTTTTTTTTATGTTATTCATAAAAAATATATCTCTTTTTTATACTGTCTTTTCCTTCAATAATGATGAAAATAATAGCAGTAATAAAATTGAAACTTTCATTAATCAATCTTATTTTTCGGTTTTCCATTAGACGATGGTGACTGTAAAAAAAATATATTTTATATTTTTTACTTTAACTCTTGTAATAAAATTGACCTCCGGGCTTTTAGTAGTTCTGTATGTTTTAATATTACAAAAAAACTGATTTATTTGCACATAATAAGTCCTATCTTTTTATAGTTATTATAAAGCAACTGAAAATAGACAGAAGTCCATATTTCAGCAGTTTACTAGCTGTTCTCTTGTCCGTCAAATCCATCCTGAGACGCGTCTCGCCGTATCACGGCTCGCCAGTCAGGCTAGGATTGACACACAAGAGAACGGAATTCAACTGGTACTTATCACAGAAGTTAGGAAGTACGATGGTAGGATACAACGAATTGTATTAAGTACGCATACCTATTACTTCATCGAAAGCTGACACAGCAGCTTTCAAGCTGACAGAGTGGTTGACACAACACCGCTTAAAAGCAGGTATCGTTTTTCGAGGGATCCTCCTCAGGCATATATAGTTATTGTAAGCAACTGAAAATAGACAGAAGTCCATATTTCAGCAGTTTACTAGCTGTTCTCTTGTCCGTCAAATCCGGCGAGCCATGATACGGCGAAACACGTCTCAGGATGGATTTGACGGACAAGAGAACAGCTAGTAAACTGCTGAAATATGGACTTCTGTCTATTTTCAGTTGCTATACAATAACTATAACAGGTGTACAAGTATGAAATGCGGATTTCAGACAACAGATGGTGCACCAATGCAGTTTGTGCTATAAAAATTTGCCATTTTGTTGTGTCTTCAACAAGTGTCAGATGCGCATGAGTGATAAATTGCAAAAGTGGGTGCATAGTGTTGTGTTGTTGTGTTCAATATATCGAAATTTATACTGAAGAAAGAGCGAAAAGCATTAATTTTTTGTTTTCATTTGAAGAAAATTGCTGTAGCATCATACCGCTTACTTCGAGAAGCTGACAGAACATGCTCCATTGCAAGATACGTGTGAACGATGGTTTCGGCGTTTCAAAAGTGGTGACTGCGATGTTGCGTGGAAAACCGCCAAAAAAATACGAAGATGTGGAATTGCAAACGCATTGTTGGACGAAGATGATTCGCAAACACAAAAACAACTCGCCGAGCAATTGGGCGTTAGTCAACAACGAGAGATGGGAAAGATTCAGAAGACCAATAGATGGGTACCACATGAGTTGAACGACAGGCAAATGGAAAAGCGCGAAAACACGTGTGACATTTTGCTCGCTCGGTACAAAAGGAAGTCGTTTTTGCATCGTATAGTTACAGGGGATGAAAAGTGGATTTATTTTGAGAATCCCAAGCGCAAAAAATCATGGGTAGACCCAGGCGCACCATCCACATCGACCGCAAGACCGAATCGCTTTGGCAGAAAGACGATGCTCTGTGTTCGGTGGGACCGGATGGGCGTGGTCTATTATGAGCTGTTAAAACCTGGGGAAACGGTTAATATTAAACGTTACTAACAACAATTGACCGATTTGACCGGTCGCTGCTTGAAAAAAGGCCAGACTACCGAAAGAGGCAACACAAAGTCCTTTTTCTTCATGACAATGCTCCAACACATATGGCAAAACCAGTTCGCGACACGTTGGAAGCACTCAGCTGGGAAGTTCTACCCCATGCGGCTTACTCACTAGACTTGGCTCCTTCCGATTACCACTTGTTTGCATTGATGGGTCACGCACTTGCTGAGCAGCGCTTTGGTTCGTACGTAGATGTAAAAAATGGCTCCATGAATGGTTCGCAGCAAAAGGGGAAGATGTTTCCTGGCGTGGTATTCACAAATTGCTCGAAAGATGGGAAAAATGTATAACAAGCGATGGAGCATACTTTGAATAAAGCACATTTTATCATTCTTTTGAATTTAACATGTTTTTTTAGAAAAAAAAAATCCGCATTTCATACTTGTACATCTGGTAACACATATACCTGAGGAGGATCCCTTGAAAAACGCTACCTGCTTTTAAGCATTGACTGTGTCAACCACTCTGTCAACTCGAAAGCTGCTGTGTCAGCTTTCGATGGAGTAATAGATATGCGTATTTAATACAATTCGTTGTATCCTATCTTTTTGCTTTCCGTTGATCGTATAGTGCGCAAGTGTATTTTTTTTGTTTTATTAGTCTCACGACCATAGTATAAATATGAGCTTGCACATATATGATTTTCAAGATAAAATCTTAGACATCACAACATTCAGCCGTTAACGCCGGATTCGAACTAGCGACCAGCCGGTTTATTGGTTGGTTGTAGGCAGGATAAGCTATTGCGCCTATTCGCGCACTGCAGCCTCTTAGCACAGTAAACCCAAAATAGTATCGAAACTCTGGGGTAACCGTATATGAAAATTAGGTCTTATTTTCAAGAGGTTTCGTGGAAAATCTTAAATAGAAATAATATTACTATGTAAAGTTTTATCACTTAAAATTATAGATATTATACAAATGCATGAAAATTTTTGATTTAATCAAAATATTAAGTTAATGCAGCATGAGTAATATAAAAATATTTTCACGAAAAATATTGCAGATAAAAGTTTTAGCATTTTCTCTAGGGATTTGAATAGGCATATCAGATTTTGGCTCCAACGCTTGGGAGCCCACAAGTGAAAACTGAAACTGGAACCCAAATTTTTAAATACATATTTGAATTCAGCAAGAAATTTTATGTCCGAATACATGAATGTTTCTGGGCCTGATTGGGCCTCATTGTAATTATAATAAAATTCGACACTCATAAGGATCTTTACCTGTATTATTAGCCTATGATACACCTAATATTCTTTTCTCACAGGTAGAATTATGTTCAAGCTAGACCCGACAAATTTGAAAAAAAAAAAAAAAAAAATTTTTTTGACCACTTTAATAAATATATATTGAAATGTGACTTTATCAGTGCGATTTAAATACACTCTCTAATCTAGAAGCCTATGGAGAGTACCCATTTTAGAAAAAAATATGTTTTATTTACAGTTTAGACAAATAGAAATGTTTTTAAGTAAAAAGAAACTGAATACTCTTAGTTTATAGAAAAATACAACTTTGCAATTGGACAATTGATGACGTGTTTGGTTGCTACAAGCCTCTCTAATCGAAAAAATTTCATAAGACACATAGCTTCTCAGAATTATTCAATTTATCCGCGAACGATTTCTTACTCAATTGATTAATTAAATCACTTACCTTTCAACATCTTTGGGGAAGAAGAAACTTACTCCCGGCGTACTTTTTAAATTATTTTTACAATTGTCCACGGCACAACAATAACCTCCTTTCCCGATGATTATATAAATTGTTTGTCAACCCTTTCGATTCTCTTCACTTACAAACGTTTTTAATTCTCTTTTTCTACAAACTCTCTCTTCCTTCTATCTTTAAATTCATATAAACACACGATCGACAATACATTCCGAGATTAAAAGTAAAGATTAAGCAGCCATTTTGAAAGAGGAACCGGTTGACGCACGCGCCGTCGAAATCTCATCTCCAACTTGGAGCTACAATATTTGCTTCTCTTGGGTACATGAATGTCATCCCCTTAGGTATATTAGCTTTATTCCAAGCATCTGGTAATTCATCGCCACGATATAGATCTCTGAACAGCTTATGTCTGCTCCTAGTCACACATTCATATCAGATGTGCATATAGATTTCTTCCTATTCACCACATAGTTTGTATGTCGTGAGACCATTGTGAATACCCATTTTCTTTAAATGTTTCCTCAGGGAACAGTGGTCGGAGATCAGTCTCACTACTACTTTGTTCTGGGGCACTTGGTAGATTATATACCCAATGCGGTACCGAGGCCGAGGCGGGCGGGGAATATATAATTGAACATTACAAATATATATACCCCAGTTAGAGATCAATATTTAGCATCATATTTCATCATGAGCTAAAGTTGTGAATAATATAAATTTAGTGCTCACATATACAATGTTGTCATTTTGTTGTAAGGTCGTTGAAAGAATCTAATTTTTTTGATGATTAAGACAGTAAAAAGAGAAAAACAATTCAGCATGACGTTTTTAAATTATTTTTAAAAAATATTAAAGCTATTATTTTACTTTTCAATTTAAGACACTGTGTACCATCATCTTTTTTTTCGATTGGATAAAGCTAAACTTACGAATTTAACGATATATAGTTTGATACCTTTGGATTTTATGGTCCTGTTTCAAGCAATGACATAATGGTAAGAAGGTCGTCTAAAAATAGTGTTATAAAATCAGTGTCTATAACCTTTGCAAAACGAAATAGTATATATATAATTAATAGAATTTATTAATAACATGGTGATATATGAACTATATAACTATGCAGGAAAGATTTTGGAGACTGTGCCGTATATAATACGATAAAAAATATTTTTATCTTATTTTGAGAACAAGATGTATTTTTACTCAGAATTGATTATGAATTTATTCATATTATTTTAGGACTAACCTGTATCTTAAAAATAAGAAAAAATTATAATTTTCTACTGAATATTTTTTTTTTTCATCAGAACCTTTAAAATGCCCAATTCGATGTCACTTAGGTAACAACAATTTGAATCATGTAACTAGTATTTGCGTTATTAATAAATACATCTTACGAGGGTTGTATGATAGGTACCTGACCTTGGCCAGAGATGGCTCTATTACTATTAAAAAAATAAATGTTTCGTAAACATAACCTCTCACAAGAATCCTGTTAAATTTTAAATTAGCTGCGTTATTTAGATTGTGAGTGGCAGCCATTTAAATAGAACAACTTTTGTGATTTTACAACAATGGAAGAAATTGAATATCGAGCAGTGATAAAATATTTGTTTTTGAAGAAGTAAATCACTAATGAGATAAAAGCGGAACTGAAATAAAAGTAGAAAGTGAAGTTTATGAGGACTCTGCACCTTCGTTAACGATTATAAAATTTTGATGAAAAACGTCCAGGTCGTCTAAATGAGTTCACCACATCAGAAATGATTGAAAAAATCCACGATGTCGTAATAAGTGATAGGAGTGTGAAGGTGCGTGAGTTGCTGAGACTGTGGGCATCTCAATTGAATAGATGCAGAACATTTTAACAACTCATTTGAATATGGGAAAGCTTTCCGCAAGATACGTGCCGCGATTGTTCACAATTTACAATAAACACGCACGTGTGTCAACTTCAAAAGAATGTTTGGCGATGTTCATAGCACATGGATTCATCATAACATAGACCAAAGAACGGTCCAAACAATGGGGTTTCCGTGGCAACCGGCGCCAAAGAAGGCCAGGGCGACTTTATCGGCCAATAAAGTCATAGCCACAGTGTTGTGGGATTGCACGCGGCATAATCCACGTCAATTACCTTGAAAAGAGCAAAACAATCAATGGAGAGTGTTATGTCAACTTATTGGATCGTTTCAACCATGCTGTATATTACTCAGTATATATCACCACTACACCAAACACTTTATTTTTGCACTCGACGCGCGTTTCGCTAACCATATATATATATATATATATTATATATATATATATATATATATATATATATATATATATTATACATGCTGTATATATATATATATATATATATATATATATATATATATATATATATATATATATATATATATATATATACATGCTGTATATATATATATATATATATATATATATATATATATATATATATATATATATATAATCGTATATCCCTTCTACCATATGGTGTAGGCCTGTTATACATTCTCCTTTTTTTCCTCTCAATCACCACATATAAACTTCTTCCATCTGTCTCTATTCTTTGCCATTTTCACTGCTTCCTTCAGGATTTTCTCTTCTCCTTAAGTATGCTTCCAATACTCCTATTCCAGGTCTGTCTAGGTCTTCCTCGTTTCTGTTTTCCCTGTATTCGGGCTTCATACACTTGCTTCACCGGTGTCTGTCATCCTTCATTCTCTGTACATGTGTTCACCATCCCAGCTATCTTTGTTGTATATATTCCATAATTGCTTGTACTTTCAGCCTTCTCCTTATTTCTGTATTCCTTATTCTGTCCTTCCGTGTAACTCCTTGTACTGTTCTCAGGTATTTCATTTCGACGGCTTGTATCTTGTTTTTCTGCCTGCCTGTTAGGGTCAATGATTCACATCCATATGTTAGGATTGTCCTATAAATTGCTTTGAACACTTTTATTTTTGTTTGTTTCGTCACCTCTTTCTTCCTAATGAGATTATATTATTTATTGTTTTTGTTCGTTTTTCGATTCTTTCATTAATTTCTTTGTCTTGTTTTCCAGTTTCAACCATTATTACTCCCAAATACTTGTTCCACTTGTATTTTATTCCCTTCAATGTAAATGTTCATTTGTTGGTGTAGTTACTTTTGTTTTATTTATATTAATCTTCATACCTTTATCCTTAAACGCTTTATTCCAAATATCGAGATTTCCTTGTAATTGTCTCTCATTTTCCGCTATTAGCACAATATCATCAGCAAAAGCCGTTTCAGATAGTTCTATTCTTTTCAGCTTCCAGTATCCAATTGTCATTCTTTTCACTTTTATTTCGCATTTCTTGGTTATTTCATTCATGTATACAGTGAACAAAGTTGGGTTCAAGCTTCTTCCCTGTCTCAAACCTTCCTGTGTTGTAAATCCCTCCGACTTCATGTTGTTTTTTATTACAAACTGCTGTATATTCCCTTTATGATTCTTATTGTCTTTTTGTTTATTCTCTTGTTTTCTAGGCTTTTCTACACTTTATCTCCCGGCATACTGTCAAATGTTTTTTCTAAGTCTATGAAAGCAAGGTGTAAACTTTTATTTTGTTTTGATCTTATTTCGATAATCTGTTTCAGTGTAAATATGTGGTCTTGTGTACTTCTTGCTGGTCTAAATCCACTTTGCGATTCCGATAGTTGCGGTTCTATTACTTTCTTTTTCCTATTACACAGCCCCACAAAAAAAAAGTGGGGTATACTTTTGATGCGATATATCAGATCCGTAGTATTTTTGCCCGCTGATCATGAATCTGACGTCAGAATATCGCCATCACATCTCAATTTTTTTCTAACCTCAAAAAATAGGTAAAAATTAGTAAAAATTAAGAAAAATATACTCCTAAAAAATTGATTCAAGCTTTTTCATGAATCCAAAGATGTATTAATATGTATTCGGACACGCTAAGCTAATATTCATCGGTTGGATTAAGCCATACAGTTCTGTTTTCTTTCTAACCTCAATAAATCAGACAGATATAGTGTTCTCGAATGCAAAAAAACGAATTCAAATTAAAATTCAACCGATTCTTACCAAATTTGGTACACGGGGGTTTTTTGGGTTGCTGATCATGAATCTTAGGTCGGATTTGAAAAATTCAAAATGGCGGATCCAAGATGGCGGACAAAATTTTTGAAAACCAACCGATTCCTACCAAATTTGGTATACAGTTGGGGAATCCTCAAACCTGATACTCTTAAACCCTAAACCCTGAAACCTTAGACTCCCACACCCTGTAACCTCAAAAAATATACCTCAATAACCCTGTAACTTTAAAAATGAGACCCAATAAACTCAAAACCAGGACTTTTAAACCATATACTCTCAAATAGTAGACCCTTAAGCCCTAGAATTGCGAAGGTTAGACCCCCGCCTAACTTTCCTTTTTTTGGCTGTATCTTGTTCTTTTTTCCGCGAATGACCTATTCAAAGGCTTTCTGCCCAAATGCTTTTGAGGACTTGTTTCTCTTTTTAGCGACCAGCAATAGTCCGCTAGCATATGGTCATCCCATCGTCCTTGATACCGATTTTCTATGATTTTCAGATCTTGGTGAAAACGTTCCCCTTGCTCCTCACTGTAGTCACCAAGATTATCTGGGAAATCATCGATGTGGGAGTCCAGGAAATGTAATTTTAGATTCATTAAGCAACCTAATGTTTGAAAATTTTTTACCATTTTCTCGACTATTTCTTTGTACTTAGGACTTTTATTATTTTCCAAAAAGTTTGTTGCGACTTCTTTAAAACTAAGCCAAGCAGCTTTTTCAACTTTATTCATTTTAGTAACAAATAATGAATCTTGAAACAATTTTCTTATTTGTGGCCCGTCAAATACGCCTGCCTTAATTTTAGCTTCAGAAAATTTCGGAAATTTTTTATGCAAATATTTGAAACATGGGCCGTTTGTATCTAATGCTCTCGTGAATTGCTTCATAAGTCCAAGCTTAATGTGAAGCGGGGGAATAAGAACTTTTCCTGGATCTACCAATGGTGGAAACAATACATTATTTTCACCAGGAGTGAACGATTCTCTTATTGGCCAAATTTTTTTCTTATAATGACGTTCCCTGTTTCTCCTATTCCACAGACATTTATAACAGGGATAAAGTGTAAACCCTGACTGTTGGCCAAGCAATATTGTTACAATTTTCAGATCTCCACAAATGTTCCAGTTATGATCAGCATATTTTATTTTTATCAAAAGCTGCTTCATTTTTTTCATATTGCTCTTCCATAACTGTGGAATGAGCAATCGGAATGGGAGCGTAAACGTTGGTATTATGCAGCGAAACTGCCCTAATGCTCCGTTTAGAAGAATCAATGAACAGTCTCCATTCTTCAGGATCGTATGAGTTATTTTGAAATTCATCCATTAGACCTTTTACATCGGTACAATATGAAAGTGACAATTCCTCGTCCATTGTGAAATATTTTCGAAATTCTTCATCTCTGTTTCTATAATAAGAAATCGTAGCTTCTGGCTTAAGTAAATGTCTTTTCTTTAAAAAGGAAGCAAGATGCTCTGAACCATCTTTGGATAAGCCTAAATCTCTGACTAGATCACCAAGTTCTGACTGTGATACGAGTATTGGTTCTGGTTTACGGTTGTATGGTAGAAACTCTTTATCTGTGTCACTAGTATATGATAGGTCGTCACTAGAACATTCATTAGTAACAGTGTTTGAATCTTTTTCGACAGTCTCAATGTTTTCGGCATGAACCGATAAGGTGAAATCATTTGTTTCCATAACATCAGCATCAAGTGGTTCAGGAGGCGGAATTAGTTTAGTTGGTCTTGTTATTGTCGAAACATCGTTATAAGTAATAGTGCTTTTATTTTTTTCGGTTATGCCTAGATACAACATTCATACAAAAGTAGCAATCATTTTCACTGTATGGTCTATTCCATATTGCTGGCCTGGGATATTTAATCGCCTTCTTATTGATGTACAACATTATTTTGCAAGAACTACAAATAATGTGGGGAACCCAATCTGTATCCTGGTGCTGTATTTCAATGTTAAAACAATCCTTATATAAGGTTTTAATCTTATCCGTTATCGGTGACCCCATTTTACTCAATACGTGTTGACAGCAAATATAACAAAATGAATCACTGTTTTTATCGCACTTATGAAAAGTCCTTGTACCGTGAGACCGTTTTTCTTGTAGCATTATACTCTACATGAGCCAACTCACCCACACATGAAGAGCTACGGTCGCTGGATGACGACGGCTGCGGGCCCGCTTTCCCACCCTGACTAACCGCCGATACTGGGTTTCCGAGTCCCTGCATCGTAATTTTCTTTCTTCTACAGCCATGACGGCATCTAAGCCGTTATCCAGGGACTCTGCCGGCTAGTGGAGTAACACCGTTGCCCACCGTCACCATGTGGAGGTGCCCTGGATGCAGGTAGAAGAATAAAAATCGACCGATGAATTTTCTCGGAGTTCAAAATGGCGCGAAAACATCTGCCATCTTGAATTTTGCAAATCCAACCTCAGATTCGTGATCAGCGACCCAAAAAAATCCCTGTGTACCAAATTTGGTAAGGATCGGTTGAATTTTAATTTGAATTCGTTTTTGCATTCGAGAAGCACTATATCTGTCTGATTTATTGAGGTTAGAAAGAAAACAGAACTGTATGGCCCAATCCAACCGATGAATATTAGCTTAGCGTGTCCGAATATATATTAATACATCTTTGGATTCATGAAAAAGCTTGAATCAATTTTTTAGGAGTATATTTTTCTTAATTTTTACTAATTTTTACCTATTTTTTGAGGTTAGAAAAAAATTGAGATGTGATGGCGATATTCTGACGTCAGATTCGTGATCAGCGGGCAAAAATACTACGGATCTGATATATCGCATCAAAAGTATACCCCACTTTTTTTTTTTGTGGGGCTGTGTGTTATTAATGATGCCTTCATAAATGTTGACAATTGTGTTCAGTATAGTAATTCCTCTGTAATTATTACAATCCTTGTGATCTCCCTTTTTATAGATTGGTGTGATAAACGATATTCCCCATTGGGCCGGAAATTTTTCTTTCTCTCATGCACTATTAATTATCAATAACAATATTGTTGTTCCTTTCTTCCCCATGTATTTAATCATTTCAGACGTTATCTTATCGCTGCCTGAGTCTTTTCCATTTTTCAGTTTTCTTATTACTTCCTCCAACTCTTTCCATTCTATTTGTTCCCTATTTTCTGTTTCTTCTAATAGTTCTTCAAAGTATTCTTTCCATCTTTCCTTTATTGCTTTCTCTGTTGTTAGGATTTCTTGGTTTTGGTTTTTCATAATTCGGTTATAGGTTGATCCTTCCTGAACGATTTAAGAACTCTGTAGAATAGCTTTGGATTTTCTTTACTATTTTCTTCCATTTTATTTCCGAATTCTTTCCATGATTGCTCTTTTGCTTCTCTTACCAACTCCTTAACTCTTTTTCCTTTATATAGTTCATATTGTTCTGGTGTTTTTGTTTTGAGATATTTTTTCCATTCTTTCTTCTTCGCAATAATTTCTTCTTGGATATTACCATTCCACCAAGCTGTTTGTCTTTTACTGTTGTTTGCGTTGCACACTCCGCATACTTTGGTAGCCCCGTTCAGGATTATATTCTTGAAGATGCTCCATTTTTCTTCCAAACTTGCGTATTTTATATTTCTGTATCCTTTTTTGAATTTCTCATCAGTTATTTGTCGGTATTTGATCATAATTTCTTCATTTCTTAGTTTATATGTCCTTATTGATTTGAATTTTCTTATTGTTAGGTTTCATCTTTTGGCAACCTTTCTTTGATTATTCCTACTAGTAGGTAATGATCACTGTATATTTCGGCTCCTCTTTTTATTCTTACGTTTTTCACATAATTCCTTTTGCTCCTTTGTACCAGTATATAGTCTATAATTGACCTCTCTTGTTTTGTATGTTGAACCCTTGTGTACTTATGTATGTCTGAATGTTGGTAAAATGTGTTGGTTATGATGAGATCATGTATTTGGCAATAGTCTAGCATCCTTTCTCCATTATTATTTCTAAGTTCTTTACCGTGTTGCCCTATTGATGTTGTTTTTGTACTGTTTCTTCTGCCTACTCTAGCATTAAAGTCCCCGGCAATATATAGCCTTCCTCTAGCTTCTTCCGTTATTGTACTCAATTCTTCCTAAAGTTTGTCCTTTTGTTCGGCCTTTTCATTTTCATCTGGCGCATATACCGCTATCACTGTGATTATCTCTACTTTGCCATTTTTCAGTTCTACTGTGAGTACTCTTTCGGGTACTGCTTCCCAATATATTATTTGTTTGTTTATTCTTCTGTATATTATGCATCCAACCACGGCCGCTGCTCTTTGGCTCTGTAGCGCTCCACTGTATATCAATGTATGTTCATTATTTAAACTTATTCTTGTGCCCCTTTCTCTTTGTTTCGCTAATTGTCAATATTTCCAAGCCCATCCCTTCAAACTCATCGATCAATTCCACCTCCTTCCCATTCAGTCCACTTACGTTCCATGTGCCCAGTTTCCAAGTTTCTATTGTTCTTTCTCTCTTCTCTTCCATATTAAGTTCTTGTTCCTTTTCACCTTTCTTTCCCGTTCCATTGTCCTTTTATCGTCATCACATTTTCTTGGTTTGTCCTCCTCATTTCTATTTGGTTTTTTTTTGGATTTTCTTTATTGGTTTTTTGGATTTTCTTTATTTTTACATTTTTCAAGCATGTCCCTGTCGATATTCCAGTTCCATCTCTCTCCATCTACCATCATTCTTCCAAGCCCCACTTTAACCCTTTTCCAATCTCTTTCTTCCTGTTTGGCTTGCATTCTAATTTTCTTCTGTATTAGTTTTTGTTCTGGCGATATATCATCATTGATGTAGATCTTTTGTTCCTTTCCTCCTTTCAGGTTATTTTTATTTTCCATTACTATTCGTTTATCGCTTCCATTCTAAGTTTTTTCCCCCATTTTTCTTGCGTTTTTAACTCTTACTTCCACTCCTATATATTTCTTAATGAATGTTTTAATGTATCTTCGTCATTGGTATTGACTGTCAGGCCTTGTATGACTATATTGTTCCTTCTCTTTTCTCTTTCTATGTTCTCCAGCTTTACATTCATACGTTGCATGTTCTCCTTTAATCCTTATTTTCTTCTGTTAATCTTAAATGTTCCTTTTTAACCTCCATAATTTCTTTCTGGTATTTCTTTTGTTCTTGTTTGATTGCCTTTATATTAGTTTTTATTTCCTGGATCATTTCTATTAACAATTCCATTTTACCTTCATTTTTATTTCTTCTGTCCGGATATCTTCTTGTTTTAGTACTCTTTCCAAACGTTTCTGCAAGACCTCCGCTCGATTTTTTTCGTTTTCCCTAGATTGTTGTATATTCCCCTTAACTACTTATTTTTCTTTATATTGTTCCGCGTTAAGCAAGTTACTCAGACCTACTCTTCGGAAGTCCCTTACTTCTTATATCGATATTCGTTTGTCACTTTATACTTCTACGGCAGTCCGACAACGCCGCTGTCTTCGCCTCGCCCAGACTCGATACCTTCGTCGATCAGTTAACCTCTTACAATAAATGTTCTAAGCCCTTTTTCTTATATCTGTTTACTCACAAATTCTTATTTATTGTGTCTTCCCTCCTTCGCATTGTTCAGATATTCCGCCCAAACTAACTTATGCACTGTCTGAAGTTTCTAAAGTGAAACCTTGTTTACCAAGGGTTTAATTTACACTGAATAATTTGGAAGCTCCATGTTTCAACCATGCTGCAAAAATAACCACAGAAAAAATTCTCCTTCATCGAGACAATGCACGTGCGCATACTTGTGTCATCGCCATGGCAAAATTCTATGAGTTAGGATACGAATTGCTTCCGCATCCACCATATTTGCTAGATTTAGCCCCCAGTGAATATTTCCTATTTCTGAATATGAAAAAATGGCTCGGCGGAAAAAAAATTTAGCTCAAACGATGAGGTGATATCTGAAACATACGCCTATTTTGAAGGATTGGAGAAATTGTATTTTTAGATGGGATACAAAAAAAGAACTTTAGAGTTGGTTTCTTCGTCTCTTGGTACGATCAGTTTTTTAAACCAAATGAAATATCGATTTCCAAGGGAGAAATTACATAATACGTAAAGTAGGAAAGAAATCTATAATCTTTAATTCATGTTGCTAAAAGAAAATGGGGTGAAAGTGTTGGGAATCTTTAGGTACTGTATAGTTTCAATAGTTTGTGAGAAATTTTCCTGGTTTTCTGTACAATATCGTTGGTAGGACCGTACGTCTATTAAATAAAGAATTGTAAAGTATAAAGTATCATATTAAAAGAAAAACTCCATTAATAACGATTGTTAATTTTTGTCAAGATAAAGCAGAATAATGGTAAAAATGTATCAACCTTCACATTCTTTCTAAGAAAATATCGTATACAAACAAGCCAACCTATTTTTGAAAAACTTAAAATCGACATCTCAAACCGTTCGAACTGATAAATAGACACTACAGAAATTGGCAAGAAGTGTAGGTACTGTCAAAATTCGTTTTTCGATATCGTAACTCTATCCGAAAGTTTTCTTGTCAAGGAAAGATATTTCTTTGTCTATAAAATATGTCTGCTTATTTTGCGATGTGGAATAATAAATTTTGAACTATAATTATTTTTCTTATAAAATATTTCTATACTGGAATAAAATTTTCCTTTATCTTAGTTTTCATTCTATTCAGGCCAGACCCCGTTATCAGTAAAAAAAACGCCTTTAAAACGGCATTATCCATTCTTTTTGTCTTTACTATCCTACCCGGCTAGGCCAGTGGCTTGTAATAAAAATCGATTTAGACCACAACAATATTTTTATCACAAAACTACCGTCTGTTCTATCCTTTTTCATTTCTGTAATACCATAGAATCTTTAAGTAGTTTTTTATGTATAAAATTTTAGGTTCTACTGTAATGATATATTTATGACAGTGAAATATAACTTTGATATTGGTTAAACGGTAAATTTCTTTAGTGCAAGGTGATTAATACATAAAAAAACATATAGTAGATTAACAAATGAAGACCGTTACTAAGTTTTACTCTTGGAAAACCCAAACGTGCCAATTATCAGTCACCAAACTAGTTATGTCTCTTTTATTTGGAGTTCCGCAAGTCACTGTAGGTAAACATGAAAATTCTTGACTCTTGTAATATTATTCTCAGCTGTGGTAAAAAAAGAACTATATCTTAAAGTCATTAGTACTATCGAATTTTGGAAAGGCCAAAATTTATAATCCATAAGCGAGTACGATACTATTGTCAGAATTAGTGATCGTAGGCAAAAATATAAAAGAAAAATTCTCAATGAGAATATGCCTGGCCTTATTATATAAACCTTATTTGATCTTGGATTTTTGCGTTGTTCAAAAGAATCGAATCTAATCAGGGGAGGCGTTATACTTAACGCGAAAAATACTTTTTGGATTGTCAGTTTCTCCTGTAGAGTGGGGAATGAATTAATAGAAACGTTCTCCTCAGAGGAGTCAGCAGTGTTTCCGTATATTTTAATTTTTATTTATCTGTTTACAATTACCAGTAATAAACTAATAGTAGTAATACTCCTTTTCCTTTAGAAATAGTAATACCACAGTAAACATAAAACACAGTAGCGACGCTCAAGCAATTTTTTTTGTATCACGTATGCGTCCCCTATCGTACTACATGGCTGCTAGCGCGGTCGCGGGTTATGTTTACATCTGGATTTCATCTTTTTATAACGTGCTCCGACATTCATTATTATTAATTACTAATAATTTTCCAATAAGTAAATGACTGGTTTGACGTTATAATAGAAAATAATTATAAAAAAGGTGTCAGGAGGAAGTTCTTGTTGTGCGGTTAGTGCTTGTAAAAATATATGTGGTATGTCCAAAGGAGTTAGTTTTCTTGAAAGAAGGTATTTGAATATTTCGAAAATTCGTTTGCAATATGGCGACAGATCGTGTGATCATTACAAACTCGAACCTCTTGAAATAAAAGGTGCCAAGTCGAACTGTCGTTACTCTGCTTTATTTTCCTGTGGTAATACTGTATTCTCAAAATACACGGTTTAATTATATACTTTAAGATATAATTCTAAACTTTTTCCTGTCGAGATTTCTGTTGCGAGATTTTAATCTTCGCTTACAACTAGCTAAAGTGTTCCAAATAACCCGAAACATATACTAATTTAATAATTATTAAATTGTACTTTAAGCTGGTCCTAATCGTAGACCGGCCTTATCTTTAATGTAAGATCAAAGCTTTCCAACTTATGTCGTTTGCTAAGCCACCATACATTTTTTTTGCCTTTGGTATATTTCTCTTATGAAAATTAGTAATAAAAGTATAAAATATGGCAGACTTCTTAACGAGACTATTGACTTACACACTTGATGGTGTAGACTAAACTTATTTAGTATTCTGGATTGGGACGAGGAGCAAATCGCACTTTAATTCAGTACGTCAACTGTTTAATTCATTACCTCGTACTAACATTTAAATTTAATTTTTACTGATCGTTGGTTCAATTTGATCTCTTCATTATAGTCTAGATCATTTGCATCATTAACAATTTAAACCTAAACATATAATTGTTTTATTCTTTTATATATTTATCTTCAAAACTTCTAATAATATGTAATTTTGAGTATCCACATGTATAATACAGTCTGTCACATAAGAACTCCCTCGTATTCTTGAAAAAATGTGTCTCGAGAAAATTTTTTTTTGCCATCAATATATTCTTGGTGTGCTAACCACGGCGCAATTACCTTAGTAAGTTGTCAATCGCCTCCTGCATCAACAATCGCCTGACATCTTCGAGGCATGCTGTCGACGAGATTTTCTGCATATTCAGGCAATGATCTCCAAATTTCTTGAATATCGCGAGGCAACTGAGTCAAAGTCCTCAAAGTCTTCCTCTGAGCTTTCTCTTTACAAGTGACCAAACGTTTTCAATTGGGTTGGCCTCCGGCAATTGTGAAGGCAAAGGTTTCTTCAACTTGCTTCGGAATTTGATATCATGAGGACAAAGATGTCTGATAATCTGATTTTGCTGCTCCTTGACGCAGCGTCAATTTCGGGTCCCGTGAAAACAAAGACACTATTCGTTTTTCGACTTTCGAAGTGACTTATCTTACCAAGCCAAGTTTTGGCGAGTCGTCATTTTTCGTCTCAATAAAATGATTTACTCACTTCTCCAAAAACGACACCAACTTTTTGATATATTTAGCTACCGCGGAATATGTCATTTTAGGCTCCTTTGGATGGGAATAAAGAAAGACTGCCTCAAACCGATGCACACACAAGTGACTCATTTTGGATTTTACGTGATTTCGACGAAAGTTCGGAATCGACTGACACTTTTATTAAAATGCGCCTTAAACAAAGGTTCCATCTTCCCATTTTTCGTTGAATCACTAGAATTGCATCTACTAAAAATTATTTATCGCGGACACGTTCTTACTTGATAGACTGTAAAATTCTTTTTGAATATATGAAATAAATAAATAAAATTTCTTAATAAATTATAAGAAAATTTTGGTTCTTCTTTCTCACATTTGGTCAATGTGGTTCCATGTTTGGCTGGCGGGGCTGGCTTAAATCAAGTCAGCACAAAACGCCATTACCATTGTGTATTAAGGAATGACCTGATAAAGTTACATGTTTTCAAAATCACTAACTTCTGAATGTTTCTGTGTATGTTTGTGTGTTGTGAGTCCTAATTGTACTAAGTGTGGTGTGAATGTTGTTGGTGTAAGGCCTGAGGCTGATATGACGAGGGGGACAATGATGACTTTTTCTTTTTTCCATAGCCTTTTTATTTATGTTGCAAGGTCTGCATATTTGGAGATTTTTTCGGTGTATTTGGTTTGGATGTTTGTGTCGTTGAAGACAGCTATGTCAATTAGATAGGTGACTTTTCCTTTATTCCTTGAATTATCATTATTATATTAAGATTTGAGGATATGGCATTCTCACTTCCTCTATAGAGAACATTAACTTTTTCCAGATATCCATAGGTATCATAAAGAGTGCGCTTTGAAGGGGTCTTTCCATGTTCCATGTTATCTTATTGTTGTATTTCCCCCCCCTGCAAGTTGTTATTGTTTGGGATGGTAATACCAATGAACGTCGTATGTCTTAATTATTATCCACTAAAACAATGCCTGGTATTCTGGAAGCAACCGTCTTGATTTGGTACTGCTACTCTATCTTAGTACAGTTTGTAGTTATTTTTTTTTTTAGAATTAACCGTTAAAACGTATTTCTAACAAGGAATCTTGTCTACTAGTAACAGCTTCAACAGTCCGACTCGGCACTTTTGTTCTCTAGGAGTATGTATTTATCACATGACTGTCGCCATATTGCTGGTATGATGCCCGCGAGATTTTGAAATATTCAAATTCCTTCTTTCAAGAAAACTAACTCCTTTGAAGATACCACATATATTTTTACAAGCACTAACCGCATAACAAAAACTTCCTCTTGATGTCTTTTTTATAATTATTTTCAATTATAACGTCTAACGAGTTATTTACTTATTGGAAAATTATTAATCATGAATTTCGGAACACGTTATAAAAAGATTCTCCCTGAAATCCAGATGTAAGCACAACCAGCGTTTGCGCTGGCAGCCATGTTGTTGGTACGATAGGGGACTCATACGTATTATAAAAACAGGACCTAAAAATTGTCTTGAGCCTGGCTACTGTATTTTATGTTTACTGTGGTATAGAGCTCTAATTAAAAATCTTCGTACCCCGAGTAGTATTGATAAATTTGTTTCAGCAGTAAATAGCAACATCTTTCATATTTCAAAACTGGGGATATATTACTGCTCTTTGGAGAAAACTTAGTGTTTAAAGTCTTATTAATATGCCATTTTGAAATTTACCTCTATTACCTAATACGGCGACAATATGCCATTGATCGCGTCCCCGCGAATAAATTTAACATTTAACAAATAGTTTTTTGCTGTGGGGATTTTTGATCTAAAATGCTAACCTGGTCACTTGTTGTTAAATGCGTCACCAAAGTTTACCATCAGACCGAGTTTCTCTCCAATTCTGGAGGGGAAACAACGATGATTAAACATATAAAGGGTGTTTAACGTAAAACCTGAGGTTTACCTTGCATTTAATTTTATGTAAAACTGTTTTACATTCACATAAATAATCTAATTTTTGTGATTGCAAAATATAAGAAAAAAATTCTCTACTAGTTTTTGTGTTTTAGTAATAAAAAATATAGTTACTACACATATATCGTCTTACTTTAGGATCTATCTTTTCTGGGCTATAACTTACCAGAAGCTCCAAAATGTCAAGACCCTAGCTGAATTCACAAAGCTCAGTACTTACGATATCAGAAGATACGCGATGAACATATTGTCATAAATGAGAAAGTAAAAGACAAACAAGAATAGAAACAGATAATGCAGCAAATTTGTCGTGACATACCTAACAGCGTATTCTAGAAGCATCTTTGAACCTTTGAATGAAAATCATTTTGATTTTCCTTTTTAAAGAGACATTCTGGAACAAAGATAAGAGAAAAGTGTATTTTTCCACCTTCCTATTGGTTCAAAATCTTATTCGTCGAATAGTGTTTTCTCAGTTTCATTGACGATTGATTTGAAAATTTCGTTCAAGTGTGAGCAAATACTTTCCCTTTTGAAAGCTTTTGATACGGGCTTGTTACATTTGCCATTTATATAAAAAATTATGTCATCTCACGATTATAATTTACAGGTGGAAAATGATCATTTTTTGTATAATTATTATTTGAACTGTTTATTTTTTTGGTATGAGTAAAATATTAAATTCTCAGGATATTAATTATTATAGTTAATTAATTAACAGATTAATTAAATGTAATTTTAAGGTTTCTCAAAAACTTTTTTTTTTTGAGTTTCCTTTCTTCCTCTATTACGGCGTTTTTCGGAATTATCATTTAGATTTCCATTGCGGCTAAATTCTGTGCTACCGATATTTTGGGCACAACGTTTACTTTGGTTTCTATATCGAAGTTTAACCATTGTCCAATTTTAATAATAGATCTTTTCCAATATTGTAACGAGCTGTTCATCAAAGTGACAAGGATTTACCGAACTATAGTAGTTAAGCTTGTTTTATCCATACCCACGTTTACGGAAGTTTTGGCTGAGGCGACCCTTGCTTTGAACTACGGAAAAACTTCAAATATATAAAGAAAAAAGCTTTCACAAGTACATTAATAAATCCAATTTAAATATTTAACATAGTAAACTAAAATCTATTTTATTACTCTTGAAAAATTTAAGACTGGAATTGAAAAATATATATCAATAATATATATAAAATGTTAAATAAATAATTTAAAAATTCGAGGATTAACAAACATTTTCTCTAAGTTAGGTAACTTTTAATACCTTTCTCTTATAGGTGCTTAACATTAAAAATTTAAGTCAATGTTTTTTTTTTATATTTTGTTTAGAATTAGTTCAAAGGATTATTGCATCTACAAATATCAGAACTTTACGAGAGCCGGTGAAAACTATATAACAATCAACTAGAATTTTGAGTAGTATCAAGCACAATTTTTATAGTCGGCTCCTTGTATTCACGATAAAAGGAAAGTGGACTATATTTTATGTCACCGGCTGAGCCGGCATAGTATTTTAAAATTTATGGTAATTCGAAACAAAAGGTAAATGAAAGCGAATGCTTTGAAACTAATGAAAAAATTGTTTTGTAATTTTTGCCAAAATTTTTGTGTTTGTAGTGTGTAGAACAATTAAATATTAAAATATTCATTATAACATTTTTTTATTAATCTTATTATAAGACACTGAAAATCCGTTCACTATTTTACATAAAATACAAAGACTTGGGGGTCATAAGTTCTTATTTAACCGAACATAGGAATGGCTTGTTAAAGTAAAATATCTTAGGAAACCCAACAGGATAAACCTTTCGTGAGTGCCAGCTCACAAAATCTATTCAAATTAGGTAATATTTCACGAATAGTATCCTATGTTCACCTAGCCCTAGAGCGAATTTGGCCAAACGTAAAGTTAAATTTATTGTTAGAACGGTATTCGAAGTTATTTAATGCTTTTGAAGCTATGTTTCCTTTAAAGTAGAGTTTTTAAGAGAAAAATAATGAATAATAATTCGACTGATAGTGGACAAGAAATATACAATTTTAGAAAAAAGGGACAGATCTACATTAAGATATTATGTTTGGAAAATAGATTCCAGCAAATAACAATATGGAGCATTAAGGGCATATACCCAGTTATGGACCCGAAAAAAAGCGAAAATATTCATTATATAAATCCGTTTTTTATATATATAATAATCCAAAGCTTAAAATACAATTTGTGAAATTTCAATTTAAAAAAAGGGCGGTACAGCACGCGTTCCCCTGCGACCCCCTTTTTTAAGGGGTATTGCGGTGTGAACGATTACTGGGAGCTGGATCATCTGAAATCAAAATTTCTAAAGAAATTATTTAACTAGCGGATCACTCTTATCTTTGAACGAAGGACTTTTGATTTTATCAAGACTTTATTTTTAATTAGCAAAAATGTCAAACGCGGTAACCTCATTTTTCCTCTTTTTTTTAAACCAATGCCATTTGATGAGAATATTTTTTTAAATCCTTCGTTTAAAGACAAGATTGATTCTCTAGTTTCTAATTACTTTGGAAACGTTGATTTCTTTTTTTTTTTAACGTTCACCTTCCCGCCTGAGTAGGAATTTTACCCTTTTTAGTGTTCCGTACGGAACACTTATAAGATGACTTCGGTGTCTCTCTGTCTGTCCGTCTGTCTGTCTGTCACATCCGATTTTCTCGGAAACTATTTGTCATAGAAAGTTGAAATTTGGTAATAATGTAGGAATTGACGGCCTCATCAGAGCCGTGTAGTTTTGAAAGTTAAAGTTTTGGGGGGTGAAATCGGAAGTGAAAAAAAAATTTTTTTACTAGGTCGTCGAGTGTGGTGTCAAATGAAAGCTTGTGAAAACACGAGTAAAAAATATATATATAATGTAATACTTGAGCACACTTTTCTTTGTATTATTTTTAAAAAATAGCGAAAAATCGCTGTCCCCCCACCTTATCTCGAAAAGCACTGATCAAAAAATTTTGAAAAAATTCTGGAATATTCTCTACGAAATGTAGATTGAACGAAAATTATCATGAATCCATGATCTTTAATAATTTATCTGGTATATAAAAAACAAAAATTTCAAGGTCATCAGTTTTCAGTAAAGATTGGAAACAAACTTTGTCAAAAACTCATTTGGGGTGTGTTTTGTGAAGTCACTGATCATTTTATACCACCGTAACAAACTTTTTTATTTTAAAAGCAATCAACGTACACTAATTGTGCAAGTTAAACTTGCAGTTGACCGGTTATTTTCATATCCTAAGGATATCGGCGAGGATGTCGTAATACCCGTCAACGTTATCCAACTGGTGAAATATACATTTTTGTATTTCACAGCACCTTTTAGACAACGCGATAGTGCTGCCTCGGACGTTATTTCATTTCTGCGAACAACTACTACCTATGTACGTGGCCAGGCCAAATATACTTAAATAAATTAATAAATAAGTATGCCGACTTGCGGGATTGAGCCCTCGACCTTCTGCACCGTAAGCAAGCTACTACGCCACGGAGACACGGCCCGCCACATGGAGCCACGGGCCGCTACACGGAGCCACGGGTCGCCACATTCAGATAATCCAGTGCCCCGTAATCGTGCACATCGCTATGCAGCGCCGCCATTTTTTTTTTAATTAAAATTTCACAAATTGTATTTTAAGCTATATTATTATTATACAAAATAAAAACCGGATTTATATATTAAATGCTTTTTAATTACCTCAATAAATTGTCGGAAACCGTGATTAGCGAAAAACGAAATTTCTTGGATAGTGTTACAATACAGATATGTATATGGATGAGCATGCTATGTTATACAGGGCATTACACTGAGTAACCCAGTAAAAGTATACTTTTATATTTTTCTAAAAATTTGGTTATGGTTATGAGAGGTGGTTTCCTAGTTCTTGAAAATATTTTCGGAAGGCATGATTGTTAGATAAAGTCGTAAATAATAGCAACTTTCAAATTTCAAATAAATAAATCCATATTAGAAGTAACAATGTGAAATTTTAGACATTCTTGTGCAGCACTATTTATGCTAATACTTGTTTTTAATACATTTAGATGTAAATTTACATCATCACGATCTTGGTGATGAACAGGACTACTTCAGGGACGCAATCTTGCTTACGCGAGCCTGGTTTTCTCCTAATTTTCTTATTCGGGAGAAAATTAGTCCTAACCTTGCTTCCGACCCTACCCCCGCCATCCCGCTCTCCAACCATATCCAACCTCCAACTCGCCTCTAGCCAGCGCGGAGGATTATGGCTAAAACCCCCTTAACATGGCGAATTTCAAAACACTCGGAATTATACCTCAGGTGGGTAATAAGTCCCACACCTCAGTATAGGTCTGTCCTACGGATTCTGGGGACAGCAAAAGTTCGCTAATCTTATCTACAACAAACAAATCTGGAACACACGCAAAGGTACAAAATTGCAAAACATAAAAGCAAAATCATTTACATCTCCATATTCAACGTGAAAACACTATCAACAGAGGAGAGACTATTGGAACTAGCAGAAGAACTTAAAGATATACAGTGGTCAATAGTGGGGATATAGGATGTTAGAAATGTGGAGAAGCTTGTGTAAAACTTAAAAATGGTCACAGTCTTTTTTATAAAGGAAATGAAGGAAATAAAATAAACAGAGTCGGATTCCTCATTCATAAGAATATATCAAACAATATAACACAGTATAATGCCATATCAGAACGAGTAATAATTATTGAAATGAGAATATCTAAAAGATACAGTTGCAAAACCGTACAAGTCTATGCTCCAACCACCGACCGCGAAGAGGAGGAAATTGAGGAATTTTATGAAGAAATAAATACTGCCCTTAAATCTAGTTCAGCACATTACATACTAATAATTGGTGACCTGAATGCTAAATCCGGCGTAAAGCAGGAGGAAAATGAACAGGGCGTAGGCCGTTACGGATCAGGAATGCTAGAGGACAACTGTTAAAAACTAGGTTAACGAAAATAACCTCCATATCATGAACACGTATTTTAAGAAAAAAGAAAAGAGGTGGATATGGAAAAGCCCAAACAGAATAACAGCTAACGAGATCGTTATATAATAACTAACAAGAATAACATAATATTAGATACACATGTTATGAACAGGGTGAAAATGGAATGAAGAAAAATAATGAATCAAAAGATGAAAATGATAGATAAAACACAACTTAAACACAAGAAAAATGAGTATATACATAAACTTGAAGAACATGAAATCAAAGAGGATACTTCATCCCTCAACGAAATTAATAGAAAAATCGTTCACCGTATTGTAGAATCTGTGAGAGAAGTAGCTCTCACGAGAAATATAAAAGAGGAAAAGCTCTCCAAAGAAACGGTCAAAGTAATACAAAAACGAAAATCCATGAAACAAGACACGGTGGCATGTGAAAATAAGTTAAAAAAAAGGAAATATAAGGAAATGTATTAGAAGAGATGTAAGAAACTATAACAACGAGAAAATTGAAGAAATTCTGGAGAACAAGAAGGATATAAAACGTTTACAAAGATCATTAAATGAAGGACAACTACAAATAACAAAATTAGTAGATGAGAACAACTAAATAATATCTCAAACGAATGAACTAAGAGTGAATTTAGAGAAATTCTACAAGCACCTTTATGAGAGTAAAATTGAACTACCACCAGACAAAGTCAGTTGGAATACGAGTAATGAATGACGGATCTGAAGATATTCCTAACGTCACCAAATACGAAATATAAGATTCTTTGAATAAAATGGCAAGGTGAAGACGGCGTACTTGTCGAAATGTTGCAACTCGGCGGAGAGCCCATATCACTAATCCCAGCTATATTGTATAATAAGTATCTCGATATGTGCGATTTACTTCGAGACTGGGATAATGCTGTTGTGGTCTTGCTCTTCAAAAAAGGAGATAAGCCTAATTAACCAACTATAGACCAATCAACCTACTATTCGTAATGCACAACTTATTTATGAAAATAATAACTCCGAGATTCACAAAGAAATTAGACGATTACCAACCTAGAGAAGCCGGATTTAGAAAAGGCCTTAGTACACTGGACCATCTTCAAGTATTAAGAACCTTAATAGAAGAGTCAAACGAGTATAATTTTAAGATTTGGGTGGCCTTTGTGGATTACGAGAAAGCGTTTGACTCCCTTGAAATCTGGGCAACATTAAATAGTCTAAGTAACTGAAGAATTGACAGCGGATACTCGCAGAAAATTCAAAATATATATAAAAACGCAACATATCTGATAGTATTGAAAGAAAAGCACCGATAAGATAGAAGTGAAAATAGGGGTACGTCAAGGGGACACCATCACGCCGAAATTATTAACGATGTCGCTAGAAGATCTTTTCAAACCACTTCCATGGACAAGTAAGGGTATAAATATAGGAGGAGAGCAACTTAATCATTTGCGATTCGCGGGTGATATTGTGCTTATATCTAACAACAAAGAAGAAATGGAAGAAATGCTGGATGAACTTAACAACAAGTCCCGAGAGATTGGTCTGAAGATAACCATGGCCAAAAGCATGTTCATGACAAATGGCGCAGTATCGAACATTGAAAACGCGAAAATCACAAGAAGATTCATACGTATATCTTGGACAAAAAAAATAGTAATATCCAAGGAAAACTTGGAAGCGGATCTATCAAGGAGAATATCATTGGCTCGGTCGGCATTTGGCAGATTGCGGAACATCCTCCTTTCCAATATTCCAAATACACTAAAAGCGAACACATTTGATCAATGCGTTTTGCCAATATTGACATACGAAACGGAAACGTGGGCTTTGAATCAATACATTATAAATCGCCTAAAGTAGCTCAATGAACGATGGAAACAAGGATGTTGGGAATATTGTTGAGGGAGAGGCTGACTAATGGAGACATTTGAGGAACGTCCAAGATAACCGATGTAGCTGAGAGGGTAAGTAGGTTGAAGTGGAGATGGGCGGATCATATCGCAAGACTCTGATAATCGATAGACCCATAAGGTAATCAACTGGAGGCCCTGGAATGAGAAAAGAAGTAGAGGATGCCCGCATACCCGATGGTCTGACGACATCAAAAGGCTAGTGGGATACAACTGGATAAACAAGCTCCAAAACCGAAGGAGATGGAGGTACTTAGGGAAGGCTTATGTTCGACGATGGACTGCATAGCTGATGATCATGATGATGATGACATGTAAATTGATATTTTAAAAAATACTAACTTGTATTTTAACTACAGGTTTTCCTCTTAAGTAATGTAGAGACCAATTTTAGCTCTGTCTTTTTGTGTTCCGTACGGAACACTTATAAGATGACTTCGGTGTCTGTCCGTCTGTCTGTCTGTCACACCCGATTTTCTCCGAAACTATTTGTCATAGAAAGTTGAAATTTGGTAATAATATAGGAACTGATGGCCTCATCAGAGCCGTGTAGTTTTGAAAGTTAAATTTTGACTTAAGGGTTAGTTTTGGGGGGTGAAATCGGAAGTGAAAAACAATTTTTTTACTAGATCATCGAGTGTGGTGTCAAATGAAAGTTTGTGAAATCACGAGTAAAATATATATATATATATATATATTATATATATATATATATATATATATATATATATATATATATATATATATAATACTTGTGCACACTTTTCTTTTATTTATTTTTTAAAAATGGCGAAAAATCGCTGTCCCCCCCTCCTTATCTCGAAAAGTATTGATCAAAAAATTTTTAAAAAACTCTGGAATATTCTTCACCGCGTGTAGATTGAACGAAAATTATCACGAGTGCATGACCTTTAATAATTTATCTGGTATATATAAAAAACAAAAATTTCAAGGTCATCAGTTTTCAGTAAAGACTGGAAACTTTGTTGAAAACTTATTTGGGGCGTGTTTTGTGAAGTCACTGATCATTTTATACCTCCCCAACAAAATTTTTTATTTTAAAAGCAATCAACGTACTAAGCGCAAGTTCAACTTGCACTTGACCGGTTATTTTCTAATAAAAGTACATGCATTAGCAGAATGTAGTAAAAAAATCAACAGAGATATTCGCACTTTGTGAAGTTAGTGAAAAATATGCTTCTAAGAGTTATAGCTTTTAAAATAACTGTTTGTATGTTATGCAAAATTGTATATATGTTCACTCATTACTCTACGAGTTTATGTAAATTATAAAACAAAATGATTAAGAGAAAAGCATAACTGCAGTGAATTTCTTAAGGCTTTTTTTTCCACTGAGCGCTGTTCTTAGTTCAGTTAAGTTAGCAATTTTAGAATTTTAAAAATATTTAAAAGAAAGTATATTAATTTGTGCTTGGGCGAGAATAGCAAATATGGCATAACTGTACTGTTAGTTTAAACATTTAACTTGGGATCATAATAATAATTTCATTAAAGGGTTACCTACACCTAGGCATTGCAAAAAGTATGTATAGTTAAAAAAAATATTTTAAAGGTTAATAGAATGACGAGTATAATTTTTATTGTACTTTAAATTACAAGAAAAATTTTTTTCAAATATGTTTTAAAAATGTTAATGTTTTTTTATCGGCTTAAAGGGACCACGAATGAAAACTATGGCGCCTCCTTGCCTGCAGAATAACTTCACAAAAAATAATCCAATGTGCAAAAACAAAAATTAATCTCGTAAAATAATGTAGTAGTTAAAAATTGTCGAAGTGTTTTTTTTTCAAAAACAAAAAATTTACGGTGTTTCAAACTTCACTGTCTGTTAATTAGAAAAAAATTTAAAAAACCTCTCGACAGTTTGTAGAATAAGAAATTATTAAGATTTAAAAAAAAGTTAAAAAATATTAAAAATTAACTGAGTAAGACAGTGTCTGAAGACAGGTAGCGGTCCCAATCTGACGCCAGGTCATATTTAATGCTGTAAGTTTGTAGGGGAAGGGAGTTTTCTTAAATATTTTTTTGAATAGTTCTTTAAAGTATAGAGGATAAAAAGCCGTAAAAAAATCGAACTTCTAAAATTCGAGGATTATGCAACCCCTTAATATTTTTAGAAATTGGTAAATAAATTAAAAATATCCACATAATATACTAATTACTTATGGCCAGTCAGTATAGAGTATCTATTACCTGACTTGAACACCGATGGAATGAGTTTATTTTAGTTACTAAAAAATGTTCATAAATCCTGGTTATTCATTTTTATTGTTACAATTTATAAAATCGCTTACCGCACATTTGTTTAAATTAAATTGAACGCAAGTTGAAACTCATAAATATTTTATACGAATTTACGACTAAACAGTATAATTTGAGTTATTCAAAATTAGCGCTTGCTAGAACATTCAGATTAGTTGAAATGGTAATTTCAATAAAGTTCTAAAACTTTCTGTATCGAAATTAATTTAATTTTTTAGTGTTACGATGTTTTAAAATACTTTATAAATGAATGAGTTAATAATAAAATTTGAGGAAGTTCTAACACGGTCTTAAAAAAAAAATACGAATTTTTAGAATACTTTCTTTGCAAGTTTGATAAACGACAAAACAAAGTTCTTAAAACTTCTGTTTGTGAATAACACGTAACAAAAACATTTACTATATTCTAAAACATCCTTTACGGAAGTTAGTAAAAATAAGCAATTTTTACAAATACACCATTTATCATACTATAATATCATCTAGAAAATAAAAAGTATGTTTTGGTACCAACAAGACTCGAAGTCCTGATCTCTGATTTCACGCATCAGTGCGCTTACAGACTCAACCAAGTTGGCAGTTATCTCTATGTTTTTATATTTATTTGTATATGTTAATTGGTGTAATAAAGTTGCATAATTTCTCTGGCGCAGAATACATGTCGAAAAGTCCAGTTTTGCTTTCAGAAGTTTTAATTCACTTAAACAAGCCGTTGCAAGAAGTGCTGAAAATTGGCGAACAATTTACAGAAAATGGGTATATCCACAATACTCTCACGACATATAGACTGTATGGAGAAGTAGATGAATCCTCTATGCATATCCTATAAAACTGTTCCTTTGTTCAATTGACTTTGTAAAAGCCTTGACAAGGTACGCCATGAAAAACTTATAAGAGATTTTAAGACGACCGGTAAAGACGAGAAAGACCCTCGTATCATCGTCAATTTGTACTGGCAACAGATAGTTGAAGTACGGTTGGAGTAACAACTATATGATAAAATTAAAATCAAGCGGAGAGTGCGTCAGAGTTGTATTTTATCGCCCTTGTTGTTCAATGTCTATTCAGAGGTGATATTCAATGAACCACTCACTGGTACCACTGAAGGAATCAACATCAACGGCGTTAACATAAGTAACATCATATACGCCGAAGATACATTAATTATCACTAATAAGGGAAAAGATCTACAAAAACATATGGATAAAATAACTGACACTTGCACACAGTTTGGTTTAAGAGTCAATGGAAATAAAACAAAATATATGATTATAAGCAAAGAATTTAATATATTCGTATTATAGTCAGTGGCATAAAGATAGAAAGAATTGATAAATTGACGTATCTCGGTAGTAATATCAATGACCACTGGGATCCGACTGTGGAAGTCAAAATTCGAATAGAGGAAGGCCCGAGCCGCATTTATGAAGAACAAGAAATCTATACTAGTCACGACCTATCATTGAAATTACGGATGAAAATCGTAGGCTGCTATGTCTTTCCGATTCGTACGGGATGGAAGCTAACTGAAGCAATGCTTAAACATCTGGAGGGATTCGAGATGTGAGTGTATCGACAACTGCTGAAAATCAGTTTGCTGGACAGAATTAGTAACAACAGCGTTCTCACTGGCATGGACAAGGACTTGGAAGCAGCCACGACCATTAAGCGATGCAAATTAGAATATTTTGGCTACATTATGAGTCATCCAGAAAATATAAATTCCTGCATCTGAATATAGAGGGAAAGATTCCAGGCAAACGTGGTCCAGGGAGAAGAACATCGTGGTTGAAAAATTTGAGGCAGTGGTATGGAAAGTCTAAGGTTCAACTCTTCCGAGCGGCTGTCAATAAAACGATCATCAACATGGCAGCCAACATGATAACCCACTATCGTTGAACGGTCATGATACCCGAAGAAGAACATAATACTGTTCGGAGATCTACATCGTGACGATAAATTACCAAATGAAGGGCTTTGAAGGGCTCTAAAAAGCCTTCTTAAAGGGACGAGACTCTTGTAACTAAGAGAGGGGAGCAGAATAGACCAAGCAGCTGCGGTGTACAGATAGGCACAATGGCCTACCCCGCCTACAACAACGAACCGACATTTAAAAAAGCTAAAAATCAAAAATACTTAGAGAAAAAGAAAAATTTAGGTCGGAACACATACTAAACTCTGTGAGTTTTAATGGTAAATCATGTAAGATACATTAGAATGCTATACATACAGTATTTGACGAAAGTAGGTTAGTGTCATCGGTTCTTATCCGATTCTCAAACAATAATCTACACAAAATAAGGTCAAATAATGATTAACAATTGTTTTGTGTTGGCTACAAGTCATTGAACCATTGGAATAATTACCCACAATGAAAAGAAACAATATTATTGTTGGAGTGTATGTCTTACATGTGATACTAAAGGTAAATAATATTATAGTTAGTAACTCTATTTGATAAACACTAAAATAGATCAGACATAGAGTGTTTACCCACATAAACCATAATGAATTCATTTATGAAACCTCGTTCTACTAGTTACGGTGAAAGAAGTAACAGAATCTATGGTTATGTTTATAAAATTGGCGCTTTTCAAACGGTTGGAAATTGCACCACTTTCCATGTTCTTCATTACTATTATTGGCACAAGGAGACGCATGTTATTTATCTCATCTATATTCTCGTCCATAAACTCGCGATACCGCATAGTAAACAAGGTAGTCGGTCCGCTGACCGCTAGAAGCGTAGATCCGATCAGGGGCTAGACTAAAAATACAGCCATAGAAGGAGACCAAGAGAACAGCCGCAATCAACCCGATCAAACGTTGTAGGCTATTATCCACTTTTATCTATATACTTTTATTTATGATATATGTTTGTAAGGTGTCATGTATTGATGGACTAACTGAGCTATTTTTTTCTCTCTCTGACACATAGACACACATGGCAATGGTGCAGGTGATTTGTGGACCCATGCTACTAGTAATCCGTCTTTATTACACCGAAAGAGGTACCGCCGAATAGTATCTCTCTCTTTGTGGACACACATATCTTTTCTCCTTGTAATTCGATAAGTATATTAGGTACTGTTAATGTATTAGACATAACTTGTAGCGCAGGCGTTATGTAAAAAGTATTTGATTGTAAAATCATCATTGGGTTAGAGTTGAAATAAAGTCCATCTGGTATTAGTCCAGAAGAGCTCTCCACGGAGACATGGAAAGTGCGAACCAAACCGCCTTTAGCTATGTGAACTATGGGCCGATTCTCAAAGTATTCGCTTGATTAGCGCCTACACGCTTGCTGCCTCCCTCTTCATACCTTCGTATTGACTTAGCATTACTACTGTGTAGGCGCTAATCAAGCAAATACTCTGAGAATCGGCCCATAGTTGACGGTTTACCACGTTTTCCGACCTCCAATCTCCATCTCTTTCGGTCGTTCCATAGATCTTCTAGGTTGCCTTCCTCAATTTCCTTGTTTATCCCCTCTTTTCAACGTGTTCTCGGTCTACCTCTCTTTTTCCGGTCTTCTGGTTGCCATTTTAGTATTTGTTTTGGGATTCGATATTTATCCATTCTTTGGATGTGCCCAAATCATATAAGTTATTTAGTTAGAATGTCGTCTGTAATACTGTGTTTAAGTCCCACGATTTCCTTAATACGTTCGTTGGTGATTCTTTTTCTTCTGGATATTCCTACTGCTCTTCTCCAGAAGTCCATTTCCGTTGCTCTCAGCGTGGCTAACGCTCTTTCCTTCAGAGGCTATACTTCACAGGCATATAGTGTGTTACTTTTCACTATGGTTTCATATATCCTCTTTTTATTTATAGATTTATCCTATAGAATGTTGTTTAGCAATTTAATGGCCTTTCGCCATGCCGTATTTCTCTCTCTTATTGCCCTATCCAGTTTTCCATCCTCCGAAATTTTTATATCCAGATACTTGTAGTCGCCGCAGTGTTTTATCGTGTTTCGATCGTTCAGTATAACATCTTTTTGTTGCCCTCTAATACATAGATATTCTTTCTTCTTTATATTGATTTCTAAACCTCAATCTTTGTGTTCGTCGAATAGTTTTCTTGTCATGTAGTTCAGGTTGTGGCGATGTTGGGCCATTACCACTTGGTCATCCGCGAAGCATAGCGTGTACAACATGGTGTTAATTAATGGTATCTACATTTCTGTTTCCATCTCTTTAGTACACTTTCCAGATATATCTTAAAAAGGGTTGGTGATAAAGAGCATCCTTGCTTCACACCTTTTGACGTAATAAATCCTGCTGTTATTTGTGTTACCGTTTTAATTTTTGTTATGGATTGATCGTATAGTGTTTTGACAGCTTTAATTAATTCTATGTTAATATTAGTACTTTGGATTATTTATAATGTTAATTTTATTTTTGTCTCCTATCCTTCCTTCTTTTTAGGGATTATCTATGACAGGCCACTGACGGCTAGTAGCTGACATGCGCACTGATTCTTACTCCACCGTTTCTTTACTGTAACAGATTACTTGATGCTCGGTGAGCTCTGTACTACATAAATTTAATGGATGGTTACCGAGAATTAAACATTAAAAAACCTAACCATATGTCGGCCGATGCTTAATGCGTCAACGCACCAACATTATTTCTTTCATTCATTTATAATTTGTACATGACCTTAGAACATTATAAATAAAATAAAATATTATTTTAACTTCCCTTGGTGGTTTTAGATTATTCTATCCTAAAACTAAATGAAATAAACACGTTTTATAAAGTTCTAGAATGTTATTATTTGATAAAGAATAATGTTCATTACTAACAAAAAGTCTCCAGCGTTCGTGATTAATAAAAGGAAGATAACACTTGACTTGTGTTCGTTGAGGTGTCCTGCTGTAAATATAAGGCTTATTTCTTTTCTTCAGGTAGCACTCAAGTATGACTTGTTTAGGTTTGTCAATTGAGGCAGAAAGTGAAAAATGTTGATCTCTTCTGCACTCGCTCACATAGGCTACTGAAGAAATTCCCAGTATAATCTGTGTTATATATTTCCTTATTATAAACTTCATTGTTTTCTCATTAGTTTTTATAGCATGGCATAGCATATTTGTATAAAAGGTGGCTTTTATGCACAATTGAAGGTATTCTCTTGGTTAAAATGAAATTTTTATAAATCTCAAAGCTTCGATTCCTGACTCAATCCTTTGAAACCTCTAAAAACTTCCAATGACTACGCAATATTGAAGAGCTGAAGATTGTAACTGCATTAAGAGAAATATAGAAACTGCTAACGATGTTAAAAGGAGCATATTTGGAAATGTAACTGTTATTGAATCCCGATTTACTTTGGAAGTTAGTTTTTATTACGTTTTATGTTATGGGCCTGTAAAAAGTTTATTAATCAATGTAAATATTAGTTTCAGTTGTATGGAAAAATCTCTCACAAAAAATCCAAATAAAATCCAAGAATCCACCAAAAAAATTTGAAATTTGATTTCTCGAGATTAAATTGTTTCGAAAATTTAGTTTATGAGTTATAATCGTGGGAGCGACTATAACGTTTTTAAAAAACAACTTTTGATTGAATTGTAAAAACTTTTTGTGTTTGAAGGTTCTGTGGAAAACTTTTTAAGACACTTGATACACCAGACACACTCACTCTGCTTTTGTTTGTTACTTATATTTATAAACTTTAAATGCTGATATGCAGAATGGTGCGCGTAGATAAAGGAAATCTTAATTGACACCTTTTATATGTTTTAAGCATTTTATCAGGATATAATTCCTCCCGACCGAGTTGAAAATTTAACCTGTAACCTTTTTCATAAAGTTTATCTCGATTTCGTCATCGGAATTTGTATGATTCATTTTATTATTATTTTTAATTATTTCTTTAGATTTCCTCAATCTTTTTACAATAAATTGACGAATTATTACAATTAAAATCAATATTATCAATATATATGCAATAATCGTCCATATACTATTATATCTTATAGTGATATCGGAGTTCATCTATTCTAGGTGTCTTCTTTGTGTTTTCAATTCTTCTTTTATTTCATTATTTATTTTCAAGTTTACATCGTCCAGGTTTAGAGTATGGGGGTTGAAGTAGGGTTGTTGTCCATCTTCAGGGTTCCATTGAAGTTTGGGTAGAGATATTTCTTCGTACTTCAATCTTGATTCGTCGTAGGATTTGAAAGTAATATTGTTTATTAAAATTTGACATATTATTGGTATTTCAATTAAATAAGAGCCATTGATTAAATTACTTTTTTCTAATTTTTGACAAGTGATTTTAATTAGTTCTTCTTTTCATGTTGTTACTAACCATTTATTACTAGAAATTTGTGTTATTTGATTTTGTATAATTTTGACTTTAAAAGAGTGGCATTGAGCTATATTATTTTTATATCTCAGAAGTTGTACAGTACAGGGTGGTTCTTCATTAATTGCTTGGCTTCTTTCTTCTTTACAAATATATTCATTTTCTTGGACTTCTTGACAGCTTGAGTCTTGGTATTGGTATCTTTGGGCACTTATGGCAAGGTAGGGTTTTAGAGGTATATTAATGATGTAAGTATTATTGATTGGGATAGGTAAGGGATAAAGATGAAACTATTGATATGTTCCATCATCCACTAGCGGTATTTCAAGTAAAAATATTATTTTATTTTTCTTAGTGTAACTTTTAATTTTAATTATTTTTTCTAAAAGCAAGACATTTTCGATATTGTTATCGTTATGTCATTTACCAATTGAGTCTTTAATTTATTTACTTCAGTTATTAATTCATTTGGGTCGATTATAGAGTTATGTAGGATATTTAATTTTGAAAATGTGACAGCGACTTCTATTTTATTCAGAATGTCATATGTTACTTGAAATAGTATAAATATTTGATTTAGACAATTGTTTATACTGTTATATTGTCGTTCATTTATTTTTTCAAGTGATATTTCCCTTAACGTTTGTTCTACCTGCATTATGCGAGATTTTAAAATTTGAAAAATTTGAAATCATTTTTTGAAAATTATCGATCGTTCTATCTAATATAGAGATTCGATTTATCGCGTCTGTTTTAAGTTCGTTACCCTGTATTTGTAAGGCTTCGATTTTCTTATTTATTGTTTCCGCGTCATACTGGTCCATATTACCAGTTATACTCTTTATGAATGTACCGAGGGGATTGAAAATTCCTCATTTAACTTTTTTGGTTTTACTGTACGGTAGTATTTGTGTCAGTAGATTTTTTATACGTTTTTCTATAACATTTACCGTTATTAGAGAATTATGCTATTCTTTCTGGTATTCACTTCGGTTCTTTTTGTTGTTAATGATTTCATCTAAAAGTGTTAAACCATTTTCATTATTTTCATTATTGGTGGTGTGAATAGTATCAATTGGGTTTCGATCCTTATAAGGGGGTAAGATTTGGATGTCTGAAATTATATTTATTTTTCCTTTTTTCTTTCTGTACCAGTTATAATCCTTTTCGTAGCTATTTGTGGTTTTGCGTCATTTAAAATTTTTGCTTTTGGTGGATTTTCGAGTTCTGCAATTACCTTTTGTATCTCCTCTTCAGGTATTTTATTCAGGTCGTAATTGTCGGATAAAAATTCAGAAATTTCTTGATCTATGTTTCCGGGGTAATTTATTAAAGATTCGTTTTCAATTGCGTTTAATTGAATTCTTGATAAAGCGTCGGCATTAGTGTTCTGCTTGCCTTTTTTATAAATAATTTCGTAGTCGTATTTTTCAAGTTTAAGTCTCCATTTCATCAATTTACGATTTGGTTCCTTTAGGTTAAATAATCATACTAAAGGTCTGTGATCTGTATAAATCTTAAATTTTTGTCCATATAGGTATGGTCGAAAATATTTGCATGACCAAACTCTGCTTAGTAATTCTTTTTCTATTGTCGAATATTTTTGCTCTGTGTCGTTTAATGTTCGGGATGCATAAGCAATAGGGTTATCGTTTGGAGGGTTGCCTTGAGATAAAACTGCTCCAAGGGCTATGTTTGATGCGTCGGTGGTTAATATGAATGGTTTTTCAAAATCTGGATACTTTAAAATTGGTGCATTTATTAATAATTTCTTTAGATGTTCAAACGCTTTAATGAACTCTGGGGAGTGATTTACTTTCGATCCCTTTTTTGAACATTTTGTTAAAGGTTTAGATATTTTTGCAAAATCTTTAATGAACTTTCAATAGTAACCTGCCAGTCCTAAGAATGAATGATTTTATTTCTTTTTGTTTACTGGGATTTTTACAATTTGTTGCGTTCTTGGTGGAATTATTATTTCGCAAGGTTTTCCTTTTTTTGGATCTCTGTTATAATATAAGGGTAGATTTGCATTTAAAGATTCTAAACGTGATTCTTTTAAATTTATTTGAGCGTTTATATGAGTTAAGAAATCTATACCTAAAAGTCCGTCGTAATTTTGTGAAAAATCAAATAAATAAAATTTATGGTACTCTTGGCAACTAAAAGAGGGAAAAATGGGAATGTGCATTATCTCGTTATGACTTGATATTGCATGGGCTGTTTTGACTGTGAAAAATTCTTCTTCGATAAAATCTGGAAATATTTCGTATGCCAGTTCGGGTCTTATAAAACTTTTACCACTGCCGGTGTCAATTAAAAAATATGCGTTTAATTCTGGTAGATAAATTATTGGTAATTGATTATCCGAGTTTGAATTCATTATTATCAAATTGTCTCGTCTAATTCCTGGATTAAAGGAAAATTTTGGTCTGATGGGGTATTAATAACTTGGTTTTCATATTGCATTTGTTGCATTTCATTATAATCGTTGTTATAATAATCGTTATTATAGTATTTGGATCAAAATCGTTGGGTTCCGTAATGTTTGGATCAAAATTTACGTGTTCTGTATTATATTAGTCAAAATTTGTGGGTTCCGTATTGTTTTGAATCATCTGATTATATAATTCTTCTGCGAAGAATTGTCGCTGGGGTTGATTTCTGTACATTACTGCGTTTCCAGATGACATGTCCATAGGTTGGGGTTGATTTTGTCTGACTATGGAAGATGTTGCTTGTCGTTTCGTTCCACGGTATGATGATTGAGAATTATTATTATTGTTTCTCTGCGAGAAAAGAAATTGTTTTGTCTCGGAGGATATAAGGGTATATTCGGCCTTATTATTCGATTTTGGTTATTTTGAAAATTTTGGGGTCTGTTTATATTCGGATTTTGTATATTCCTTTGAGGGTTATATCTAAATTGACCGTATCCTAAGAATTGATAGGGGTTATTGTTCGTCCTGTTCACATGTTGAACATTTTGGGGTCTTAAATTGTGATTTATCGGTGGATTCTGACTTGTTGGGGTGTTATGGCTTATTTTATTTATTAAATTGCCACGGATTTTATACTGTATGAAGTTCTCCTCCTCTTGTGCGAAGCTTATGGCTTGTTCGAGGGATATTGGATTTTTCAGTCGAACTATTAATTGCATATTGTAGGGTAGATTATTTATATATGCCTTTAAAATTAAATTGCTATATTCTTGAATTCGTAGGATTTTAATATTCCGCGCTATGTTTTCCATATTTATTTTTGCGAAAAGTAGACTTCTTGCGTCTTGTAGTCTTATACCGAATTGTTTTATGGTTTCGTTTTTTTCCATTTTAAATGTTATTACGTCTTGTACTAAACAATCTATTGTTCTTCTATCAGCGAATGTTTCAATAATCGCGTTTTTCACTAGGTCCCACGTATTAAGTTCTACGCGTGAAGCTATTAAATCAGCTGCTCGTCCCGTTAGTTTAGATAAAATTGTATCAAATAAACATACATTTATAGCTGCATTAGGGTCTTCGCGATTGATATGATTTGTTAGGAAATTATCACACGAATTAATGAATCTTGTTATTAGTTTTGTGTTTCCATCGAATGAGGGAATATTGTCTGCCTGGTATCTAATCAAATTGTAATTTGGATTTGCCATTCTTTATAAAATAAAGTTTAAAAAATTTTATGAAAAAATTCAAAAATATAAAATGTATAAATATATATATATATATATATATATATATATATATATATATATATATATATATATATATATATATATATGCATAAAATATATAGATAAATCAAATATGTAAAATAAATGTTATATCTTAAAATTAAAAATGCCTTAAAATTATATTTTCTTACAACTAAGTTGCTTGAATCTTTTGAAATTTACTGCGTAAATATTCAAAAATTTCTTGCTTTCAGTCGAAATTTTTCTACTCCTTTTTTTGTTGAAACTCTCACTGCGTGAGCTTTGTCAAAGTTACCCACTGCGTGGTATTTCTTAAAAAGAAAAAAAAACTTGGTCTGTTGCTTCTTTCTCACTGCGTGAGCTTGTTTTGAAAAAAGAAACTCACTGCGTGATCAAAATTGCTGAAAAGAGAAAAATTGCTTTGAAAAAATTGTTTTCCCACTGCGTGAATTGCTGAAAAAATGTCAAAATTTTCACTTACAGATAAAGGATCTGCAGTTTCATTCTTCTTTGGAAATTCTTTGTTTCTTTAGAAATTCTTCGTTTCTTTGGAATCTTCTTTGTTTCTTTGTTTCTGTAAACTTCTTGTTTCTTTGAAATCTGTGATTGAACCTCTTCCAATAGGATGAACGTTGTTCTTCCTGGATACCAATTATGACTCTCTGAGCGATGCTTGTCCCGTTGAGCCGCGCCAATAAGAACTTTTTATTGCCCTGATTTGTGTTTCTTGAGCGATGCTTGTCTCGTTGAAACCAATCAATGTACCTTTTGTACTCTGGCCTGGAGGGCTGAGATCTGCCTTTTTTTTCGTTTTCCGTTTGTTTTCGTTGATCGTTGAAACGAACCAGAATCTTGTTTTGCACGATGCAACTTTTTTGACTCTGTCCAAAACTTTCGCGTTGCGCCGTTGACTTTGTCGAAAACTTTTCTTCCGCACTGCGTCAGTGACTCTGTCAAAAAACTTCCCTTCCGACTGCGCCTGTTATAACCGTGGGAGCGATTATAACGTTTTTAAAAAACAACTTTTGATTGAATTCTAAAAACTTTTTGTTTTTGAAGGTTCTGTGGAAAACTTTTTAAGACACTTGATACATCAGACACACTCACTCTGCTTTTGTTTGTTACTTATATTTATAAACTTTAAATGCTGATATGCAGAATGGTGCGCATAGATAAAGGAAATCTTAATTGACACTTTTTATATGTTTTAAGCATTTTATCAGGATATAATTTATGTACTTTTTTTTATCTATTAATTCGATTTGAAATAACTTTATTTTGCTTTAAATGTATCTAAAATAAGTTGTTGCCAGTTACTAGAAATATTAAAGCAAACTTTTTCATGTTTTTGGTTTACATAATTCACCTTTCTTACCATTGATTTTTCGTCCTTCGGCGTCATAAATATTTTCGTGGCTACATGTTGCAAACATAATACTGTTTAGAATTTTTAACGCACATTTTGTGGCTACCTCGCCAAGACTTTTCCGATCTATCCTTTGGATTTCTATTTCATAGTCAGATTCATCACCTTCCATGAGTAAGGAATTCTAAAGCGATGGAAGTAAACGGCAACATCGGACTTTCTGTCAAATATTCGGTATTTTTCATTTTTATCTGAATTAGTAATTTTTTAAACTGACTCTCTGTATCTACATCCCCTCTTATAGATGTCAAAAGTTTCTGTTATCATTCACTTTAAAATTGTTTCCAGAATATAAACTGACCTATGCTTTTATTATTTAGCAGATCACTTAGCACGGCTATCGTGAACTGAGTTTAATTTAAAGTTCTTGTCAATTGCAATATTACTAGTGGAAAAGGTTTGTGAAAGTATATAAAATAAAAAAAAAATGTTGAAATCTTTCATAGACCTATTTTGATATAGCGCGAAATTTTTTAAGAAAAACGTGTTTTTTTTCGAATTATTTTAACTATTTAAAATAAAATAATGCGTGAGACGTGCTTATGTACATGTGTCATATGTATTATTCCACGTAGTGTGTGCGTAAGCACGTGTGTTTGTGTCTGTATATGTGCGCCTGCGCGAGGAAGGAGAATGCAAAGTACTATTTAACTATTTAATAAATCTTAAAATGAGTAAAACTGAAAATTAATAATGTTTAGATGAGCTTGTATTGTTTATGTTATATATATTGTTTTCTCATCTAACTACCCACTTCTGCAATTTCTTAGGATAACTTGCGTTATCGTATACTTATTTAAACATATGGAATTTATATATAGATGTTATTTTGGGAAAATTCACTTATTTATATGTAACTAGGAGAATCCTGGGATTCCCATAGCCCTGAGTGGTTATTACCTATCAACTTCATATGTATGAAAAGAATCGTTATTTTTAACCTTACAAAGTCACAAAGAAAAAAATCTTAGTTTTCTCTTTTTGTTTACATAAATGACATTCGTATCAAGGTTTTGTTACTATTATTGTAATCAGATTCATATTTTTTTTATATCTTTTTGCTTTAAAGTTAACTTTGTAATTTGATCCTGAAGTTTCTCTACAGCAGTTGACGGTGTGTATAAGTGTGTTATTCCTTTTTCCACCTCATTAAAACATTTTACATAACGTTTAGTAAAGTAAATCACAAGATATAAGATCCTGCCTTTTTGCTTTTTCAATGGGGCAATAAACGACCTTATTATGGTTTTGTGCATAGTTGCCAGGTATTACGATAAAAGTATTTTTATTTTTACCTGCTTTGTATACTGCCCTCGCTTGCACCTGCAATCATATTGGATCTATTTTTACCTATATATTTACTACCTGGCAACCCGGCTTGGAGCCCTGTAAGTATTTGATAATGTAGGCCTAAGGACCACAGGTCCCCATTAAGATTCGAAAGATACTTTTTATTATTTTTATTTTTAGTTTTACTTACAACTTACAACGTAACGGATCTATTTTTAATTATGTGGTGTCCGTGGGAAAATTGCAATAGTGGTTATCGCAAGAGAAAACATTTATCACTTGACGCTAAACAAATAGTGAAAAATGTTTACGACAGTTTGGTAAAAAGAAATTTGGATAAAACAAAGTGCCTTGCAAGAAACCAGTGAATTAACAAAAACCCCAATTTCTACGATTAAGGGTATAGTAGGAACAGGAAAAAAAAACGGAAAGATTTTCAAATGCATCATGTAGACAATTGTGAAAAAGACGTCATCAGGAGAAAAATATATTCTATGTATGAAGAGCAGTTGGTGCCGACACTAGATAAAATAAAATTAAGACTGGTGCAGGACGGGACCAATATACATTGTGGCCGATCAACCCCCTTCACAGAATTCTCCTAAGAATGGGATTCACGTTCCTAAAAATCAACAAAAGGCAAGTAGTGATGAAGTCATAAAGATTACGAATACATAATTATTTACAAGAAATTAAAAAGTATCGATCAGAGAATTGGCCAATAATTTACCTTGGAAAATATGGTTCGATACCCATGACACTGTGCAAAAAGGGTGGGTTGACAGCAGTACAAAATGTCAGACTAACGCACCTTCAAATAAAGGTAAACGAATAATCATTTTGCATGCTGGATCTGAGAAGGGCTGGGTTTCAAATGGTCTACTATTAACTGCAAAAAACATAAAAGATTCTAGTTTGGACTATCACGAAGACACGACCGCAGAACTTTCTAAAAATTGGTTTCAAAATTCCCTTTTGCCAAATGTTTCCGAACAGAGTGTTATAGTTATGGACAATACAAGTTACCAGAGTCGTCTACTAAATAAGGTACCTAATGCAGCCGGCACCAAATCGGAAATACAGGAATATATGTAAGAAAATTACATTTATTTTGACTTTAGTTATAAAAAAGTGATCTTTTCGAAGTTTTGAAAGACTATAAATTGAAAAAGAAATATGTTTGTGATAGTATGGCTAAGAAAATGGGACACAGTCTGTTTTGCGGCTTCCTCCGTATTATTGTGTGTTTAATCCAATTGAACACATTTGGCACGAAGTTAAATTAAAAATAAGGGCACAAAATGTTTCTCCTACTTTAAGCGTGTCAGTGGTTGAATTAGTAAAAGTTATAATTGATATACCTTGCGAATGCTGGAAGTGAGCACGTTGTTAAAGTTGAAGATTCATATATTTATGTAAATAATATAAAACCACTGATAATTACCTCAGCTGATGACAGTGATAGTGAAACCGAATTAGGCTTAAGTTAAAATATATTTTTATTGATACGATATGTCCCTTCTTAAAGCACAATAAACAAATTTTATTCCTATTTTCTTAATGTGAAAGGACATGATTAGCATATATACCTATACCTAGTAGTTTTTCTATTTCAATTTTTTTTTAAAAAAATACTAGTTTTCAGTTTTGTAAAAAATTACCAGTAGCGCTATTGTTTCTGAAGGTGGAATACTCATAATTGGTACGAACGTTCTACAGAGATGAAAAAAAAGATATATGTAAAGAAATTTGAGTTAGATGTTACAGGGTGTTCAAAATAAATTTATACATTTCGACTATTTTAAATTGAAAAATCTCAGATTTTTTAAATGGTACACCCTGAATGTTATTATTTTTTTTGATAGATTTTACAAAACCCTCGAACTTTTATTAAGTATGTCTTATACCCATTTCTAATAGTTTTCGATTTATTTTGAATTTTTTAATTTTTACCCTTGTTTTTAATACACTTAAGCTATTGTGAAAACATAAACAAATAGTTAATAATAATTTTAATATCGTTTAACTTATCTAATGATTAATTATTATGACGTAATAAATGTTCAAAAATATGCCCGTCTACTTGAAGACACATGTTTAGTCGTTTTACTATATTTTCCTTCACTTTTCTTAGCATAAAGGGCGTTATTGTCCTGCACGCATCCCGTATCCTATTTTCCATATCTACTGGTGTTGTAGAGGGATTCACGTAAACACGATATTTAATGTAGCCCCACAAAAAGTCCAAAGGTGCTAAGTTATATGATCGAGAGGGCCACTGAATGAATCCATCCCTACCGATCAATTTTTGTGCGTAATGATCGTTTAAAAATTCCCGAACTTCCCTGTGGTAATGAGCGGGAACTCCGTTGTTGAATCCACATTTATTCCCTTTCAAAGTTATCAACTTCTTCAAGAAGCTGGGGTAATTCGTTTTGCAAAAAATTTAGATATCTAGGCCCGTTAAGCGGTTCGCGGAAAAATATGGACTAATAATTCGAAAATTTAATAATCCAAACCATACATTAAGCAAACAATGGTTTTGGTTTTGAACTTCCCGGACCCAAAATGGATTAACTGTTGAATAATAATGCATGTTATCAGAAAACATTATTTTGGAGAAAAAATTTGGATCGGCCTCTATTGCTCCATTCATGGTGGTAAAAAGTTTACTCGTCGTTCAAAATCACGGTTCTGAAGTTCTTGGTGTAGTTCCATATGAAAAGGATGATACTTGTATTTTCTCGTGGCGCGATTAGCCGTAGATTGGGATGTGTCAGATAAGTCAGTTAGTTGACGGGTGCTGACCTGGGAATTATCTTCAACATGAAGTAAAATCTCCATTTCTTTTTCCTCATTGGTAGCATTCTGGTTTACTACTTTCCGTTTCGTATGCTCAACGCTACCACTACCATGAAACCATTCCATTAAGCACTGAAAATATTTTCTAGATGGTATACGTCTATTAGGGTACTTCGCTCCGTAAAGCCTTACTGCCAAAAGACAATTTTTTCCCGCCTCGCACAGTATATAAACCATATCAATTAATTCATTTTTAGGAAAATCCATAACTATTACCTCTATACGTCAGTTACTAAAGGGTCTTCCATTTGGGACTTGACAACTTTGAAATTTCACTGTGAACGCACCCTTAAGCCAATCACCGAACTGTCAACGTCAAAACATTCAGTAAAGTCAACATTTTTCATCATGGTGAAGTACACGAATGAACAACGTTTATAAATAATTAAAATTTACTACCAAAATTTGGAGTCGGTGACTGCAACTTTAAGAGCGTTAACGCCAATTTTTGGTCGTAATTCTCGTCCCAGTAGACAAGCAATTCATAGTCTAGTGAAAAAATTTGAGTTAACATATTCGCTGCTGGATGTTCCCGTGCCAGTGAGACAACGGGTTGGTCGAAGTGGCCAGAATATTGCTGCCGTTCAAGCGTCCATCTCAAACGAACCAAAACAGTCGATTTCACGGCGTTCTCAAGAATTGGGCATCGCTCAGACCACACTATGGCGAATTTTGCGAAAGGATCTTGGCCTGCACCCTTATAAGTTAAAGTTAACTCAAGAACTAAAGCCACTCGATCATATGAAGCGACGTACGTTCTCGAATTGGGCTCTAGAAATGTTGGAAGAAGATGACCAATTTCATCGCAAAATCATCTTTAGTGATGAAGCGCATTTTTGGATAAACGGCTTCGTCAACAAACAGAATATGCGTTATTGGTCAGGTGAAAACCCTCATGTGCTTGAAGAAACATCACTTCATCCATAAAAAATTACTGTTTGGTGCGGTTTTCATGCCGGTGGTGTCATTGGGCCGTTCTTTTTCGTTGATGAAAATAACCGATACGGTACAGTCAATGGAGATCGCTACAGAGGCATGTTGCAACGTTATTTCTTTGATCAATTGCATGGGCTAGACATTAATGATATGTGGTTTCAACAAGACGGCGCCACAAGACACACAGCGGGTGTAACAATCGACTTACTGCAATCTAAATTCGGTGAACGTGTTATATCGAGAAATGATCCCGTCGAATGGCCGCCTAGATCGTGTGATTTAAC
>CM032455.1:84530797-84583297 GCA_019049505.1 Pachyrhynchus sulphureomaculatus
TTGTCAGTTGAGGGAATAAGTAATAGTCTGAGGGAGCTAAATTAGGAGAATATGATCAATAAGTTCGAAGTTAGAAGTTGGTCTAAATAAAGGAACATTATACTACGAGTACTAATAACTAGTAACCTTAGATCACTTTTTATTGTGAAAACCAAATGCTGTTGCTATAAATAGTAGTTTAATATTTAGTAATTAAATACATAAAGTTTGATGCTCCAGATTTTACGTTCCTATAGTAAATTTTTGAAAAATATTTTACCGACAAAAATATGTATTTAATAATATCGAATACTAATTAGTGATAAAATATTTCTTTCTGAAAGGACTGTCCTATCAAGAAATTTACGATAACATGCTTAATACATTGAATTAACAATGTTCTTTCTACGCCACTATCACAAATAAGGTTGTGGATTTCAAGAGAGGAACAACCAACATCAGTGATGAATACCATGCTGGAAGACCCGGTTTTGTGACTACCTGAGAGAACGTTGAGGCTATGTATGAAATGATTTTGAAGAATCGATAAGCTTTACTGAAATGTATAGCAGAGATTCTGAACATTTCATACGAATGTGTTTGTCACTTTGTCCATTCTGATTTGGTTATGAGAAAATTATGTGACGGGCGTTCGCATTTACTTGTCGCTTCGGAATACAGGAAGGATACTTTAAAGTTACTGATATACTACACCAAGAGTCAGCAGACAGACTGAAGTGGTAATAAGTGCATAAGATGCCATCTTACAAATATGTTCCAAAGCCAATTCTTGAAAACAATAACTACTAGCTGGACTGAGATTGAACTATCTTAATGGAACAAACAGTCGCTCAAATTATGGGTGGAGATACTCTCCTCTTTTAGCACCGTTACTCAACGTCCCAGGCGGTAACTTGGGAGTATGATCATGTTGCATGCATAGCAAAGAAAACTTTTTAAAAGTTTATAATATTATTTCAAGCTGGAAGCTGTATACTCCATAATATTACTCCTACGGTGGTATTCTGCTCCCATGATTAGGGTGTATTCCGAAAACATATTCTGTATTCTGTGTGTATATGAGCCGGCCGCTCATTTGTTTGGCAATCTCGAATTCACCAGAGACAATGATTTTTTTAAACATCTAACAAAAGTTAACCACCAAAGTATATATATATATATTTAAATACTTATAAGGAAAGTATTCGATGAATGTAGTTTGCTGGATTTCTCCCAGAGCGGTGCCTGCTAGAAATACATATCGGACTAATATATCATATCAGTATGAGCTAAGTTGGGAATGTGGAATATTTGGCACAATGATACTACTCAGTATATATCACCACTACACCAAACACTTTATTTTTGCACTCAACGCGCGTTTCGCTAACCATGTTAGCTTCATCAGGAGCGATGATTGACTAAAGCTAAACTACAAATCTACCCTATTTATACTTAGCCTAACCCTTGAATTACTCAAGCGGAACTAATGACATAGGCAAGGCCATCAGTTCCGGTCAAGTAACCAGTAGAGGGGACTATAAGGAATAGGCCCTCTGTCTTTATTTAAACTACTTTTACATTTTATGATTTCCATACTTTCGTATGCGTTCAACAATCTCCCATCAGATACATTTTTTATTAATCTTAGATTATCTAATGTTACAGTATGATCAGCTTCACGAGCATGTTCGGCAATGCTAGACTTTTCTGTTCTATTGTATCTTAAGTGTGCTAAATGTTCTTTAAATCGTATTTTAATTGACCTTTTAGTTTGCCCAACATACTTTTTGTCACAATCATTACAACTAATTTCATAAATTCCACTTTTCTCACAATTAGGAATCTTATCTTTGGGATTTCCTAAGATATTCCTCAGATTGTCTGATGACTTATAGACTAAGGTGAGGCCTAACTTATTAAATACCTTATTGAGTCCCTTGCTATATTTCGGATTATATGGTATGGAGACATACTTGGTGTTATTTTCTTCGCGTGTAAAAAAGGTGGAATTCTGAATATTAAACCTAAATTTATGTCTATTTATTAGCTTATTTACTAAGTCATCGTCATAACCATTAACTCTAGTTATATTTCTAATACGATTCCTTTCTTTATTAAAGTTTACTCTATTCAGACGGAAAGTGACCAAACGATGAACTAAAAAATGTAATGAGGCTAATTTATGTTGTTTGCAATGAAATGAATCATTAGGAATATATCTATCTGTTATTGTGTCCTTTCTATAGATATCAAATTCTAATCTATTATTATTTTTAATAATTAAAATATCTAGAAAAGGCAATTGTCCTTTGTTCTCAACTTCGTAAGTGAATTTAATGGAAACATACCGGCTATTTAATTTAGAAACAAAATCATCAATATTTGCTTTCTTTGTATCAAAAATCGCGAAAATATCATCCACATACCTATACCATACCCTTGGGAAATATTCGAATAGTCAGTCAATTTTATTATCTCTCTTTTTGTTTCTCTGTTCCATTTCGCATATATTTTATGGTCCTCTGCTGTCGTCTTGTTTTCTACCAATTCTTTTATTCTCTCCGACCACCATTCTGGTTGTTGCTGCTCTCGTTTCTCCTGATACCCTAGAGCTTCCTCTGTTGCTTAATGCATGCATTTTTTTAATTGTTGATAGTATTCTCCAGCATCCTCGTGTTTTTTCTATATATTTTGTAATTTTGTAGCCAGTCTAAGTTTGTATAGAAATTTGACTGAATCATGTTTTAAGCTTTCTAGGTTGTATCTCACTTCACTTATAACCTTGTTCTTGTTTTCTTCATTTTCTACTACTCTTCCTGTTTCTGTTGCTCTGTAATTTATTGCTATCTTAGCTATTAACAAATGGTGGACAGATCCATATTCCGCTCCACGGTATACCTTCATGTCTATGGTTTTTAGTTTAGAATATTGGCGTTAGATAACATAATCAATTATGGATCGTAATTTTTTTGTTGGTTTTTCCCATGTAAATTTATAGATCTCCTTGTGTGGAAAAAACTCATTCATTATCTTCAGTGACAAACTTTGGCATATATCTCTCAGGCGCATCCATTTTCATTTATTGTTACTTCTCCATATTTACCTACAACAGGGTAGTTTTCTTCTCTATCTACTCTCGCATCTGCATCTGCTAAAATATAAACTTCATTTTCTTGTTTAATATCTACCAAAACATCTGATATTTTATCATAAAATTTTGTCTTTTATTTGCGTTTCTGCACCTTCGTTGGGTGCATAAATTCCGACTATTGTAACGTTGTGACCATTCTTCTTTATCTGTAGTGATATTTTTTGCTCATCTACTTGTTCCCATTTTATAATGTGTTTTCTTAGGTTTTCCTTTATTGCTATAGATACCCCCTTTAGCTCTACTTTCTTTAGGTACGCCACTATAAATATGTATGTAATTTCCTGTTTCCTCAACTCCTGTTTCCTCAACTCCTGTTCCCTATTTTTTGTCTCTGTGAGCACACATATATCAACCTTTTGTTTTTCTAGTTCTGCAAAGACTTCTGACTGCTTATTTCTAATACGCTGTGTATTCCATGTGGCCATTTTCATAGTCCTTTTTCTTAGCATATTTTTTAATATAATTCCCCCCCCCCCTATCTCAAAAAGTACTGATTAAAAAATTTTGAAAAAATTCTGGAATATTCTCCACAGGGTGTAGATTGAACGAAAATTATCACGAGTGCATTACCTTTAATAAATTATCTGGTATATAAAAAAAAAAACGAAAATTTCAAGGTTATCACAGTTATCAGTTTTCAGTAAAAATCGGAAAAAAACTTTGTTCAAAACTAATTTGGGATGTATTTCGTGAAGTCATTGTTCATTCTATACCTCCGTAACTAATTTTTTTTATTTTAAAAGGAATCAACGTACGGAACACTAATTGCGCAAGTTCCACTTGCACTTGACCAGTTATTTCAATTTTGATACGGAATTCTTAAAAGAGTTAGGAACAAAATTTTAAAGAAAAAATATCTTATTAAAACCAATTAAAATTCATTGAAGTATATAGAAAATTAAAATTTTCTTAATACGAGATCAAAATGTAAAAAATTTTAAGGTTAAGAAAATCCTATGAAAATACTATGCTATATCTTTTTAGTGTTCCATATGGAACACTTATAAGATAACTTCGGTGTCTGTCCGTCTGTCTGTCAGTCCGTTTGTCTGTCCGTCTGTCTGTCCGTCTGTCGGTACGTCTGTCTCTCACACCCGATTTTCTCCGAAACTATTTGTCATAGAAAATTGAAATTTGGTAATAATATAGGGATTGATGGCCTCATCAGAGCCATGTTATTTTGAAAGTTAAATTTTGACTTAAGGGGTTAGTTTTGGGGGGTGAAATCAGAAGTGAAAAAAAAATTTTTACTAGGTTATCGAGTGTGGTGTCAAATGAAAGCTTGTGAAAACACGAGCAAAATATATATATATATATATATATATATATATATATATATATATATATATACATATATATATATATATATATATATATATATATATATATATATATATATATATATATATATATGTATATATATATATATATATATATATATATATAATGTAATATTTGCGCGCACATTTCTTTGTATTATTTTTAAAAAATCGCGAAAAATCGCTGTCCACCAGCCTTATCTCGAAAAGTACTTATCAAAATATTTTGAAAAAATTCTGGAATATTCTCCACGGGGTGTAGATTATCACGAGTGCATTACCTTTAATAATTTATCTGGTATATAAAAAAAACAAAAATTTCGAGGTCATCAGTTTTCAGTAAAGATTGGAAACAAACTATGTTGAAAACTCATTTGGGATGTGTTTTGTGAAGTCACTGATCATTTTATACCTCCTTAACAAAATTTTTTATTTTAAAAGCAATCAACGTACGGAACACTAATTGCGCAAGTTCAACTTGCACTTGACCGGTTATTTTATTTTGCTCTAAAAAGGCAGTCAACAGATATTCTGTATGTTATAAATCGAAATATAATTTCTCTGACATGGCTATCCATCTTTATTATCTACACTAAAACCTTTTTTAATTACTTTTAAAAAATAGTAAATAAATTATGTTACAAAAACAAAAAAATGTTACTCTCATTCCGAACAGAAAGGAAACCTTTGACTTTTAAACAAGTTGACATTACATCCCCTCAAAGCAAATATGAGGATTGGGTTAATAAAAAACAAAAATGGAAAAAGTCTAGTAAAGCAGTGTAAAAGGTTTTCCTGATATTTTTTTTATATTGACTTTATTTGTTTTAAATTTTATTTAGATTTACAATTTACCTAATTAGGATAATTATTTTATGGAGTTTCACAAAATGTCACTTACATTTGTGTTAGTCATTATTAGTATTAACCCCAACATTCATGGAGTTTTATAGAGTTAAGCAATCAAAGCATTTTTAAATTTAGTATGTAATACTTATTAATTCGTACAAGTAAGTTAACACAGTAGTAATAAGGAGTACAAACTGTGTGAATACCTACTGGTTCTGCTAGTAAGGAGATCAACATTTTTTCCTGGAGTCCTTGAACTATATCCATAAAAAAGAGTTGACTTTGTATTTTGAAAAACTAAGAACTTAGCTAAGACGTTTTGATGCTTCCACCATACAGCTCAGATTTGACATTATGAGGCTGCAGTTTATTTAAGTCTCTGCAGAACTCTCTTAATGGTTCTGCTGACTTCATGATAGGTCATCGATGAAAACGGCACATATTTTTTTCAAACTATTTTTTTTTCATGTTTTGAAAGAAGTTTGAAGAAAAACTATGTACCGCTTTGATTGATGACATCTTTAGATTTCTCTAATAGAATCCTTATAGGACTTCTGAGATTTCTGGGCCAAGAACTAAAGCAAGTCTTTCCACCATTAAGAGAGCTCTGCAGATACTCAAACAGATTGTATATATATATATATATATATATATATATATATATATATATATATATATATATATATATATATATATATATATATATATATATATATATATATATATATATATATATATATATATATATATATATATATATATATATATATATATATATATATATATATATATATATATATATATATATATATATATTTGTAGTGTATAATCCACTCTGTCTGCCATTTTCCGAAATTTGCAAGAACTCCTATTGGTGTATTGCATAGAATGACATACATAAATATGTTGTCTCTCTGTTGCACGGTAATCCTCCAGTTCATACAGCTGCTGGTGCAAATGCTGCGATTGGTGACTGTAGATTCACTGAATAAAGTCTTTCTCCAAATAGCCTCGATTGCTTTTTATTCGCGAATTAGAAGGGAGATCTCCCTGGAAAGACATTTTTTAATATTAATGATCTACAGGGAGTTATGTTTAGCCCTATTGAAGAAATAGACTTTGGTAATTTTTACAAGAGATTTGAAATGCTAGTTAACCATATTAGAGAAGACCAAAAATCCAATCCCAGCCAATTCAATTATCTATACACACAATTGTACAACTTTGCGAAAACTCAAAAGGAATTATATTTCTTGGTGGTAGGAAGCAAGTTGAAATTAACATTACAAAAAGTCAAAACACTCTATTCTATTGCATCATTTAACTTTATAGACGTAAAGTTGGGAGCAAATGTATCTTTCATCATATTATATTTTACTAAAAACTTAAATAATCCACAACTTTTAATGCTTTGTGAATCTCAGCGGCTATCGATGAAATACTACGTTTAACCGCTTTACATAGCCATCTTCTTCTTAAAATGCTTATTCGATTCGAATGTTGGCAATCATTCTGGCTATTATTAGTTTATCCACAGCAGCTCTGAAAAGACCGACAGTATTTGTTGAGAACCAGTTTCGCAGATTTTTTAGCCAGGAAATACGTCTGCGTCTTTTCCAAATACCCTTCCTTGGAGTATTTGTTGTCGTAATCCATATCTGTGGAGATTTCTCATTACGTGTCCTAAATACTCCAATGTTCCTAGTTTAACATTAATTTTCAGTTTCTTGTTCATGCAACGTAAGATATCCTCGTTGGTAATATGGTCAGTATAAGAAATTTTCAAAATTCGGCGTTATAGCCATAATTCAAATGCCTCAAGTTTCTTAGCATACCCTTTAACTTTGTTACATTTTCGTCTTTAATCATATCGTATATGTTTTTTTTGTTTCTTTTTTAATATTTTCAAAATAAATCTTAGAACTCATACCAGGGCATTAAGATCCGAGTTTATATCAGCACTGAGATATGTTTTTGATAGATACCACACTATTTCTAAAATGTTTATTCACTAGAATCTAGTCTATTTGATTTCTGGTGATATGGTCTGGTGAGTCTAGTGGGGACTTCCACGTGTATAATCTTCGTGGTGGTAGATTGAAGAAGGTCTTAGTGATAACATAACCTATTTCTTCATTGAAAATGTTTAGTCATTTGCCTCTGTTGTTTATTTCACCTAGACCATATGGTCTTACGGAAGTTCCTGACCTATTTCTTCCAATCTTGGTGTTGAAGTCTCCCTTATGACTGTCAAATCTCGTTTTGGTATTGTTTTTAGGACTTGTGTTATTTGCTGGTAAAATTGCTCAACCTCTTCATCCTGTTTATCTGCAATGGGAGCATATATTTGTATGACGTTAAGGGGAGGTTTCGTTTTTATTTGGAGAAGCACTATTCCGTCTGGCGTAAAATCTATGATGCATTTGTCTATAGCTTTGTCAACTATAACTCCCACTCCATGCTCATGTTTATTCTCGGCCGATTCTGAATAGTATATTTTGTAATTTTCCATGCTACAGTGACCTGAACCTGGCCATCTTACTTCGCTTATTTCCATAATGGATATGCCAAGTTTTTTCATTTCTATGATCACATTATGAGCTTTTCTTACCTGATAAAGAGTTTTTACGTTCCAGGTGCATATTTTGATGTTTTTCAATGTTTTTTTTTTCTGATTTAGCAACATTCAAAACTGTCCCCTTCCGGAGATCCGACTGGGGGCCTAGAGACTCCCAGAAATTTTCGCTCTGAACTTTGCCATCATGATTTTAACTAGGTACATTCGCTTTGAATCATTAATGCAATGGTTTACCATTTCCTTCTGCATTCCCATGCCGTTAACGACTAATGTAGTTCATCCGCCTTTAAGGGCGATTTCTCACCCTGAGTACAAGAAAGTGCCCTATTGCTAGTTTGGATTTCCTTGATACCACTCATATCTGAGTGGAATTCCCCCATCCGCTACCCGGAGAGGCGCCCGATGGAGGACTAGCAACCCCACATGGGTACATAACCATAGCATAATAAAAGTAAGTATAATAATATATATAATAAGTAAAATATTATATTTTGGATAAAAACAAAATTGGGAGCTATGATAGGTTCCTCAGAAAGTGCGACATACTTTCTTTTTATAAGTATATATTTTTTTGAATTCTCCGGAAAATTCGAGGTAATTTGACATATCGTTCGAGGTGTCAAATATTAATAGTTTCTAAGATAACGGCGGCCTGTAAAAATCATTCACTTTTGAGCTTTATTCTATTTTTCCAGGCAATATTTTAGAATAGCTTTACAAGAATTACTATTTCTTATTATAATTCTAGTATACCATACTGTCAACTATATTAATCAGAATAATTTTAAAGGCTATTTTCAATATTTTAAAATTTAAATTGATCAAAATACAAACTCTGAATATACATACATTAAAATGGTTAAATTGGGAAATTCATTATTGTCACTATCCGTAAACAGTTTTTAGCAATTTATCTGATTTTAAATAAATCAGTCTTTAAACATATTCCTAAGTTAATATTAACCATTCTTTTCGATATTACTTTAAGGAGGGTGGGGAATTACATTGATTGCGATAAGAAAATTCTCAAAGAATTCACTGTTAGAAAAATGAAATTAAGATATATATGCGAAGTTGCAGCTGATTCGACTCACTGGTTTGAAAGAAAAAAATATATATATGAAAGTTGCTGAAAGTATATGGGTTGTAATGGAGAACTAATTTGATTAATATGTCATGTAACGATAATAGAATGAAAAAGATTTTATATAACATTGTAACATTCATTTTTTCTTATATTTTAAGATTATGTCACGACACTGTTTTTTTTTCTATAATTTATTTTTTATTAAATTTTTATATTTGATTAGGCAGTGATTTCAATTTTTGAGCAGTGTAACTTGAAATAGTGATTTAAATTTTTGAACAGTGTAACTCAACCGTGTATAACGTGTTGCCGACCTAACTTATTGAGTTTGTATTGATTTTGCGTCCCGGAAGTGAGCCATTTTAAAGACGTCACTTTAAAGAAGGGGCAAAAGATATATAAAAGGCCATATGGAATTTTTAAGGATTTTTTCCGCCGGTATGCCGTAGTGGCTTTTTTTCTCCAGCACGCCGTAGTGGCTTTTTCCTCCGAGATGCAGTAACGGCTTTTTCCTTCAGCAAGCCGTAGTAGGCCTTTTTCTTCCGTCATGCCGTAGTGCACTAACGGTTTTTTTTTTATCATCAAGTGGGTGTTGTTTATGGATCTCAAGTTTGATGCTTTTTTCCAATTTTAAAATATTCTGCTCATCCTAAGACATTTCGGGTGATTAGCTACCTAAATGAGATTAGGAGAGTGGCGGCTGAGACAATATTTTTGATAAGAATCTCACTAGGAGATGCCAAGCAGCTTATGGAAAACCCTCGAGGAGAAGCCAATCTGTAAGTCATTAGCACACCGGTTTAAATATCTCACTTTCTGTCTACAAAGTGTGTTCCCAACAACTACGTAACACGTGTAAGCCTTTTATCAAAAACTGTGAGAGAGTAATAAGAGGAAGGATTTTTTTTATATACCCTTCTTTATTAAAATGTGTAGTGTCTCACTAAACTCCTGCTCTTTCTTTCAGGACGCAACGATTGTATCCAATTCAATTTTATTTCAACAAAACTTTTAATTTTTTGAGCTGAACTTAGATTCTTTTTATGCTAAAGTGAATGGTGCCAAAAACTGTACAACCAAGTTTTAAACAACTATAGAGACTATTTTCAAAAGACGTACAAAAATTATCTCTTATCCATATTCTCTACGAGTAAAAAAAAATGAAAGAGCTAGCTTATATCTAGTTTTTGCTCCACTCAATCCATTCTCAAAAATCAAGATATACGTAAGGGACAAATAACAGCTTATATCAAGAAATAAAATATTTATTAAAAATAAAGAGAGTTGGGGCTACATAAAATAGCGTCGCAAACTTGAGGCTGCAACATGTAACAAGACTTTTAGAAAAAATAAATCAAATTTCATTCACTTCCCCTCTTTAGATTTCTAGCAATAAGCAATAATACTTCATCGTGTACAATACAAATAACTAATCTGTCTTTATAGCTTTATAGATGTGGCAATACAACAATTGAGAACGTTTTGCTGATGCGTGGCTCTTGAATCGGGAAAGTATATTTTATCCGAAAATATAATTTCTTATATATTTTGCTTATAAAAATGCAGGATTGTAAGCTAATAATTATAGATATAATTCTATAAATTTCACTTCATAAACCTATTTATTATATGGTTATTACAAATAAACACTTTGGTAAAATTGAAAAACAGAAACTTATTTCTTTAATAGATATTTAATATTTGCAAATATTTAATAAAATTGTATAACAGTAAACAGTAAAATATTTAATATATAACATATATAAGATAATAGTATCTTAACTACACATGTTGGGCATTGCTGCGCATACACAGCTCCAAAAATAAGATGCATTTATTTCTTACGTTTTTTATCGCATTTGTTTTGTTTGTTTGGCTCGGTTCTCTATGGACCATTAGCCAATTAAGATCCGTCTCGCGCTTAAGCAGGGAGCCGGCGACCCTCGGCTATGCTTTACACGTTCTCGAGTTTGGATCTCTCCTTTTCGGGACCCGATGGAAATTCAGTATTGACGAGCTTCAGCGCTCTACCAGATCTCCTAATTGTTCAAAAAATCCTAATTGTTCAAAAAAAATTTTATCTATTGTAAAGGCATTGTTAAAGGAAACTCCTCGGGAAACTGCTACTGGTTTTGGATATAACCTTTTCTGTCAGCCCGCCCGTCCGATTAGGTAGTTAGCACAAAAAAAACACGGCCACACGTGTTCACCTACTGCACCAGACACATAACCTAAAACCGAGGATTTAGGAATCACTCCTCACAGCGCTTAGCAACTCTATGCGATTCGCACCCCTAACAAGCGGTATTGACCACCGATCCACACTCCGAAGCCCCAAAAACGCCCGAATTTCGCCTTCAGAAGCCCCAACCAGGAAAAAGCGTCCGCATGCCACGAACTGTCGACCAGAAGTGTTTTATCGCATTTCGATCACTGAAAATTTGAATTTGCTGTATGGATAGCAGTTAAGCCAACCTAAAAATTTCATGTCTATTTTGCAACGTTGCCACCTTTATTACTTATAATGCATATATTTTTTTAATAAAGAATTAATATACTGGATCTCTTCGATAACAATGAGAATCAAATAAAAATAATTAATATAATTTAATTTTTCATGATTGGTAACGTTCTTGGTTATCCATGTATTTAGCATAGGTCTACACTCCTTGCTCGGTACTCTGCGACGTACTGCCTGAACCTCCTAAAATCTATATTTATTCCTAACGCTATTTGTATAAATGTGCTATGGTTTCTTAAAGAAACGAAACAATTTAAATATAATGATATATTTTTGCAAGTTAATATAATCTTACAGATTTTATCTTATGGTAATGCATTACTTATAAAAATTATAAGAATTTAAAAGAGCTAATTTCAATATAGAGTCGTAATTAAAGTAGTCAATTTAATTATTGTGCTAAAAATACCTATATCACGTAGGGCGTTTTATTTTTGCATGTTTCTAATTATAGATATTAGTGACCCTTTATATCAAAAAAGGGCCTTGGTTTGTTAGGTACGAATGTAGAACACGTCTTTGTGAATGACTTGTTTACTAAGTCATTAGTAAATGTGTTTATTAAGGGCAGTATTGATTTAGGCAAAAATCTGAGCAAAAATACAGGCTGTTGATTTAGACCGAAATAATGAAAATATTGTACCGAAAATAGTGGGACTGTTCATTTATAAAATATTCATTTCAAATTTAGATTTAGGATCTTAGGTCTACGTTACCGGAATTATTTTGCCCTGTCTTTTGTGTTTAAATCTGATAAATCTTTATTATCCTGCAACATTCATAGGCAGGTTCTATAAAAGGATCCGAAACCGGATCTACTTCGCATTTAATACCTTTTATTGCCTAGTTGTACAATCCTATTATATTTTATATTGTAAATGTTACCTAGGAAAGAGAACCTAAAAGAAAATTCCAGAGTTAGAACTTTTGAATATGAAAGTTTACCGTTTTCAGAATTTCAACACAAATTACCTTTTTGTTAATTTGAACACAAATAAAATTTAAACCCGTAATTGCCAAATTAGACCAGTTTTACCAGTTAAACCTTTTTAATAAATGCGGGAGAAAAAATTCACCTGTATTTTATACAGCCCCATTTTTAGTATTCCGTACGGAAAACTTATAAGATCACTTCGGTGTCCGTCCGTCTGTCTGCCGTTGGTTTGTCACACCCGATTTTCTCCGAAACTATTTGACATAGAAAGTTGAAATATGATATTAATATAGGATGGCGGTCTTATTAGAGTTATGTAGTTCTGAAAGTTAAATTTTGACTTAAGGCGTTAGTTTTGGGGGGTGAAATCGGGAATAAAAAAAATAAAATTTTAACAGTTCAAATGAAATGTGTCAAATGAAAGCTTGTAAAAACACGATGTCAAAAATATATGTAATGTAATACTTGCGCATACTTTTCTTTGTATTATTTTTACAAAAATTGCGAAAAATCGCTGTCCCCCCCTTATCTCGAAAAGTACTGGTCAAAAAATTTTGAAAAAATTCTGAAATATTCTTTTTAGGGTGTAGATTGAACGAAAATTATTACTTTTAATAAATTATCTAATCAGCTCCAAGACATCAAAACCCAGAAAATATTTTTTCTTTTAATTTTAATGAATTATTATTTATTTTCACATTATTTACAGTCTAGAAAATCAGAAAAATATTCATGATTTTCCAGGATTTTTCTCATCTTTGTGATCTCCTTTGTTTTTAATTACCGCTCTACAGAGTTTCGGCATTCTGTCCAGTAGTTTCTTCAGAGTTTCTTCGGTTATTTTAACCCATTCTGCTTGTAGAAGTTCCCACAAGTGATTTTCTGATGTTGGATTTAGTTTTCGAACACACCTGTCCAAATTATCCCACAGCAATTCGATGAGGTTCGAGTCAGGTGATTGTGAAGGCCAAGTCATCACTTCCAGGACGTCATCGGATTTCCATTGATCCGAAAGTTCTCTAATTTGTTTAGCTGAGTGTTTAGGGTCGTTGTCATGCTAAAAAATAAATTTCCCCTGAAAAATATCTCTTCCAGAAGGAAGCATTTGAGTTAGCAAAATTTCTTGATACCGTTCTTTTCGCATAAGTCCTTCTATCCTAAAGATTTTTCCAACTTTACCGTTGCCAAAACAACCCCAAGCCATTTCTGGACCTCCACCATGTTTTACTGTTGAGTAGTAGGGACTGGGGGCTTAAGCCTCACCCCCCCACCACTTTTCTGATTGGTCGACCTTGACCCAAGCCACGCCTCCTAAGCCACACCTCCTTGTCTGGGCTCAGTGTCGCTGCAAATTTCGTGCAGTTCATTTCGATCCTAAAACATTAGCATTGATCGTCCCCACTTCCTAATCGCGCGCATGAGCCCTCCCACTTAACTCTGATTGGTCGGGGCTACTTTTGGCCCCGCATACTTTAATGCTTCGGCTCCCCACCCCTTTTCTGATTGGTCAGACTTGGCTCCGCATACTACCTCTCACCACTTTCTTCTCATCACCCCTTCCACACAGCTTACAGTAACATACAACTACTTAAGAGCAAGCGCCTCATTTGCAAACCAAGTTGCAAGAAGCAAGGTGTCCAGTACTTATCAAGATTTTCATGGCATCTTTGATTTTCGATACCATTATCGATCACGTAGGTGAGGTTATTTGTCGTCTACAAAGTACTTCAACATCTGTGTGGGAGTTGAAAGAAGGGGATCTCAAATTTCTACCCCTTAGTTATATGAAAGAATATATCAGCTCAATTGAATTGCAGAAAGTTTGGAGCAAGTTGCCAGAACGATATCGAAGAGATAAGGAACTACAGTTAAATTTACCGTGTTACAAGCATTATAATCAACCAGGCGTAAGTGCACACCTCGATGGGCCGCCGCCATCAATAAGAAAATGCTGTGGCAACGTAACGAAAAGCGAAATCAGGAAAGTGAATAAGAAGGTTTGCAATATTTCATACTCTGACGATTCTATTAAAGTATTGCAAACTGAAGAGAGTAGAAGTTTAAGTGATGGAAGAATTAGTGAGAGAAATGTGTGAGGAATTTATAATGTCGGAGGCATGTTCGGAGTATTATGCGAAGGATGGTCAGGAGACTGAAGCGCAGAGTATTACGATATTCCTGGAGTATATGGAGCATGCATTTAAATGTAAATTAGCAGCTCAAGCATGTCGTGAGTTTCTTAGTAGTAAAAATGAAGATAAACTTATTAAGGAATTTCTTGAGTTAGGGCTAATTGAACATGTATTAACATTAATGGAATACAATAAATGATTACTGTAAAATAATAATTTGTAATAAACACACTTTTTAATTTTATTATAGTTTTATTTTTTACAATACACCTTTTTTTAAAATCCAAGAATTGTGAGATTTATCAAATCCTAGCCATTTAACAAAAAACTTTATTTCCTTTTTTTCTTATAACTTTTTCCACCAAATACGCGTCAGGATGTTTCACTTTTTGCAATTCCTCTTTATAAAAGCTACCTTCAATATTTTCATTATTGGCATCTTTTAAAAGATAAGTAGTAGGGTTTGTGAATTGTATTTTTCTAATTTGAAATATTTCAGTTGACCAGTTGGGAGTATATCCCTTGTCAAATGCCTCTCTTCGCTTCGAAATTCTCACAAAATCGTTTACTTTAAACTTGACATGCTTTACATCGAAAATTTTCTGGAAAGTAAAAGAATTTAATAGTACGCGTTCTTCATTTTTCCGGTTAATGTTAATAGGTTTGTATCCCGTAGTTCTATGAACAGTATTATTGTATTTTTCCACAATACTTGGCAAAATATTTAACCATTTATAGTTTCCTTGATTACTGAAATACTTCCACATTATATTTTTTAAAGTACGATTAACACGTTCCACTATACTTGCTTTTAAATTAGAAAAACTACTGTAGTGATTTATTTTATAATCGCGCATTAGTTTTTCAAATTCTTTGTTGTAAAATTCTTTTCCCAGATCTGTTTGCAAATTAACAGGTTTTGTAGTTTTATCTAAAATTTTTTTCATTGCTGATGTTACTTCTTTTCCGCTTTTATTTTTAAGAGGTTCAGCCCAAACATATTTTGTGAAAGCATTTATTACTACTAAAATATATCTGCTCGATTTATTAAATTTAGCATAAGGCTGCATTTCGACTAAATCAGCTTGCCATAAGTCATTTAAACCTTTTACTATCGTTCTACGTCTCCGATAATTTTTTCTAGCTGGTTTATGTAATTCTTTAACAATGGTTTCTTTAATATTTTCCTTCATAATGGCATTTTCTTACTAGTGATTTTTTATAGAAGATCTTCCTTAAATAATGTTTACTTGACCACTTTATCCGCTTTAACTTTAATATCATTAATAGATGTGATTGCTTTGTTAATTTTATCATCAATTTCTTGTATTTTATTTTTTTGTTCATTACATTTCACGTTAATTTCAGTTTCCATGACAGCCTTATTTATAAAAATTTCTTTCTTCAATTCCTTTATTGCAGAATTAAATTCTTCTCGCACCTCAATAACTTTGTTTATAGATTCAGCACTTGTGTTTCGAACAAAAGCTTCTATTTCTTTTTTCTGTTTTTCAAACTGTTCTTTCAAGGTTTTTAATCCAGTTGTGGTTCTTATAACGTTTACTCGGGATTCATCATAAATTGTTTTAAACGATTCTATTTCTTCCTTATTATCTTTAATACTAGTTTCACCTAACTTAATTTTATCTGTTAGTTTGTTTTCAAGATCTACCACCATAGTTTTAATAATTTCAAACGATTTATTAAGTTCCGTGAGTAATCTTTCCTCTATAATTTCAAAATTTTGTAACTTTGTTGTTATCTCGTCAATTTTCTCTTTATTTTTGGCTATTTTATTCAACGTGTCTTCTTTCTCACGCTCTTTCACTATAGTTTGTACTCTTTCACTTAAAGACTTTATCTCTGATAACAATTTGGGATCTACATTAGTTTGGTTTTTTAATTCTAGATTGTGTAGTTGTGTAAGAACCTCTTCAATTTTATTACTATTTCTTGTGATATTATTTGAATTATCCTCTAAAGTTTTTATTCTTTCTGTTAATGCAACTATGTCTTTAGAGACCACAACATCGGCTTTATTAGAAGCTTCCATAACTTTTTCTTCCAACTCTACAACTTTTGCATTGTGATTTTTGTTAACTAAAGCCTGTAATTTTACAGATCTATCGATATTATTGATATTTTTATTCATATCATCATGAACTTTTCCAAAATTTTTCACTTCCAAAGCCACTCTGTCATTAAGAATATTTGTAAAATTTTGAAACTTTGACACAAGCTCCTTTGAAATATCATCTTTCACTTTATCGATTGTTGATTGATTGTTGATCTTAATTATTGTTTTAATTTCTGATATTTCATTTTTCATATCTGCTCCTAACATATTCAAATTATCCCCATGTTTGAAAATTTTGTCATCATATTCGGGGATAGTTTTATCTTCAAATATCTTTATCTTTTTCTTAGTGTTTTCAACATCATCAATGTTTTCGTTAAGTCTTTTATTTAAATTGTTAATATCGTCTTTCAAATTAGATTCAAAGTTTTCAATTATTTTGTTTTCAACATATTTCTGATCTCCTTTAAATTTGTTCAAAATTCTGTGTTCAATATTTGAAAATATTGTATTTTCCAATGTAGACGTATCTACTTGATAACGTTTAGAAATATGTTGACCAAAACTTGTCAATAGTCATCTTAATATTGTAATAAAATCTGCGTTGTGTCCTTTTATATTATAATTTTAGCTTCTTTAAGCTCTTCAATTATAGAAATAATTTCATTGTCATGTCCAGTATGACCTGCAGAGGTGGATGCAAATAATAAACGAAGCCTATTAACTAACTCATTTACATCATCCCAATACACATAGTCGGTATTATCTTTATTTGTTTTTAAAGTTAAACTACCTCCTTTTGTGGTTGGTTTACTAGCTCTAGTTTGTCTCAAACTCTGTACTCCTCTGATCAAATTCTCCATAGCATTAATAGTTTTGGTTTTAGTGATACCATTCTTTTGCAAATATGGTCCTATTATTGTAATGTACTTGTGTGATGCATTTCCTTGAACCTGTTCGTTGGGATCGTGGTTCCTACGATATGCGTTAGTTCTTTTTAAAATATCCATATAATTTTCAAGATCGTCTTTTTTATAGCCAACAGGTTCTTTTTTAAATAACAACTCATATAAACCAGGTGTACCAGGATAACTTACACCAGAAACTTTATTTGTTTACCAATAATTTCAACAGGCTGTTGTGTTAATCCTAAATAAAATTTTTCTGTTTCATAATCGTGAACTATTCCATATTGATGATCAAATTTATGCTCAACATCCTTAACACCCTCATCGATATACTGGCGAGGTATTTTATCAAATTGCTCCAACCAATTTTTATATGCTTCTGAATCTGTATAGGCTCTTACTACATTTCTGGTTTGTTCCAAAATATCAGAAAGGTTTTGAGTTGTAGAATCGGAAGATTTTGAAGAACTTGTTGTTTCCCCTATAACGGTGGTTTGTAAAAAAGGTGGTATTTGGCTCATATTAAAAAACGATGGTGTTTCATATGGAAGATTTGGTGTTTTGCCTGTCCTTCCTTTTGGAGTTGATATATTTGCAAAAATATCCTTCCCTGGGGATGATATATCAGCAAATAAGTTTTTTTCGCGGTGTTGAACTTTCATGAATTTTTTTAATTGGAGTATATTGCTCTTCTTTAATGTATGGTGCTTCAAATTTACCCAATGTTGAAACTAGTTCTTGTAAGGGCTGTGTGATTGGTTTATAAGTTTCCTCCAATTTAGACTGAGCCTCAAATTCCGCATTTTTCAAACTTTGGATTTTTTGTTTTTAACGGCTTTTCTTGACTTAACAAGTTCTCTTGCCAATCGTTCATCCATGATTGTTATATAAACACGATTTTTTCTGCTTTTATAAGTAAATAAATGAATCGAATCCTTTCCTATACCTCCCTGAATTAATATTTGAATCTTTGTCAATCACTAAAAATCCAAATTTGTCTTTCCAACATAGTAAACATAAATCTTTAAACTGATTAAATGTCATATCAACATTAACATGATCGTCATAAATATGTCTTAAGTTCGTATTATCTTGCTGAAATATTACAATTAAATTTGCATTATCACGAATCAATTGTTTTGGATAGAAGAATATGTTTGGCATAAATAAAAACAATCAGTGTTTTTGTGTCTTCCGAAGCAGAAATAATCCTTCATTATATTCTGATTGCAACACACAATATCATCAAATATTATTATAGAATTTTTCTGTATTTCTTGCGGTGTAATTATATTTTCTTCTTTATCAGATTCATAAAAACCAATTTCTTTCAAAGGTTTAAAAAGTGTCCTTAAATATTCATATTTAGGTTGATATAAAGACTTTGAATAAATATATAAATTTTCAAATCGTAACCCATTTGGATCCTCAATTAAACTGATTATTACATTGGTCTTGCCACAGCCTGATGGGCCAACAATTAAACCTCTTTTGCTATTTCCTTCAAATAATTTTCCATGTTTTCTAAAGTTGTTTACCGAAGTGTCATGGTCTCTAATTTTTAAAGAATATGGTTGCTTCTCAATTTTCATGCCGTATGAGACTATTTAAGTTGAATTCTGACGTTAAACTAATCAGTTTGTCTTAGGATTTCAATTATATAATGGCAAATAAAAGATCTATTTACAAAAAAAAGAACAAAAGGGGAAGTGGTATAATAAAACCTTAATAAATAAGTTACCATTCGAATTACATTTACCAGGCTACAATTTTTGTGGCCCGGGGACAAAACTGGAAAAACGACTAGCACGGGGTGATAAAGGTATAAATTTATTAGATGAAGCGTGTAAAGAACATGATATTGCATACTCAAAATCGAAGGATATAAAAGAAAGACACGCTGCTGATAAGTTATTAGGTGTGAAGGCGTCATCGAGGTTAAAAGCGAGCGATTCCAGTTTTGGTGAAAAAACAGCTGCTCTTGCAATTAGTGGCGCAATGACTGTTAAAAGAAAGTTAGGTATGGGTCTAAGAAAAAGTAGAAGAAAGAGATCACGAAGAGCTCGTATGGGGCGAGGCGTTTCATTATCTCAAGCTATTTCAAAAGCTAGAAAAAAGCTCTTAAAGGAAAACGATTTAAAAGTTTACACCAAAGTATAAACACAGCACTAAATGCTATTAACAAAAGTGGTAAAATATTGCCTCCAAAAAATAGAGTAATACCGATTCCAAAGACAGGCGGTTTTCTCCCACTTATATCACTATTTGCAGGATTATCGGCACTAGGGGCTCTAGGTGGGGGTGCAGCGGGAATAGCTAAAGCTGTAAACGATGCGAAAGCTGCTAAACAAAAGCTTGAAGAAGATAAAAGACATAATCAAGCAATGGAATCTATTGCAATTGGGAAAAAAAAGTAGGTAGCGGACTTCATTTAAAGCCATATAGAACAGGCTGTGGATTATATTTAAAGCCATATTCAAAAAACTGTTAAAGTCTATACCTCGTAAATCTCTTACAAATTACGATTTAATTAAGTATGTTAAACTATTGGAAATTAAGAATTTTCGAGGAATATTTATGAGGGACAAACTACCAAAGAAAATTAAACATATTGAAAGTGCTATTGTAAATCTAGACGACGATCAAGGTAAAGGAACGCATTGGACTGCTTACATCAAAAAAGGAAAAAAATATAATTTATTTTGATAGTTATGGTAATTTACGACCCCCATTCGAGTTAATTTCATATTTTAACAGCGACGGGAATCAAAATATGGTAAAATATAATTACAAAAATTTTCAAAATTATAAGAGATCTAATTGTGGGCAATTATGTTTAAAATTTCTTTATAATAATTCGTAAAAGTTATTTAGATTCATTCTCTTCGACCACTTCACATTAACATGTCATATAGTTTTGTTATTAGTGGTAATTCATCTGTTTTAACAACAGACTTTAATCCACCAATATACCTAGAAGAAAATTCAGAGTATGTTGTTGGACTTGTAAATTTTGAAACATTTAATGCTATCCCTAATATTGATGAAGGTCATAATTTAATGATTCATGATGAAGATAGTGCAACTGTTATACCGACTGGTAGTTATGAATTAGCAGATATAAATAAATATTTACAAGATCAATATCTTAAGGAAGGTTTTGCTTTTCATGTTTATGCGAACAATAATACCTTAAAGACGCATATAAAAAGTGAAAAACCAATAGTTTTCCGTGATGGCACTATTGGTAAATTATTAGGATTCAAAAATCAAATATTGGCCTTTGAAAGAACATATATCTGACTATCCTGCAGAAATTATTAAAATAAATTCGATAAATATTGATTGTAGTATTGCTGAAGGGTCATATTTAAATGGAAATCCTGTTCATATAATACATCAATTCTTTCCTAGTGTGGCACCTGGATTCAAAATAATTGAGTCACCACAAAACGTCATTTATTTTCCTGTCACTGTAAAGGTGATTGATAAAATAACCATTAAAATACTGGATCAAGATGATGATGTGGTCAATTTGAGAGGAGAAACCGTTACGTTAAGACTACACCTGAAAAAAGTAGATGAACGATGGTAATTTTGTATAATAGAAATTTACCATATCCTAATTTCACACAGAAATTAACCAAGAAAAGCATTAATAAGAAGGGAAACAAACGCTTTTTGTTTAGTAAGAAAGCAAACTCACAAAGGTTAACATCATCTAATCGTCAATTCCTCCTAAGTTTAGGATTTAAACTGAGATAAAATGGAATATTTAAATGTTAAAGAAAATATTCTTATGGATGAATCTATTTTGAGTTGGGAAGTCCTTTCTTTTGATCCTTTTAATCCTTCAAAACTTGATAATAATGATGAAATCAGAATTGCTTTACAACAAACAGGAAAATATCCTTTACCATGTAAAAGTGAGCTATACTTAGAACTACAAGTTACTAAGGAGGATGGAACGACTCCGCTAGCAAACACTACATTAATAAATAATGCGCCTGCATTTTTATTTAAAGAACTGAGATATGTTTTAAATGGTGTTACTATTGATTCTGTTCGAGATATTGGTATAACTTCAACACTGAAAGGTTATATCTCTTATAATCAGAATGAAAGTGCAAAATTAGAAAATGCTGGATGGTATCCCAAAGCAAAGTCTGGAGATAAAATTATGACTGATGATAAAGGAAATGTTTCTTTATGTGTCCCATTAAGAATGTACTCAGGATTTTTTGAAGATTATAATAAAATAATTTTAAATTCACAACAAGAATTAATTCTAATTAGAAGTAATGATGATACTAATGCTCTAGTATCTACAACTGATGAAAAACCTAAAATTAAAATAACGAAACTCTGCTGGCGGGTTCCCCATCTTACGGTAGCCATCCCTCAGGAACTAGCACTTACTAAACTTGTTGATAAGAATAATGACATTCTTATTACTTTTCGTAGCTGGGAATTAGTGGAGTACCCAGAGTTATTAGAAACTACAAGACATAACTGGCCTGTAAAAACTTCCACAAAAGTTGAAACACCCCGTCATGTTTTAATGGCTTTTCAAAACAATAGGCGCGGTAACTTAAAAGCAGATATGAGTAAATTTGATCATTGTGAGCTAAGAAATATAAACGTGTTTTTAAATTCAGAAAGATATCCTTACAATGATCTTCAGCTTGATTTTAAAACTAATAAATTTGCTACATTATACGAAATGTTTTCTGATTTCCGCCAAATATATTATAATTTACCAATAGAGCCAATATTTAATCCAGTCGAATTTAAGACTAATGCCCCTATTGTCTATATTAACTGCTCACATCAAAGGGATTTACTCCAAACTGGTCCGGTAACGATGAGGATTGAATTCGAAACAAAAGAGAAAATTCAAGCCAAAACAGCAGCATATTGTCTCATAATCCATGATAAAATTTTTAGTTATAATCCATTGACGAAAATAGTAAAACAACTTTGAAACCAACCCCCACTCTTTCTGATGTTCATAATATATAAAGATCCACGAAGAAAATATCATTTATGTTTATGTGTTCAGTATAACAAGATCACATATGTTAATTCTGGAAGTATGGTAAACAACTTACAGTTTTATCAACAGTTGGAAAGTTTTGTTAAAAAATTAGTAGAGCTTAAAAGAATAATAGAAGATTATTCCAAGAAAACTATTTTATTCAAGAAATTTAACGATTTAAAAATTAACTAGGACCTTCATAACCATGAATAATAGACTTATTATTGATGTACAAGGCTTCAAAGATGAAAAGAACAAATTTATCCCCAAAGAATTAGCTGCTTTTGATGGTTATAGAATTAGTCATTTTGTGTTCAAACAACCTTTTGCTTTCAATTTACTTTCTCCCGAATCAAATAAACAGGCAACTTGGTTAATGAAATATCATCATTGTATTTACTGGAATCAAGGATATACCCCTCTACATTATTTTGCCGATATTGTTAAGAAACTTACTGAAGATGCTCTTTATGTCTACGTTAAAGGAACAGAAAAAGCAGAATATATTAAAAAATATTCTTCCAAGCCAGTAATTGAATTAGATGATCAACCTGCTTTGCAAGCATCAACACCAAAATGTGCATTTTACACGAAGTCGCCATGCATATGTGCTTTAACAAATGTATTTTTTATGTATGATAATTTTTTTATGAATAATTAAATTTTCTTATATATTTATATTGGTTTTATTTCTAAAATATAGTTTTACAGTTAAAATAAGTTCGCTATTAAATAAAATAATGATTTTTACATTTTATGTATGGTAATTGTAAAATAAAACACATACATACATTGTCAATTATTTTATTATTTGTTAATGTTACAACTTATCTAAATTTATTATAAAAGAAATTCTACAACAATGTTTTTTTATACATATCTTGTAATACGGGAGTTAAAATTATTTCACACAATGCAATTCTTCTTTTGAAATGTTGTTGATTTATAAAGTCATGTGGCAGCATTCTGGATTTTCGGTAGGCAAACGTCCAAACATGCATCGTGTGAAGTTGATTTTTCGTTTCATCAAAAGTTACTTTTTTCATAGAAATTTCTCTCCCTTAAGTTTTGTTCCAGTTTTTCGGGATAAAGCAATAGGAGCTCTAACATAGTGCACACGTTCTCACTATTTGGGTTGTCCTTTGGTGAAAGAGTGCTATATATTTTCTCTAAACAATCTGCTTGGCAGAATAATGTGTTTTTAAAAATATAGAAGTAGTTCTTAAACTTTTGCTTTTGTAAAATAATTAACCTGTAGTCAATCAGCGGAATTTGTTCCCATAACCTGCAAACTGTTTCATTTCCCAAATACACCAATCCTCCATCTGTCATTATCTTCAAAATGGGTAGCTGGGCAAAGTTTTCAAAATGTAGTGTCATATTTTTCAAGTATATAGATTCTTGAGGCAGGTTTGCTGAGACCATGTAGTTTACAATAACTCCCTGATACTGTAGGAAGTCTCGCCAGTCCTCCCAGCTTAACACCACAGATTGATTTTTCTTTCCACACAATTCTATGCAGGGCTCAAAATCATTTTCGACACATAAACCAATTTTTACAAATTTGGAGTTTGATTTATTTAAAGGATATTCTGTAGAATTTATAACTATTCGACTTATTACTGCAGGTGTTGTCTGCTTAAACACATTGGCGATGTTTTTGTTATTCATCTTGATGAAAAACTAACTAAACCTTCGCCTAAACGGCAACTTATATATTCCCTATCTGTTAAGAGCTATGGAGGGGAGGGGTGGGGATGTGAAAACAAAGACATGAAAAATATTTATTTAGAGTTTTTTTAATAAATGTTTTTGTAATAAATTACAAATGTTATAAAAATGGTGATAATGGACAACAATCCAAGTAGTGCTATAAATATATATAAAGTAGTACAGTTACACTCTAACTTATGCACAAACTATATCCAATTTGAAAATTTTGCTGGTTGTTTATCAAACACATAATTTATTTTTAGGTAGTTAATTCCACATATATCATCCTTAGTAACATTATATGTATACATAAATTTATTACCAGAAATGTAAACCATTCTCATCGGTTTTGTAGCAATCAGTGTCATTCTGAATCTTACTAATGCAAATTTCAGCTCTAATTGAATTAGGCATATGATTAACATATATTGTATTTCCAACCAAGGAGAACAGCACTATTAACAAAGAGGAGCTCATTGTTCTAACTAAATGCTAATGTTTCATATTACATATTATATAGGGATTAGTCATCAGTGTCTGTGCGCCGCTTTTTGGCTACATGCTCAAAAGTAGAATTAGATTGTAAACTTGTTAAATATTCCAACATTTCATCCATGTCGACAATATCCCCCATGCAAAAGTTTTTGTGGTATGTGGAAGAGAATATCTTTTATCATCGTGACTCGTCAAGGCTAGTTTATTTATTAAATTTGTATAAATATTGTGCATACTTGACTTAAACACATACATTGTGCAGAAAACCTTCTTATCTTTTTCAACAACATCTTTATAATCTGATAAATTTAACTGCTTTCTTACACATACTTTACGGATGCCTTTCGCTTTTTTGTCTAAACTATCTTTTGATTTTACACAATAAGCTTTAGCACCAGTGCCATAAAAACTTTCTATAGGAACTCCTTTATATTCATCTTTAAATTTGCCAACTACCGATAAAGATATGGGCATATCATGAATATTTGGATCGGGAAAGTTAGAGGTGTCAAATTTTTCCAGATTTTGCTTCATGTCTTCATAAAAATTTTCGGTCTCAATTTCTAATATCAACGAGTCAGTATCCGTGTACAATAAACTTACATTATCTCCATACTTTAATTTCAAATATCCGTAATAAAATTCATACATTACAGTTTTTGCAATATCCAAGATACTCATTCCAACATAAATGGGTTTATTATATTCTATGCATACCTTTTGAAGTTGAATTGCTACTAAATTTTCAGAAAAAATCTTTAAATCTTTAAACTGTGGCTTTGCAATTAATTTTTCAGCACACATCTTAGTACCTTCTCTCTCCCATTGCGACACTAGCTTAATATCTACGCGCGTATCGACATTCTCCATAGTTTTCCCAAAAACGCTGTTATTTGCTGATTTGTATGAATTTTTTTCAAACTTATTTTTTGAAGCATTTCTTAAATTAGTGTTTAAGTCAATGTATTTAGCTAGCCAGGGAGATTGGATAAATTTAATTCCTCGATGTATTTTTAAAAGTTTAAGTCCGAATTTTAAACATTGTTTTAAGGAGCGATAATGAATAATATAGTTACTCTTATTATTTAAATTTGGAATTAATTTAGAGTATTTTGAAATTGGTGGTGTAAACTGTTCGGGGCAGAAACGGAAAGTCGTTATGATTGTCATGTAAATAATGAGGATATTCTAAGTCAACTTCAAAAACATACCCGATAAATGATGTATCTGAAAGTTCTAAAATATTAATTTCTTTAATTTCATCCTCCGAAAGCCAAACAAAATTCTTTTCTGGTAAGAACTGCTTCATTGCAAAACCATACAAGTTTGTTGCATCTAAATATGCAATATATTTTGTTGCCCTTTTTGGATCAAAATTATCAAGAAAAGGATTATTGGCTTCAGATTTGCGAGATGTGCAAGTACTAACTCCACCACGAACTCCTTTTTTGAAGAAATGAAGCATATCAGGATCTGTCAACAAGTCTAGTTCTACTTTTGTAAATTTCATCATGGCGTCCGAACACATAGAAGGACTAGTAACATAATTGGCCGGATCTAGTTTATAAGTTTTATAACAAGTATTTCTATAGTTTTCGAATATATCAGCTAAAAGTAAAACATCGGACTTTAAATAAATATCAGAATATTCACCTAACGTTGAACAATTAAATACTGCCCAAACCTCTTGAGCTCTTTGATAATCTTCAGCAGAAATATTCTCGTCAATTAAATTATTATAAAACTTATCAATAGACGGCAAACATTTGTCACCTAATTTGTCAAGAGAATCAACGTAAGAATATGGAAATACTCCTTTTTGTCTGATATAGTAAAATTGTCTTTCGTCTGAAAAATGTTTCTTTATTTCAAGACACTGAGCGTCTTCTAGAGTATTTGACAACGATTCTAGAGATTCTGGTAGAAATTGAAAGGAATCTATGAACCGTAAATTTAATTTAACACTTTCCTTTTTTTTATTTTGGCTGTCATATTTACCTACAATAATTTGTTTATTAAATGAAATATATTTTTCTTTGTTTTGAGCAATAACACTAATATTTTCTTTGTTGTTACACAGCGATTTTATAAATAAATGTGAATCGTAATTTCTTAAATTATGAAGAATTATTGGAATGTAATTTGGAATTTTGAAATGTAAATTGCAAATAGAATGAGCTGCTCCACGATAATTTCCAGTTATATGACAATGATCCATACATTTTACAAAGTTTCCCGCTGAAAATGGTTTTTTTTTTTCGCATAAATAGCAGACAATTGCATTATGATATTCATCCTGCTGCGAAGGGTTTAATTTATTCATCGGCTTTTGATTTTTTAAATAATTATTATAAAGGTTTTTTACATCTTGTTCAATAAATTCAATAAACTTTTTTGCACAATCGGCCCCGCGATAAAGTTTCAACGATACAAGATTTTCATCAAATGAAGATTTAATGTAGTAAGCGAATGAATATGGTATATGTTCAGCAGTTTTAATGGTATATGATGCTGAATTATTAAGTGCTGATTGTTTATTTTCAATATTTTTTAAGTAGCACTCAAAATCGGCATAAATTACGAAAGGACATTTATATTGCTTTTGAATATTTTCAAATTTTAAAACGTTTGCTTGGATCTGATTTCCAAACTTATCTAAAGTCATATTATCTGAAGGAAATTCTATTCGAACAAAATTGCAATCATGTTCTAAGTGTCTTTTTAGTTTTTTTTCTGTACCAAAATATTGCAAGCATCCGTCGCATAAATGTTTTTTTATTTTCTTTTTTGATAATTGCTTAAATAACAATTTAGATAAATCTTTTATCCAACAATAATGGCTATTACCATCGTGAGAAATAATTATAAGTAGATTTATGTGTAAATCATTTTTGTTAATGTTGTAGTGTAAAGGCCCAACAATTTCATATGCATATGCACCATCTCTAAAAAATTTTTCAATTCCATAAACGTTTATGGACAAATTATTATTCCTTTCAAATGTGCTAATTTGCTTTAATTCGACCGGAAAATGTATACCTGTGAAATCGAAGATAGTTCGGAAGTCCGGATAAGAGGAGGTTTTTCTAGGGTTCCCTATGGGCTTACATACGGCCGAAACAACAGCCCATGCGAAACAGCAGTCATCTTCATTCATGACGTTGACTAAGCTGCCCCGAAACTCTGGAATTGGAATGTAGGAAGCTGCACATAAGGGATTGTGCTTGTTGATATTCACTTCCAAATGTAGAATTTGTTGTAATATCCAACCTAAAAGAAAAAATAAATATTTAGTATTAAAAATGTAACACTTTCCCTACTTGAAATAAAGCATTAACGATAAAATAGAAATACCCAATTTACCTGAGTCGCGTTCCGGTAGTTCATCAGCTTTGGTCGACAACGTCTTGAATAAATCGTCATACAATTCGTCTAAATTAGTCGTCTCAGTCACGATATGGAAGGGAGTGTTGAATGATTTTACTGCTGTAGACTTTAAAGTAGGAGAGTAGTATACGCCAAATAGTTCTACATTGACCTTAGTGGATGTATGCTCCTGTTGTGTCTGCCGAATCAACGATATAAATTTTCTATAAACTTCTTGTTAAAATTTCTTAATGTCGACGTAGAAATTAGGAGAATAAACTTTGTATGCGGCGATTCGGCACTTGAAAGCGCTCCTAATAAGGTCAATTCCATCCCCATACTTAATACTGCTGTTGCTTTTGTGATTGTTGGTTCTCAGATGAAATTTCCAATTATTAAGGTCGACTGCGACATTACAGTCTTTACACTGCCGTTTCGCATTAATCTCGCCAAACTGAGCATCAACTGAAACAATAAGCTTTCATTAAAATATATATATTTTTTTATTATTTATCGAATTATTTAAGAATGTATTTAGAGGGATACTTACTATCAATTAAATGCTCATCTAGGTTTAAAGATGTGTCTGTGCTCAAACATATTTCCTTGAGGTGTCTTACGGCATGCTGTCTCAGTTTAAATTCTTTGAGGCATAGTGTGCATAGGAAAGCCATTTCAAACTGAATATGAAACACTTTTGCGTATTTTTAAATAAGAAAACTTATCCCCCCCTCCCCACAAAAGTTAATACTATTTTAAATTTTGACCAAAGCAGGGGCTAAAAAATATATTTCCTAAATTTAGAAGAAGTTCCCCCTGCCTTTTTATTACATTTTTCACATCCCTTAGACTTGAATTACATAAATTATTGCATACATTATCAAAATTGAAGTGATTATACACCATCGATTTCAATGTTGCAGAACCACGTCTTGCTTCATCCTCAGATAATGAAGCTTTAGATTTAGCATGTAAAAATTGATCCAATTCACTTCTAATAGGATCTTTGAAGGAGCCGTTCTTTTTTTGGTTTAACGGATTTTTTAAAACAGAATTAGTTTTAACCCTTTTAACCCCGCAACTTTCTAAAGGCTCAGACGCAGGACGTTTAGTACCTAACTTTATTTGATTCAAGCTCTGAGAACTTGTTTCAAATAAATTTTCGGAAGTTTCATTCTGAATTTGAGCTTTCAAAATTCCGTTAGGGTTAAATTCAGGCTTAAATTTGGGTTGCTGAAATTGTAGGGGGTACTGAACTTTAATGCAATTTTCAGCCTCAGAATGCGTTTGAATATCCTCTCCAATTTCAACTACCAAAATTTCGTCAAAATTAATTTTGGGTTTAATTTTTCTTTTCTGAAATTGTATTGGATACTGAAGTTTACTGTGATTGCAATTTTCAACCACAGAATACACCTCAATATCCCCTACAATTTCAGAAACCGTTTTATTAAAAACATTTACAGATTTAGCAGAGAAATGTAAATTAGGTGTTGGTGTACACTCCTCATCGGAAAATTTAATTATAGAAACTTTCTCTGCCGAATTTTCTTTTACATCGACAGAAATAGAAGAATGTAACGTAATTCGCCCCCACTCAGAAACTTCTTGAATCGCTTCCCCAAAATTTGTTCCAACTACATTTGAAGCCTCAGAAATGGGTGAAGCTAAGCAGACATATTTATCGCGTTGTTGATAATCTTGTTCACAAACCCCTTGTTCCTTTGAATTAAAACAATTTGGAAAAGCATCTTCACGTTTTTGATCCCCTTGTTCCATTGAATTAAAATAAATTTGAAAATCATCTGAACTATTGTCACACAAATCGGCAATATTTATTGTTGACTCATGAGGAGTTTCAAACTCCTCGGCGTCATTAAAAATTCTAATGAGTTGATTTAAGACATCTGTATGATTCTCGCTAATTTCTAACAAGTTATTATTTGTCTGCTTAACTTCACCCATTTCTGATTCATTCACATCCATTTTAAAATCATTAGTTCCCCCTGAATATAAGAAATCCTCTTGCCCCATTAAATTAATATAATTTTGAAAGCCATCTCCCCTCGAATTATTTACATTTAAATCTATTTCTGTCATTTTTTCCTCAAGCTGTTCCCCCCCGTTAACCCACAAAAAGGACAGTCCATAAGATCGTGAACCTTGCAAGCATACTTTAAATTAAATTTAGTTAAGTCGATTGAACTCATTATAAAATAGAAATATAGAAATAAAAATTTAAGTTCAATTAATTTAAAAAGAAATTACAAACCAAAAACCTATGCACAACAACACACAAAGGCACAAAGTATGGTTTATATACACTGAAACAGCCACACAGAAAGGCACAAAGTATATTTTATGAATGTAAGCACAAATTCAGACTAAACGAACGAATGCATACGACGCGGTTTTATATAAACAGATACGCCTGGTACCGCATGGTACGCCTGGTACCGCTTGGCACCATGATGCGCTGCTACGGCGAACGGGTTAAAGCCCCTTCGTCTAGAGGTCAAGTCAAGGTGAGCATGAGCAGTCCATATATTTTATTTTATTTTTTTATTTTTATTTTTTTTTCTCCTCGACTTTTTTTTTTTTTTCTCGACTTTTTTTTTTCCCTCGATTTTTTTTTTTCTCGCTTTTTTTTTTTTTTTTTTTGATTTTTATATTTTTTGATTTATGAGGTTTTTTTTTCACCCATTTTTACCCATGCGCGGCACATGTAGACATGCGCAGTTGGGTCAGATCGAAGGAGGACACCCATTGGCATCGGATTTCAAGGTAGGGCTTTGGGTTGGTACTTCGTATCTCTTTATATTGCCAGGTAATGCTTCAATTCTTCAGTATCTACAAACTTAAACATCTTAACTGATTTTAGAAAGAAAAAAATACTTAATCTAAAATGGAAAGTTATCATGAGTGTTCTTCGATGTACTCGGGCGAGACAATTATTTGGCCACACACACATTTTTTGAACAGTTTAGAACGTTTATGGGGTATTCCCAAAGAAGTTGTAAAAGTTTGTGAACAAATTGACCCAACAGTGCTTTTCGCTCTCCTGCATGATGGCACGGAAATTTACGAATTTCAAGCGCAAGATGAAAATGTGTCGAATCTTCTAAGAGGTGGGATACAAATCTACAATTCCGCAACGCTCACTAACAACCCCTTAATCTCAGCAGTGGGGCAATCAACAGGAATGACGTCGCCGATGGAGCCGCAAATAGAGCAATCAACATTGGCAGAAATGGTATTTTCAATGGAGCCCTCAACATCAGGCAATCAATGGTCCCTAAATAAATATCTGGAATCAATATTAGAAGCCCCATTGGAAATACCGCTGGAAGATGCTGTCCCAGACGTTGTTGAGGAACAGCCACCAATACCTAGCAGACGACAGCCTAGCAGGCATTGTAAAAGGCCTTTCAATTATAAATATAATTTTTAAAATAAGATTATTTAGAAATTTTTATAAATAAAATTTTTAGAAAAATTTCAGTTTTTTCTTTTTAAAATTATATTTAGGGTGTTTAAGTTTGTAGATTAAAATAAATATCATTTTTAACGAATGTTTTATTTTTTCTTCTTTTAATATTATTTGTTGAAAGCTAAATAGTTTAAAAGGATTCCAGAATGTTATTTCCATATGAATTTTAACAATCCGTGCCATTGTGCGTAAGGTAATGTAAAATTGCTGCATAATTACAGAAATTGTTGGGATTAAAAATTACCTATTTGTTTTATAAAGCCATATAAGTAAAAGGTAAATAAAACAATTATAAATAGATTTAAAGAGTTTTATTTATTAAGGTCGTCTCTATTAAAAACATGGTTCTCCATTTTTTTTTTATTTCACCCCCATTACAAACAATACATGCGTGGGGATGGCAGATAATAAAAAGTGGAACTTCACATATCGTGCAATGTAAATCGTTCCCACATAAAAGGATTCCAGAATGTTATTTCCATATGAATTTTAACAATCCATGCCATTGTGCGTAAGGTAATGTAAAATTACTACATAATTACAGAAATTGTTGGGGTTGAAAATTACCTATTTGTTTTATAAAGCCATATAAGTAAAAGGTAAATAAAACAATTATAAATAGATTTAAAGAGTTTTATTTATTAAGGTCTTCTCTATTAAACACATGGTTCTCCATTTTTTTAATTTCACCTCCATTACAAACAATACATGCCTGGGGGTGGCAGATAACAAAAAGTGGAACTTCACATATCGTGCAATGTAAATCGTTCCCACAACACCCCATTAAACGTTTTTAATGGTTTGAAACAAAGTTATGTTTCCCCACTGGCACCTCCAATCCGTGCTGATAATAGCATTTGTGGCATACACTATAAACACCACCAGAACTAGACATTATGACGGCATAACTTTGGAAAACACAAACTTGTCTTGATAAATAATCCGGTTGCAATGTTTCTGCTGCACTTGCTGTTTTTATTCTAACCAATCCTTCTCCACAGACATTTTCATCTCCAATGTCATTGATCCCCTCATCGACCAAATCGTTTTCACTGTCTTCCTCTTCTTCAAAATTATTTTTATCAGTTATTTATAAGACAAGTTTGTCTTTCATGAACTAAATCTTTTTCCTTTCCGTCAAAATGTATAAATTCATCGCCATAAATAGAGACCATGTGTTCATTATTTGCGTCATTCATAAAGACATGACGCTTATCATTTTCGCAATATAAAACTTCGTAAGCTGCCATTTTATTTAAGTTTTTAATAGTTTTATACTTTGCTTCTTGCAACTTGGTTTGCAAATGAGGCGCTTGCTCTTAAGTAGTTGTATGTTACTGTAAGCTGTGTGGAAGGGGTGATGAGAAGAAAGTGGTGAGAGGTAGTATGCGGAGCCAAGTCTGACCAATCAGAAAAGGGGTGGGGAGCCGAAGCATTAAAGTATGCGGGGCCAAAAGTAGCCCCGACCAATCAGAGTTAAGTGGGAGGGCTCATGCGCGCGATTAGGAAGTGGGGACGATCAATGCTAATGTTTTAGGATCGAAATGAACTGCACGAAATTTGCAGCGACACTGAGCCCAGACAAGGAGGTGTGGCTTAGGAGGCGTGGCTTGGGTCAAGGTCGACCAATCAGAAAAGTGGTGGGGGGGTGAGGCTTAAGCCCCCAGTCCCTACTACTCTGTTGGTAACTTACAGCCTTCCAATATCCTCTCTCCAGCTGACCGCCGCACGCAAACTCATCGATTTGAACTGAAAATTTCCAATTTTGATTCGTCGCTTCAAAAGACGGAATTCCATTATTCTGATGTCCAATTTTCATGTTCTCGGGCCCATTCTAATCGTTTACGTTTATTCACTTGCCTAAGGAGTGATTTCTTCACTTCAACTCCCCGTGTAGTTCACCTTCTGCTAACCTGTTCTTCACGATTGTCACGCTGATGGGGATGGGCCGTTCCAGGCTTACTTGAGCCGTGATTTTTGGTGCGATTAGACGGCGGTTACGTCTGCTGGACATTGTTATAGCTCTGTCTTCAGCGGGAGTCGTTTTTCGAGGCATTTTTGAACGTTTTCGGTTGGGAATTATATGTCCCTCAAAAAATTTTTACGATGTCATCCACGGTTCTCCTTCATCCGCATATCACTTGCGATTTGTCGACTCGAGTGACCATTTTGATGTCTGGCAATTATCAGAGCCCGATTTTCAACGGAAACTTCTTTCGTGTTTGGCATTTTCACAAAACAATTGAGCCTGTATCAGTGACAAAGTACTGTTCGCGAATGGTTAATTTCCAAAAGGGCAAGGATATTTATAGCATACTTTTTATCATAAAATGTCACTAGGAATTTCCATAATCCCTAGAAACTTGAAATGAGTTCTTACTTCAATTGGAATTCTTAGAAATCGCCTCAAAACGATTATCATGCAAAACTTGGAAATTTGTTTTAATTGATTTTTAATTTGTGATTTCACCAAAAAGGCTTATCTAAACAATTTTATGATGGACACCTGTTAAGAACAATTAAATTTACCTAATATAATAAAAGGGTTTAATTAGGTATTAAATTTTGGCAGTTACATTGAAATTTCTAGGTGGGCAAATACTTTTTGACGGTAGTGTATATATATATATATATATATATATATATATATATATATATATATATATATATATATATATATATATATATATATATATATATATATATATTATATATATATATATATATATATATATATATATATATATATATATAGATATATATATATATATATATATATATATATATATATATATATATATATATATATATATATAAACAAAAATTTCAAGATCATCAGTTTTCAGTAAAGATCGAAAAAAACTTTGTCGAAAACTTATTTGGGATGTGTTTTGTTGAGTTATTGATCATTATATCACTCCGTAATAATGAATTCAATTTTAAAAGCAATCAACGTACGGAACACTAATTGTGCAAGTCCAACTTGAACTTGACCGGTTATAAGTATATTTAAATTAAGCGCCGAATTAAATCTTTAAACAGGAACACACACAAAATTTCGACGTCAAAGATATTATTATTGTATTATTAAAATAATGGCTCCTCTATGCTTTGGCTTGATTACGAAACAGTGTTAATATATATTTGCAATAAATTATATGTAAATGTCAAAACATAACGTGCCACCGATTGTATTGCCCTAAAATGTTTTAATGTAAGTACCAGATTGGGTTAATAAAGTTATTAAACAACTAATAAGTTAAGTTCTTCAAAATATCATCATATAGGGACCAACAACTTCTGATTTTAAGCAATATACTTATAATTCCTCAATTGCCCTTACTAAGTATAATTTTAGATAAAATTAGTGCGTTATAAATAGGACATTTCTGGTTAATACTGGTCTAACTTAAATAGGACATAGATAGGCAAATTGAAGAGTTTTTCTAAAATAAACTTGGCTTCTTACTAGAAATTGAATTTTTGTTAATCTCATGTTTTAAATTAATTTAAGCCAATCAAGGGCATCTATCGTAAAGAATAGATACGCGTCATAGATAAACGTTGCGTCAACTACTGGATGGAATTAATGGTATCGAGTTGCATTCATAGTCAGAAGATCTTCATCACTATTTCTTTGTAGACCAGTCTACCAGTATTTGCTGGAAATTTTTAAATTTAGCTAGAAAGGAGCTCACAATTTGGACTAATTTAAAATTTTTATTTACCGTTTTAGCAATATTTAGTAGCCCATTTCATACAAACAAAAAATAAAAGCATAATTTTTCAAAATGCTTTCAAAAATTTGAGAGTTAAAAATCTAGCTGATTTAAAAAAATTATTTTATAAAAATCGTAGAAGTCATGTAATACAGATAATTGCAATTAAAAACTAGGGCACAAAAAAGCACATAACAGAAATGGTAGAGATCTTGAAAATCCGCAAAATGATATGTCTCTTTGTTGTGGCAGAAAGTAATAATTTATTTTAATAAAACACACTACTTAATTAATTGCCTAACCCATACCAACTGTCTTAATCCAAAATGACATGAATTAACTTTAGATGATTAACTACCTTTATTTTACGAGTTCTTTTGTAGTTGCATTAAAGTTGCAAATTTTATTTCTTTTAAAAGTTTACACGTGATCTATCTTATATTTGGCATCTCTACTAGATGATGGATTACTTATTTATTAAATAACTAGTTTGAGTCTTTATTAATGGAAATACAAGATACTGGTAAATAAACTTGAATTATTTGCTTACCTTTCTGTTAAAGATGCGTTTTTAACACTCGAATCATGGCCCACGATCATATGCTATGTACATATATGCCTACATATATGCCCTTTCTATCTCTCATCCACAGTTACGCAACTAACTTTATCTGGATAAGACGAAACGCCATATATATATATATATATATATATATATATATATATATATATATATATATATATATCTATATATATATATATATATATATATATATATATATATATATATATATATATATATATATATATACATCTAATAGAACTATCTAACGCTAATTGGATTTAATATTATTTTCAGAAAAAATAAACCATTTCATTATGCAATAATGTGATATCAACAAGTACCATTACGGACTGTGATAAAAACACACGAACCGAAAGTCATGGTTGCTGCGTCTTACCAAAGTGGCCATTATTATTGTTTACTTTACGTCAAAAATGATTTTTCGTTAACAAAAAATGTATTCAACGAATGAAAAAGTAGACATGTTATTAATTTATGGAGAGCGCAGAAAGAATAGCTGACAAGCCGTCGAGTTGTACATGGCAAAATATCCCGACAGGATGCACCCACGTAACAATTATTTTTTAAGGGTAGAGTAGTTGTTTAGAAGGTAACCTATTGAATCTGCTGATGTATTTATTGGTGACAAAGAGTCAGAAATCAATGTATTGGCCATTGTTCAGGTAGATCCTACAATTTCTAAAAGACATGGTGAAGAACAAACCGGTGTAAATCGTGAAACTGCTCGCCGCATTTTAAGAACATATGAATAAAGCATAAAATTTTGTAGGAACCACTTAGACTCGCGAAAATGGCACGATAAATGGATAGTCTTAAATTCTTTCCAAAGTGAGATAAAACGAACAAAAATAATTGCTAGTATATCCGCCATGACCGCCTAAGTCTAAGAGTTTAAATCAGTTTTTGCCGGTCACCTGTCAAACAAATGTCAACTTGTGATACATCGTTGGAAAGAAAATTTCAAAGCGAATTGAAATTGATAAAAAAATACAGGGTTCCATTAAAAATAAGAAAGTTGCAGTCACTTCCGGTCAAACCGAAAGTAGTTAAAAATATTTCTTAAGTGATAAGAAAGCTCCCATTCTGGTATCTAAAAATGCAAATATGTAACTTACAAAATAAAAAAATTACAGGATATTACATGTTGGCTGTGTCACCCGGTATACCGGCAAATAGTTCGCAACATGTAGGAAAATTTTTTTATTATAAGAGTATCCAAATTTCTTTTTTTGGTAATCAGTTCTACATGTACGATAACCCAAAAATCCAATTTGACAATGTTACGTAACGATTGGTATGGCGGGAAATTTAAATAAACTAATATGGAATCATAAATAGTCGGGTTAATTGACAGAATTAACAGAATATTGAAAAAACGAATAATTGAATAAAATTTAAACCCTATTTAAGCATCTATAAAAAAATTAAACTAGCAATTTTTTAAAATATTTCTTTCTTAAGCTAAAAATTATTAGTTTTTTGTCTAAGAAGTTTAGTTGAGGTAAATTTCCTTAGCTTTATTCATAATTAGAAATATTATTTTGTTTTTTGATAACTGAAAGAAATAATTCCAAAAATGAGATTACACTTGAACACCAGCTGTTGCAATAATTTGTATCTAATAGCTTGTAAGAAAAAATTGTCCTCAAGTTGTAAAATGGATCAATTTTAATTAAATTTAAGCCATAAATTTTGCAATTGCTCTTGCAATGATTTGTATCTTAACAGCCTTATCGATATTTTATAACTTAAAATACTCCTAGACGCTACAGCAAAAACTTCCCTATTTTAACACATGTTTTAACGCTTTGTTAGAACATTCAATTCTATACACTCAAAAACTATATATTGATTGCTAAACAATTCCTTTAATAATAATGAAAACAACAAAATAACTTAATTTAAAAATTCTAAATAGGTATTAAAATTCTCTATGTTAGCCATATCTCTTCTCTTAAAACTAACTAAGTATTTTGCGAGTTATTTGGATTAGACAGTTTCTAATATGTGTTCCAAGTGTTCGTGATTTCTAAAAGGCCTTTTTTACATAGCGGAATTTTTTAAGTAACCCCAAAAGAAAGTCAAAAGGTGAAAGGTCGGGAGATTTGGCAGACCAGGGACTTCTACTGTAATCAGTTCTTTACATCAATAGTGGAGTGAACAATAGCGCCATCCTGCTAAACGTATACATTTACAAGGGAGATTATATAGAAAATATGACAAATCTGTCTGTAATAATAAAGTATCTAGTAGCGTTTAAATTATCTCTAAAAAAGTTCCTACACTTTTAGTATCTAAAATTCCACACTACAGATTCACTTTAAAACTATCCTGGCCTTTACCTTCAACAATAAATTCTGCGTTTTCAGTGGCTCACCACCTATAATTTTGCGAACTATCGGTCCTATTTAAAGTGACTATCTAATGACGAAATTTTTCATGGGAAATTAAAGGCTACTTCGACCATGCTCTGAACCCATGCACAGAAGTCAGAATGGGCATATTCCGGTATTTTAACACGAATACAAATTTCGGTTTATAATGAAAAAACTTATTTCTTATTAATATTCTTCGTACCGATTGCTCTTCAATATTTTTCACCTTCGAAATGAGTAACTGACACATGCAATGTTTCTAAAACTGTAAGCAGTACATTATTACTATTTTCATCATTGGTCATTATTTCTTCATGACAAATTTGGCACTGATTTTCTGCACTACCAGTTTCCTCAAGTTTTTCAGTAAACGCGTAACAATAGAATAATGTAGCTCTTGTATTTATCCCCCCAAATTTAATAAATTTCATTTTTTTGCGAAAGATAATGATGAGGGTATTTTAAATACCATTAAATAGAAAGAGTTAATCAAACACACAAATTAAATTTACAAATACAATTACAATATAATTAAAAAAATAGATAGAGAGAACGAAAATGACAATAGTAATGTTTTCTTTTATTTCAATTTCAAGGTCTACCTCGTTAATCTGTTATTTTATAGTTTCCAAGACAACTGCAGTTTTTGCACCCTTATGTGAATATGAATTTCCTGCCAGGGAAATAATAAATAATGGATCTGAATTTTAATTTAGATTGTTCTAGGAACGAAAATTTAAACCACTATTTAAGATCACGACCTATGTTTATTATATTATAGCTGGTAATTGTTTTAAATATAAATATAATTTACCAGCTAAAAATTGTACTAAAACGGGAAAATATTTAGGTACAGAATATGAAGTAGCATGTAGTAATTCACTAGATGTTACGAACAAACATATAATTGATAAAATGTTACACACAGAAACAATATAAGATTGCTAACCACCTAAAAAAACAAAAGTAATGAATATAACATAATTTTTACAAGAGCAGATAAGGGTAAAACTGTAATAGCAATAAAAAAACAAACCTACATTGAAGAAACAATGAATTTCCTAAAACAAGATGTATTCAAATCTATCAACTTCGACCCAACATAACTTTCCAAATGTTAATTAAAGATGTGTTAAAAGATCTAAGCATTGTCTCAAAGAACCCTCAAGTTCCAAAACTATATTCTTTTATCAAATTACATAAAGACAACTCACCAATTCGCTCAGTAGTTTCATACATAACAGCTTCAGCTCTTTCTTTGTCACATAAATTGATTGAGGTTTGGTCAAAATATTGTAAATTACACTTAAATAAACTATAAAAAATAATAATGAATTAGTATCAAAAATTCATCCGTTAACTCTGCCAAGTAACTCCAAATTTATATCGTTTGACGTATAGAATCTTTTTCCTAGTATACCACCGTTAGACGTTATAATTTTGGTTCAAAGATTATTCAATAAAAATAATGTTAACCCAATAGTTAAACAAGAAATATTAGACATCTTAACATTATGTTTGGACCAGAATTATTTCGAATTCAACGATAAGATTTATGTAAGTAGGAAAGGTTTAATAATGGGAAACCCTCTTAGTATAATTTTATCTGAAATTTTCATTGACTATTTGGAAGAATAAATCAGTAATTCTCATCTATTTAAAAATTTCTTTTATTAATACCGTTATATAGATGGTATATTGACATGCATTACCGGTACATATGGACAATTAAAATAATTTCTAGATTATAGTAACCACTTACATAATAACATTACTTTTACTACAGAAATAAAAACAAATAATTAATTTCTTAGATTTAAAAATATCAAAAAAAATTAATCAACATGATTTTGAAATCTTCTATAAACCAACATATTCAGATATAAACCATATATGCTAATAAATTAAGAAAATTTTCTGAAGGAATTAAATATTATAAAATAAATTATAAATATGAAAAATGAGTACAGAAGTGACTTTGTAGATAATATTATAATGAAAAAACAGTTTAAAAAAGCAATAAAACTTGTGTACCCGCATAAACAACTAAAGAAAGATCATTTTCATACACTCACTTATACCGGTAAATTGACCAACAAAATTCAATATTTTTTTCACAAAAATCATGTAAACATTACCTTCTGTACCACACATTAGCTCGACATACTAAAAATAATAAAAGTAAAACAAAAAAAGAAAATATAACAGTAGTTTACCGATTATGCTGTGACACTTGTACAAGGAACATGAACAAAGTTATAGAATCAAAAATAACATATCTCACTACGCTACACATTTATCAGAAGAAAATTATACTTTGAATGAAGATTTCAGAATTTTGCATGATGAAACAAAAGGGAAATTACTGAATTGTTTAGAGCAGGTACAGATTAACTAGAAAAAATCCGCAGGTTTATTACTCAACGATCAATTAGATGAGGGTGGATCTCCTATATTGAACTTGTTTTAGGTATTAAGGTGAATATTGTTAATTAATTTAGCCCTTGTAACCAGGTGTCGAAAAGTGTCAGCTATAATATAAAAAATAAAATAGTTCTTTAAATTTTCGTTAATAGTTATTATGGATCTCCATCAAGTAACGGCTAATTCAGTGCAGTATTTAGATTGTCCTATTGACCAGCTAACCTAATAAATATTATACTGAATTAAAAATGAAAACAATCAACTGAAAATTACTTTTTAGGTTTATTTGGAAATTGAAACATTATTTTTAAAACTTGACCAGGGTCAGTAAACCGATACATTTTAAAACACTGGAAGACATTTTTTGTTGTAAAACAGCAAACAAGCAGTTAGATACAAATCATTGCATCGGCTGGCGTTTAACTGTAAACTTTTTTTTGAATTATTTCTCCCAGTCAAAAAAACAAAATAACATTTCTAATTATAATCAAAGCCTATAAAATTGACCTTCATTAAATTAGTTTAACAAAAAAGTTATAAGTTTTTAGCTAGATAAAGGAATATTTCAAAAAAAATGTCGATTTTAGCTTTCATGTAATGCTCAAAACTTTGTAAATAGGGTTTAAATCAAATTCTAAATATTTCTTACTCCTTAAGTGTTTTCGATATTCTGTGAATTAACTCAACTTTTCGTAATTCCATAACAGTTTATTCAAATTTCCCGTCGTACTAACGACTACGTGGCTTATGTAAAAATCAATTTTTAGATTATCGGTGCCACGCAAATAATCACATATGCCACTTTTTAGGTACAACTCCTCACCGCTGCAGACCAATCATTAAATCAAAAATTGGATTTTATATATTTATATATATATATATATATATATATATATATATATATATATATATATATATACATATATATATATATATATATATATATATATATATATATATATATATATATATATATATATATATATATATATATAATAATAATAATAATAATAATAATAAGCTGGGATTCCCCTAGCCCCTCAGGGGCTAGGGGAATCCCAGGATTCTCCTAGTACGGGCATTGACGATCCCGAGGTACCTGAGTCATGTTGTGCTGTCTTGTGTTGTCCAGATTATGTGTAATAAAAACGCAATCTTAAGGTGTTTACCGTGCCGAGAAGATGAATGGCTCAGCGTTTATGAGTCGCGAACGGTTCCCCCGGATACCGGGCGCCCTCCGGGAGTAAGTAGCCTTGCTGTGGCATCCAGGCTCTGCCGCAGTCGACCTTTCTTTCCTAGGATACTCGTGGGAATACTATGTTAAACAATAATAATTATAATAATGAAAATGGAAGGGTGTTGCGGAGGCGGACCCCTGTCGTACAAACAGCTACAGCAACACCACAACAACAACTACAGACGAACCAAACAACCGCCTCAGTCGAAACTACTCCCGATAGTTTTACCAGATCCGACATTGTAGGTGATGGAAATTGCCTTTTCCGTGCAGTTAGCTTATACTTATATGGCCACCAGAACCATCATGAGAAACTCCGAGAGGTTGCTCTAAGATATTTACAACAAAACTGGTCGGAACTTCACACATTTTCATTAATTGAAGTCGACGATATAAAAGACTTCAATAACTATTATAATTATATGCGGAAAAATGGCACCTATGGAACGAGCCTAGAGATACTTGCCCTCTCGGAAACACAAAATAGCAACTTTCATATCTTCTCAAAACAACGAAGAACAAGACATACAAAAATAACTTTTACGGACAGACCAACAATAATAAGCACGGGAAAATACAACAAAACCATTTACCTTCTACTAACAGGCAACCCAATGTCGGGACACTTTGAGCTTCTGACACCACAAAACACTGAACACATTCCAGAGAACAACAGACCAATAAAAGAAGCATCGGGCGAGCGACGTAACGGTCGAGGACGTCGCGGGAAATGGCAGCTCGACCAAAACGATGAAGACCAGGCAACCGAAAATGGACCTGCCAAAAGTGTTGTGTTGGCGACTAAGCCGACACCCACCAAGGCGGGAAAATCACAGCAGCGCATGAGTTGCACCACAGGAATCAACGAACACGCCATGCGTTGCTGTGATGAAAACACAAAACCTGACAAAGAAATCACTGAGAAGAGAATCACTCGCCGCTTGGACCCACCAACATCAATCCCAAGCGCAACCGACGTAGATACGGGACAAACACAACCACCAGAGCCAGGCCAGGGCCCGTATGTATTGCAAGGACAACATGCAACTACCAAGGCTGGAAAACCAAGACAGCGGTTAAAGTGGACGGATGAGATGAATAGGACGGTGATGCGCTGTTACTACACCGCCACCAAACTCGAAACAATAACATCGGGCTACAGACAGCAACTGCACAGACTTTTCTTGACCGAATATCCACATCTGCAATTACTTGTTTCAGAACAGAGAGTAGTAGACCAAAAAAGAGTTATTACCAAGAACAATCGTCTCACACCTCTCGAATTGCAAACCATCAAGGACACAGTGGCTGTTGAACTGAACACAGACCAACCAAACAATAGAAACAATAAAGCAGATTCCGAACCAGCCTCACACACACAACCACCTAGTCGAACACAACAATACCCACCACCCAGGAGGAGCATAACGCAAAATAATATTGCGAGTACCGCGCAACACCATATCACAGACAACAACATGAATCACTCGCCACCCTCAACGACATCCACACAACATCACCCCGAATCACCTCTCATACAAACACTTAAAGCAAAAATGGAGTCACATCTAGCTCGATGGTCAGGCACCGACCCCACAACAAGAAATCCCATCCCTCGTTTAATCTTCAGACAGAGCACGCAACCAATCCTCAACACACTAAACAAGCACATAATACCTCAGTATATAACAGACTCAAGCACAATCGAAGACATTCACACAATAATATACGCAGCAGCAATCACCACTCTAACACAAAATAATCAAAAACTCCCTCAACGACAAGGAAACCCCAACAGGACAAAACCAAAATTCAAATGGCAAATAAGAATAGAAAACAAAATCAACAACATCAGGAGAGATCTAGGACATCTTACCCAGTTTATAAGCGGGAACGCGTCCAAACGTGTCACACAGGGGGCAAACAAGATCAAATCTAAGTCTCCCAACAGAACACTGCCAGAAATCCTCGATACCTTAAAACAAAAACTATCTGTATATGCCGCAAGACTCCGTAGATACAAAGAATCAAATGAGAGGAAAGACACCAACAACCTCTTCCGAAGAAGCGAAAAACAGTTCTACCGGAAAACTATGTACAACAAACAGATAGCAGTGACTGAACCACCAAACAAACAAGAACTCACAGATTATTGGAAAAGTATCTGGTCAGAACCCAAACTACACAATAATAACACCCCCTGGATCAAAGCCGAAGAAGACAAACATAAACATGTGACAGAACAAGAAAATACTACATTTAATACACAAGAAATTACAGAAACTATCAAACACACACACAACTGGAAATGTCCTGGAATAGACAATATACAAAACTTCTGGTACAAACAGTTTACCACCACACACGAAGCACTCACACACCAAATCAACAAAGCCATTCTACAACCACACACATTTCCCACTTTCCTCACACAAGGAATAACATACGTTAAACCCAAAAGCTCAGACACCACAAACCCGTCAAACTACCGACCCATTACCTGTCTTCCAACCCTATACAAGATCATCACAGCCACAATTTCGAAGAAAATAGAACAACACCTAACAGACAACAATATCCTCACAGAAGAGCAGAAGGGATGCAGGAAAAATAGTCGAGGATGCAAAGAGCAGCTGATTATAGATAGCGTGATTATGGGACAAACCAGAAAAGAACACCGAAACCTTCACATCGGTTACATAGACTATAAAAAAGCCTTCGACTCCATACCCCACAGCTGGTTAATCAGGGCCCTAGAAATCTATAAAATCAACCAACACCTCAGGCAGTTTCTCGCGCAAATTATGAAAACATGGAAAACCAAAATACGCCTAGAAACACAAACCGAACGGATCCAAACAGAAGAACTGTACATCAGACGGGGTATATTTCAGGGAGACTCGCTCAGTGCTCTATGGTTTTGCCTCTGTCTCAATCCACTCTCAAATATACTAAACAGAACAGAGCATGGCTTCAATATCAGACACCAAAAAGTGAATCAACATAAAATAAACCACCTCCTATATATGGACGACATAAAACTCTACGCTGCCACACAAACACAGCTGAAAGAACTCCTCAAAATCACAGAAATATTCACCTTAGATGTCAATATGGAATTTGGTATAAATAAATGCAAAGTGCTCCACATCAACAAAGGCCAATGGAAGTGCCACCATGAGACAGAAACCATCAACAATGAAACGCTCGATAACATGTTCGATAAAGAAACATACAAATATCTAGGCTTCCAACAAAGCACCAAACTCAACCACACTCACATCAAAACAGAGCTCAGAACCGAATTCAAAAACAGACTGACGAAACTTTTGCAAACAAAACTCAACTCTAAGAATCTCACTAAAGCCATCAACACGTTCGCTATACCTATACTCACATATTCATTTGGTATCATCAAATGGTCACAAACAGACATAGAAAATATTCACATCCTTATACGATCTCAATTCACCAAATACAGGAAATTACACCCCAACGCATGCAAAGAAAGACTTACCATCGAGAGGAAGGCAGGAGGAAGAGGAATTATAGACATCAGATCATTACACACAAAACAAATACAAACACTTAGGAAATTCTTTCACAGCAAGCAAACCAGCCTCCACACAGCGACAGTGAAAGCAGACAAAAACTACACACCTCTCGACTTAGCCCGGGCAGACCACTCAGCAGACACACACAGTCACACCCAATTACAACAGGAAAAGATGAAAACGTGGTCAGAGAAAACACTCCACGGAAAACACAGATACCACATAGAACAAGAGCACGTAAATAAAAAACAATCATACACCTGGTTACGGGATGGGCAGCTATTCCCTGAGACTGAAGGCTTCTTACTTGCCATCCAGGATAAAGTCATATTAACCAGAAACTACCAAAAGCATATCATCAAAGACCCGACTATTGCAGAGGACAGATGTAGGAAATGCCACCAGCAGAAAGAAACGATCGAACACATAACGAGCGGATGTAAAATATTGGCCGGAACGGAGTACACAGCCAGGCATGATTCAGCTGCCAAAGTGGTTCACCAAGCACTGGCCACAACATACAGACTCATAGAAAACACAGATCCCTACTACAAATACACGCCAACATCCATACTTGAAAATGAAGATTACAAGCTCTATTGGGATATCGGTATCCATACAGATAAAACAGTCTCCGCCAATAGACCCGATATTACTTTTCAGTGCAAAAAAGGAAAAGTCACCTATCTGATTGACATAGCTGTCCCCAACGACACAAACATCCAAGCGAAATACACAGAAAAAATTTCCAAATACACAGACCTTGCAACGGAAATAAAAAGGCTATGGAGACAGGAAAAAGTCATCATTGTCCCCCTCATTATATCAGCCACAGGCCTTACACCAATAACATTCACACCACATTTAGTGCAATTGGGACTCAACACGGACATACACAGAAACATTCAGAAGTCAGTGATTTTGAAAACATGTAACATTGTCAGGTCATTCCTTAATACACAATAGTAATGCGTTTGTGCTGACTTGGTTTGCGCCCGTCAGCCAAACATGGAACCACATTGACCAAATGTGAGAAAGAAAAACGATAACAATAATAATAATGATGACTTTATTGTATAATATACAAAAGGCGAAGTTGAAGCTTAGCTTCCTATCTTAACCTATCCTAACCTAAAAATTATTATATTACTTATGTATCATATATAATTATGGGGCATACATGTACTGTTGCAAACATATTTCGGATGTATCATGTAAATATAAGAAAACAATTTATAAAAAATAATGATATAATTTTGCCAATTTCATTTTTAAATTTCAAGCCTTTAAGACTTTTTAAATTATCTGGAACTTTATTATAAATACTGTAGACCTGGTAACTGAATGATCTTTGATATTGTGCTGTTCTATGCAAGGGTGGTGATATTTGTTGTTTATGCCTTAAGTTTAGGTTATGAGCATCATGTCTAAATTTAATTTTCTGATACAAGTAATTTGGGCGCATTTTACAAATTATTTTATTAAATATTACTAAACTATGAAGAAGTCTCCTTTCTTTCATAGAGCGCCACCCAACTTCTTTCATCTTTGCAGTCACACCCCTATCATATTTTCTTATACCACCAATCAGCCTGACACAGTAATTCTGAATGCGCTGAATACGCCGAGCATCCCATTCCAGGAGACAGGGACCATACACTGTATCACAAAATGTGAAATGGGACAAAACTAAGCTATCGCATAATAGTTTTTTCAAATTTACACTTAATAAATGACGCTGGCTATATATAAGTTTAAGATTAGTAAACGCCTTTTTTATGCAATTATTTATATGTGCTGTGAATCTCAACTCTATATCCATTATCAAACCCAAGTTCCTAGCATTATCCAAGTTTTCTAGCCGCTCAGTACCTACAATAATGTTTAAATGATTAGAATATTGCTTTCTCCAAGCGGTACGTCCAAACAATAGCAACTGACATTTTTTTGGGTTTAGTACCAAACAGTGTTTTTCGGAGGCACTCACCAAAAGTGCAAGATCCTCGTTAATTTTATTATTACCCTCAATAATTTGTTCAGGCTTGAAAGACAAGTAGATTTGTGAGTCGTCAGCGTAAAGATGTAAATCTGAATATTTAAGATAAGTACAAAGCTGAGATGTATATAGAGTGAAAAACAGAGGCCCTAAGATAGACCCCTGTGGAACACCATTACAGATTTTTATTGGCTTGGACTTTTGTCCATTTAGTTTTACACACTGCAGTCTTCCTGCAAGATAACTCTCAATCATAAGACAAGCCTCACCACTAAACCCAAGATATCTTAGTATAGCAATAAGCAGATGATGATCTAGTCTGTCAAATGCTTTGGAGAAGTCCAGCAGAACAATCACAGTAAGCTCACCCCGATCGGTAGCCTCGAAGATGTCATCGGTCACTTTTAGAAGAGCAGTGGTACAGCTGTCATCTTTGCGAAATCCTGACTGTGTTGATGGTAACAAGTTATGGGTTTCGATGTATCTACGTATTTGAGCATCTAGGACTCTTTCAAGGATCTTTGACATAGTTGGTAAGATGCTTATGGGTCGCAGGTCTTTTAGTTCACTTGGGTTGGAAGATTTTGGAATCGGGAGTAAAAACGAGCTTTTCCACCGATCAGGAAACGTTTTGGTTTCTATACAACTGTTGACCAGATGCAAAACAATGGGTACAATATATGGATAGCAATTGCATATCATTTTAATCCCAATGCCGTCAGTACCAATGGCCTCCGATTTTATGGAACTCATTGCCCTTTCAATGTCGTCCATGCTTGCCAAAGTAAAATTAAAATCACCAGCGTCTTATTTTTAATTTGGCAAATAAAAATTTAACGTGTCTGCATCTGGATTTTTTGAAGTAGCCGCGTCAATAAAGTACCGGCTAATCTTTTCAACATCGTTTAATGTGGCCGGAATTGTGTTTTTAGGTTTAGAGTAAATGTTTAGATCTCGCAAGACTTTCCAATTGTTTTTTGAGTTTTTAGGTGTTAAGTTGTTAGTAAGGTACTGTTTTTTAGCATTTTCCACTGCAATTGTCACCTGGTTTCGAATTAGTTTGTACGTGTCCCAGTTGGTATGAGTTTTATTTTTTTGATATTTATGTAGGGCTTTATTTCGTATGCACATAGCATCTTTTATTTCCTGGGTAAGCCAGGGTGCTTTTCTTTTAGTAATACGAGCTGTTTGTATTGGTGCATGTAAATCAAAAAGTCCGGTAAGATAAGTATTAAATAATTCCAGTTTTACATTGATGTCACGAGTGTAGAATATATTACGGAACGGAACTGACAAAAGATCGTTGTGAAAGTGTTGTTTATTAAAATTGCGAAAGTTCCTGTAGTTTAAGAAGAAAGGTTTTTGTTTAAATATTTGAAGTTTTAGTTCACATTTAATTAGTAAGTGATCGGAAATGTTAAGGGTAGGATCCACTGCAGCACTCACCAGAAACTCATCGTTTGAACATAAGATAAAATCAATTAGAGTTGCATTGGTTTGACAATATCTAGTAGGCTCATTAATAATTTGTTTTAGACCGTATGACTGCAAAACTGAAAAAAATTTTTGGGTGTATCCCGAGTCTAAGTCCAACCCATTAATATTAAAGTCCCCAAGACATACAAAATTGTCAGATCTCAGTAGATGCTGAGACACATTTAACTCAAATTCTTCAAGAAATTCATTAAAGTTAGTAAATCCAGGGGGCCTGTAGATTGCCCCTAAGAGGGTCCCAATATTCCCGGCTCTGAACTCAACCCATAGTTGTTCAGAATGATTGGCTGCATAACTATTTACCATTTCGCATTGCAAAGTAGTTCGAATATACAAGACGATACCCCCACCTCTGCCTTGCCCACGATCAAATCTTAGAAGCTTATACCCATTTATGTTGAGTCTTTCATTAACTATCGAGTCAGTTAGCCAGGTCTCACTTATAGCTAAAATGTCAATTTCGCTATTTTCCAAGTAGTTTTTAACTTGATTAAATTTGGGAAAAAAAGACCTTGAGTTTAAATGACCTATTACTATCTTTTTTTGTTTGCTATTCATGATAAAGAATTCAAATTATTCACTTTCATGGATACCAGTAAAATGCAAAAAAGAAGAAGAAAAAAGAATAATTAACCTAAGAGTTCATTAAGGTGATCTTCGTCAGCAATTACAGTGTACTTCTCTCCGTCTGCCTTACGTGCCAAGACCCTTCCATTTCTCTGCCAGACATATTTGTAATTTGCTTCATTCTTAAGCCGTTTACATTTTTTAAGAAAAGTGTAGGTTTCCTTTGTAAGTTCCTCCGAGATATATATCACACTTTCAGATTCATCAAGGCCGACAGTGCTTCTGGTTACTCTTCCCTTGTGAGCTTTGGCCCTTAAAATTTTTTGTTTCAAATCTAAGTCTGCTACTTTAACTATGGATCTAATTGTATTGTTGGTTTTGAAGTGCTTGATAACCTCAAATTTACTCTCAGATGAGGGCACCTTAAGAAAGTTACACAATGTGACAAGTTTTGTAACAGTGGAGTCTTTTTCGGATTCTTTGCATACCAGGCCACTGATGCAGATGTTGTTTTTTATTTTATATGCTTCTTGCGTGCCCATGGTTTGCTCTAGTTTTGCGACCTTGTCCTTCAGTAAACAATTTTCTTTCGACATTTCGGAGACCATGTCCGACATGACCTTATTGCGTTGCTTTTCCTCCTCATACCTTACGTTGAGAAACTCGATAAATTGCTTCATCTCTCTAACGTCATTTTGCAGTTCTCTTAAAATGGTTTTCATTTCGTAAATTCCTCCCTCGTCTCCCACATCTAGACCTGGGTTAGGGGGTATGATAGACATCCTACGGGATCTGGTGGATTGATCTGCTAGGCTCATCCTTCTCTGGCCAGTACATTCATCACAGTACCAAGATGTTTTATTCTGCTGCATAATTCGGGCGTCAAGCTCACTTACTTCCACACAATCTAAATGAAAATAACACTTGCATATCCCACAATATATATATATATATATATATATATATATATATATATATATATATATATATATATATATATATATATATATACACATATATATATATATATATATATATATATATATATATATATATATATATATATATATATATATATATATATATATGATAACTGTGTGTATCGGGTTTCCCGTGTAGGCTGGATATCCTGAGAAGGATTGTTTAACAGCTGACGTTTCAATGGGATCTTCGTGGAACATTTTGAAACAACAGCCTTACGAGCAGCAACACTGAAACCAAAAATCTAGCTGCGCTATATCAACGACACTTTGGTGGTCTAAATCTTTTTCTCAATCACCTGAACCAACACCACCCAAAAATCAAGTTCACTATGGAAAAAGAACAAACAAAACAGCTACCATTCCTCGACGTCCTACTTCAAAGAAAAATAGATGGGTCATTATCACATACAGTCTATCGCAAACCTACACATACAAATAGATATCTAGCCCAACTCTCCGCTGTAGCCAAATCACTAGTGTTCCGCTCGCAGGCTTTAACGGACGAAGAAAACTTGGAGAAAGAAATGGTCCAGCTCCAACAAGCCTTAACATTAAACGGCTATAAGAAAAATAGTCTACAACAAGCTTTACGAAAGTTACAAAAACGGGAAAAAAAACTGAGAAGGCAAAGGCTTTCTTTCCCTATGTAAAAGGAACCACAGACAAAATCGGAAAACTCCTTAAGAAACACAATATCACAACAATCTTCAAAGCAGACCGAAAAATCAAGGATATCCTACCTTCAGCCAAGGATAAAATCCCGTTAGAAGACCAAGAAGTATGTTAAATCCCATGCGGCGACTGTAATTTGTCATACGTCGGTCAGACTAATGGCAGGATAAGTACAAGAAAAGCCGAACACATAAATGCAGTTAGACAAAAAACAATAACATCATCGCTTTTTCAACACGTCGCCAAGACAGGACATAAAATTAATTTTGCTAAAACGAGGACTTTAGTAAGAAGTAACAATCTGTCCACAAGAATAGTAAAAGAAGCTATAGAAATAGAAAAAAGGCCCATCAATCTCAACAACCGAGAGGACACTTAACGTTTACCAACTGCTTGGAAAAATATTCTTACCAAGTGCACAATTAACCCAAAAAACAACACAGAGCCTGAAGCAGAAACAATACAAAAAACACCAGCCAGAATAACACGCAGTCAGACGCACGCGATTGGCGAATCCCAACCAACCAATAAGAACGCCCCTGTTGCGCATATAACCAGACGCAATCGAACCGCAGAGCTCAGTCTACTTCGAGATTCCATCATCCATATATATATATATATATATATATATATATATATATATATATATATATATATATATATATATATACGAGGCATGTTTTTTAAGTAAGTACCGTTTTGCGATTCCGCCGCCGCAGCGATACGGTCGGCGTTCCGCGCATGCGCGCTGGTAACCTACATCTCATGTCTACGCACTGACGCCATTACAGTCTGATTCTTCATTGTATACGTTGTTTACTGAGTGTTTAAGATGCCTCCGACAATCGTGAGTCCCGCCGATTGTGAAATACGGGCTGTTATACGATTTCTTAGTGCTAAAGGCGTAAAACCGATCGATATTCACCGTGAGATCTGTGAAGTTTACGGACAAAACATTATGAGTGATGGAATGGTAAGGAAATGGGTGAGAGCATTTAAAGATGGCCGCACAAATGTGCATGATGAAGAACGGAGTGGGCGTCCGTCGGTCGTTAATGAAGATTTGGTGCAGAAAGTGGACGAAAAGGTGAGAGAAAACAGACGCTTTACAATTTCATCATTGTGCGACTGCTTTCCTCAATATTCTCGTAGTGTTTTTTATCACATTTGTGATACAGTGGTTAACAAGTCAGGCGGCAGAATTTTATGAGGAGGGTATTCAAAAACTGGTGCTACGTTATGACAAGTGCCTC
>CM032455.1:84588297-84593401 GCA_019049505.1 Pachyrhynchus sulphureomaculatus
ATAACCAAAAACCACAGTATTCAGGCCATTAGTAAATAAAATGTTTCCGAAAGGTCTACTTAGAAGATAATAGTCTAACTATTCCTGTTCTTTCATCTAATATTTCATATCCATATTTGACTAACTGGTCTATAGTTGCTTTGGTAACGACTGCTTATTTCAATCTGGTATTTTTTTTAAAAGTTCAGATTTTTAGGTGATAGTAGTATTTAACATATAATCCCTTATAATTTAAAATGACTACCAGTGAACCTGTTAAAAATTAAAATAATGTTTAGCGTTAACTAAAATGTTTCCATTTTCTTGAAAGGATGAAATGAGGCTCCTGAATATATAACTTTTCTGACAACCAGCTTTAATTGAATTTGCATTCGTTTACGTGCTGACTTAAAGAGATTTTGAGATTCTGGAAGGATTTTCGGAGAATGAATTCGTATTCTGCATCTATATTTATAACAACTATATGTTGAATTTAGTAGTTGAATATTGAGTTAAAACTTTACGAAATAAATAACGGTAAATTCGATATTTACATTATTCTATAAAAGTAAAATTTATATTTGTACATATTATAATGATGTAGTAGAGGAAATAAATTTAATTAATCTTATAAGTTAACGCAATTAAACAGGTATAGTTCAGGTTAGAGATTAGATTTGAATTATTTTGTAATTTTACACAGTGATATATTCCTTGTATATTATTGATCATGTAGTTTATCTCATTAGTAAATTTTTCTGCTTTATTTAAGCTAATTATGAGAAACAAAATAACAAGTGTTAGTTACAATAATATAAAACCATCTTATGGATTTTATTTTATTAAATAAATTTTTTCTGTTTAAGATACAACTGCCCATTAAATCATATTTAAATCTAGTTAGTAATTTTGCGACAACACTATGATCGCCCGTTATGGTAACCGACCTTTTGATAACTATTAACAATGGTAAGAACATCACGTCATAAGTAAAGGTTTTGTATCAAATTAACGCTCCTTAATTCGGATACATTTTATGCGTTGTGTCAGGTTAGTAGTTATATCACTTACACTGTCTTGTTTTATTCATTTAAGTAATAATTTTGTGATAATGAAAGATTTTTACAGTTTTTCGAAAAAAAAAAAATTCCCGTTATTGTGACACACTCTGACTATAGGCCATATGAAAATGTTTTTTTGATTATTTTGTACTTTTCATGTAAGAAGAAGGCCTTGGATATTAGTAATTGTTATTCTCTATGAATCTCGAATGTGAATCCATAGAGAATAATACCTCTTTTTTCTTCGTTCGTAAAAGACAGTATTGTATTCGTGAAAAATCACTCTGAAAGATTTTTTTTGGTTTTAGGTTCCTATATCACGAAAAATGTAGTTTCTAATTTCCGTTAGAAGGATCGACTGTCGTTTTTATGTTGGCCTCTTAGCCCTTAAACAAAATGAAATATGAGGGAAGGGCGTGAAAGGGGTCAGAGTCGACATGAAAATTTTGCTTGGTTTTTTGTCGAATTAAATTCTAAGCCTAATGGCTTATAGTTATACGTATATAATGATATAAAGAGATGGATGAAGTTTAGGGGGTGATTGCTTCGAATATTATGTTCTATGTCGTTTTCTGGACGGTCGGAGTTGAGAAATCGGAAAGATGTACTGTTATTCGATTTATGGAAGTTTCTCTTTGTTCTTCTTTTTTTGTAACTAAAATTTCATTCTAAGATACATTTGAAATATCAAGTTTTATATATATATATATATATATATATATATATATATATATATATATGTATGTATATATATACGAGGCTGGTTTGAAAAGTCCGTGCAAAAATAAAAACTACTTATGTGTTTGGGGTAAACCTTTTTTATTTTTCGACATAGTCTCCTTTTAGGCTTATACACTTCGTCCAACGATGTTCTAGTTTGTTGATCCCTTCCGAATAATAGGATTTGTCCAAGTCTGCAAAATATCCATTAGTGTCTGCAATCACCTACTCGTTTGAATAAAATCTTTGTCCCGCCAGCCATTTCTTTAAATTGGGGAACAAATAGTAGTCCGAGGGAGCTAAGTCTGGAGAATAGGGGGGATGTGAAACGAGTTGAAATCCTATTTCCATTAATTTTGCGACCACAACTGCTGAGCTGTGTGCTGGCGCGTTGTCGTGATGGAAAAGGACTTTCTTGTGGGCCAATCGCGGGCGTTTTTATTGCAGCTCGGTTTTCAAACGGTCCAATAACGATGAATAATATTCACCTGTAATAGTTTTACCCTTTTCCAGATAGTCGATGAGGATTATCCCTTGCGAATCCCAAAAGACAGTCGCCATAATCTTTCCGGCCGAAGGAACGGTCTTCGCCTTTTTTGGTGCAGATCCCCCCTTGGTAGCCCATTGTTTAGATTGTTGTTTGGTCTCAGGAGTATAGTAATGTATCCATGTTTCATACACAGTGACGAAACGACGCTTAAAGTCCTCCGGATTCTTCTGGAACAGCTGCAAACCATCCTTGCAACACTTCACACGATTCCGTTTTTGGTCAAGCGTGAGCAATCGCGGCACCCATCTTGCGGATAGCTTTCTCATGTCCAAATGTTTATGCAAAATATTATGTACCCGTTCAGTCGAGATGCCCACAGCACTAGCAATCTCACACACCTTAACTCTTCTGTCATCCATCACCATATCATGGATTTGATCAATGATTTCTGGAGTCGTAACTTCCACAGGCCGTCCAGAACGTTCAGCGTCACTTGTGCCCATATGACCAGTCCGAAAATTTTGAAACCACTTATAAACTGTTCTAATCGAAGGTGCAGAGTCACCATAATGTTTATCAAGCTTCTCTTTAGTCTCCTGAGGCGTTTTGCCTTTCATAAAGTAATGTTTAATCACCACACGAAATTCTTTTTCGTCCATTTCTTGAAAATCACTCGACTTCCTTGATTCACACGAATGCCATACACAAAGAAATAGACCAATATGGCTGAAACTTGGTGTGCATTCATTCAAGAGATGATACTAACTAAACATGACCTCGATACGCGCCGGTGGTGCCATCTCTCGGACTTTGCACGGACTTTTCAAACCAGCCTCATATATATATATATATATATATATATATATATATATATATATATATATATATATATATATATATAAAATTTAAGACAAGTTTAGTTTTGGTTTACGTTTCGGTTTATTGTATTTAAACCGTCATCACAACTACAAATTTTTTTTTATTTACTATTAGTATTTAGGATGTAAAATAGATGTTTATTATTAATGCTGTTTTATACAAGAATATAAATTAATGTTTAGTTATGGTTATCCTACCTTATGTCTAGATGGATCTTTTGACATTGAATTATTTTATTTACATTTTAACACATTGGCAGTTTTCCTTATACTAAATTTAGAAGGTTCAAATATTTTATTTTATTATTTACGCAGGTAAAATGGGTACATCCAAAGTTTATTTATTCGTTTTATATTGTCATTACTTTGATTGTTATTGGTTTAGCAATGAGGTTTTATTACGTAATTATTTCGTTGTATACTATACTTAAGTTTTCCGTGTCATTTCGATAATCTAAGGTATTTTTTGTTCTTCATATATGTATCATTTCTTTTATGTTTCGTTTTTATGATTATTTTTCAAAATCTAGGATTTGGAAATTATGTAATTCGTCTATGTCATGTTCTGATAGGACCGCAAGACCAAGAATAAAAAAATTGTCTTAAATTTATTCATTAACGGTCAGGAAAAAAGAAAAGAAGAATATATATATATATATATATATATATATATATATATATATATATATATATATGTATATATATATAACAGTTGAAAGTTAAGTACTGGGAACGCCCTTGTAAGGAAATAGAGATGAACAATTGAAGATCTTCTTTAAATTCTGTTTTTTATTTTTGAATCAAGCTTTCGTTGCCTAAATGGTAGCTTCTTCTGGATACTAAAATGCAAACAAACGACAGAAGGAAAATTAGGATGTTCATCAGGAAGTGGAATAATTAAGTTACTGTAATCTATATAATCGTATACTTACAAAATTGTAACAGTTTTTGTAAGTATACAATATATATATATATATATATATATATATATATATATATATATATATATATATTATATATATATATATATATATATATATATATATATATATATATATATATATATACATATATATATATATATATATATATATATATATATATATATATATATATATATATATATATATATATATATATATATATACTAGCCGGGCCCGCGGCTCTGCTCCCGTGGACTTGATTCACTACTATCGTCACTGCTTATTCCTTATGTTACCCAACAGAATAAAATATCTCACATTATTTCCCCTTATCTCCCAATATTTCTCCTTATCTCCCATTATCTCTGCATATTTTCCATTGTCTAGGCTTATCTCTGCTCATCTCCTCCCATTATTTGTCCTTATGTCCCATTATTTCTCCTTATCTCCCATTATCTCACCTTATTTTCCAATATCTAGGCTTATCTCGCAATATTTCTCCTTATCTCCCATTATTTCTCCTTATCTCCCATTATCTCACCATAACTCCTCCATTATCTAGACTTATCTCTGCTTATCTCCCATTATTTCTTCTTACCTCCCATTATTTATACTTATCTCCCATTATCTCACCTTATCTCCCATTATCGAGGCTTATCTCGACTTAGCTCCCATTATTTCTCCTTATCTCCAATTATCTCACCTTATTTCCCATTATCTAGGCTTATATCGAATTATATAGAACATATGTATAAATTTATAAAAAACACGTAAATCGGATAAGTGGTTCTCGAGTGATAAGCGCACTAACGGACAGACAGACAGACAGAGAGACGTTACATCTTATATATATTATATTCTTTGCTACATGATATTGTTCCATATTTAATGCTTTAGGCAGTGTATTGCAAGAGAACGCGCTAGCGGCAAACTTTTCTCCGACTTGATTCACTATTATCGTCACTGCTTATTCCTTATGTCACCTAACGTAATAAAATATATCCTCTAACCTGGCCAGACAACATACGTATGTTTAAAAAAAAGCACGTAAAT
>CM032455.1:84593501-84906001 GCA_019049505.1 Pachyrhynchus sulphureomaculatus
AGAAGCTGTTGCTCCTAAAATTTTGCCTACCGACAATGGCGTGAAAATCCTAACGTCATAAATCGTAACATCTTTGTTCGTACCAGGAACAGATGCCAAGAAATTATCAACGAAACCAAGGAGGGATATAACTAATGAATTAGAAACAAACTTCTTACCTGCCCCAACAATTCCAGGTCCTTTTGGTCAGTCCCTAAGGCTATTAGTCAAAATTTGACCAAATTCACAATACCACCACTCACACGGCCATATTATACTATTACAACAAGTGTTGAGAAAGTCAATTTATTGGATGAACTCTTTGCTCCACAGCCTACTGTTGATTTCCAAGGAAAAACACCACTCACTATTCCTATAGTTCAGTCAAGGATGCCCGATATCGTCTTAAGACAGTGTATCATAAAACATATTTTATTAAAGCTAAAAACTAAAAACCTTCTGGCGTTGATGGAATACCTGGCATAGTACTCAAAAAATGCGTAAGCAAGCTAACTCTAGTTTTCTGCCGACTTTTCAACCTATCCTACACAAAGGGAATATTTCCTTCCTGTTTCAAAGGCGCTACAGTGCAGCCAATACCTAAAAAAGGCAGGAAGATCTTGTTAAAAAATTACCGACCAGTCGCAATGTTTCCAACAAAATCGAAAGTTATGGAAAATGCTATCAATCAGCATCTTTTAAAATATCTAAAGGGATTTAACTTTATTAGTGATCATCAATAGGGCTTTCGTAAGCAAATATCAACAGGAGGGCGTTCAACCTATGTAACACATATTTGGAATAATGCTATTGAACATTTTGGAGAATCTCGAACGATTGCACTTGATATATCCAAGGTATTCGATCATGTTTGGCATGTCGGATTGGTGTACGCTCTTATGGTATGCCTGAAAGGTTCTATTTATGGCTCTCGACTTTTCTCAGAGAGCGTTCTTTACAAGTGGCGGTCGTCGGATTTCTTTCTAATGCTGATGGGCCGGTGATCCATACTGTTTCCTAATCTGTTTCTCATTTGCATTAAGGATCTGCTGGAAAGGACCAACAATCGTCGTTGTCAACAAAGAGCTGGAAGAAACTCTTGGGGTGACAGTAACCAAGAAGAATTTATGAATTTATTTATCTATCTCCGGGTTCACAGCGAGTTAAAAATGCAACAAAATCCTAAATTATAAGACTATAAGTAGTTTGTCATTTCACCGGAACAAAATAACTGGTTAATAAGACTTTAATTTTTATAATTTTTCACATACAACGCATAATACATACGTTTCTACACGGTTTGTATTCAAAGAATTTCAATTTAGTGTAGAGTCCAAAAGTACTGATTGTGGTGTGCTTAGTTATCAGATTACTTAGAAAAAACTACAGAATCTGTCTTGTTTGGATTTAGGGAAATTTCATGATTTTTTCAACCAACTTTGCGCATTTGCTTTGTAGTTTTAACCATATATTCAGTAACAACAGTCTAATCTTTCCTTTTATATCAAATACCAAGGTATTAGACTGTTTTATATTTATATTATACAAATAATAAATATAAATAGGTCCTGAAAAAGAATCTGGGCTATGCGGTTTACCGTGTGGCGTCCCGTTGCACCGTGGAATAGTAACTTGTTTGCAGGGCAGAAGGTCTCGAGTTCCAATCCCTGCAGATTGGTATACTTTATTTATTAATTTATTTAAATATATCTGGCCTGCATACGTACATAGATAGTAGTTGTGTGCAAAAATGCAATACCATCCGTGGCAGCACTACTGCGTTGTCTAACAGATGCTGCGAAATACAAAAACGTATGTTTCGGGACTTGGACAACGTTAACGGATATCACGACATCCTTGCCAATATCCTATAAGATATAAAAAGGTTAAAATTCCTATTTAGGCGAGGAGGTGAATATTAATAAACAAAACATAGTGTTTAAATTAAAATTTTTGTTTCTAATACTGTGGTACCTTTATTAGTAGGACCCATTGTGATACTTAAATATAATTGAATTAATGTTGTATCTAAGTTAGTTTAGGTTAAAGTAACCTTTCCTTATAAAATCTAAAAGTTCATTTACATAATTTGACAGCTAGTGAAAGATGTTCTTTTTAATATAATTTGCTCACAAGGAAGGTATCACGAAAAATAAAATTTTATGGTTTTTCCATGCGAATGCCTTTTAGGCTTTGCTGTCACATCTCGACGATCTGAATTCCCTGTTTTAACTTTAGTTTTTTATTTGAAGATATCTGATGTGCATATAACTTTATATATTGGAAACTACCTTTTCTTCTCTACTCTAATATGTTACCTTCATGTCTTCTTTTTACAAGTATGATTTTAAAATAATTACGTTGAAAATTAGCTTTCTTACTTACCAAAAATAAGTAAAGGGCAGAAGATCACTTTTTTTTTATCATATCACAGTTGCTTTTACATATTATTTCTGTCAAAATTGAAAATATGAAAATGTAACATAACTCTTAATATTCTTTAATTTTTAACTCTACGTAAAACACGATATAACATGATGTAACATAGTACATAGAATAACACATCCTATAGAACCCGTTATACCTTGTAAAATAAAATGAAAAGCATAAATGATATTTATTCTTAATTTTTCCCAGGTCAGTCAAGGGAACAGTCAAATAATTCTTTATTTTGTTGAAGTTTTAATCACATCCTAGCTCTCTTTGGATACTAATATTAGAAATAATAAAATTTCCAGATTTATCAGTTTTGATAACCTTGATAAATATATAGATTCCATATATACTCGTTTATCTCTCCCATACCCATTTTTGTTTGCCTATTATTAATTTTGTTTCATATTCATTTATTACCTCAATAAAAAACTGAGAAAGGTTCCTATAATAATTATAGAATTTTAAACAATTTTTCGACGTCAATTTCTTTCCTTTTACTAAGGCGATATCGCGTAATACTATCAAATTTTAAATTAATACTTCATTTCATTTAGAAGTTATCGTGAAAATAGGCCAGTGAATTAACCGACAGACAGAACGAAAGTCCAACAAAAGATATAAGTTTTGGTTGTTATGATCTGTGAGCTCCGAAACTAAAAGAAAAAAAAACGTTTTACAAGGTAGCCTTTTCACTATTATGGGACCTCGCCTTGCAAAGAAAGTAAAAAAGTAGCAGAGAACTTAAAAAATATGATGATATGCAATAAAACTAATTTTTTGGTCAATAATATATCAATACAAACGTAATCGGCTTGTAAAATTATGAATAGAAAGCAGTATACTGTTTATTTGTGGCTTTAAATGACTACTTAATTATTCAAAAAATTTTTAATGATATTTCTTAAAATTATTTCTTACCGCACTGAATAATTATTTATAAATTATAAATGCATGGAACATTAAAATAACGTTGTAAATTTATTTAAAATTAAAAAAAGAACCTTAAAATTATTTGATATAATTTTCACAATTTGCGAATTTATGACAATCCATTTTTTATATCACGAAAAGTACCACATTAATCTTCCTAAAGAGGCAAAACATAATTTTATTTTTAGTATCTCTTCTATTGTGGATGGAAATATTTTCAGCTTTTTGAAGGAAGTTTTAAAATGCGTATTACTTGCGTTAGTCTTTTGTATTTAACGTCGTTTAAAATTAAGAGTAGGATAATAAGAATACGAGGAGAACTTTAAATGCAATTATTTGTTCGATGTAAACACATGTGTAATTGATCCAAGAAAAATCACATATATTTTATATAGCTAATACTATAGAATCTTGTAGTTAATCTTGTAATAAATCAAACTTTATATATTTTACTTCTTATTTTTTATAGGTCCAGCAGACGTGCTGCAGGGAAGTCCCTAAAGCACTAAAGGAGCGACACGTGTGTGGAAAAGGCGATTCACGTCGTTCTTGAACCGCTGTAAATTGTACTCGGTGGGAAACACAGTCTTGGGCAAATTATTCCAAAGGGATGATGTTCTCCATATAAAAGACTACTTGAAAAGCGTTGTACGAGGAGTAACAAGCTGAACCTTATACGGATGTGAAGTATTAGCGCGACGTGTATTTCTAACATGCACCGCTCTGTAAGGAATTAAGCGGGCCACATCGTTCGAACATTTTCCATGAAAATACTTGTAGAATAGGCATCAAGGCCGCCGGTCAGTGCTGGGTCTCCAATTAGACAAACAGCTCTTCTCTGAATAGAACCAAACAAATGCAATGTATGTTTGGGAGCGGAGCCCCAAACATGGGAGCAGTATTCCATAGTTGGTCGAATTTGAGCTTTGTAAAGAATTAACAGTTGTTGTGGAGTGTAAAGTTTTCTAGTTCAAAATAATATTCCCCACTTTTGAGAAGCTCTCCTTGATATCCCTGCGACATGTTCATACCAGGATATATTTGCTCCCAAATTAATGACCAACAAATTGAGTGACGATGTAAGAGGAATGGGATGCCCCACCATAACTATGTCGGGTTCAGCAACGTTAACTTTTTTAGGGATTTTTGTAGCGTTTAATTCCACTTAGTTACTGTCACCTCAAGATAGAACTGTCACCCCAAGATAGAATTTCTCCCAGACCTTTGTTAAGTTCAACGACTTCCCGCTGTCTGCGGATATCTGTCTGAGTAGCCGATGTTCCGAACGTTCAAAGTGAACGAAGAGATAAGCGTACTGTCATCTGCAAAGCTGTAGATTGGGCTTCCGATCTTTTCTAGCAGATCGTTAATGTAAATGAGAAAAAGAGTAGGAGAGGAGCCTTGGGGTACACCGGCGTTGATAATGAAGGTGTTAGAAAGAAATCCGTCGACTGGTAAAGAACGCTCTCTGAGGAAACATGAGAGCCACAAACAGAACTTTTCAGACATACCATTAGAGCGCAGCTTAGCCAACAATCCATCGTGCCAAATACGGTCGAATGCCTTGGATATGTTAAGAGCAATCGCTCGAGATTCTCCAAAGTTTTCAATTGCGTTGTTCCAAACAGGTGTTACATAAGCCAGAAGAGCTCCTGTTGATCTATGTTTACGAGAGCCATATTGGTGATTGATAATAATGTTGAATCCTTCAAGATATTTTAGAAGATGCTGATTGATAGCCTTTTCCATGATTTTCGATATTATTGAAAGCAGTGCGACTGGTCGGTAGTTATTTGCAAGGTCTTCTTGCCTTTTTTAGGTATCGGCTGGACTGTGGTACATTTCCAACAGAAGGAAATATTCCCTTTCTGTAGGAGAGGTTGAAAAGTCTACAGAAAATTGGTGTTAGTTCCCTCGCACAGTTTTTGAGAACTATGGCAGGTACTGTCAGCGCCAGAACCTTTTTTGGTGACTAGCTTCATTAAAATACGAAGACAAAATCGGATAGCCTTGACTGTACTAAGATAATAATAGGTGGTGTTTTTTCTTGGAAATCGACAGTAGAATGTGAAGCAAAGAGTTCAGCCAACAAGTTCGCTTTTTCAACAGGTGTCGTTGCAACAGAATTATCTGGCCGTGTGACTGGTGGTATGGTGGATTTGGAAAATTTTGACTAACTGCCTTAGCGACTGATCAAAGGACCTGGAATTGTTGGGATAAGCGAGAAGTTTATTTCTAATTCGTTGATTGTGTGTCTCATGGGTTTGGTCGATAACTTCTTTGCATCTGTTCCGGGCACGAATAAAGGTGTTACGATTTATGGTGTTAGGATTTACACGCCATTGTCGGTAGGCAAGATGTTTAGAAGCAGCAGCTTCTTTGCATTTTCTTCCAAACCAAGCCTTGCGGTTGGAAGTTTTTCGAAAAACGGAATGTAAGCTTCCATACCAGCCAAAATAACATCGGAAACCTCGCTAGCGCAGTCAGATGGGTCGCCAGATCGAAAACAAACGTCTAACCAAGGGAAAGTTCGAAAATATTCCATGAGATCTTCCCATTTAGCAGATCTGTAGTACCGAATCTTGCGCAGTTTAGGCGCTTCTCTGTCATTGATTGGTAGGATACTCGATGTCGAAAGCACTTTATGGTCGGAAGAACCTAATTTCAGCATTTGGATAGCTAATTTGTAAATGATCGATGGTGTCTGCAAGAGAAGCGAAAAGCGTTCTAAAGTTAGTATCATTTGGTGGTCGATAGAGGATACAGATGAATTTTGTGGTTTCTTGAGTCGTTATTTTTAACCACATAACATCAAAGTTTTTGGGGCTCCAGAGCCTCTTCTTTTTGGCAAGAGAAGCCGCTTCTGATAAAAAGACAGATTCCAAACTTACTCCTAAATCGGGAATAGAAGTCGTACCCAGGATAAAGATAGTTACGTGCAGTTACGTCAAAATAGTAATTTACGTTAATCTGTGACGAACACAAAAAAAATATTTTGATTTATTTGTGAATACACAATTAATGTAGTGGCGAGGTGTTTTTGCTCGTACTAACCAATCATTTAACGTAAATGACATTGCTAAAATTCTATAGTCAAAAATCTAATGATATTATGATGAGTGTTAGGAAAACACAAATGTAAACATTAAATCATTTTTAGTTTTAGACATCAAAGCTCAAAACTAAAAGTTGGACCGTAAAAATTGTTAATAATTTTTTATTTATTATTTTTTTATTACATATTATCAAATTTGAAGGACAAGATGGTTATAGCCTTGTTCTTATGTTCATTGATGAATTCAATAGTGGCGTCACCAGCATTATTTTCGATTCTAAATTATCTAACGAAATATCGCAAAATGTTTTTAAATTGACTGTTTCATACGTCTAGTCACTAGTAATGGTTATTAGTTCCCACTAGGCTTCCAGATGGCGAGGCGTTTGATGGATAAAAACTTTTTTCTAGAAACAAATATCATTAATGTAATCTGGCTCAGTTATATTGTAAATTTTAAAATTGAAACCGAAGTCATTACTGATGTAGATGAATATAGTAGTGGAGTCTTTGTATCAAACTGATCCGGTAATTATTTAATTATTCGAGATTTATTATTTATTTAAATTATTGAGAATGATTAAGAATAATCATTCTAACAAGGAGTTAAATGTGTTTTTAAACTCTAAAACACAGAAAAAGTAACTGAAGTTGGTCTTATTGCTAATTCAGTCTAACACCTTGAGAGCTAGTCAAACTGGAGAAGCTTGGTTTTCATCTGCCATTTCTCTTTTGTGTTCCATAGACCGATAGCTGGATGTCGTGACGTACCATACTAAACATACTGCTACGCGATAGGGAAGGGTACATCTTGTTATTCTTACACACCTCTTAATATGCTTTAAAAGAGATGAACGCTGTATGAAAAGAAAATTAAAATTAACTGGCTTATACCAAAGAAGGAAGGAATAGACCATTAATGACCAAGCATTTTAACTTTCTCAGCTTGAAAGATGGGATCGCGTATCGAAACATTCCCGCGAGCTAAAGTACAGTTTTAGGTTTCCCTTTAAAACGGACTTTCTCGTAAAAGATCTCTATTATTGAACATCCCCCGATATTTTAAACGTGTTTTCTCAAACTAACCGTTTACCAGTATAATTTAAAAACCGACTAAAGATTTTTTCAACTCTATCTTTTCCCTTTTTTACGCTTGCTGTATTTCTGAATCCCCTTTTTCAAATTATCCAATGATATTTAAGCATTTTGGCCACAAACGTAGCTGTTGGTAATGTCCTTGAATATCGAGTTTTTAAAGAGTTGATTGATTGGTCCGTTACTTTGTGACAGTACATTTTTAACAATAAAATTACTTATTTAATTTTTGAACTGACACTAAATTTATTTTTTTGTAAAGATTTACAAATGCGTTATCGCAATTTCGTAGTACAACTACATTTTCAAACGCTTAACTAAGGCTAAAAAACAGATTTTTTTGTATTTTTTTTATATAATGAAAGGATGTTAGTGATTTAGGTGCCATAAAAGTTGGTAAATGATGGAATTTCCGACGTCTACTTGACTATTTAATAAATTTATATCATGGTTCTTTGAGTGTCTGTGTATGGATTTTAAGAAATTAAGTTTTGCCCCTTTAGGTGCCGTATGGAGTACTGCTAAATCATTAAGATTAGGAAATGAACGGTCAGTTTCTACAAAATGCTTACCAAAGTGTGATTTTTCATTTTTTAGTCTATAAGATGTTCTGCGAATCTTATTTTAAAATTACGTCCTGTTTGGCTTACATAACAGTTATTGCACTCTTGACACTTAAGTTTATAAACTCCTGATTTATTATGTTTTTTAGTTTTATCTTTGGCATTGAAAAATATACTGGATAATTTTTAAGCGGGTTTTAAAACCGTTAACGTTTTTTTCGGGTGTGAGAACTTGAGATATTTTATCCGAGATGGGACCAAAATATGTCAGAGGTATGAATGTTTTTCTTTCTTGGTATTCTTTTATGCGATAAATTAAGCAAAAGGCGATTTGCTTTTGTTTACAGGCTTATTAGGGTATTAATTATTTTAGGTTAGAAGCCGTTATAGAGTGCTATATTCTTGATTGTGTCCAGTTTTTTTTTTTTTAAATTATTTTTACTAAGAGGGATATTGAAGGCTCTATGGATCTATAAGCTGCCAGTTTATAGGAGCGTATTGATTCTGCTGGGATGGTGACATGTGAAAAGGTTGATTTACGGAAAATATCGAATTCTAATCTATTGCCATTCTTTGAAATTGTAATATCTAGAAATTTATTTTATTATCTGTTTTCTTTTCCAATGTGAATTTTATGTTGGGTATATATTATTCAGATGAATCATCTGAATAATATAGATTAGATATGTGGACAACATCTTAGTATGTTTCCATAAAAATTATATTGAACTAAATTTTAGTTTAAATCATCTGAATAATACAAACCAACATAAAATTGACATTGGAAAAGGAAAAGACACGCAAAGAAATATAATATAAACTTAATACATAGGCAAGTAGACGTCGGAAATTTCGTTGTTTGTCAACGTTTATAGCACCTAAGATACTCACATCTTTTTATTTTATAAAAATAAATACAAAAAATCTGTTTCGTCTTAGTTAAGCATTTGAAAATGTAGTCGTGCTACGAAATCGCGATAACGTATTTGTAAATCTTTACAAAAAATAAATTTAGTGCCAGTTAATAAAATAAATAAGTAATTTTATCGATTTTTTAGTGTCCTTGCTAAAGAAAAGTATTGTATTATTGAAAAAATCAAGTCGAGAAATTTTATGTGGTTTTAATAGTAACGTTTTAATTTTTCCTATTTTTTGTTGAAATAATAAACTTATTTTATGTCTAATAATATATAATAAAACATACAGTGGGTAAAAGGGATGGAGGAGGAGGACACTACAGGGGTTGCTTTTTTACTTATCGTGTTATTTCCAGGTTTTTTTAAGTCGAGAAATGGGGGATCCCAAAAATTAGATCGTTTATTACTGCTTACAATTTTAACCCTGGAAGGGGCCGAAAAGTTTTGGAGTTATTTAACATCGTATAATTTCAAGAGCAAGAGATATTTTAGTTCATGTCCTAGATAAATTTTAAGCATATTATATATAGAGAAATCCGTAAGAGGTTAAAAGGTTTGTTTCGCATATATGATGTTATAGGTCCGGCGTTTTTGGAGTCGAGAAATCTGAAAATTAAGTAATTTTTTTTTACTTTCAATTATATTGGGAGAAGGGGATAAAGGAGATGAAGTAGTCAAATATGGTAGAGTTTTATTAGTATAAGGAATTTTTCCAGGTTTCTGGTTGCGATAATGAATATATTTTAAGTATAATTATTTATTTACTATAACTAATGATGCAACGTAGAAGTGATGGGGAAGGGAGTTTTGGAGGGAGGTTAGGGTTCGTATTTATTGTGTTATTGTTTTTTCAGTGATCTTTGAGTTAAGGAGTTGCGAAATTACATTATTTTTTCGTTATTATCAATGTTAATGGGGCAAGAGTGTGAGGGAAATGGGGATCATTAAATATTGTATAGATTTAATATTATTATAAGAATTTTTCCTGGTTTTTGCTTAGGATATTTTATAAAATTTTATATATATATATATATATATATATATATATATATATATATATATATATATATATATATATAAATACAAAATCGGTCAAGTGTAATTGATTTGCTCGGAGTATCGTGACACAAAAATTTTTTTGTTTGTGTGATGTGACTTCACTAAAACTCCAACAAAATCAAGATTTCTCGGAGTCTGACACAAATTTGTTTGTGATGGTTAAAACAACTTTCTACAATATAGACTTCTACTTCATTAGGAAAATTGCAAAAAATATTTTCTATCGAGGTTCTGTCTTTAGTAGACCTAGTTTCTATTATCATTTGTATAAGTCCAATGCTATTCAAATAGGTGAAGAGACTATTATTAACACGTATTTGTTCTATGATAAACAAATAAAATAAAATTATTTTGTCCAAGTACCTATATCATGATATTACTGATTGCACCAAATACGTATTGATATTTTGTAGCTCTTACTCCATCTTGAATTCATAACTTTCCACAAAAAGAAACTCAATTATATTTTCAAGAGAAATAGTTTTTTTTTATATCAGATAAATTATCAAACGAAATGCCCTCGTGATAATTTTCGCTCAATTATGGAAATATTCCAGAATTTTCGAGATAGGTGGGACAGCGATTTTTTGCTTTTTTTTTAATAATGTGAAGAAAAGTTTGCACATCATATATAATTTTGAACTTAGAAAATTTGTTTTCTTTTCAATTTTCCCCGCAAGCCTACCCCTTAAGACAAAATTTAACTTTCAAAACTACACGGCTTTCATTTGGCCCTCAATTCCTATATTTGTGACAAATTTCAATTTTCTATGTCAAATAGTTTCAGAGAAAATAGGGAGTGACAGACGGACTCCGAAGTGATCCCATAAGTGTTTCGTACTGAACACTAAAAATATATGAGTTGAAAGGAATAGGGTAGGGCTTTATAAGAATGGTTGTGTATACAGGGGGTCCCAGTATTCCGTGTACATAGAGTTACTGTGGATTTCTGGGATGAAAATTTGACCATTTAACCCAACTTACCTTAGTCCAAAAATTCGTAATTTTCGAGATACACGGGCGCTACTTATGGCCCTGTAAATACTTTTAAATTATCATAACTTTTTTATACCACTCTGGATGATGTTTTTAATTAAATATTCGTATTCTCCGCCTTCTTTTGTCTACAAACGCTCTCTTGGTAAATGTTGCTCCGAGCAACAGTTTCTGAGATAATGGAATATTTGTTTCCATTTTTGAATTCTATTGTCAAATTCGCAAATGCGTTCCTTTACACGTTTCTTTACATTATATAGTTACTTGGCAACGCTCAAAAGTCACTCTGGCAATGGTGTAAGATATCATAGGTTCTATGACTTAAGTGGCTTGTATTAATACTGACAAAATAATTTTTGACAGATATCAAACAAATTTTACGAGTATTAACGAGAATTAATCCCTTCTCAAGTTCAGCAGTGTTTTAAATCTATATTATTAAGAAGTATACTTTTGATTTTAGTGTTTGGTTTTTGTATCGGCAACGGTCGCAAAAGTGCTCGTGTATATCACGAAAGATTTCCTCATCGTCGGACTCCTAACCATCAGACTTTTGCCAATATTGAGAGGCGACTTCGAGAAATTGCACAATTTAAGCTGATCAGGAATAATGCTGGGCGACCTTCACAAGCTAGAGCACTCGACGTTGAAGAGGAAATGCTTGAAATTGTACACGATAATCCTGGAATCAGCACTCGTTTAATTGAACGTCAAACGGGAATATCAAAAAGTACAACTAACCGGATCATTAGACTACAAATTACTCACCCTTTCATATATAGTCCGTCCAGGAACTCTTACCTGCAGATCTTGGATCCCGTTTGCATTTTTTACAAATTATTCGAGCACGCATAGCGACTGTTCAGGCTTTTCACACTAAAATCCTATTTACACATGAAGCACGCTTCTCTCGACATGGTATAACAAATATGCATAATAATTATATTTACACTGAAGAAAACCCACATGCTGTGCAACAAAGACAGTTTCAATGTGAATTCAGTATTAATGTCTGGATGGAATTTGTCGCGAACTATTTGATTGGGCTGTTTAGATTACCAGATTGACTTGATGGTGACATATACTTGAATTTCATCCGTGAAACTATTCCCGAATTATTATAAGACTTACCCATTAATTTACGTCGCGACATGTTTTTCATGCACGATGGTGCACCACTCCATTTTGCGCGTAATGTGAGAATTTTTTTGAACCAAATTTACCCAGATAAATGGATTGGAAGAGGTGAAGATGCTCCTACTCATCAGCCACCTCGTTTCCTAGACTTAAATCAATGCGATTTTTTCCTTTGGGGTCCCATGGGGTTCCATTGGAATCGAAAGTTTATGGAATGGAATAGAATTCAAAATGCTGCTAACGCTTTAGGAAGGTGGCGGCCATATTGAACATTTATTGTGAAACCAATACCTTCTCAGTTGAGCGATTAAACTTTTTTTGAATTTATCGATTTGTGGGTAATCTTTTATGCCCTTAGCCAGTTGGTTTTTACTTTCTTACTAGTGTTGGCCCGTTTGTCTTTAAATTTATTATTGTTGTTAGCCTGTTTGCCTGTAAGCATGCTCCAGATTTCAAAGACTATTCTTTTAGACCTGCCCTAAGCCTGAAGGAAGTGTGAAGGAACGCGTTTGCGAATTTGACAATGGATTTAGAAATTGGAAACAAACATCCCTTTACCTCGGAAATTGTTGCTCGGAGCAACATTTACCTAGAGAGCTTTTTTAGACAGGAGAAAATACGAATATTTAACATACCGAGTGGTATAAAAAAGTTATGACAATTTAAAATTATACACAGTGCAATAAGTGGCACCCCCCTACAATTTACAACAAAACTGTGAGGTGATTTCGATTTCTCATCTCAGAAAACCCCTTAGCACCGAATCTTTTACAAATAGTACAATTATTAAGAAAGCTCCTTAAGAAAAACTAAAATAAAAGTATAAATCTGATACCCTGTATCTCAAAAATTACGAATTGATGGACTGAGGTAAGTTGAGTTAAATAGTCATATTTTCATCCCAGGAATCCACAGTAACTATATGTACACGGAAACCCTGTATATCATGATATTTCAGAGTGCTTCCTCATAATTTCCAATTGAAACGGAAATAGTATGTATAAAGGATTGAGAACTGGTTAAGAGAAATATAAAAATGTGAAATTGTTATAGAAAAATTTTTTAGAAATATAGACACTTAAATTGAACGAAATTTACCTACCTTTGGCAGAGGTAGGTCAATTATTGTTTTTACATCCCTTGCTAAATTATTATTTTTGTGAAAAAATTACTTTTTCTTTACGTTTTGGTGTTCTTAAATTACAAAAAAATTTTCCCATTTCCGTCGGTTCATCTATCTGACTCTCAGATCTACCGGTCTCTTGGCACTATAATTCTCAAACAAAATGTTATTATATTAATTGAAATAGGAATGGAATCTATAATTTCTGTGCGAAATCATTTCGGGGAAAAGGGGATGGGTGTGGCTATGTTGAATGGTTTTAACAGTATTATGGAAAATTACGTGCCCTTTAGTTGAGATATTCAGATTCGATAATTACTTTGAAATTGCATGTTTGCAAGGAAAGTACTGGGAAAATCGCTTTACTAATTTTTTAACTAATGGGCTGTGCAATTTGGAAAAATATTTCAAATTGAAAACTATGCTAAAATGTCGTTCGATAGCTCGAATGTTTCTAAAAATGAACTAAAGGGTCTTTCCGTATAAGCCATTGAAAAGTGCCACAGCGTCTGATTTAATACATTTTGCTTTTAGTTTATTGTTCTCTGTCTAAAACATGCACACAGCCGATTTTAGACTTCTACCCCTAATATTAAAGGAGTTATGAAGTTATGACAACCCTTAACGTTAAAATCGAATTTCTTCGAAACTACTTGAGATATATCAATAAAATTTTTACTGTTAGTAGTTAGTAATAAGCTTCATATTACAGTAGATGCTCGATTATGTGAACCAATAAATACCTGAGGTTTTCATAAAATCAAATTGTTCATATAATCAAAAAGATATTTTTATTTAAAAAACAGTTACATTTTAGGGAAATATTGTGTGATTGGTTTTTAAATTTTTTTGCAGCCAAACTTTTCTGCAGAGCCTTATTCCTGCATTTTCGCAATACCAATAAATCATTAGTATTAAAAATGTTTTTTCCCTCCAAATAATTGCCTTATTAAATGCATCCCAAAGCTTCCGACGAATTAATTTCCAACTTTTCATTATTTTCATTTTCATAGTAAGAGTCGTCATTGATTAAATTATCTTCGTCTTTATCATTTTGCTCATCTAAATAATCTTCATTCCACTTCACAATATCCTCTCTTGAATATTCAACCTGAAAAATATTTTTTTTATTAAATACGTGTTAAACAGATTTATGCAATTCACAAAATTACTTCGCTTTTTACTTCTGTCAACAAATTCTGAACTTCTTTGAGCTATTCCTCCTTTTTATTTTTGTATTTTTCCTTCAAAATGCTGAGTGGAATGTTTTCTTCCGGATCAGAGTCATCATTACTCTTTTAGAGAAATCCAAAATATTTTTCCAACATTTTTTTATCGTGTCAACCTCAAGCTTATTCCATGCTAATGATAGGTTTATTACAGCATCTTTTATTGTTAAACGCTTTAAAAGTTTTGAGAGATTTCAGATTCTGAAGATAGAATTGATGACGACAAGCTTGACCTGTAGTAAAGTTTTGTGATTCGAAGAACATTTTGATCCATTAGCTGAATCAAGGGTGTTACATTTGGTGGCATGTAAATAACAAATATTTTTCCATCATCGGTTTGTAAATCTTTGGCAGGCGGATGGCTTGGGGCATTATCCAATAACAGAATGGCAGTTCCGGGTAAACCTTTTTGTTTTAAAAATGTTTTCACCTGAAAATGTATATACGCGAATTTAGTTAATTCGAACATTTTCATATTGTATATTCGTTGACTTACCTGAGGAACAAAGCATCTATAAAATCAATTCTTAAAAATGTCCACAGTCATCCAAGCATTTTTTGAATAATCATAATCCAAAGGGAGAGTAAAGTTCTTAAAGCACCTAGGGTTTTTTGCTTTGCCTAATATGAGAGGTCTAACTTTATGTTCTCCAGATGCATTTGTGCAAGCGAGAAAAGTAAGTCGAGCCTTTTGAGTCTCCAAAACAAGCCAGTTTCAACTGCGTTATAAATTTGATCGTTTGTTAAATTCAGTTTACATATGACTGAACAAAGATATTGTTTAAATGGATCTACTAGCTCAGGGTTTGTAGATAATTTTTCACCAGATATCTTCAAAAATCTAATGCCGAATCTGCGTTTAAAATTTTGCAACCAACTATCGCTTGCAGAAAATGTTGATGTTTCCTTTAGAATTTCATTTAAGGATTTTGCTTTTATTTTTATAAGCTCACTAGTCACTGGAAGATTCCTTAACCTTCGTTTACAAAACCATTCATACAATTTTTTCTCCATCCTAGGGCTTTCTCCCGACTTTAACGTTTTTCTTTTAATAATACCAACCCATTTTGTTGTTACGCTTAGAATATTCGCTTTAATTTTTTTTAATTGCACAAACACTAGATTTAGCTATATCACACTTTTTTGCAAGGTGTGTAACACTCACTCCATTATCCAAATTCTTTATGATGTCTCTTTTTTCTGATAGTGTTAACACTTTTCGTTTCATATTTTCCAATTGGAAGCACTCAAGTCACTAAATATTTAATATCAAATGAGCAGGCCAGACACCAAAGGTAGCACGATAATCGCCCGGCAGTACTAATCAAACCTAAATACATTCAAATAACAAGAATATTTTCTAAGAGAAATCCCCTATTAGCACTGGGAAAGCACCGAAAATTGTTCATTTAATCGAGATTACTTCTGTTCACTCTATAGAACCTCTAATATTAAATTTCCACTGTTCACTATAGTGGATAGTTCATACAAAAGGGTGTTCACATTACCGAGCATCTACTGTATATATTTTTTCCAGATTTTTTACTCGACTACCAATATTGAAATACAAGAAGTATATTTTTTAGAGGTGGGTTTTTTTACTAACCCCAGCAGTGACACCTACCAAAAAATTGTATTTCATTAGTTAGCTATTACGTATTAAAATTATAGAAGTATCATATTGGTGGAACATAGTAAAAAAAAATATTTAATGTCGCCTTCGTCGGGGGCAGGTGCGTCTTGCTTGCTTGTGTAGTCAGAAGTCACAAACCAAAATGGATTTCAAGCAATTGTTCATTTTAATGGAAAATAGTTATTTGAAAAGTAATGTAATGATCGCACGAGACAATATTAATGATTTCAACTAAAATTTGTAAGGGTGAATTTCATTATCTTTACGACAAACTGAGAAATTATGCCGAGAAATTTTACGAATATGCTCGTATGTCTAAAAATACTTTCGACTATATTTTGTATAACATTAGACATAAATTAGAGCGGAAAACTTCTAACAATTCTATATTTACATCCATACTCAATTCAAACGAACCTCGCTTGTTAAAACGTAGAATGGCCCGCGCTTACAACGTGAACGACTAGTATGGTACTAAAATGTGGCGGGGTCCGTGAATTTGATCACGCATCGGCCGCGTGATCAAATTGAACGACTAAACATTGTTCTATAGGTTTGACTTTGCTCTGTCCGCGCCCGCGCTTTCAACGTGAATACTAACTGAAAATGACATAGTATTATTTACAGGTACACATCAATTGTCGTAAGTAGTATGCCATCTTACAGAAATAATGACAGATGAAGGTGTAAAACTTGAATACTTAAGGGATTATGAAAATATTATAAGGGTAGTCCGATCAAGACATAAAAATAGCAAAACTTATCGGTGCTATATTGAGTATAAACCAAATCTGAACATCTATAAGGGCATTGAAAGATACATGTGCGACTGTGCAAATGGCAATAGAACTGTAAGTTGTTGTGCGCACGTAGCTGCAATTATTTTTTATTCATCCCGCGGTGGTCATAAATCAAAAATTATGAAGCCAACCGAAATACTTCCTACCATATTTGATAAAACCGGCGTAATTACCACTATTGAGGAAGATAGTGACAATGATTAAGATTTGATTACAAATCACTAATTTCTTTTTAAATATAAATATTTTTAATGACTTACCAAAATACATGATTAAATATAATATGATGAGTAATATAATCTTTTTTTTCTATACGTTCCACCAATTCAAAACTCTTGTAATTTTAACATATACCTAGCTAATAGAAAACTACCTATATAAAATTTTTTTGGTAGGTGTCACTGCAGGGTTTAGTAAAAGAACCCACGCCTAAAAAATATACTTGTAATCGGGCAAAAAATCTGAAAAAAATATATAATTTGAAGCTTATTACTAGCTACTAACGGTATAAATCTTGTTGAGATATCTCAGGTAGTTTCTAAGAAATTCGATTTGAACATTAAGGGTTGTAACTTCGTTAATATTAGGGGTGTGTCAGACAGAGAATAATAAATTAAAGGCAAAATGTATTAAATTAGACGCTGGGGCACTTTTCAGTGGCTTATACGGTAATACACTTTTCAACAATGTTTGTTTCTGATTTTTGCTGAGAACTGATGATTTTGAAAGTTTTGATTTTTCATATACAAAATAAATTATCATGCACTCGTGATAATTTTCGTTCAATTTACACCTTATGGTGAATACTCCAGAATTTTTTCGAAATTTTTTGATTAGTACTTTTAGAGATAGAGGAGGCGGTAGCGGTCATTGGCAACTTTTTAAAAATAAGATAAAAAAAAGTTTTTTTTAGCATTATATCATATATATTTTTGAACTAGTGTTTTCATATTTCATTGACACCCCACTTGACGACCCTGCAAAAAAAAATTTTTTTACTTCTGTTTTTACCTCCCAAAACCCTCAAGTGAAAATTTAACTTTCAAAACTACACGGCTCTGACTGGGCCATTAATTTCTATTTTTGTGATAATTTTGAACTTTCTATGTAAAATAGTTTCAGAGAAAATCGGGTGTTACAGACAGGCAGAAAGACCGACACCGAATTGATTTCATAAGTGTGTGATGTCAAAATTTGTTTATAAAAGTAGAGGAAGGTAGCTAAACTTTACAAAGGAATTCTTGCTAAAGATACTACCATATAATCTAAAAGAGATTTATGATTTTCTCGTTACCTTTTGTTAATATTTAAATTTACCAATAAAACTACTTTTTGATATAGAATTTTTTTATGGACACAATATACGCACTATAGGAAATTTCTAAATCGTTATCAGAGTCGCATGCGGGTTAGTAGCGATTGATGTTGGTTTTGATTCGTTGCAAGTTGTACCAGGTGAGAATTACAGTCTTGAATAGTTTTCGTGTTGTGCCTACGAACTTTGGATAGGTTATTTATCTTCTCTATTTCAAAATCATTTTATCATTCGTTCAGTCATTTACAGTAAGACTTATATAACAAGTTACAGGTAAAAATAAATAAAATTAAACAAAATATGATTTCCATTTAATCTACTAGACAGAACAATGCTTTGTACAATTGATAAATATTATTCAAATGTATATAAATATATATATATATATATATATATATATATATATATATATATATATATATATATATATATATATATATATATATATATATTTACAACTATATTTCTCTGTTTGTGGAAATAGTAATTAAGCAACAATTACTGTCTCAATTATTTCACTTAGAAACGTCAAAAATTTAATTATTTCCGATTACGTTCCACCAATTCAAAACTCTTGTAATTTTAACATATACCTAGCTAATAGAAAACTTCCTATATAAAATTTTTTTGGTAGGTGTCACTGCAGGGTTTAGTAAAAGAACCTACGCCTAAAAAATATACTTGTAATCGGGCAAAAAATCTGAAAAAAATATATAATATGAAGCTTATTGCTAGCTACTAACGGTATAAATCTTGTTGAGATATCTCAGGTAGTTTCTAAGAAATTCGATTTGAACATTAAGGGTTGTAACTTCGTTAATATTAGGGGTGTGTGCATGTGTCAGACAGAGAACAATAAATGAAAGGCAAAATGTATTAAATTATACGCTGGGGCACTTTTCAGTGGCTTATACGGAAACACACTTTCAATATTCTACATTTCTACAAAACCAAGTATCAGAGTGGTCTTTTATGCAATTACTTACATCTAGTCGACATTACGTATACTTATATTATTGTAAGCAAATGATCTTTTGGATATACTTGGAAAAACCCTCTTGTTTCCTTCTTCCTTCATAGTATGAACTCAATAGAGAAAGAATGGCAACTATAAATTCTTCTTCATCATAATATGAAATTCATAAAAAAGAGTAATCTACCGAGATACCACCTATTTTCATTTCCTTAAAAGATTATTTCAACATCGAAAAAATCAAAATAAATATTTCGACTCTAACAAACAAATTAAAAAACGTACTCAAACGGCTTCATCCTTAGATAAATGGATATTAGAACACGAATGATTTATTCAGTTAAAGTTTTAGATATAGATACGCTGGAAAGAGGCAAAACTCTAAATATTTTCAGCTCAGAACTCTTTTATAAATATCTACTGCTTAGTTATGAGTATATTTTAACATATTTGGTCTTTCATTTCTTTTGACAAGAAAATAGTTTTAGTTTCACAGCTACTTTTAAACTTATCTAAAGTTGTTTCACAAGCTACTATAAAATTTTGAAAAGAGGTCAACCTTGTAATTTAAAAGGTAGAGCCCTGTACATATTTGAAAATTTATAAAGAATTATCTTTTCTCTCCGCTAAAATACGGAGAATTGCATTTTAAAATTTTAAATAAGTTAATGTATGCTAAGTGTGTTTTTTTAATGTTTTTTAAACCATTCTTTGGAATAACAATACTTATTGCTATAACTAGTATAACTTAATCTTAATACATGCAGTCACCTTGAAATTATAGTAGCTTGAAACGTTAGCGTAACATATTTCATACATATGAAAAGAGAAAATAATTATGATTTCTCAGAAATATATAGGAAATAATCAGTTACTGTACATTGGAAAATCTGGCACTTTGTTTTCGGTATAACCGCTTAACACAGGGAGATAAAAATGTTTCCATTAAAAACCTTCATTAAAGTATAACTTATCTATAAGATACCTAACTTAAAGTCAAAATTAGAATATATAAAAATATAGGCCTCAGATGATATCAGCTCGAGAAACTAAACGAGTCTCGTGGGTATAACATACCGTAGTGACTTGTAATCGGGTGCTTTATGAGGAGTATAAAAATGCAAGAGTTTTAGAATGAAAGAAATATCCTGCTTTTGTCGAGCTTTTTCTTACCTGTTTGTTAAAAATCAGCTAAGAAATAAAAATAGTAGGGTAAATCCTTTATTCGAGAAAAGAATTCACCTAAAGTATAAAAGTCCTAGTTTTCGCCTCTATTTTCTATTTAACTTTAGACCTTTAAAACAAATTTAACATTTGAAAGGTAATTAACTTATCAGCAGATTTAATCAACTAGAGCTCGTTTTAACATCTCTATTTATAGCTCTATCAAGATCTAGGTTAAAACGCAATTACTCAAAATAACATTTCATTAAAGGAGTTCGAGAATTGAACGATCTCTTGACAACAGATCAATATTAATTTCTGTTATTGGCAATGTCAACAAATTCTTGTAATTGGAAAACAAAACAAATGTATATATATATATATATATATATATATATATATATATATATATATATATATATATATATATATATATATATATATTTATGTATATCTATTTAAGGTCTAAAAATCTTTAAAACAAGGTAATTATTTTTACGGTCGAATCTTAAAATTTATCATGAGGTAGTTCTTGATTTTATATTCTTGTTGGCGTTAAATTAAACTTTTGACGTGATGGCTAATTATTTTTTTCACTGAAAAACGTGTTAAAAAAAAAGAAAACACTTTATCACTCATCGCAGAATAATGGACAATGTTCTCTCTTTATATTTGTTTCGTCCACTCTTGTGCACTACATTAATTTTAACGAAATTTTTAATTTCTGTTTCTTTCTTAAAAAGGCTTCCTGGTGTAAGTAAGTTGCCCGTTTTCGTCGAGACAATAAAAGTTGAACAAAGATAGAATATGAATAACTACCATGAATGAACACAACCGACATTTCGTCAATTAATACTTTAGATTTACACATTGTTCCGTAAAGTAATTGCTTTTAAAATAACAATTTTTGTTACGGATGTATAAAAGGATCAGTTACTTCACAAAACATACTCCAAATGAATTTTCAACAATGTTTGTTTCTCATCTTTGCTGAAAACTGATGATTTTGAAATTTTTGATTTTTCATATACAAAATAAATTATCATGCATTTTCGTTCAATCTACATCTTATGGAGAATATTCCAGAATTTTTTCGAAATTTTTTGATTAGTATTCTTAGAGATGGAGGAGGAGGTAGCGGTCATTGGCAACTTTTTAAAAATAAGATAAAAAAAAAGTTTGTGCGAGCATTATATCATATATATTTTTGAACTAGTGTTTTCATAATATTTCATTTGACACCCCACTCGACGACCCTGCAATTTTTTTTTTTAATTATGATTTTACCCTCCAAAACCTTCCAGTGAAAATTTTAGCTTTCAAAACTACACGACTCTAACTAGGCCATCAATTTCTATTTTCGTGATAAATTTAAACTTTCTATGTAAAATAGTTTCAGAGAAAATCGGGTGTTACAGACAGGCAGAAAGACCGACACCGAATTGATCTATAAGTGTGTGATGCCAAAATTGGTTTATAAAAGTAGAGGAAGGTAGCTAAACTTTACAAAGAAATTCTTGCTAAAGGTACTACCATATAATTTAAAAGAGATTTAGGATTTTCTCGTTACCTTTTGTTAATATTTAAATTTACCAATAAAACTACTTTTTGATATAGAATTTTTTTATGGACACGGTATACGTAGTATAGGAAATTCCTAAATCGTTATCAGAGTCGCGTGCGGGTTAGTGGCGATTGATGTTGGTTTTAATCCGTTGCAAGTTGTACCAGGTGAGAATCACAGTCTTGAACCGTTTTCGTGTTATGCCTACGAACTTTGGACAGGTTATTTATCTTCTCTATTTCAAAATCGTTTTATCATTCGTTCAGTTATTTACAGTAAGACTTATAAAACAAATTTCAGGCAAAAATAAATAAAATTAAACAAAATATGATTTCCGTTTAATCTACTAGACAGAACAATGCTTTGTACAATTGATAAATATTATTCAAATGTATATATAAATATATATATATATATATATATATATATATATATATATATATATATATATATATATATATATATATATATATATACGTATGTATGTATATATATCTATATATATATATATATATATATATATATATATATATATATATATATATATATATATACGTATGTATGTATGTATGCATGCATGCATGAATATTTTTACAACTATATTTCTCTATTTGTGGAAATAAAAATTAAGCAACAATTAGTGTCCCAATTACTTCACTTAGAAACGTCAAAAATTTAACTATTTCCAGATTACTCTAGTACAAGATTCATAACAATTTCGGGGCAATTATTGGTTTCTTTGTAATTATCTTGGGGCGAACGAAATATGAAACTAATAAAAGAAGCAAAATAAGTTAGAATAAATTATACTGTTTAAGCCGTTTATTAAAAAAAATGCCTTATTATCTTCAGGTGGAAATAATCGCAAAGTAGAATTTTATTTCAACCGCTAAATATCTTTATTGATTAGACAATAACTAGTTAGCAGTATTTTTTTAATATCTATTTGGTATTGTTTAATTGTTAATCATTAACTTTACTTTAAGATATTCACAAATTTAGTCACTTTCTTTCGATCAAACAATTTTTTTTTGGGCGCCGGCCGAGCGGAGTTTTTTATTTGAGGTTTGCTGATTTTTGTTATCGGTGGTGTTCCTTTTTTTAAATTCATTCTTTTGTTTATTGATAATTGAAATTTCCACAGTTTTCTTTTATAGTATTTTTTGTAGTATTGAGCATAAAGATTTCACAATTTTTTTTAAAGCTTTAGCTTTAAATCTCGAAGGAATATGGTAATCTATTTGGAACATTAAGTTTCTGAGTTATTTGCCTGTTTTTATTATCGATAATAATAGAAGCGTCTTTACTTGTGTTTGAGAGAAAGAATATTTATTTTCAACTGCCTTAAATAAATGTTCGGGAAAGAAGTTTTTGTCCACGTGCCAAATTCCAGCCGCTTTATCATCAATATGAGTTAACATAGCCAGTGTATGGAATGATGACAACACTCTCAGAAGGTTCTCTCTCCGATTCCCCAATTCAGAATTTTGTCTTATTCTTTTGAATATAAGCATTGGTGGCACAAACTATCCAGCCACACTAGCACAACAGAAGGCCTTTTTCTTTAAGATTGAGCCCATTTTTTTCGGTCTTTTTAATCTTAAAATTTTTGAGTTTTTTCTGAACGGTGGAAAATCCACTTTCATCAACGTTAAATATTTTTGTAGACGTTAATATGTTTTAATCTACGATTCTTTTAAATAAGGCTTGATTTGCCCTACTCTCATCTCTCAGCTCTTCTCGCCCGTTACCAAGAAATTATTTCTTTTTTTGCTTCTAAAATTTTATTTGCTTCTTTGTAAGTAGCCGCCGTTCAGGTGTGGGTTAATTTCGTAAATGCTCTGGTAAAATGCGGTTTTTCCCTTTTTCAATTTTTGAAAAATTTTCGAATTTAAGCGTCGTAAAGCTAACTCCTGAAAATAAAGTGTTACTTCTACTTGATAGAAATACAACGCTGGAAGCGTGAACATAGCGAAGGCTAATAGGATATAATTATGTTACAACTGCTAGGATTTATTACTCATGGCTTCAGCCATTGAACTTTTCTTTTTTTAGCAATTGAGCAATTATCATATTCAAGCAACAGAAGAATGATTGAGGATAAATCTAGGTCGTCAAGTAACATAATATCCAGTTGCAAGTTTGTTTGCAGAAGCTTACCAAAGAGCTGCTATTATTGGCATCATTGTAAACGGATGTAAAGCGGCTTGAGTTTGGCCCGTGGACAATAACGTCTTTCTCGAACATTTGTTTAAAGCAGCTGAAAAATATGAATGTTTTTTCTCTCAAACAAACTCATATAATGAACGTACATTGATCTTACTACGCTTCTATTATTATCAATGATAAAAACAATCAAATTACTCAGTAACCTAATGTCTCCAAATAGATTACTACATTTAAATAATGAACCGTCTCCTTCGGAATTTAAAGCTAAAGCTTTAAAAAAAATGGGAAATTTTTATGCTCAATACTACAAAAAATACTGTACAAAAACTGTGAAAATGACATCAAGTCCTTAAAAAAGGTATAGACATCAATAAGCAAAAGAAGGAAAAAAAAAGAAAGACCACCAATAACAAAAATCATACGATGTACCTAAGCCTCCCTTACAAACCTCAAGTAAAAAGCCACACTGAGCCGGAGCTCAAAAAAAAATTGTTTGTGTAGCCGCGGGCCGCGACGCCACGCTAACCATAAGAATCAGTTTATTTACTAGGCTGGTTAGGTCAACTTTATAATCATGCAAATAAAATTTTAGTGAATTATATGTGTTAAAATTTTTACTTATTACGAATAAAATATTTCAATATAAAACTCGTGTAATTCTTTTAAAAGGTAACAATTTTTAGGATAGTTTCTTATTATTAAATTTGTTTAGGAAGCCTGTTCAAATGTGTAGAAATGCGTGTAGCGACCTTACTTTCTAGTATAAGTTGTTTTCTTAAAAAACTTTTGCAGCTGGCCGAATTAAAAAATTACCTTAATTTTAATAAAAATAGCCAAAGTACCTTCACAAAAAACAAAAATAATAGTAGTCATTAAAGGATAAACATCCGGGAGTGACTGAAAGATTATGGGGTACATAAGGACTGGTGCGCCAACTATGCAGAACACTAGCAAGCCGCAAGACTATACAGTGGATGAACGTACTAAAAAGCACACTGTATCCCCTGAACTGAAAAACCGTAAACCAACCTCGTAAATTTTATTGAGTATTAACCGAGCTTTTTTAAATTTGACATTCTGGTTAACGCTCCGCGATATTATACAGTTAGTACACACCAGTGGCGACGTGAGAAAAATATTTGTGACGTCATTTCTTTAGAGTCAATTGTTTCCTTTATTATTGAGATCCGTTATTTAAGGTGAATTTTCTGCAATTGGTCTTGCTACAAGGAGGCGCCTGTTCAAATATATGCAGTGAATTTAATAACAGCCCATATATATAATGTCATAATTTCTAATACCAGTGGAATAGTCAGGTAGTATTATTTGGATCAAGTTTGTTACACGGCTAATTTGAGAAATACAATGGGGAACTTTATATGTTAGTGTGTGGAACTTTATTTTAAAGAGAGGATTTCTTTCATTTTTAACTTTTATGTACCTCATTTGATCAAAACAACATAATTTTTTTTATTCCACACATAATTAGATTCAAACAACTTCAGTAATGAAAAGAAAGAAATGAAACACTTTGCTGAATTTAAGACATTGTTTCTCTTTTAAGTTACTAATTAATTTCACTAAAAATCAGGTAATGGTAGTTTATCATTACAAAGGCCTTTGTTTTCTTGTCAATCTCCGAAGCTCTCTCAATTTACGAAATATTAAATTAGTATCCATGTCTAAACAATTGTTATGTATCTAAACTTTATTATTTTAGGTGTCATGCTATATTTGAACTATTAAGCAAAAGAAAATTATTAATTTTATTAAAGCCGTTTGTATCTTGTATATTTTTAAATTTTGTAAGTCGAACACACTTTCATATAACAAATTCTTTTAGCTGGCTGATTTGTTTCCGTTAGGTTTTAATTTAATTTTAAAAATATTCTGCTTAGATACTTCTAATACATAAATATTAGACATCAATTGATTTTTAGTGTTCGTAATGGTTATTTTTTGATTTATAAAATTAATTGGTTTAAAATAATATAGAGATTTTTTTAGTTTAATCGTATTTGAGGTTAAAGATATATATTGCGTTTTTTTTTTTAATAATTTCAGATCACCAAATCAAAGCAGTTATCGGAAAACGAGTGATGACGCCTTATGCAATGTTTTTTTTTCTAAATAGGTAAAATATAATCCACAGTGATTTTTTAATCTAACACTTTCAATTAACTTATATTTCTAAATGTGTTAAATTTTAACCTTTTCTTAGAAACTCTTATGTTATACATAGATACATTATGTTCAATAAGAAAATTTTGTTGTTAGCCAAATTAAAACTAAATTAATAAAAGAAAGAAACCTTTACTGTACTATATATCAAACTACAGCAATTGAAAAATTATTTCTTAAATATAATATCATCAATCGAAATGCCAACGTTTGCGTTCTTGGCACTTTTGTAAGCGAGTGGTAAAATATTGATCATTCCTTAGCTCGTCGTTGTCGTGATCGCTGCCATTTCTTGATAGATATTCGTTCAGCTGGAAAATCGCAATCATATTACATAATGTAATGGTATATGAAACATGATTTTTATTTAACAAAAACTGGTTAATCTTTGTGTTTTTTTATGTTATGTCGTTCCAGTCAAAGTATAAAAATTAATATTACGAGAGATCATTTTGAGTCACTGAACTAGCATGGAATTAATTTCTGAGTCATAAAATTAGTTTGTTGTAAAGCGTGAAATAAAAATAGAGAACTGTTTAATTTAATCTCTCGCAGCAATAGAGATTTAAAGGTAAATACTGCTCCTGTTAAAACAATCTCGGATCAGCAACTGCAAGCAATTATCGGAAACTAGGTGAAACCGCTTTATTCAGCAGTTTTTTTAAAGGATGAAATTGAATTCAAACATTTTTATTTAATCTAGAGGATTGAAGTAATTTCCATTTCTAATTTTAAATTGAACTATAACTCTTTTTAATGTTCCATACTTTGGTGTCTATCTGTCTGTCACATCCTATTTTCTACGACACTATTTGAAATAGAAGGGTGAAATTTGGCACAAATATAGGAATTGATGGCTCAATTACAACCGTATTCTTTTGAAAGTATCTTCAGGGGTTAGTTTTGGGGGTAAAACCTAAAGTGAAAGAAAAAATTACCATGTCATCAAATGGGGTGTCAAATGAAAGCTTGTGAAAACGCGAGTTCAAAAATATATATGATGTACTACTTATGTACAATTTTCTTTGTATTATCTCGAAAAATATTGATCAAAAATATTTGAAAAAATTCTGGAATAGTCTCCATAAGGTGTAGATTGGACGAAAATTGTCACGAGTGCATTACGTTTGTTATTTTGTCTGGTATAAAAAAACTATTTGACAGAGAAAATGGTGAAGGTATATTCCATTGAAAGTTGTGAATATAACCGAAACCAAGAGTTAAGAGTTTGGCTACCAACGAATAGATAGACAAATAATTTTATTTTATTTGTTTATAATTAAACAAATATTTAAGTAGGAAATATTTGTGTCAACTTTTTACTACCAATTCTAGATTGAGCTAGATTCATTTATTAGCTGTTAGGTAGCTAAAATGCTATAACTATTATTGGATCTTAAGATATATACATGTCAGAGATCTAATTACACCGTACGGAACACTAATTGCGCAAGTCCGACTTGCACTTGGTTATGCTACCTATTTTTTATATATTGCTTACTACAGTGTATCTGGGGTTTCATCTATATTAACATGTACTCGATGTTTTGACGTTCATGTTGTGATCTAGACGGACAATTACTTTTCTGCAAAAGTATGTTCATATGTACGTGTTTTTGTTCCATCCGATTACAAATCTTGTTTTCATGACTTTTAAGATGAGAGAGATGTAGTAAAATTATTCGGTTTTATCCTAATTAGTTGCTTAGTAATGTATGTCTGTTATTAGGATAGATTTTGTGTTTAGTTTTTTTGAGTATCATTGTCTTATTGGCCGGTAAATTTTGGAAAATATTTACAACTGAATAAATTAGATTGTATTATTTCCCTTGGTAAACGGATGTATTGTATTCGTGAAAAAATATCTTCCTAGATTTGCATATTTTCTCACGTTTTAGTATTTATAGATCATGGAAAATACATTTTCCTATTTTCTTCAGTCTCCCCATATATCGGTGAATTTTGAATCAAACTGGATATCGTCTTTAAACTTGATACATAAATTTTGAAGAATATCGCTTCAGGTGAAAGGCCTAAGAAGGGCAGGATCCTTTAATTATGTCATACTTTTAATATAATTTTGACAATTTATCCTGGCTTTTGGTTAAGACAATGGGGAAAATTTGTGCCCAGCTACTTGTAGTTAAAAGCATAGGGAGTTGAAAGGTATGGGGAGGCTAAAGAGTTTGTTTTGATATGTCCTGTTATATGTCCTTTTTATGGTTCTAGAAATCGAGTTCTGTAGTGTTTTCGGCTTTATAAAAAATAATTATTAGCATAATAGTAGATTAGTTTTCAACTGTACATATCGTTGAAATACTTCTGTTCAAACTTTTTGTTATTAATATCTCAACCCAATATACCTCTCATTTGTAAGTTGTATACTGGTATCAAATTTGTCTGTAGTGTAAGAAAGTTTAATTTAGTATGTATTCTAGAACTGCGTGATTTGCAGGGAAAGCATCGAGTAAATTATTTTGCATTTTTTCCTTTTCAAAAAATGCAATTTCTTGTTATAGTTTGCAACCTTATATTATTTATTGGTAAATATGATAGTTTTTTTCTCTTTCTCGAAGTCGAGTATTAGTTTCTTAGTTTTTTTTTTAAGTAAACCAAATGTAATCTAAAGCAAAAAACAAACAATACTAGAGAGTTTTGAAAGGTTATTAGTCCGACTTTGTTGTTCACTATCCCACAAATACTATATCCCGTAACATAAAAGAGGAATAATTTTTTTTTCTTTCTTTTTCATAACGAACAAAAGAGGAATAATTTAGTCGCGCTCAATCAATTTCCTTGCCAGCCAATTAGCAAAGAACGCTGATTGATGCGATCTCATTTATTTTCGGTTGATTGCCTGAATTTTGATGATCTAAGATAATTTTAATGGGAATACTTTCATCTTCATCAGATTCCATTCTTATTTCAATCATTAAGCGATGTGTCGTTTAACTGATACTGATAATAGAAAGAAGTTAGAAAATATGGTAATTTATATAAACTATTAGGTTAAGACATATCTACAGATACACGATATTTTATCGCAAAAGTAAGTAAATGTATTCAGTTTGTAAAGTAATCGTTATTAATTTGGATATTTAGAAATTTATTAATAAATGTTGGTGTAGGTAAATACTGAATAAAATGTTTAATTTTAGGTAAAAATTATTCTTACCTTTAATAATTATGTGATTTCATTAATATGCTATTTCGAAGAAATCCAGAATTACGTAATAGTTTTTTTTGTAACTTTTGTCTTACCGAAATCTGACTACAAGACCTGTCAGTGTAAGAAGTCTCCCTAACTGCAACTCCAATTTTAACTACTTAAATGATAGATCTTTTTCTCTTGTTTGTTCCCAATCAAGATTAACTAACATTACAGATCCCTATATATATATATATATATATATATATATATATATATATATATATATATATATATATATATATATATATATATATATATATATATATATATATATATATATATATATATATATATATATATATATATATATATATATATATATATATATATATATATATATATATATATATATATATATATATATATATATATACATATACATATATATACATATACATATATATATATATATATATATATATATATATATATATATATATATATATATATATATATACATATACATATATATATATATATATATATATATATATATATATACATATATATATATATATATATATATATATATATATATATATATCTATATATATATATATATGTATATATATATATATATATATATATATATATATATATGTATATATATATATATATATATATATATATATATATATATATATATATATATATATATACATATATGTATATATATACATATATATATATATATATATATATATATATATATATATATATATATATATATATATATATATATATATATATATATATATATATATATATATATATATATATATATATATATATATATATATATATATATATATATATATATATATATATATATATATATATATATATATATATATATATATATATATATATATATATATATATATATATATATATAGTAAAACACCTCCATTGCCAGACAGACTTCCTTAAAACTATATTCACATATGCATATAATTGTTACAGAGAACTGTTACAATTTAAAATATTAGACGCATTTTATGATTAAAGTAATGTAATAAGCACAAATTTGGATTTTTAGAAATTTTTATCAATTCCTTTGTTTTAGGATTTGGAAATATGAATAAGGTATTATTTGTAATTTTTCAAAACAAAAATTACTCAGTTCTCCAAGCCCGTTTTAATACAAAGAAAAAATTTTCGAACATTAAGATTATTTTACATGTGAGATTAGGTTATGCTAATATACAGAGGAAGAAGAAACCGTCGTCATATTTCCAAGAAAATTGTTTCTCATAATTATATTAAAATATAGTTAAAAATGTCCTCTAAGTGCTAGCACATAAAACGGGTCATTTAAGTGCTGCTAGGTGATTATAGCATCTGATTGTGGTAATGATAGTAAAATTATATGGGCAGAAATATACTTAATATAGTTCGTCAGCCTAACTGAATCTTGGACACTGATTAAATACATTATTATTACTATCCTTTAGTTTTTAACCTTTTAAGGTCGAAATTGAGACAATTGTTTTTTTTTTTTTATATTTGGAAAACTTTATTGATCCATTTTGTTCTATGACCTTCTGCCATTTTGCTGGCAACATCGTAACCCCGTTACTGTAGAACTTCTGTGGTTTCTCGGCAAAAAACTGTGCCAAGTGGGTTTCACAGGCCTCTTTTGAAACTAACTTAATATTATTCAGGGAGATCTACAGAGACCGAAACAAATGGTAGTCTGATGGTGCAGAATCTGCGCTATACGGTGGATGCATTCAAAATTTCCTATCCAAGCTCTCTCAATTTTTGTCGAGTCATCAAAGACGTGTGTGGTCTGGCGTTGCCATGGCGAAAGATGATTCCCTTTCTGTTGTCTTTCTTAACGTTGACATTTTGACATATTATACCACTACTTCTTCTTCTAAAGGTGCCTTTCCGTTTCGGATGTTGGCGATCAAAAGAGCTATTTTGACTTTATAGCCAGTCGCACGAAAAAGGTTTGTGGTTGTTAAGGAAAACCACACTCTCAGGTTCTGGAGCCAAGAATTTCGTCGTCGTCCTGGACCTCTCTTGCCATACACTTTTCCCTGGAGTATCAGTTGTTGTAGGCCATAGTGCTGTTCGTTCCTCATTATGTGGCCCAGGTATTCAAGTTTTCGCCGCTTTACACTAAAAGATAATTCACATTGCTTATCCATTCTTCTTAGAACTTCTACGTTTGTTACTCTGTCCACCCAGGGAATTCTCAGTATTCGACGATAACACCACATCTCGAAGGCCTCAAGTCTCCTCATGGTGACGTCGGTCAAGGTCCAAGATTCGACTCCGTGCATGAGCACTGAGAAGACATAGCATCGAAGTAATCGAACCTCAGTATTAAGTAGTATGTCTCGACTCTTGACGATTTTGTTCATCTTAATGAATGAAGTTCTTGCCATCTCGATGCGTCGCTTTATTTCGACTGAGTGATCTCACCGATCATTTAAGGTGGTGCCTAGATAAGTGAAGCCACTGACTCTTTCTACTGGTTGCTGCTCAACCATTAATTCTTGGGTTGGTACCTGGTTTTTACTAATAACCATGTACTTAGTTTTCTTGATGTTAAACTCGAGACCAAGGAGTTGACTTTTTTCCAACAGACTTGAAACAAGAGACTGCAAACCCTCTAGACTGTCTGCAAACATAATCGTATCATCCGCGTATCTTATATTATTTAGACGTTCTCCGTTCACCAGAATTCCTTCATCAATCTCCTCCAATGCCGTTCTTATGATTTCTTCTGAATAAATATTGAAAAGGAGAGGCGACAGGATACAGCCTTGGCGCACTCCACGCTGAATTGCAACATCCTCTGTGTATTGTCCCATCTATTTTAATGGTAGCTGTCTGATTATAGTAGATGTTATTTATAACTCTTATGTCTTTATCGTCGAGGTCAATAGACTTTCGTATTGAGAGCAGTTTGTCATGTTTAACTCTATCGAAAGCTTTCCGGTAGTCTATGAAGCAAACGTACACGTCACAGTTAACATCTCTACAGCGTTGAAACAAGACCTGAACAGCAAAAAGAGCATCTCGAATACCCAGCGCATTCCGGAAACCGAATTGACTACGGGATATGTGGGTCTCACATTTTTTGTATATTCTGTTGTGGATAATCTTAAGAAAAGTTTTGAGAAGGTGAATCATGAGACTAATGATTCTAAAATCCTCGCATTTCTTCGCGCCAGGTTTCTTTGGTAGAGTTATTTTTTTTTTTTTATTTTTTTTTTATGGGTCTAGCACACGTGCTGCAGGGAAGTCCCTAAAGCGCTCCAGGAGCGGCACGAGTGCGGAAAAAAGCGATTCACGTTGTTCTTGAATCGCTGTAAATTGTACTCGGTGAGAAACACAGCGCTGGGCAAATTATTCCAAAGGGATGACGTTCTCCATATAAAAGATTGCTTGAAAAGCGTTGTACGCGGAGTAACAAGCTGAACCTCATACGGATGCGAAGCACCAGCGCGACGTGTATTTCTAACATGCACCGCTTTGGGAGGAATTAAGCGGGCTACATCCTTCGAACACTTTCCATGAAAATACTTGTAGAACAGACTCAAGTCGCCAACCGTTCTTCGATGTTCCAGCGAATCAAGGCCGCCGGTCAATTCCGGGTCCCCAATCAGACGGACCGCTCTTCTCTGAACAGAATCCAACAAATGCAGTGTATGTTTGGGAGCGGAGCCCCAAACGTGGGAGCAGTATTCCATAGTTGGTCGAATTTGGGCTTTGTAAAGAATTAACAGTTGCTGTGGGGTGTAAAGCTTTCTGGTTCTAAATAATATTCCCAACTTTTGAGAAGCTCTCCTTGCTATGCCTGCAACATGTTCATGCCAAGACATATTTGCTCCCAAACTAACGCCCAACAAATTGAGCGACGATGCTAGGGGAATGGAGTGCCCCGACATAACTATGTCGGGTTCAGCAACGTTAACTTTTTTAGAAGAAACTGCCGCTTGGGTTTTTGTAGCGTTAAATTCCACTTGGTTACTGTCACACCAAGATAGAATTTCTTCCAGGTCTTTGTTAAGTTGAACGACCTCCTGCTGTCTGCGGATACTCGCCTGAGCAGCCGATGTCCGAGCGTTCAAGGTGAATGAAGAGACAAGCGTACTGTCATCTGCAAAGCTATAGACTGGATTCCCGGTCTTTTCCAGCAGATCGTTAATGTAAATGAGAAAGAGAGTAGGAGACAGTATGGAGCCCTGGGGCACACCGGCGTTGATAGTGAGGGTGTTAGAAAGAAATCCGTCGACCGCCACTCGTAAAGAACGCTCTGTGAGGAAACATGAGAGCCACAAACAGAACCTTTCAGACATACCGTAAGAGCGTAACTTAGCCAACAGTCCATCGTGCCAAACACGGTCGAATGCCTTGGATATGTCAAGAGCAACCGCTCGAGATTCTCCAAAGTATTCAATTGCGTTGTTCCAAACATGTGTTACATAAGTCAGAAGATCTCCTGTTGATCTATGTTTACGAAAACCATATTGGTGATCGCTAATAATATTGAATCGTTCAAGATATTTTAGAAGATGCTCATTGATATCCTTTTCCATGACTTTCGATATTATTGAAAGCAGTGCGACTGGTCGGTAGTTATTTGGCAAGGTCTTCTTACCTTTTTTAGGTATCGGCTGAACCGTGGCACATTTCCAGCAGGACGGAAATATTCCCTTTCTGTAGGATAGGTTAAAAAGTCTACAGAAAACTGGTGTTAGCTCCCTTGCACAGTTTTTGAGAACTATGGCAGGTATTCCGTCAGCGCCAGAAGCCTTCTTGGTGTCTAGCTTCATTAAAATACGCTTTATGATGCGCTGTCTGAAGACAACATCGGGCATCCTTGACTGCAATATGGGAACAGTAGGTGGTGTTTTTCCTTGGAAATCGACAGTAGAATGTAAAGCAAAGAGTTCAGCCAACAAGTTCGCTCTCTCAACAGGTGTGGTTGCAATGGAATTATCTAGCCGTGTGAGTGGTGGTATGGTCGATTTGGTAAAATTTTGACTAACTGCCTTAGCGACTGCCCAAAAGGACCTGGAATTGTTGGGACAAGCGAGAAGTTTGTTTCTAATTCGTTGATTGTGTGCCTCCTTGGTTTCGTCGATAATTCCCTTGCATCTGTTCCGGGCATGAACAAAGATGTTACGATTTACGGTGTTAGGATTTTCACGCCATTGTCGATAGGCAATATGTTTAGAAGCAACAGCTTCTTTGCATTTTCGATCGAACCAAGGCTTGCCGTTGGAGGAGCATTTCTTCGAAAAAGGGATGTAAGCTTCCATACCAGCCAAAATAACATCGGAGACCTCCCTGGCGCAGTCAGATGGGTTATCGGATCGAAAACAAATGTCCATCGAAGGGAAAGTTCGAAAGTATTCCATAAGATCTTCCCATTTAGCAGATTTGTAGTGCCAAATCTTGCGCGGCCTAGGCGCCTCTCTGTCACTGATTGGCGGGATACTCGATGTCGAAAGCAGTTTATGGTCGGAAAAACCTAACGGCGGATTTACGGTAACCGTGTAAATCTCCGGATTGGTGGTTAAAAACAGATCAAGAAGACTGGCGAACTCCCCGTCTCGATCAGGGATCCGTGTTGGTTCGTCAATAAGCTGAGTTAAGTCATAACTGATTGAGAATGATTCAGCTTCACGACCTTGTTCGTCGGTAGTATTGGAATATTTAAGCCAGTTGATATTGTGGACATTAAAGTCGCCCAGGATGGCAATTTCGGCACTAGGATAGTTACTTTGTAAATGATCGATGGTGTCTGCAAGAGAAGCGAAAAGTGTTCGAAAATTGGTATCACTTGGTGGTCGATATAGGATACAGATGAACCTTGTGGTTTGTTGAGTCGTTATTTTTAACCACATAACATCAAAGTTTGGGGGCTCCAGAGCTTCTTCTCGTTGACAAGAGAGGTCGCTTCTGACAAAAAGACAGATTCCAAAGTTACGCCTAAAATATAAAAGTAGATTTTAGCCAGCTTCGAGGAATATTTCCAGATTCATATATATCATTGAACAATGACGTAAGCCATTCTATTCCTGCGTCATTCATAAGTTTAAGAAATTCTGCATAGAAATTATCTGGACCAGTTGATTTTCCGTTTTTTTCAATCTCCTGATTGCAGCTCTCACTTCATCGGTTCTAATTCTAGGTCCTGTTTTACAATCTGTTATAGCAAAGGTTTGTCGGTCATCGCTGAAAGATATCTTAGCCAAACATTCCTTAATTCATCTGCATCTATTATTGGATGGTTATGTTAATCAGTAAGCTGTCCAGCCATTTTAGGTCTGTGCAACCCAGCAATCTCCTTTACCTTTTTATGTAAGTTGAAAGAATCATAGTTTTTTTCAAACGTCTCTATGTCGGTACATTATTCTTCAAACCACTTATTCTTGGCAACTCTGGCTTTCTTGATCTCCTTATCTATTTGCATATATTTTTGTGCTGTTTTTGTTCTTGTACTTTCTACGATCATCCAGCATAATGAGTATATCGTCAGTCATCCATTGTTTTTTCTTGGTTTTTGTTGGGCATAGGTGTTCATCAAGGATTTTCTGATTAATTTCTTGCAATTTTTCCACCTCTTCATCAACATTAGTCCACTCCCCTTTTGTATCAACCAATTCCCCAATATGTTGTTGTACTACTTGTTTAAGTTGTTCATTTTTCAGCTTTCTCAGATCATATTTTATTGTTTTCTGACATTGAATTCTTTTTAATTTCAGAGTGACCATGCCAACTAGGGGATTATGATCTAATTTAATGTCAGCGCCTGGGTATGTTTTCACAGATATTATTGAGTTCCTATACCTCTTGTTGATCATGATATAGTCAATCTGGTTTCTTATGACTTTACTTGGTGAGTCTTGTGGCGATTTCCAAGTGTAAAGGCGCCGCGCTGGTAATTTAAAAAAGGTATTGGTAAGGACTAGATCCTCTTCCATTGCAAAGATGTTCAGACGGTCACCTCTCTCATTACGCTCACCCAGTCCGAAGGGTCCCACGAGATCTCCGCTTCTTCCTTTACCTATTTTAGCATTAAAGTCGCCCATAACTAGTATCAGTTCGTTTCTGTTGAGTTTTCCAAGAACATTGGTCAACTCATTATAGAACAATTCGATTTCCTCATCTGATTTATCCGCAGTTGAAGCATATACCTGGATTATATTTGTCTTAATGGGCCCTGTATTAATTTGAATCAGTAGCATTCTTTCCGATATGGGGACAAAGTTTTTATTACATGTTTAGCAATATTTGCTTTCATAATCATGCCAACGCCGTGAATGTGTTGACTGTTGGTATTTCCCGAATAGTATATTTGATGTTGCTTGATTCGACAACTTCCAGAATCCGTCCAGCGCATCTTACTAATACCCATAATGTCTATGGATAATCTTTCCATCTCTAGTATTGCATTATGAATTCTGCCGGCCTCATACATGGTTTTAACATTCCACGTACAGATTTTAATTGGATTATATTTATTTAGCTTAAAGCAGGCTTTATTTGATATGTCACAGGGTCTGTTTGAGAAATTCCTCCCTTGCCGGCTCTTGGCCTCCGACAACCATGAGCTGTAGTAGTAGTATCAATGTAACTCGTAGCCATTTTTGATTATACTAGTGAAATTCATTTGAATCTTTAATGTAGTGGTTTCACCTTGCCTTCTACATTCTAATGCCGTTGACTATTTAACTAGTTCCTGCGCCTTCGGGGCCAATTTCTCAACCTCAGGACAATAGAGTGCCCTTACACGTATTTGTTCCTCAGTAACATTACATGGTCTTAAAATCTAGGAAAAAATGAATGTTACATTTACCCCCCTTCCAAAAAGAAATAGACTACACTAGTCTATTAAACTTAGGCTACTTATGAAAAGGTACAAAGTGGTACACTATCACTTAATACTAAGGTCAGAACTTAAAACAAAAGTACAAACTTCGGACCTTACTACTAGACTTAATTCAATTAAGCACTAATATTAAGTACAATGAAAACCAAATGAAAATCTTTGCATGATCACAAGAATCTTATAACTAGACTTAACTTAATTAGACACTAAGGTTAAGTACATCAAAAAGCAAATAAAAATCCTTGCATGAACATAAGAAATACCTTTCCAAAATAACAATCGCGGTCTTTTTATATAAAAGAAATCAGCTCTGTTATTGTTACCAAAACAAAAAAAAAATATAACTTTGTCTAGACTCTTGTCTAAATCAAAAAAAGTGAACTGAAATAAAATATGAACACCCCCCTTAAAATATTTTAAGGATTGTCTGAAAATTTTCTATTTCAGCAAAAGAAATTTATAAAAATTCTTAAATAAAGAAAAAAAATAAAAAAATGATTCTAGTGCAAACACTTACACTAAAAAGAAAAAGTCTTGTCAGACCATTTAGCACTAGGCCAAAAAAAAAATATCTGGATAAATATCCAGACAAACGCTCGGGAAAAATCGCCATCCATGCTCTAGCTCATCGCTAAGAGAACATTCTAAATCTAGTATCACTACTAGTCGCACTCGGAAAATAATCGCACTTTAACGCTCAATGTCGACGTCCTAAGACATCTAGACATGCTAAAATCGCTAGGGAAAACGCTCTGGTTGATCGCCAGAAAACACGTCAGCTTATCGCCAACAAAACACTCTGGTATATCGCCAGAAAAAAACTCGGCTCCTCGCCAAGAAAACACTCTGGTATATCGCCAGAAAAAACTCGGCTCCTCGCCAAGAAAACACTCTGGTATATCGCCAGAAAAAAGCCTCGGCTCCTCGCCAAGAAAACACTCTGTAAATAGTCCTCGACTACACAAAGTCTGCGTTCTAAAAGAACAATCTCGCCATTAACATAGTGAGCAGCTATAAAAGCTAACAATACCACTATAGGCACAGTGAATAGCTATAAAAGCTAAAATTCACTCTAAACACAGTGAATAGCTATAAAAGCTAAAATTCACCAAACTGAATGATCCTGCTTCACAAAGCAATGTTCACTAAGAACAGAATGATTAGTCTGCGCACAACTAACATTCAAGGAAACATTCCCAACTTAACTATATGAGACAGCAAGTCTCGAAATAGGACCTCCCTAAAGTCATAATCCTAAATATAGGAGTCCATAAGCAAAACGACTCGAAATCTCGCATTTTGAGCACATGCCCTCAGGCAACCAACATACACCGAAATATATACAGAAATATGTACAGAAATATATACAGAAATACATACAGGAGTTCAAATCCCAAACTCTTGGTTATGATAACTCCATACTGAGCTTGGTGAAAGCTCTTAGCAAAAGCTTATCAAATCTTCGGCACATCGCACCAAAGTGACAAATCTGCCTAGAAACATGAGCCGGAAAAAAAAACGCCCTCCGTCATTCTTCAGGGTGGCTACACAGAGATATAAAACTTAACCAGCATTGCGCTTCTCCAAGTTGCATGAAGAACCCTCGTGTACTGGTCTCGCCCTAGAACAACAACGAAAAACATTCAATCCATCCCACATAACAGGAGACAAACACCTCACCACGATATACTGAATGGTGGAGACAATAAAATACAGAATTGGTGACCCTGGTGTCCACCAACAAAAGGGAGTAGATTATAGCATCCACTAAACTGAAACGGTGTCTACCACACCACCATAAGTCAAAAAAAAATTTAATCAATAGGGTGTTCCGAAACACACTACTGCCAACAGCCTGTCACCACTAATAGGCTACTTGGAGCTGAGGTCGACTACAGTAGCTAGGCTCTCCTTTGGTTCAAATAGAAATAACCATTGGGTAACAAAACCCCTAAAGGTCCCAAAGGTCAAACGTTCACCCCCCATAGACTACCCTTCCAATCAGTCTGTTCCTCAGGAAGACTAACTCCCTGCCAAACGTCGTAACGGCATCTGTTAGCACCCGGTGCATCACAGCCTGTAAAAACAGATAACTCATGGGATACAACCAAAAAGGTTTATAAGGTTAACTTAACCAAGCTTCTAACGGAAATTTCCAAAAAACGAAAATGAGCTTAAAAAGCTACATGAAGTAAAAATTTCTCTATTTTTCGGTGGCAACGCAACAAAACTGTTGAAGACGACAAGAACTTTTCCAGCTTAATCAGAAACAAGAAGAAAACATCGTTGACAGCTAAAATATTCGATCATGGTGTTAATCGTCTTCCTAGACAATAGCCTCTAGAAGAAACTGCTACAGGTATCAGGCATAACCGTTTTCTGTCAGCCCAAACTCCTAGATTACCTCTTGGAAATCTAAAAATTCGGTTAGGAATCTTCCTTCACTGCGCTTAGCCTCTCTTGACAAGGTTCTCATCTCGGTATCAGATTTTGATCATTTCTTTGTGAAACGACTGTCTTAGTCTGCTCTCATCTCTTGTAAATGATCAGCCTTTAGTTCTCCTGCAGAACTTCAATTTTCTATCAATCTGATAGTAAACCGAAAAAACTCAACATACGCCTATGAGTCCATGCAAAAAAATTTAAAAAAAAATTAGTGACTCAGTTTGTCAATTCAGAAGAAGATCTAAATCAAAATAATCCAAGTCTTAGACTTACTGGATAAACCAAACTCAATTTACTCTTAATTGCACCCAACATATACCACTAAGGTAATAGAAATACACCCACTCGGGTAACAAACTTTGAAATTGCTCATAGAAATTTTGACTCTACATCACACTACACGAGCTACATCTTGCGCTTGTCCTAACTCAAGATCACCTTGGATTGCCTCTAATCAAAAATTTCGCTTCCAAGTGTCAAGAACTGGATATTATTTGGGGTCATAAGCAAATCAAATCCCGCGACCACCGACATACCAGTCTTATGATATATCCTGAGTGTGACTCCTTCGCAAGCTCGCAAAAACTGAGTCGATGCTAAACATCAACCACAATCAACCTAAGTTTGGGATATGGCCAATACCCAAAACCTTAGCATTAAACAATAAAAGTAAGCTATTCTCTGCTCAACTTTTATAACAGTCAAAAAAAACGAGGTCGTCACCTCTACAGAGCAACATCAAAAAAAATTTAAGCAATTAAGATAATGTAAATATAAATTATTCTTCTTCTGACAAACTTTCACTAGGGCTAGGTCCATTGAATGGTTTTAAGTCTTTAATATGCCATCGTCCTATTTTAGTCCCATCTAAATTAACTAAACCATAAACTAAATCTGAAATCTTTTCTCTAATCACGCAATGCACATACTTAGGTACCAACTTAGATGTGAATTTATCTGCTGCACTGGAAAGAATTTTATTTTTTCGCCAAACGTGATCACCTATATTAAAGGCAAAATCCCTTTTTCTAAGGTTGTAAGACTTACTGTTCCGTTCATAAGCCTTATGTATCCTACTACGCACGTCGGTGAAAATATCTTTTAAACCCTTTAAGTTTTCGGCGTACGGACCCCTGTTACCCGGAATTATGTCGCTGTCAACATTGACATCCAAATCTAAGTTTTTATAATACGATCCAGATAGAGGTATATGTCTGCCGTAAACTAAGAAAGACGGTGTGAACCCTGTTACTTCGTGTCTTGCGGTATTTATTGCTTGTTGGATTTTGGAAATATTGCCATCCCAAGTGTCATGTGAATCCACGTAACTTCTTAAAGCGGTCCCAATTGTTCGGTTATTACGTTCGACAAAATTACATTGTGGAGAGTACACGGGATTAAAACGGATATTAAAACCATAAGTTTCACTTAGGCTCTTAAAACTTTTAGAGGTAAACTGAGTACCGTTATCGCATATCAAGAGCGATGGAACACCGTGGATTAGAAAGACATTATTTTCCAAAATTCTCTCTATATATCCAGCTTTAGAGCTTTTCAAAGGAAATAGCATGGTATACTTTGTAAACCAGCAAGAAACCACGAGAAGCCATTTATTTCCCTTTTTTGAACGTGGGAATGGGCCTACTAGATCAGCTGCTATGACTTGAAAAGGGTAATTAACCGTTTTTCTCTCTTTTCCCATCAGTCCCATAGGTAGTGCATTTGGAGATTTCTGCGCTCCACATACTTCACAAGTCCTCACAAACTTTAAGATATCAAAACGCATTTTTGGCCAATAATACTGTTCCTGAACCCTGTGAAGAGTCTTATAAAAACCAAAATGACCAGAAGTAGGAGGAGTGTGACACATGTCTATAACTTCCTCTCTCTGTGGTTTAGGAACTAGTATTTTCCACTCAGGTACATTAACTTTTAAAGGCAACTGGTTTGGGATAAATTTGTACACGAAATCATTTTCCACCTTCCACTGCGGAAAATTTTGAGGAAATTCCTTAATTTGCTGCCGTAAATTATCGTACCATGGATCAATGCGATCTATATCAACTGTATCGATCCTTACGCCAATCTGTGCATTAAGACTGTTTTCGTCCGCTGTATGATCTGGGATTCTTGACAAAGCGTCAGGAAAATAACATTGTGGACTCCTTTTCTATGAATTAAATTAAATGTATGTTGTCTCAGCCTAATCGCCCAACGCGCTAGTTTGCCACTAGGGTTTTTAATAGAATTAAACCACAATAAACTATAATGATCTGTTATGACCGTGAAAGGAACACCTTCTATGTAAGGTCGAAACTTTTCGATGTTAAAGAGTACTGCTAAACATTCTTTTTCAACAACCGAATAGTTACGTTCAGCCTTTGATAAAGTTCTACTGGCATACGCTATCACTCTTTCCTCACCATTGATTTTCTGTGTTAGGACGCCCCCTAAACCGGTATTAGAAGCATCACTAGAAATATAAAACTGTTGGGAAAAATCTGGTTGGGATAAAATGGACCTGAAACCAATAGCTCTTTAATCTTTATAAAAGATCTTTCTGCTGCGTTTGTCCAATCTATCGATTGTCCTTTTTTTCGTCCTTTCAAAAGATCATTAATAGGTGACAACAAGTAGAAAAATTCTCAATAAAACGTCTATACCATGAACACATTCCTACGAAACGCTTAACTTCCGTAGTATTAGTAGGTCTCGCATAATTAACCATGCTTGCTACTTTATCCGGATCGGTACGCAAGGAATTTGAGCCTACTATATAGCCTAAAAACTTTAGAGAAGTTTTGAAAAAATCACATTTGCTCAAATTTATCGTCAGTCCGGCCTCTTTCAATTTATCTTTTACTTCCTTAAGTAAGCGAATATGCGATTCGAAGTCTTCCGATGTTACTAAAATATCATCGAGATAGGTAAAAATATGCGGCTCATATTTCGGACCAAATATAGCGTCCACTAAACGTTGCTGAGTTTGAGCAGCGTTCTTTAGACCAAACGGCATAGTGACGAACTGAAATAGACCTCGGCCTACTACTGCAAAAGCGGTCTTTTCCTTAGAGGATTTGTCTAAAGGAATTTGCCAGAAAGCCTTTCTAAGATCTATCGAAGATACATACTTAGCATTCCTGAGTGATGTCAAAATTCTGTCGATGTTCGGTAATGGGTAGTTATCAAATTTGCTGACCTCGTTGAGCTTTCTTCCGTCAAAGCACAGACGATACTGTCCATCGACCTTTTTCACCAATAAGATTGGAGAACACCAGGGACTGTTTGATTCTTCAATCACTCCGAGTTTCAACATTTCGTCTAACTCTTTATTTAATACTTTTGACATATAAGGAGACATGGCGAAGGGCCTTGTCTTTACAGGACTGGCATCAGCCGTATCTATAGACATGTTGATTTTATTCGTTCGGCCTAACCTATCTTTACTACTTATTTCATTGAAAGAGCTTATTACTTTTTCTGCTTTTAAGCGTTCCGTCCGCGAGAGATCATCTAGGGTACATAGACGCGAGAAAAGGTTTTCTAAAGAACTTTCTGAATAACAATCTTTAAAACTTGTTTGAGAGTTGACTTCTAGGGACTGTGGATACCACGAATTATTTTTAAAATTTACTAGAATTCCGAATTTTTGTGCAAAATCACATCCTAAAACCAAAGTATGTGATAGAGAAGGTACTACTAGAGCAGAGATTACTAAACAATGACCTTTGCAGACTAGCGGCAACTCAACCGTACCTAAAACTTTTAGACGGCTTCTTGACATGGCATATTTTTATACTTAAACGACTTAAAATTTTAATACCATTCTGACCTACAACGGAGGCATTTGCACCAGAGTCAAATAAAGCCGAGAAATGGGCACCTAATAGATTTATCTTGATATGCGGTCTGTTATCTAAATATTTATGCACGAATAAAGGAGACATGTGACCATTTGGAGAAGCAGGAGTTTTAACTTGAGAAGGAGAATTTTTATTAGACTTAAAAAAATCAGAAACTTTTTGTAACCATTTAGTCCAATCTGATCTATTGGAATATTTTTGTCCATCCGTGTTTCTAGAACGTTTTGGATTAGGGGCTTTTTTGTGGGACTTAGGGTATCCGCCTCGGTAATATACCGTCCTTACTCGTTTTTTGTACATTTGGGGCATGATGTTAGTCTCACACCAGTTGTTCCACATTTGAAACAAAATACCCTCTTCGGTGCTGTACAATTTTGGTAAGTGTGATTTGGACCTGTGCAATTCCAACACGTGAAAATTGCCTTAGGTGAAACCGGCTTGTCGTTCACTTTAGCTGCAGTGTCGCTAATTTTTGAGTCATTATCTTTTCTTTTACCCGTTTTCTGGTTACTCCTAGGGTTCCGATTTACATTCCCAACCTTATTTGTCGAGACTCCACTCCGGCCATTTGGATTATACTCTACTTGGTGTATATTAGTTTCGCCTTTTGGTCTGCTCTTTTCCAACAAATAATCGGACTCTTCAAGTTTTCTACATAACCCGGCGAGTTCGGCTACCGAATTAATATCTAGTAGAGCTAACCGATTGACTAAACTAGGCAGAATATTCCTCCGTATAAATTTAACTTTGGTACTTTCCAAAGGCTTGATGGACAACCTACTAAATAAAGATTCCATGTGGGCAATAAAAATCACAGTGGACTCATTCTTCTTTTGTCGCCTCCTCTTTATTTCCGACCACAATTCTTCATCATCATCACAGTGCAAGAAGTCCTTCTTTAGCCTATCTACCAAGGAATGCCAGTCGTTAACACTTGATTTTATGCTTCTAAACCAAATGAAGGCATCGCCAGTGAAAAATTCAACAGCAGAGCTGAAAAGTTCATCTTCCGATACTTTCCTAGCTTGTGCTATTTCAGTCAGCCTCTCCAAAAAAGGATAGAGTCTCTTTGAGTCTCCATTAAATTTCAATTGCCATTCGCTGACAGGAATATTTCTGGCTGCGCAATTCACGATTGGAGCTGGTACGTTTATGACTGGGTTGTAATAGGCAACTGTGGTAACTCATGACCGGAGCTATTGTTTCCTGAACATATTTGGAAAACTTCGACGCTTCCTCTTCGTCATCCGGCATGGGAATTCTTTGTACGCGACCCGCAACATGCGATAAACGTGACTTAACCCGGTGTACAAGTGAATCATTTGGATCGCCGTCATAACTATCGATTAAGTTTTGGATAGAGTTTAAACTCTTTTCGATACCAGCCGTTTCTTCTTTAAAAGACAGAGTGTCATCCCCTATTTTTATCGTTTTTCCGGGCTCATTAATTTCTTTACTTAAGATCCTCGTTAGAATCTTTCTTTTATCCGCGACCGGACGTTCTGAGAAAGTACGACGGATTTTCAGTTCATAGTCTAACTCATATTCCAGTAGGTAATTGACTTTCAAATTGAAGGCTTCCATGATAAATGAATAAAATTTAAAAGAACTGTTTAAAAAGTCTTGAAAATATTTCTCCTGTGCTCCTAATAGTCAAAAAAATAAAAAAATATGTAAAGGCACTTAAAATATGTAAACTTCTTTACCAAACATTTAAAAAATCTTCGACAATTTCAAAAAAATTTCTAAGTACCGCCTTGTATTAAAATTCTTTTACCAAATATGTTAAGAATTTTCAACAAAAAAAATCTCCAGATATCGTTTCGTATCAGCTAAGTATTTTTAATATTCATGCAAAACATCGGTGAGAAGAAAGAACAGTTTTTTGTTCGGTTAACCGCAAAATAAATCTAACACTGCAAAAAATTAAAGTAAACCAGCACATCTGCTAATCTGAACTATAAAGCTAGCTTTTAAGAAAAAAACAGGGATCACTTATCTTAGAGTCTATTAACAAAATTCAAATATCTATACCACCATCAGATAAATTGAAATAAAAAATTCTACAAATTTCCTGCTTTTGTCTTACTGCTATAATGTAGTTTCGTTTAATAAATATTATGAAATAAAAATATCTGCAAAGTTAGAGCTTTTACTTTGTTCGAAAGCTAGTACACTGAACCCTTTAAAAAATAAAATTCCAAAAGCCCCGCGTTGACAGCGCTATTTTGTAACATGGGAAACTGTCCTCAGTTTGAGGCATCTTTTTTTTTGGACCCTGTGAGAAGTTGTTTGTCCCACGCTTGAGCGCAATTTTGTACCGTTTGAATATTGGATGCCCCAAGCTTGAGCGCAATTTTCTTGCAGCCGCGCTTTAATTTCTGACAATGAATCGAGTGAATCCTGATTTTAAAAGAACTAAAGAAATTAAACACACACCAGCTCAGTTTTCTTTGGTAGAGAGATATGGGTAAGAGATAATTTTTGTACGTCTTTTTGGAATTATTTTCTATTTTTAAAGAAACCTCAGCTGTACGACTTTTTGGGCACCATTCATTTTAAAATAGAAAGGATCTAGCTTCAGCTAAAAAAATGAAAAAAATACTGAAAGGGTGTACTGTTGGTAAATAAAAAAATCAGTTTGGTACAGCCGTTCTTATCCTGAAAAGTAAGATAGGTATTCAGTGAGACACTAGCTTTAATCAACAAAAAGAAAATTTATTCAAGTTTTTTTAAAAATAAAAAGTTCTAACCTTTGCTGTTTTAGCCTAACTGGTAGTTATGACATTTAAATTCTAAACTCTGACTACTCCCGAAGACGAAAAATAGTGCTTTTCACTTCACTTTTTAGTCAGTTCATATTGCTGTTAAGGCACTACTCAGGGATAAGTCTATGGAAGGATGTTTTGGTAACTTACTGTTTTTATTTCGGCTTCGATGGAACACGACCGATTTCACACTTTTCTAGTAAACACTTAGAGAGCCCACTACGGCTTTTCGTTAAAAAACTTGTGCATTATTTAGCTCTCATGATTGTTGTAATGAGCCTTTACTGCAGCTCCGTCGAAGGAAGCTTCTTGGCGGCTCCGATGAAAATTCGCCTGGCTGCGGCTTGATGGTACTCAGCCTCGATAGTCGTTCTTCGGACCCTTAAATAAGTCGTGGGCCTTCTCTCGGTAATATCGCGACGCCGGAACCAAAAATCCGGATACACATTTTCAACCAATCCCGGCGTGCCGATAGATTCGGTCAGAAACCCGCACAGCACACTAATATACCGAACGGCTTGGAATCTTTGATTAATATACCGTTCGATACAAAAATGAAAATAAGTACAATTTGAAGTGAAAAATCAGTAACATTACATGGTCTTAAAATCTAGGAAAAAATGAATGTTACAATATATATATATATATATATATATATATATATATATATATATATATATATATATATATATATATATATATATATATGTATATACATATATCAATATAAATCTGTCGTTTTTTTTCCGGTGAGAAAATTGTAAAATATTTCTTATGTTTGCATCTGAGTAATACATATATAAAATTTGTCTAAAGGGCGTACTAAAGAGCACATAAAATATGTTACCTTTAAATTCGGCTCCTTAGTTAATTCCCAGAGTAGAGGTGACATATTTTTAATTCATTGCGTATGATGTAAATACAACATCAAGTTTTCCTCAAATAATTTATCTTATTTGATTGAGGCTAGTAGTAACCTATTTGTATGATATATGTATTAACTCCAAGAAGAAAACTCAGTAAGTACATCTTTGTTCAAATTATTTTCTAGTTCTAATAGTATATATTAAAGTAGGCTGACGGAAATTGTAGTCGATAGCCCTCTTAAGAACTAATCGAAAATATGCTAGAGCAAATGCAATTTACGATAAACTAAACCATTTTAACCCTGTATAGTGCTATTTGTTAAAGGAGAAAAAATTCAAGAACCCACAAAAATCATTTCCTTATCACATAAATTATTAGCAATAAAAAATTGAAAACGATCCTTGCAATGCTAACGGTTATAATAAATTTGCAGCAGCATTTAGCTATATTTTTACCTTAATTTTTGTGTGTAATAAATGAGTTAAAAACTTTTTTTTTTTTGATTTATTGGCACAGAATATGAGTGTACTAAACCTGATTAGCGCTTGAAATTTGAATCCATATCGCGTCTAACAACATATTTTTTTTACCTTCTTAAGCAAGTAGTTTAACCCTCTTCCTATCTTAAACCATACAATGGTCCTAAGTAGAAAGATTTTTACAGAGACTGGACAAAAACTGATGCAATTTTTTACTTAGACTGATTTTATTGGTATTATTATTTTTATTATTATTATTTTTCTACACGTGCATTCATTATAAAGATCTTAAACATACCTTCAGTTTAATTAAAATCGTAAAACCTTTGTATTTACTATTCTTAAAAATCAAACTAACTATTTCATTAAATGTTTAAGATCCTGTTTAAATACTTAATATGTTTTTTATGTCTCAACAAGAAGTTAAGGAAAGTTCTTATAATAATATTTAAAGTATAAAAAATCTCGCAACTCCCCGCCAATTTTACTGGTTTTTCATAGGGGTGATTTCGCTCAAAAACTATAGGTTCAAATTTTTATTTGTGTAACAAATGTGAAGTCAATATTATATTTCGTTAAAGCGATATCGTGCCAAGAGACCGATAGACAGATAGACCCACAGAACTAAAGGAGTTTTTTTTCATAATCTAGGATCTTGAAACAAAAACAAATACAAAGATTTGATTTGTTTTTACAGGGAAATAAAAAAAGGCAAACGTGTCTTCAAATCTAGAGACAATTGTTTTATTGTTTAAGCCTGAAATATAAATTAATCAAATGCAGGTATCCTGAGGATTTATTAGTAGTCAGTAGAAACCTTAATAATTTGTTTAAAAAATTTATTCTCCTGAAAAATTAAAATTTTGGAAAGCAACTGCTGTTCAGAAGAATAGCTAATAGCTAGTATCTACTGCATACGTTCACTTCTGATATATTACATATTACATATATTTTATGAAGGGTCAAAAATGGTATTTTTTAGTATTTACTATTTCCTTATTAAAAAAGAAAATGTCAATTTCTTTATGCTCAGTTTAAAAATTTTATACAATATGTAATTTTTTTCAGTTTTTTACAAATAATTCGAAAACTATTAAGAATTTTGATATAATTATTATTACCAAAAATCATCAAAGTGATTTGTCAATATTAAATTTAACTGTCTCACACTACAGAATAACTTAATACAAATATTACAAGTCGATATTTTAAATGATAGGTTCTTTATGAGAGGATATTAATCACAAAAAGAAAGTACAGCAGGGAAAGGGTTTCAAATATATTTACAATTGAAATCTATTATCTCCCTCTACATACAATTTCTACTAACACTGAAAATAATGAAAAAAGAAAACAATTTTCATATACCTAGTTTCTATGAATCCTGAAAAGGGCATATGAGAGGATATATTCGAAGCAAAACCTCTAAATTGCTTTCTAATCTCATTAATCTTTATTTAACCTGATCCTAATTAATTCAAAATAATAAAACCATAACACTATTTGCAGATTTCTTGAATTCAAAAAACCATTAAATGGGCCAGCAACGAAATTATGCTATTCTGAATAACAAATATTGGTAATTTATACTAATAATATATATATATATATATATATATATATATATATATATATATATATATATATATATATAATATATATATATATATGCCACGCCTCTTTAAACGACTATCAAAAATTATTCCTAAAATTTGTTGAGTATCACAACTTAAAACCAAAAAAAGTTCTTATGAATTTAAACAAAATTTATCTAGCTCTACCTTATTACTCCTCTCCTCTTAAACGGTATATATATTTTAGGGTCCATTATAGATAGATTAGATAAGTATAAAATTTAAACTGAATATCTTATTTCGTTCGAAGGTTTTCGTGCCAATAGACAAATAGCCCGATAGACCGACAGACTAACGGAAATCGGAGACTCTTTTACGTTATGTAGGGACGTGAAGAAATGCAAAAATCTCGAAGGTTAACTTCACTAAAAAAGAAATAGATATCTTACATCTTAGTATAAATTCCCAATATTTGTTATTCGGAATAGTATAATATTTTATTTCTTCTTTTATCTGTGTAATTTTCCATCGAAATAATCTTGGACCTGTAAGGTACAAAGAAATAAATAAAATAATCAAATAAGGCCAGACCAGTCAGCGATTTTTCCTCAATTACCGACAGGCAACGATAACTAGTTAGTTCAAATAAATTGTTAGCTTAGTGGAGTATTTTAAGTAATTGAATGCTTTTTTTTATACTGAATTCCACTTAGGGCTTTAAAATTAAACAGTATTTGAAATATAAATAATTTAAGTTTTTCTTTCTACAATAGAGTTCTGAAACTAAAATAGAAAAAAATATATTTTTAGTTATCATATGTATATTTTCCTGATCTAAAATATTTCATATTTGAAAACCGTAACTCATTAAGAAAGTTGGCTATGTATTGAAAAAAATGTATTTCGTCTTATTGCTTCCGTTTTATTCATTATCAAAATGCATCCTAGGATTTCAAGTAAATAATTTAATAAACTACCAAATAATAAATTAGAATCTTCCACTCTTTACTTGAATCTTATTCACAGCTATTTATGTACCTACGTTTAGTACAGAAAGTGATATTTTTCAGCACGAGCGACCATGTGTGCGAAATGAAATATTGACACTTTCCGAACGAGAGGCTTAAAAAATAAATATAAAAGATAATAAATAAATTTGCTAAAATTTACTTAAAAAAACATTGGACCCACTGTGGCTTGTTGATTATTGGTAAGTGTATTTTCCGCACTGTTTTAGAAAATACTGTTTCCCGAACAAAAAATTATTCAGAAAGCAATAATTTCTCTAACGATTGCACAAAAAAAAAATAATGCCATAATTACAAGTTTACATGAGTTCTCTTTCTCTCTTTTCCACCATTTCGACTGCCAGTAAACATCGAACCTTTTTTTTTACGAAATTGAAAAAGCTTTCCAATGTCATACCGTATTAAGAGTAAAAAACGAGTTTATTTATCAGTTCTCAAATAAGGACAACACCCTCAAATAAACAAATGACTACACGTCCTGCTATAATCCCTGTTTTAAGCTGGATTAATGAAAGTAAATCTGTTTTGTTACGCCTTGGATTGTGGAGATCAAACGTACGTGGCTTTTTTACTTCCTTATTGTAGGTCATCTCTATATTTTTTTAGAAAAATGGGGTTTAACGTTACAAAGGCAATCATTTTTTTAACGTTAATGCTTTAGGAGAGGAAGATTCTTGTAGCCATAACGTAGGCCAGTAGAATTTATGTTAATAATTTTTATAGTACTATACAATACCTGGAAGTTAACAAAATCAACAAAAGAGAGAAGTGCTCCCTCGGAGAAGACATATTTGGATCAGGACTTTGGAAGCTAGACACCAAAAAAGCTTCTGGCTCTGATGGAATACCTGCCATAGTTCTCAAAAACTGTGCAAGGGAACTAACACCAGTTTTCTGTAGACTTTTCAACCTATCATACAGAAAGGGAATATTTTCTTCCTGCTGGAAATGTACCACAGTTCAGCCGATACCTAAAAAGGCAAGAAGACCTTGCCAAACAACTACCGACACTGCTTTCAATAATATCGAAGGTCATGGAAAAGGCTGTCAATCAGCATCTTCTAAAATACCTTGAAGGATTCAACATTATTAGTGATCACCAATATGGCTTTCGTAAACATAGATCAACAGGAGATCTTCTGACTTATGTAACACATGTTTGGAACAACGCAATTGAACACTTCGGAGAATCTGGAGAGGTTGCTCTTGACATATCCAAGGCATTCGACCGTGTTTGGCATGATGGACTGTTGGCCAAGCTACGCTCTTATGGTATATCTGAAAAGTTTGGTTTGTGGCTCTCATGTTTCCTCAGAGAGCATTCTTTACGAGTCGCAGTCGACGGATTTCTTTCTAACACTTTTACTGTTAACGCCGGTGTGCCCCAAGGCCCCATACTGTCTCCTACTTTCTTTCTCATTTACATTAACGATCTGTTAGAAAAGACCGGGAATCCAATCTACAGCTTTGCAGATGACAGTACGCTTATCTCTTCATTCACTTTGAACGCTCAGACATCGGTTGCTCAGGTGAATATCCGCAGACAGCAGGAAGTCATTCAACTTAACAAAGACCTGGAAGAAATTCTATCTTGGGTGACAGTAACCAAGTGGAATTTAACGCTACAAAAACCCAGGCGACAGTTTTTTCTAAAAAAGTTAACGTCGCTGAATCCCAAATAGTTAGGTCGGTGCACTCCATTCTCCTAGCATCGTCACTCAATTTGTTGGGCGTTAATTTGGGAGCAAATATGTCCTAGCATGAACATGTTGCAGGTATAGCAAGGAGAGCTTCTCAAAAGTTGGGAATATTATTTCGAACCAGAAAGCTTTACACTCCACAACAACTGTTAATTCTTTACCAAGCTCAAATTCGACCAACTATGGAATATGCTCCTATGTTTGGGGCTCCACTTCCAAACATACACTGCATTTGTTGGATTCTGTTCAGAGAAAGGCTGTTCGTCTGATTGGAGGCCCAGAACTGACCGGCGGCCTTGATTCGCTGGAACATGGAAGAACGGTTGGCGACTTGAGTCTATTCTACAAGTATTTTCATGGAGAGTGTTAGAAGAATGTAGCCCGCTTAATTCTTCCCAGAGCGGTGCATGTTAGAAGTACACGTCGCGCTGATACTTCACATCCATATGAGGTTCAGCTTGTTACTCCTCGTACAACGCTTTTCAAGCAGTCTTTTATATGGAGAACATCATCCCTTTGGAATGGCTTACCCAGCACCGTGTTTCCCACCGATTACAATTTACAGCGATTCAAGAACAACGTGAATCGCTTTTTCCACACACGTGTTGCTCCTGTAGCGCTTTAGGGACTTCCCTGCAGCACGTGTGCTAGACCCATAAAAAAAAAGGTTTGACATCATTGTTTGTCTTTTTTTGTTTTTTCCTATTAATAAGCTTGAATATATCTTCTTTCTTCCTGCATCTAGCTGAAAGATTTCAATTAGGGCAGAACGTTTTTCTGGTATTTGGGTTGTCAAGAGATTCCACTTTTAGGAAAAAGTAAAGCTCACTTGGTTCACCAAGCAACTATAGTATAGTACAAGATGTCCCTTATAATAATAAAATATTCATAGTAAAAAATAATTTTAAAAAATCCTGTATTGTACAGGAAACTAAGGTACTTGGAAGATGATGACAGGAAAATTACGTTATTTAAATATGAACCGTCAAGTTCCCCACACTCTTACAAGTGAACGATAAGATTATTGTTTATTTTTCGGCATGTCGTTTTTAAGCTGAAGGAAGAATTGTTACTGTAAATTCTTGCTTTGAAATATGCTAGCAAGAGAAAATCTCTTCACACCAAATCCGGGATATTTGTGAGAAAACTTATGTCATCTCTCTTGGGAATTAATTTATTCAGAAAAAAATTATATTTGTCTTTGTGTTATCATCAATATAAAAAAAAAACATTCATAGCTTTCTTAGGTCTTTCATGAAATATTAGATTTAATCATAGTAAAAAGTGGATAATTGAGGCACCGGATTGCACAACTGCCTCTACGCGAGACCCCTAATTCCCTAGTAGATAGGAGAGAGGATAACGCTGAGAACGTGTCGATCGACGGACAAAATCAATTTACAACGCATAATCGGCTCGTCGTTTTTTCTGTTAATAATTAACGAATCAAGTTGATTTTTTTGTAGAAACACCCACTAGGCTTGTGCCCTTCTTACGGATATAGTCGTTTGATAAAAGTGTTTGTTTAATTTGTTACTAACAATCAGTAAACTTTATGCTGAAAAATTTCAAAATTAATTAAAAATTTGGTCAAACTGAATTTCATTTCATACACTTGTCAGAATTATATCAAAAATTTAGGTCAGTAATTTTTACAGCAAAAATATGAATAAGTAAGCAAACACGCACAAGGTCTTCGCGCACGCGCGCATTTTCATATAGATAATTGTACTGAAATTTTCGTACACTCAACTCGAGTGTCTTTCCTTACGAAAAACACTCAACTTCAGTGTTATATTATGAAAAAAAACTTTCACGGCGATTAGCTGCAGGAAAAGGCGCGCGTGCGCTAAGAGCTCGTCCGCATTTGTGAATTTATCCATATTATTGCTGCAAAAATTAACATACGGATCTGAATTTTTGATACGATTCTCGCAAATGTATAAAATAAGTCGGATTGGTGATTTTGGCCAATTATTTAATTAATATTGAAATTTTTCAGCGTATAGTTGATTCATTGTTAATAACAAATTAAACAAACAATTTTATCGAACGACGATATTCGTAAGAAGCGCACAAGTCTAAAGAGTGTTTATACGCAAGAATTAACTTGATTCGTTAATTACTAACAGAAATATGACGAGTTGATTGTTGCATTGTTGTTTACAGCGTTATCCCCTCTCTCCTGCCTACTGGGAAAAGAGGGGTCACGCGTAGAGGCAGTTCTGCAATTCGGTGCCTCAATTACTGGTTCTGTTACATGGTGGATTTTATTACTTATATGGATAAGTAACCGGCAAAGTGTAAGCCGGGCTTGCGCAAATAGTTTTCCGTACGTTGATTGATTTTAAAATAAAAATTGTTGTTATGGAGGTGTAAAATGATCAATGACTTCACAAAACACACCCCAAAAATTTTTTTTTTTCCGATCTTTACTGAAAACTGATGACCTTGAATTTTTTTTTATATACCAGATAAATTATTAAAGTGTACTCGTGATAATTTTCGTTCAATATATTTCCAGTGGAAAATATTCCAGAATTTTTTTAGAAATTTTTTGATCAGTAAGAGATAAGATAATACCAAGAAAAGTGTGCACAAGTAAAACATTATATATATTTTTGAACTCGTGTTTCTACAAGCTTTCATTTGACACCCCTTTCGATGACCTGGTATCATTTTTTTTTCACCACCCAAAACTTACGTTAAAATTTAACTTTCAAAACTACAGGGCTCTGATGAGGCCATCAATTCCTGTATTAGTGCCAAACTTTAACTTTCTATGACAAATAGTTTCGGAGAAGATCGGGTGTGAGAGACAGATGGACAGACGGACAGACGGCAGGCATACAGACGGACAGACGAATAGTCGGACAAACAGACCGATAGACACTGAAGTGATCTTATAAGTGTTTCGTACGGAACACTAAAAAGGTTCCCGCAGAAATTTGAAGTTTTATTTTATTAACCATTAAAGAAATAACAATTTCTTTCATCTCTTCTATTGCTTTGTTAGGTGTTAAAATTTTTCTTAAGAGTAAGTTAATATATACTGAAAAACTTGAAGTAAAAACCTAGATATAGATACATCAAGATATATTCAGCTTCCCAACTTTCGAATCCTAAAATTATTAGTTAATCCACTGAGTAACACCTCCATTCAACAATAGATAAAATCAAATATTATTAATAAATATAATGTAACTTAACAAAGTTCTAGAAAACAGGAAAATCTCTTTGTTATTCTTCTTCTGGATTATGTTACATATTTTATAAGAATAGCAGACTTTGACCATAATTCTTGAATATTGCAGATTGCATTTCCTACTTTACAGTACTAAATCATAAAAATAAAAATATATTAATATAGGTTAATTCATTTTTTCATTTGACGGTAAATATTTTATATAGTAAATGTCATAAAATAAACATGTTTATAAGAAAATTTCAAAAATCATGTAATAGGTATGTTTTTAAAATTTTAACAAAGTGTTTCATTTTTATAAATGAGTTATTGAATTGTACATGATAACTTAGTTTACTTACTAGTGCTTTTCTCAGAAGCCTATTTGCCAAAATATACCAAAGTTTTAAAGTTACGGTTTTTAGTAAATCAAGTAGTAAATGCTTATATGCAAATGATGGAGTATTTTTCTGCATTATTTTTTATGTTATCTTTACGCACTATTCGGCAAATATTATTCTGGTGAGTAATAAAAATAGTTTCAAAAAATTCATTTTAAATTTTTAGGTCCTTTCAAAACGATCTTTTCCCCCCTTTTCTAGGTCGAAAAGGTGAAACCTTTTTTCGTTTATTTTATTATGAAACTTTTTCTAAAAGTATTATGCTAAGAATTTTCCATTTTTTATGGTAATCGAAACATCAAGTATTTATAAGGAGTTCCAGATTTTCATTTTCCTTTAGTTAGACTTTCCGATGTCAGACACGAACAGAAAATACTAATAGGCTCAACGTTTATGTGTATAATGAATAATTTAAAAAGTTTTTTTTAACTAAGTACACGAATAATATTTATATGCTATTGTGAGTAATATTTTGTTATGTGCCCATATATATATATATATATATATATATATATATATATATATATATATATATATATATATATATATATAAATGTGTTTTCCATTAGGGATGTCCGACTTTTGACAGCTAATAGCGGCTATGTTGGTTGGCAGATGTTTGACATCTGAGGTCAATTGTGTTTAGTAAGGTTTGCCATTCAATCGTGAATCGTTTCACGTTAAGAGAGCGCTTGGAAATTGTCCAAAATTACTCGATTTCTCCAAAATAACTCGATGCTGCAGGAATTTTTCTTCCCAGAATTTGACGAAATGGATGCAGACGACTCTTATTTCCAACAGGATGGCGCACCGCCCTATATTTCCAGCCCAAACATGCCTTTATTGCGAGCCAAGTTCGGTGAGTCATTAATTTTACGAAATGGCCCTACCCCTTGGCCGCCGAGATCGTGCGATTTTAAAGGCTTTGGACTATTTTCTTCGGAGCCACGTTAAATTACAAGTTTACAGCAACAAACCAGCAACTCTTGATGCACTCGAAGCCAACATTCGTGGTGCCATAGCCGGCGTAAGGCAGGAAATGCTGGCCCGAGTCATGAAAAATTGGTGTAAGCGGATTCGTGTCTACAAATAGAGCCAGGACCGCTATTTGAGCGATATCTTGCTTAAATCTTAAATATCATAAAATTTTCAGAATAAATTTTGCTTAAAAACTCTTTGTTTTATTCAATTTTAAAGTTAGGACGCTCTTAATGGCAAATTCCTTATATATATATATATATATATATATATATATATATATATATATATATATATATATATATATATTGAAGCCAACATTCGTCTTGCCACAGCCGGCGTAAGGCAGGAAATATTTTCCTCAAATCGGTGTTCAATTCCCGGAACCTTCAAGATCGCCAAAAATCAAAATGAATAAAACTGTAGTTAGAATGGTTCTCCTATGTGGATCAGAAAGCTGGACGATGATGAAACAAAATGAAAGAAAATTAAGATGTTTCAAGAGGAAGATACTCAGAAAAATATTATGCAATAGCGGAAGGATCCTTCCGCTATTACATACCGGGTGGTTTTGGTCGCTCAATTGGCTACCTCTCTCTCACTTAGGGTCCAATATTTGTACTTCCTTTTCTATCGGTTCCTTCCAGGTGTCGACCCCGCATTCTGGTTAATTGAGTTTTCTTGACTAAACCCCTTATCTCTGTCGGGTAGCTGTCTCCTGTCGTTCTTGTCATTTGTTCCTAAATGGCGGTGGCCATATGTGGTGGTCACAAGTGAAATAATTAAAGATGTTTTCAACATCCAAGGTTCCCAATTACATCCATGTGTTAAATTTGTTTTTTGGAATTTTGTCTACAGTGTTTTAATGTGTATTTTGTATATTTTATGGATTAACCAACTTTTATATGTAACAACTTTTTTATGTATAACCTACGGCCATTCAGGCTAACGAAATCTTTGCACTTCTCATGTGAGTTTTTTAACTTATTATGACTAATATCTTATTCTTGTTCCACACTAATTTTATTTATTATAACAACCTAATGATAACATCATTAATTTAAAGTTGTCCCAGACACTATCAGTGAATACGCTCTGTTCTTCTTTTCAGTTCTGCCCTGAAGAAGGTCCCAATCCAGGACCGAAATATTGGCGGCTTAATGAAAATTGTGTGATCTTCTATCACGCCCAAATTTGCCGAGTTCCCCAATTAAGATTGTATTTATATATATATATATATATATATATATATATATATATATATATATATATATATATATATATATAATTCGTATTTTGATGCAGTTGCTAGTACGCGCTTTATCTTGTTCTGTCCAAAATTCTAAAAAGTACCAGTTTAAAGTGCACATAAACAAGTAGCAAAATTTTTATGTATGTAGCCTAAACATTATTTCCTGGCTTCTCGAAAGATCAATGAGACGAAAAATATCACCCAGGAGGCCTTAAAACAACTACTTTGTGATGATTTTATAAGCAAATTCTCTTCGAATGTCAATATAAATCAACGACTTAGAAAAAACTTTAACAAAATTAAATAGCTGAAAGGTCGGCTTGAAATTATTCAGCAAGCTGTTAAAATAAACAATATTTGTGTTTACAGTTAACAAAAAGAACAAAACGAAAACTTTACTGCAAAAGAGGTGAACTTATTTAATGAAAAACGGACATTCAGCTTGAGAAACAGGACACAGTGAAATATTATCGCGTTGGAAACACAAGCCGCGGCCAACATTAGTAAAATTTAAAAAATGTCGTCTAAAAATTGAGGTGTTAAGAAATGCCTCTAAATTTAAAGGTACCATAGTAGGAGTGATGTTAGACCTAAACATTAGGTATTTGGACTTCTACAGGGAGGTGCTGCAGAAACATGACTAGAAACAAACTTTCGTATGTAACGGAAATATCGTTTTGATTTTTTCACTACGGTGCTGTAGAGGTAGGCTCTCTGGGTAATAGCGACAATAAATTTAATGTTTTATATTTGAACATACGAAATCGACAAAAAACTTCGATGAGCTACTTATCTATCTTAAATCTTACTAACTTAAACTATATTGATGTCACAGTACTTTCTGAGACATTTAACCTGGAAAATCTAGATAACTTCCAAATAAAAAGGTTTAAAAACGTTTACAACGAATCCAAATTGAATAGAGATGCTGATTTAGTAATTTATTTAAGGGCGAATTATCACGTACCGTCCATGATATCGGATTTTTCTGAAACATTTTAGATGTGATATTAATTTAAATAACAATCTATCAGTTGGAATAACCACTTATTATAAATTACCTTCAACAAAAATTAATTTATTTTTAAATGAACTTGATGATTTATTTCCAAAGATTAACCCAAATGAATTAGAAATACTTGTAGGAGACGTGAATGTAAATATACTAGATCTTAATAATCAGAATGTAAATATATATTTGAATATTTTGTCATGATGCTATTACCTTTCTTGTATCAATAAACCTCTCAGGGAAACTAAATCATCTTTCTCTAGTATCGACCATTTATTTATAAAGAACAAATACATAAAATGAAACAAAAATAATTTAAAATAAAAAAAAAAAAAAAATTGTGTTTCATACTGCTTTGACTGATAACTATATTCTAGGTGCAACGTATTAAAACTGGATTAATCCACCAATACCAATATTTCGAGAAATTACGATAAATTAAATAATTCGACTCGAGCCTTGGGTTGATGTCTTGAAGAGTTATATTGTTGGACAAGCATACCGGATTTTTTAAAATACCTTAAATTATCACATTGCGTAATCAACTAGTACAATAATATTGCACGCTACAAACAGAAAAAGAAAATCATGAATGTCAATGGGAATAATGATTTCTATTAAAAAATGGAAAAATTAGAGAGGGATTTAATGAAAAAGTTTCTCTACGTTAGACTTTTGGAATTTTTAGCATAATGATACTACACAACTGTTGTGATGATTGCCTAATCAATCATCATCGCTCTTAATAATTAGTGAAACGCACATCGAGTTCAAAAATAGATGTTTGGTGTAGTGGTGATAACTGTTATGTAGAAAAAGTTACTCTGTTGAAAAACAAAACCATTATAAAACTTTTAGCAATTGCTTATATCAAATTATAAAATCTACAACAAATATTATAAACGAATTTTCAAAAATTCATTTTTTTTACAGATTTTTATTCCCTGTATTTTTAAGAATTATTCAAAAAAATTTTTTAAGAAAATTCCATTCACAACACAGTAAATTTTTTATTTAAAAAAAAATCCTTCGACAACTTTTAACTACTACATTATTTTACAAGATTAATTTTTATTTTTGCATATTGGATTATTTTTTGCATTTTTATCCTGCAGACAAGGAGGCGCCATAGTTTTCATCAGCGGTCCATTTAATCTGATAAAAAATAACGTTAACATTTAAAACATTAAAAAAAAATCTTTTTAATTTAAAGTACAGTAAAAATATGTAATCGCCATTCTTTTGTATTATTCACTTAATAATCCTTAAGATATTTTTTTAAGTATGTGACCTCTTATGAAACAAAAATTATACAAGCTGGCAAAAATTATTAAATAATTTGGAACTTGTTACACATAATGTATAAATAATAAAAAAAAAAAAGCTGATGTTTTAAACATTTTTTTATTAGTATAGGTACAGACATTCAGAAAAATATTAACGTCAAAGAGAATGTAATTGCGGATCCTTGAAGTAAAGCTCCTAACTCATTGTCCTTTAGTCCTGTAACAAAAAAATTAATTAACCAATCATATCATTACATCAAAAAAAAAAAAACCAGTCTTGGTGACGGTAAAATAACTTCTGAAATGATTAAAAAAATACACGTGAATAGTTGAATATATTATCAATCTTTGCTTCATGGATTTTGTTTTACGTCAAGACTGGAAGAATCAGGTTGTTACATGCACCTTCAAGTATGGAGATGTTTATGTACCTATAAACTATAGGCCTATTTTGGCCACAAACAATTTCGTCAAAATCGTTGAAGAATGTCTTCAAAAAGGGTGGTTGATTTTCTAAAAAATATAATTTTTTATATGTTAACCAGTATGGATGCAGAAATAAAAAATGCACGGAAAATGCCTTATTTCAATTTCATAAAGGTATAAATGAAAATCAGAAAAAAAAAACAAAAATCTGGCAATTTTTCTGGATTTTCAGAAAGCCTTAAACAGAGTGTCTCACAAGATTCTTTTTTGATAGACTGGATGAAATCAATGTTAGAGATGGCGCATTAAGTCTACTTAAGAATTAATTGTCAAACAGACAACAAAAAACTAAATTTCATGATTCCTATAATTCATTCCAGATAATTACAACTGGTGTACCACAGGGCACTGTTCTTGGACCTGTACTGTTTTTAATATATATTAATAAAATTAGTAAATTTTTCAAAGATTGTAGTGCCATTTTATAAGCCGATAATTCACTCTTGCGGTTTGGTGAAAGCTAGGGGCAGGACGGTTATGACAGAACAGAGGAGGGGATATAAATGTTGCACTGCTGGTTAAGAAAAAGTCCTTTGAGCCTAAATATATCCAAATTATTCTTCATAACATTTTGTGTAATAATTGTTGGTCAACCATTAATTAAAACTATTTGAAGTCACAATAAAAACTATCAAAGCAAAACTCAAAATTGTAACTGTTCATACTATAAATATTTTTGTATAATATTTCATAAATTCTCAGCTCAGAGAATTCTTCAATCAAAAATTACTAATTAGTTGATAAAGAACTAGAGTTGAATCTATTTTAACATATGGAATAATTTAATGGAGAGGTGTCTACGATAACACTTTAAAAATACTGCATATTTGTCAAAATAGCGCTCTAAAAATATGATTAAGTAAACCATGCAATAACGTCCAATTATGCAACACTTATAATATTTTAAATTTCAGTAGACGTTTCGTGTATTCCAGCCGGTAATACTTAATGAAAATTCAGGAAATATTCTCTAGTATTTCACACAAATAGGGTAAATGCTAATGAAGATCTAGGCATTCCACCAATGCATGTGTTTGTGTTCCAGAGATTTATGATGAACCTCATAATATTTTTAATATCATGTCGACCTAGTTCAGCGCCCGTCTCGTCTGTTTTGCGTCTATTGGCAATTCTTTCGTTCCAAAATATAATATAATATATATATATATATATATATATATATATATATATATATATATATATATAATATATATATATATAATATAAATATATATATATATATATATATATATATATATATATATATATATATATATATATATATATATATATATATATATAATATTAATATATGTATGTATATATATATATATATATATATATATATATATATATATATATATATATATATATATATATATATATATATATATATATATATATATATATATATATATATATATATACATATATATATATAATATATATACATATATATATAATATATATACATATATATATACAGTAATACCCCGCTTAGCGCGACCCCGTTACGCGCGGTTTCACTATAACGCGAATTTCAAATTTCGCGCTCATGTAGTCATTAACTTCTCTATGGTCGCGGGGGGATCCCCGCTTTCTCTGAATATTCTCTTTGAAGAATTGGGAATTCCCTGTCCTTCGACTTTGTTCTATGGGGATTTCCTCGTTCGTTTCGTGTGTTCATTTGTTCCGTAATGTTAGTTCGGTCGGCTGGCAGTTTTGTTTTAATATTTATTGGAGATACATACATACATAATTTAACCCTACGTTAAAAATGCCGCCTGTAAAGAAAAAAGAGCGTAAAAGCGTCACTTTGGAATTGAAGATGAAAGTGTTAAGAAGAATGGAAAATGGAGGCAAAGCAACAATTGTTGGGAGAGATTTTGGACTCTCAGAATCGACTGTGAGAACGATTTATAAAAATCGGGAAAAAATTAAAATCTCCAGCGAAGGTTCAACACCTATAAGTGCAACAAAACTTTCTCGTTCGAGATCATCTATCTTAGAAAGAATGGAGAAATTACTGTCAGTCTGGATCGAAGATTTGAATAAGAAGAACACACCACTAAGTCAAGATCTCATATGCACAAAAGCAAAATCTTTGTATGAGATGCTGAAAACAAAAGAAGGAGAAGGGAGTGCCACTCCGACTTTTGCTGCCAGCAGAGGCTGGTTCCATCGGTTCAAGCAGCGTTCTAATCTTCACAATATCCACATAACAGGCGAGGCGGCCAGCGCGGACATTCAAGCTGCAGCTGAGTTTCCAGACAAGTTTCAAGACTTCGTTAGACGAGAGAAAATTCCTGCTTGTCTCATCTTCAATGTTGATGAGACCGCACTTTACTGGAAAAAAATGCCATCTCGAACATTCATTTCTAAGGAAGAACGTCAAGCCAGTGGTTTCAAAGCTGCGAAAGATCGACTAACACTTCTGCTGGGTGGTAATGCCACTGGTGATTTCAAACTGAAACCTTTACTAGTGTACCATTCAGAAACACCCCGTGCAATGCGAGGCACAGACAAGACAAGTCTACCAGTTGTGTGGCGATCAAACAGAAAGGCGTGGGTTACACGGGAAATTTTTCAAGAATGGTATTCTAATAGTTTTTGCCCATCAGTCAAATCATACTGTGACAGAAATGGGCTTGAACCTAAAGTTATATTACTCTTAGACAATGCCCCAGGACATCCAACCTCACTTGATACGCCCAGAGACTTAAAAGTGTACGTAAAGTTCCTTCCACCAAACACTACGTCAATATTACAACCTATGGACCAGGGAGCAATAGCAAACTTCAAAGCTTATTACCATCGCCGCACTTTTAGCCAACTAATTCATGAAACTGACGGGGAAGGAAGACAGTCTATGCGAGAGTGGTGGAAGTCATACAACATTATGAAGTCTATTCACAACATAGAAGAGGCTTGGAAGGAAGTTAAAATGAGTTGTATGAATGGGGTGTGGCGTAATCTTTGGCCAGATGTAGTGGAAGCACCTAGAAGAATTGTCCAGATGCAGAGACAAGTGCTTGAAGACATTGCTGCAATGATTGAGGGGTCTGAACTTGAAGATGTCACGGTAGAAGATCTCGTAGAACTTGTAGCAACGCACGACGATCCTATTAGCAATGAAGATCTGATCGAGTTACAGAATAATCCTATCTACGATGAGGAAGAACAAGTAGAAGAGAAAGTTTTATCTTCAGGGGAAATACAAAATGCACTTTCAAAAATTTATTCAGGTTTGGACATATTGCAGAGTATAGACAATAATGATGACCGTGTCTTGACCGTGTGTCAAACAATTAAAAACAGTGTTGGGTGTTATGAACGTATTTTACAAGAACGTAAACAAAACGTTACCCAAAAGACAATAGATGTATTTTTCCGTAAAAAATAAGAGTATGTATTGCATAAAGTGTTCTTAGAATTAAAGTGATTGATTAAAATGATTTGTATTTTTTTGTATTAAATTTTGACTATGTTTAATCATAAACCTCGATATACGCGAATTTCAGTTAACGCGATTTTTTTTCGGAACGTATCCCTCGCGTAAAGCGGGGTATTACTGTATATATATATATATATATATATATATATATATATATATATATATATATATATATATATATATATATATATATATATATATATATATATATATATATATATATATATATATATATATATATATATATATATATATATATATATATATATATATATATATGTATATATATATATATATATATATATATATATATATATATATATATATATATATATATATATATATATATATATATATATATTTATATAATATATATATATATATATATATATATATATATATATATATATATATATATATATATATATATATATATATATATATATATATATATATATATATATATATATATATATATATATATATATATATAATATATATATATATATATATATATATATATATATATATATATATATATATATATATATATATATATATATAAATATATATATATATATATATATATATATATATATATATATATATATATATATATATATATATATATATAATTATATAAATATATATATATATATATATATATATATATATATATATATATATATATATATATATATATATATATATTTATATATACATATTTAAATAAAAGTTTTCGGGTGTTATACGGCGTACATGCTGACGTTGACAATAAAATGTTTTGAACTGTCAATTCGAAGTAATTACGTTATCTTAAGTTTTTAGTGTTCCGTACGGAACACTTATAACATCACTTCGATGTCTGTCTGTCCGTCTGTCACACTCGATTTTCTCCCGAAACTATTTGTCATAGAAAGTTGAAATTTGGTAATAATATAGCAATTGATGGCCTCATCAGAGCCATGTAGTTTTCAAAGTTAAATTTTGACTTAAGGGGTTAGTTTTGGGTGGTGAAATCGGAAGTGAAAAAAAATTTTTTTTACTAGGTAATCGAGTGTGGTGTCAAATGAAAGCTTGTGAAAACACGAATAATATATATATATATATATATATATATATATATATATATATATATATATATATATATATATATATATGTATATATATATATATATATATATATATATATATATATATATATATATATATATATATAATGTAATTTAATACTTGCGCGCACTTTTCTTTGTATTATTTTTAAAAAAAATCGCGAAAAATCGCTGTCCACTCGCCTTATCTCGAAAAGTACTTATCAAAAAATTTTGAAAAAATTCTGGAATATTCTCCACGGGGTGTAGATTGAACGAAAATTATCACGAGTGCATTACCTGTAATAAAAAAAAAACAAAAATTTCAAGGTCATCAATTTTCAATAAAGACTGGAAATAAACTTTGTTGAAAACTCATTTGAGGTGTGTTTTGTGAAGTCACTGATCATTTTATACTTCCGTTACAACATTTTTTATTTTAAAAGCAATCAACGTACGGAACACTAATTGCGCAAGTTCAACTTGCACTTACCGGTTTTTTTAAATGGAAAGCCCAATATATTATTTTATTTTTGAGTCCTACTAAAAAGTCTAGATATTGTTTGTCTAACATGGGATATGTCTAAACTGAACTGTTTAGGAATTATTGATATTTGAAATTAAGATCAAATTAAAAAAAAATTAAGCTGGCTTGTGTGAAACATTTACTGTTAGGTAACGACTAAACGCGTCAAAAAAGGATTTATTGATGAAAAATCTTTACGGCTGCATTTTGTGAAACTGTAATTGGAATATAATATCAAAATAATAATAATTTAAAAGAAACTGGAAGAATCACTTTGTTAATGATGGTTCGGTACGGAGACCGTAGGAGAACACAACAGGAGGTTTTTGATCTTTTTAACGCAGAATATCTGAATCGAGAACCTATTAGCCAATCATTAGTAAAACATTGAAACGATTTAGACAATCAGGTCATGTTAAGGATGGTTCTAAATCGGGACCTCCAAAAGTTAAAACCAGCGATGATGAAAAGCTAGATATTTTATTGAAAATTACAGAAAATCCCCATACAGCCACTCGTCAGCTTTGGCTAGACCACAACATAAGTAAAGGTACCTTAAGTCGTATACTGAATGAAGAAAAATTTCATCCATACAAACCCATTCTATTGCAAGAATTATCTGAAGATGACTACGATAGACGCGTCGAATTTTGCGAGGTCATGATGGAACGAATCAATAATAATCCTAACCTAATTCATAATATTGTTTTTTTTCTGACGAGGCCACACACACAACGGAAGAGTTAACAGGCATAACTGCCGGTACTGGTCTGCTGAGAATCCCCACTGGATAATCGACAGTCATTCTCAAAGACCACAAAAGATAAACATGTGGGCAGGGATTTGTGAACCTCATATCGTTGGTCCCTCTTTTGTCTATGGAAATCTTACAGGAGAGCGGTATTTACAATTACTCCAAAAGCAAGTTATTCTAAATCGTGCAAGTCTTTTTCCCGATGAAAACAATTTGGTGGTATCAACAGGACGGAGCACTTCTTCACTATGAAATCAGTGTTCGTAGATGTTTGGATGCGATTTTTTCTAATCCATGGATAGGCAGAAGAGGTACTGTAGAATGGCCTGCAAGGAGTGCCGACCTTACGACACTAATTTTTTTATGAGGTCATTTGTAAACCAGAGTTTACTGCAGTCGACCTGAAACTGTAGAGGATTTACACCAAAAGAATTCAATATGAAGTAGCACAGATCACTTCGGGTTCTCTGCAAAAGTCTGTTCAGGCTGTTGATTGGGACGTTGCCTCGCTGTTAACAGCAATTATTACCTTAAAAATATAGAGTATTTTTTTTTTTAAATTTTAAATTTCAAATGACAATACTTCCAAAACAATTCAATTTAGACATATGGTATGTTAGACAAATAATATCTAGAATTTTTAGTAACACTCAAAAATAAAATAATATACAGGGATTTCCAAGATGGCGTAATGTCTTAGAACATTTTATTTTTAACGTTAGTATTTGCGCCGTTTGCGCCGTATAGCACCAGATAACTTTTATTTCGACATTTTTTTCATACACTAATTAATAAATGCTGTGGAATAATTATTCCATAAATATGGGGCACCCTGTATTATACATGTATGCATATACATTTTTTATTGGGAATAGCACACGTACAGTAGGGAAATCCCTAAAGCACCACAGGAGCGACACTAGTGCGCGATTCACTTTAGTCTTAAATCTCCGTGGGAAACAGTCCTGGGCAAATCATTTCAAAGTAATGACGTTTTCCATAAAAGACTACTTGAAAAAGGTGGTACGAGAAGTAACAAGCTGAACCTCGTAGGGATGTGATGTACTAGCGCTACGTGTATTCCTAGCATGCGTCACTCTAGATAAATTAAGCGGGCTATATCCATCAAACACTTTCCATGAAAGTACATGTAGAATAGACTCAAGTCGCCAACCGTTTAGACCAAAAGCTACGGGAAAAAAAAGTGGCGTGGGGAGTAGCAACTTTGACAGGTTTATCTGGCACAGAAACAGCTCACCTTTCAGATATTTTGGGCAGTCGCACAGTGTCTCGACTAGTACAAGCTAGCGGGACAATATTATTTCTTCACTTATTTCAATTGTTTATGTATATTTCAGGTATCCTACTAATCACCATCAGATGAGTCGTCATCACCGCTCTCCCATTCAGTAGAATATTCAGAGAGTAAATAATCCTCCTCATTTAATTCGTGATGATGACTTACTGAAGGCGGGATAATCAACTGCAGAACCTCCGATGGCAAAGAAGTAAATTTTCTTCGCGGTAATTCTCTATACGAGTTGATAACAGGATCAGACGTAATTAAAAGCATTCTCAAAAGATCTGTATTTGTGGCAATACGTGACCGCTTCCTGGTGTGCCGTTCACGGAATCTACGACAGTCTTTATTTCTTGCCTCCTGGGCTTCTTCGGAGAGTTGTCCAATGGGAAGACGAAAAGACTTTATAACTTCCGCGCTGTGTACAAGAATTTTATGCACAGTAACGGGCATGGAATACCACGAATACAGATCAAGGTATAATTTTCTAGTATCAACACAAAACTTTTCGAATTCTATATAATTTATGTCATATCCCGATGACAAAGTTCTTAAAATTACATGAAATCTACGAATAAGGTTTACGTCTAATTCTGTAATTTCGCTGCTCAATTCAGCTTTGGAAAAAAATCTACGTGCTGTGTTTCCATCGTTTGTGTTACCATACCCAGGTTTTGGTTTATCTACAATGAGACCCATACGATCTTTAAACACTTTTTGTATCTCTTGTGAGCGTTGCTTCACAATAGCTTTGTCGTTGTCTCCCCTGACTTGCCACTTTTTTATTTCTAAACGATAGCCGATGTGAAGCAAACATTCAAACGTGCGGATCCATGCATGTAAAGTAGATAAACCAAATGCAAGGCGTTCTTCGTTGCTGGGATATTTCTTTGACTCCTCGTTCATAGTAGACGGGGTGGCACCGCAAATATAACACTTTTGTGTTGAACTTGTGTCTGTTAAGGCATTGCACACTTTGCCATCAGTCATTGTCAACAACAAATCGTGTTTAGCAGAGATATTTGAGATCCAGCAACGTTACATAATGTTGGAAGAAGCTGACTTAATTCATCTAAAATTTTAGAAGTTTCTTCTTTCGTAAACTCTTTTGTCTCCTTGGCAAAAATAAACTTAAAAGGACGGCAATATAAAGTAGAGGAAGGTCTTGGATTTTACCAGATCACAGTTTCGCCATCAAGCAGTCTTAAAGGGACAAATGAGTATACGAACAAAAATTCGTCTCTAGCATTAGTGTTCTCAAATTTCTGCTTATACGTGCTATGCCCCGAACTCCCATCACAGCCCGATTTGCTTACCAACGTATAATATGAACGAGGTAACACACTTCTAATGACTTCCGTCTGAGCTTTAACTAATCGTTCAGCCGTTTTATCCAAAATCGCGTGAAGTTTTATTTCAGCTCGAGATTCAGTCACAGAAATATATTCGTCAGAAGGACAACAAGAAGCTTTGGACTTACCTAAACTATAAAACGATGGATACGCTTGATGTCCCGCTTTCATTGGCCATTTTCTTGTTTGTTTATATGAGTGAGAAGTCGATTTCGAGTCCACATAATAAGCTAAAGCTTCGTCTGGTGTTAACTGCCGACTTTGTTCAGAACACTTATTCTTTTCTCTAGTTTCACTGACCGCGACGTTATGGATCTGTTTAGCAACACTTCGATGCCCTTCTTTTCGAGTAGCTAACTCAGCTGCTGTAATAAGCTCACTTGCACTTCGCGATTCCAAAAGATCTTCTACTCTCCGTCTCTTCGTTTTCGTTGATGAGTCTTCAAATGATGTTCTGGGTCGCCCTACGGAAAGAGCCGCTGATGATGTTGAAGTGCACGGCTGGTTAACACACATCTTTATTTCGATTCCGGATCCCTCTAACCAATCTTTATGTTTGATTAGAAACATTTCTTTGCTACACTTTAAAGAAGTTCACTTTTGATTGAATTTTGCTGAAAGGCTTGATATTTTCATTTTGAGTCGTTTTAGAGAATCGTCAGAAACATCAGACATATTGAATTTTTCACTTATATAATAAAAAATTCCACTGTTTCGTTCAGTTTTGTCATGTTTTAGCCATTCTTCAAAAAATTCCATTTTCGTCATAGTCACGACTCGTTCTGAAAAAAATAAAATAATTTTACATTCGAGCCTTTTCGGGGTCTATAATATATGTGAATCTGTGCTTGAATGTTGTAGGTATTACATATAGAAAAATCTAGGTGGATAAAAAAAGTTGCTACTTTTAAAGTTTACAATTAATGTAAAATTTGCTGGATTTATCTATACATTTACAAATTGATATTACACCAAAAGTATACATATTTTTTATAAAAAATATAAGTCATAATAGAGTACATACCTTCAACAGAATATTCCATCACAAAAAACTCGTTTCACTTTGCTACCAATTTTAAAATATGTTATCACAAGTGTGCATAAAATGCAACTGATTTGCAAATGAAAAAGGTTACTTTGACCCCTTGATAAGATACCTTTATGAGGTGATAAACAAATTAATTCATGGAATTCGTTAAATGGGGGGGGGGATTGTTTACAAGTCGTTATCAGTGGTTCCTGGAAATTACGTCATGAATATTGTCCCGCTAGCATATTCTTGCCGAATCACTGTGCGTCGCTACTGGTTCATTATCCAGTAAGGCCCAATTCGAATATTCTACTTTTAGCGTGAACGATAGCACCGTAGGCCTCATACAGTATCATTAGGCAGGTCAGTAAGATCTGCGCGCAATGATTTGCGGGGCCAACAACGACTTCTGCAAATCATTGAGCGCAAGTCCAACTGAACTGGCTAATGATACTGTACCACGCCTATGGTGCTATCGTTCACGCTAAAATGGTATATATCGAATTGGACTTTATTGGATAATGGGCCAGTAGTGACGGCCCAAAATATCTGGAAAGTGAACAATTTCTTTGCCAGATCAACCTGTCAAAGAGGCAAGTTGCTACTGCCCACGCCACTTTTTATCCTGTAGCTCTTGTGCTAGTTCTTCGATGTTCCAAGGAGTCAAGGTTGTTGGTTAGCTCTGCGTCCCCAGTCAGGCGAACAGATCGCTTCTGAATGGAATCCAGTAAGTGTAGTATATGTTTGGGAGCAGAGCCTCAAACATGCGAGCAATATTCTATCGTTGGTCGATTTTTTGAGAAACTTTCCTTGCTATGTATGCAACATGTTCATGCCAAGATATGTTTGCTCCCACGTTAACGTCCAGAAAATAGAGCGACGATGCTAGAAGGATGAAATATTCTAACATAACTATATCGGGTCCCACAATTTAACTTTTTTAGAAAAAAGTACCGCCTGGATTTTTGTAGAGTTAAGTTCTACTTGGTTCCTGTCACCTCAAGATAGAATTTCTTCCAGGTTTTTAGTGTTCCGTACGGAACACTTATAAGAATACTTCGGTGTCTGCCTGTCTGTCCGTCTGTCTGTCTGTCTGTCACACCCGATTTTCTCCGAAACTATTTGTCATAGAGAGTTGAAATTTGGTAATAATATAGGAATTGATGGCCTCATCAGAGCCGTGTAGTTTTGAAAGTTAAATTTTGACTTAAGGGGTTAGTTTTGGGGGGTGAAATCGGAAGTGAAAAAAAAAATTTTTTTACTGGGTCATCGAGTGTGGTGTCAAATGAAAGCTTGTGAAAACACGAGTAATTATATATATATATATATATATATATATATATATATATATATATATATATATATATATATATATATAATGTAATACTTGGGCTCACTTTTCTTTGTATTATTTTTAAAAAATAGCGAAAAATCGCTGTTCCCCCCATCTTATCTCGAAAAATACTGATCAAAAAGTTTTGATAAAATTCTGGAATATTCTCCACGGGGTGTAAATTGAACGAAAATTATCACGAGTGCATTACCTTTAATAATTTATTTGGTATATAAAAAAAACAAAAATTTCAAGGTCATCAGTATTCAGTAAAGATTGGAAACAAACTTTGTTGAAAACTCCTTTGGAGTGTGTTTTGTGGAGTCACTGATCATTTTATACCACCGTAACAATTTTTATTTTAAAAGCAATCAACGTACGGAACACTTGGCCTGTTATTGTTAAGTGGAATTACTTCCTGTCATCCACGGATATTTGCGTAAGTAACCAATGTTCAAACATTCCAAGTGAAAGAAGAGATAAGCGCACTGTCGTCTGTAAAGCTGATCGATTGGTTGATTTTTATTACTGTGACATGGCTGTTACTGACTGAGTAGCAGCCTCACTTTTTAAAGATAATTTATTTAAATTTGGCATATTAAATTAATTTAAGGTTTCCAGGGAAATCCCGAACTAGCAGGGGAAATAATATACTAGATTATATATAATTTGAAGTTACATCCCTTTTTTATACCCCCTGAACTTTTTTTGTTGCTCGCTGGCGATTTTTCTTTATAAACAAACAGCTCATAAATTTTGATTACCGACCTTCCATTTTTTCGTAATTTTTACTGCTTCGCAGCAATCTGACAAAATATGATTCTAAACTTTTTTAATTATGATTGGTCAAGAGTTATCTTAAATAACTAAAGTGTTTTAACTTTGAGAAGTGTAAAAAAGAATGATATAATAATTAAGATGAAAATTTGAATCGAATTAGAACTGTTGATTGACGCCGCTATGCTAACGCAATGTACATCTGCACTGTCCATATTACAGATTTATAAAAAGTTCATTACCATCTTTTTATCTTTGTGGTTATTTTAATATTATTTAAATAACATTTATAGAAATTAAGTTGTCTGCCATTAAATTCTCAGATGAACTAATTATATCTTCTTCAAATATGTGAAAACAAGATAAAATGTAACAAATGAATTTAATTGAAAGAACAATGAAGTCAAAATTTATCATCGTGTTCAAAAATGTTCTTTACATTTTTAGTTATCGTGGTTGAACTAATTCAGTTTAATTATTATCTAGACTATCCATTTAAAATTCACAATTGGTTACCTACATACAGGAGCATATGCTACTGTATGCTATTTCATGCAAATAAAAAGAAAGCATACATTTTTATTATTATGTTTATTTTACAATTTAAATTGTATTTGTGGAGACACAGCTTTCTTTTCAGAAGTCCTACATAAAGCCATTATATTTTATTCAGATCTCAGAAAACAAAACAGAGGGTAAGAAAGATAAACTTAAATGTGCTTGAAAGAACAACGAAGTTAAAATTTATCATTTTGCGCCAAAGATATTTTTTGTTATGCCACCGTTTGTAGCCGTAGAAGTAGAAAATAAAGGCGTAAAAATAACATGGTAAGAGCGTCTTGCTCACTCGAAGAACAGATAAAATAAATTTCCACTCATTAATCCAGCCTAAAAAGAAGGATAAACCAAGGACACACAGGCATTTGTTTGTTTAAGAGTCCTTTACCATTTTGACCTTTTTGACAAATAAAATATTTTTGTTGTTGATACGGTTGTTAGAAATGCCACTTTCACACCAGAAGCCTGTAGATGAAATTTGAGTTAATAAGTGACGAGGGTAAAACGTAATATGAAAACTCAAATATAAAAATGTATAACATTGTTGATAAATGCTTACAAAAATTATTAGGCTGTTGTAATAAAGGTGCATCGATAACTACTTATTTCTTAATATTTTTTTACTACCCAGAGAGTTCACCCTTAGTTGTACTTGAAATGAGGGGTTTTTGAGTACATTGAGACAGAAATATGCAAGATAAATATTAACAGACATATATATTGGAAGTCACCGAGAAAATTAAGAGAGCAGCTCGTGCCAAATAGTGAATTGTGTTAAGGATTTCAGATTTTTTTTTAAAAGACTGGGCAGTCATAGCTTTGGTTAGCTAGGAACAGGTATTTAATTTTAGACGATATATATATATATATATATATATATATATATATATATATATATATATATATATATATATATATATATCAATCGGTTTTATAACGTCTTCCGTCTTCCGATGCCTAATTTCCACTCCTCCCGGTTTCTCCATCCCTCCTCCTCCAGATCTCTCTCTAGTACTTCCTTGTTGATTCCTGCTCTCCAGCTCTGGCGTGGTCTTCCTCGCTTTCTTTTTCCATGAGGGTTCCAATTTAAAATCTTTTAGGTAGTCGGTCTTGTGACATTCTCTGTACATGTCCGTACCATACCAACTGTTGGGTTCTGATTTCGTCCACTATATCGTGCTCTATTTCTAAAGCTCGCCTTATCGTGTCATTTGGTATGCGGTCTTTTCTGAATTTTCTGGCTGCTCGTCTCCAGAAATCCATTTCTGTAGCTTTTAGTATTTTTTCTGTTCTTTCCTTTAATGGCCACACCTGGGAGCTGTAAGTTATTATACTTTTCACTATTGAGTTGTAAATTCTCTTCTTATTTTCAATGGTTATGTTTTTGTCCCATAGTATACTATTAAGCATTGCAATCGCTTTTCTTCCCTGGATATTCCTCTCTAATATTGCTTCTTCCAGTGTTCCGTCCCTAAATATTCTTGTTCCCAAATACTTATAACTGGCACAGTGTTTGATGGTGTGTCCTGTGGCCAGTTTCAAGTCCTGCTGTTGTCCTCCGACGCACATGTACTCGGTCTTTTTAATATTGGCTGCTAGGCCCCATTTTTCATATTCCTCCATAAGTTTTCGTGTCATGTATTCCATATCATCGATGTCCTGAGCGACTACTACCTGGTCATCTGCGAATGATAGCGTGTACAATGTAGTATCGTCATCCAGTGGTAATCCCATACTGCTGCATTTCCTTTTCCAGTTCTTCAGTGCACTCTCCAAATAGATTTTAAATAGCGTTGGGGATATACAGCAGCCCTGTTTGAGACCCTTTGTGACCGGGAAACCTGTTGTTATACCATATTTGGTTTTCACACTACTTCTTGCGTCTTGGTATAAGGATTTTACGGCTTTAATTATTTCGATGCTTACATTACTCTGTTGTAGTGTTTCCCACACAATCTCATTAGGGGCACGCTGTCGTAGGCCTTTTTTAAATCAACAAACAAGACATGGACTTCCTGGTCAAATGCGGTTTTCTTTTCTAGGATTTGTGTCAGTGAGAAGAGATGGTCTATTGTGGATCTTCCTGCTCTAAAGCCTGCCTGTTCTTCAGCTTCTACGTCCGCGTATTCCGTTTCTATTCAATTTTTAAGTATTTTTCCGTATATTCTGCTAATAGATCCTGTAACCGTTATTCCCCTATAGTTATCGCAATTATTTTTATCTCCTTTCTTATGAATTGTTGATATGTATGATATTTTCCATTCCTCAGGTACTTCTGATGTGTTAATGCATCTTTGGAATAAGTTCCTCAAAGCGCTAAATAGCTTTTCAGTTCTGTATTTTACTATCTCTCCCGGGATGTTTTCTGGTCCTGGAGCTCTACCATTTTTTAGCGTTTTACATACTTCTTTAACTTCTGATGTTGTTATCCTTATTGGGGATCCTCGTATAACTATATTTGGGTTTCCATGTTGGGTATTTTTGAACTCTGGTCTATCTTCTGTTAGCATATTTGTAAAATATTGGTTCCATTTTTCTGGTGTTATTGGTGAGAAGATTTCTCTTTTCCGTTCTGTTCTCATATTTTTAAGAAGTCTCCAGCTTTCTGTGCTTTTTCTTCCTCCTATGTAAGTGTTGAGTCTTGAGCATGTCTTTTCCCATTGGTTGTTCTTTTTGTCACTAATCATTTTACTTTGTCGTTTGTGCTCTTTGAACTTAAGTATTTGTGATAGTTTTTCCGTTTTTCTTTCAATTTCGTATTTAATTTCTTCATCCCACCAATATGGTTTTTGCTGTTTTTCCCTTTTCTCTTGGTACCCTAATGCTTTTAGTGCGGCTGCGTGTAGGCATTCCTTTATATACTTATATTCTTCTTCTATATTAACAAATCCCGTCCGTTGTATCTTTTGGTCCAGTCTACTCTTGTATAGATTTCTGATACTTTCATTTTGTAAGCTGTCTGTATTATATCTTATTGTTGTTTCACTTGTTGTGTGCTGTGTACTTGTATCTTCCAGTTTGCTTTCCCGTGTTGTTCGTGAGGTTATCTTTCCTTTCACAAGGTAGTGGTCGCTGCCACATGAAGCCCCTGTTTGGACTCTTACATCTAGGAAGTTTAATCTAGATCTCTGACGTATTATCATGTAGTCGATAATACTTTTTAAATCTCTTGTTGTTTGTCTCCACGTATATTTATGAATATCCCTATGCTGGTAGTGTCCGTTTAATATTGTAAGGTTGTTTTGTTCACATATCTCTATAATTCTTCTTCCGTTGTCGTTAGTAACTTCTTCGCCATATTTTCCTACCACTTTATCGTGTTCTTTCCTTCCTATTCTTCCATTTAGATCACCCAAAAGTAATATCTCTCTTGATGTTCCAATTTTGCGTATTTCCTCATTTAGTTGTTTAAAAAATGAATCCTTGTTATTAGCCAGATCGTCGTTGTTGACAGCGTATACCCTCAGTAAGGTTGTGTTATTACCTAGTATTTTGAGATTCATCTTTATAATTCTTTCACTAATCGGTTCCCAGGTGGTTATGAATTTCCTCAGTTTTCTGTGTATTAGTATGGATACGCCTTGTTTTGCTCTATCTTCTTTGGGCACTCCACTATAAAAGTGATCGTAATGCCCCCAACTTTCGGAGCCTTTTCCTTTTTTCTTTGTTTCCGTCAGTACTGCAATTTCGACTCGAAGATTTTCTAATTCATTTACAACTTCATTTACTTTCCTGGAGAGACCTTGTATGTTCCATGTACCACATATCATTGTCCTTCTTCTTTGCTGTTTTCGTCTTCGTATATCCGTTCGATTCCGAGGCTTTGGATTAGGTTTTTTAGCAGAGGCTTTTTTTACATAGGGTAGGGAGCTGGCCTACCGCTACAACCCTCCTCCTTTGTCCGGGCTTGGGACCGGCCGTGACAACTGTAAGCTACTCAATCCACCTACAGCCGCCCTAGACGAAACTTCTATAAACCATAAACCAATTCGACACTAATTTTAATTGAAATTATACTAGGTCCTTATTTCTCATGATATTTAGAAAGAGAGACTAAATTCATTATAAAATTTTCCAGATGTTAGTGGCTATTAAAGTAAAATAAGCTAGTGATATACCGACACATTTCATAGTTATTAAAAAGATTTACGATTTGAAAAACAAAATGCCGAGAGATTTAAAAAATAAATGATTAAAGTAATTATAGGTATCAATGTAAAAGTTGCTAAACATAACGTTCGATCCACCACTAAACAGGGCCGGTATACAATTTATAGATCTACGGGAAACGATGGATAATTATATAAGATATATGAATGACGTATTATTTCATTTTATCATCATTTTATAATTTCATAATTTACATATTCTCTGCATATAAAACATGTCTGTATACATATGTGTATGTTTGTATGTTCGGCTCGCATTCGGGGATGAATGATCCCATTTTTATACAGTTTTCCTTTACTTGTAGATATGTATAACAGATTTTTTATTATATTTTCATAGTTTTTGCTCTGGAGTTTTATTTAAAACTTTCTATAAACACGTTTCTTGATTATCGTTGCTAATTATGTTCCAGATTCTCCTACATACACCATACTACATAAATAGGTTATTTTAAAGACACCTTCTGTTTGCACATGAATTATGTATTTTGGTGACCTTGCCCAATTAAATGTTCTTTAAACCACCTTAAAAACCCAGCTACAAGACAAGATAGGAAATAAGGATTCAGTAAATAGTGCATATACAGGATACTACAGACAAAATTTACAAATTAGTTAAAAAGCCAACATTCGCACAATCTTCAACACTTGTAAGAAAACTGGACAATGCTTGAGATCACCAAAAGCCACAATTCTATTGGTAAGATATTAATCACAAAAATGACAAGGCTTTAAAGGTATTTACAACTTAAACTTCTACCCACTACATATTATTTATTAAATAACCGGTCAAGGGCAAGTTGAACTTGCGCAATTAATGTTCCGTACGTTAATTGCTTTTAAAATAAAAAATGCACTTGTGATAATTTTCGTTCAATCTACACCCCGTGAAGAATATTCCAGGATTTTTTCAAAATTTTTTGATAAGTACTTTTCGAGATAAGGCGTGGGGACAGCGATTTTTTCACGATTTTTTAAAATAATACAAAGAAAACACTACACGGCTCTGATGAGCCGTGTAGTGTTTCCTATTTAGTACCAAATTTCAACTTTCTATGTCAAATAGTTTCGGAGAAAATCGGGTGTGACAGACAGACAGAGAACAGAATTTCAAAATGGATTTTTGCAACATACGAGGTTTAAATTCGAACATAAATTCAGTGCACCAACACCTGCAATCAAATAAACCTCATGTACTCGTTCTCTGTGAAACTAAGGTCAGTTCATCACAGCAAACTATCTTTATCCTGGGTACGATTTCTATTCCCGATTTAGGCGTAACTTTGGAATCTGTCTTTATGTCAGAAGCGACCTCTCTTGCCAACGAGAGGAGGCTCTGGAGCCCCCCAACTTTGATGTTATGTAGTTAAAAATAACGACTCAACCAACCAAAAGGTTCATCTGTATCCTCTATCGACCACCAAGTGATACTAACTTTAGAACACTTTTCGCTTCTCTTGCAGACACCATCGATCATTTACAAATTAACTATCCAAATGCCGAAATTGCCATCCTGGGCGACTTTAATGTCCATAACATCAACTGGCTTAAATATTCAAATACTACCGATGAACAAGGTCGTGAAGCCGAATCATTTTCAATCAGTTGTGGCTTGACTCAGCTTATTGATGAACCAACACGGATCCCTGATCGAGGCGGAGAGTTCGTCAGTCTTCTTGATCTGTTTTTAACCACCAATCCGGAGATTTAGACGGTCAGCGTAAATCCGCCGTTAGGTTCTTCCGACCATAGACTACTTTCGACATCGAGTATTCTACCAATCAGTGATAGAGAGGCGCCCAAACCGCGCAAGATTTGGCACTACAAATCTGCTAAATGGGAAGACCTCATGGAATATTTTCGAACTTTCCCTTGGTTGGACGTTTGTTTTCGATCCGACGACCCATCTGACTGCGCCAGGGAGGTTTCCGATGTTATTTTGGCCGGTATGGAGGCTTATATCCCTTTTTCGAAGAAATGCCCTTCCAACGGCAAGCCTTGGTTTCACCTAAAATGCAAAGAAGCTGTTGCTTCTAAACAACTTGCATACCGACAGTGGCGTGAAGATCCTAACACCATAAATCGTAACATCTTTGTTTGTGCCAGGAACAGATGCAAAGAAATTATCGACGAAACCAAGGAGGTACACAATCAACGAATTACAAACAAACTTCTCGCTTGTCCCGGCAATTCCAGGTCCTTTTGGTCAGTCGCTAAGGCAGTTAGTCAAAATTTCACCAAATCCACCATACCACCACTCACACGGCCAGATAATTCTATTGCAACGACACCTGTTGAGAAAGCGAACTTGTTGGCTGAACTGTTTGCTTCACATTCTACTGTCGATTTCCAAGGAACAACACCACCTACTATTCCCATAGTGCAGTCAAGGATGCCCGATATTGTCTTCAGACAGCGTATCATAAAACGTATTTTGATGAAGCTAGACACCAAAAAGGCTTCTGGCGCTGACGGAATACCTGCCATAGTTCTCAAGAACTGTGCAAGGAAACTAACACCAGTTTTCTGTAGACTTTTCAACCTATCCTACAGAAAGGGAATATTTCCTTCCTGCTGGAAATGTGCCACATTTCAGCCGATACCTAAAAAAGGCAAGAAGACCTTGCCAAATAACTACCGACCAATCACACTACTCTCAATAATATCGAAAGTCATGGAAAAGGCTATCAATCAGCATCTTCTAAAATATCTTGAAGGATTCAGCAATATTAGTGATCACCAATATGGCTTTCGTAAAAATAGATCAACAGGAGATCTTCTGACTTATATAACACATGTTTGGAACAACGCAATTGAACACTTTGGAGAATCTCGAGCGGTTGCTCTTGACATATCCAAGGCATTTGACCGTGTTTGGCACGATGGGCTGTTGGCTAAGTTACGTTCTTGTGGTATGTCTGAAAGGTTCTGTTTGTGGCTCTCATGTTTCCTCAGAGAGCGTTCTTTACGAGTGGCACTCGACGGATTTCTTTCTAACACCTTCACTATCAACGCCGGTGTGCCCCAAGGTTCCATACAATCTCCTACTCTCTTCCTTATTTATATTAACAATCTGCTGGAAAAGACCGAGAATCCAATCTACAGCTTTGCAGATGACAGTACACTTATCTCTTCATGCACTTTGAATGCTCGGACATCGACTACTCAGACGAATATCCGCAGACAGCAGGAAGTCATTCAACTTAACAAAGACCTGGAATAAATTTTATATTGGGGTGACAGTAACCAAGTGGAATTTAACGCTACAAAAACCCAGGCGGCAGTTTTTTCTAAAAAAGTTAACGTTGCAGAACCCGACATAGTTATGTCGGGGCACTCCATCCCTCTAACATCGTCACTCAATCTGTTAGGCGTTAATTTGGGAGCAAATATGTCCTGGCATGACCATGTTGCAGGCATAGCAAGGAGAGCTTCTCAAAAGTTGGGAATATTGTTTCGAACCAGAAAGCTTTACACTCCACAACAACTGTTAATTCTTTACAAAGCTCAAATTCGACCAACTATGGAATATTGCTCCCATGTTTGGAGCTCCGCTCCCAAACATACACTGCATTTGTTGGATTCTATCCAGAGAAGAGCTGTTCGTCTGATTGGACACCCGGAACTGACCGACGGCCTTGATTCGCTGGAACATCGAAGAACGGTTGGCGACTTGAGCCTATTCTACAAGTACTTTCATGGAAAGTGTTCGAAGGATGTGGCCCGCTTAATTCCTCCCAGAGCGGTGCATGTTAGGAGTACACGTCGCGCTAATACTTCACATTCGTATGAGGTTCAGCTTGTTACTCCTCGTACAACGCTTTTCAAGCAGTCTTTTATATAGAGAACATCATACCTTTGGAATAGTTTGCCCAGGACTGTGTTTCCCATCGAGTACAATCTACAGCGATTCAAGAACAACGTGAATCGCTTTCTCCGCACACGTGTCGCTCCTGTAGCGCTTTAGGGATTTCCCTGTAGCACGTGTGCTAGACCCATAAAAAAAAAAGACATACAGACACACACACACACACACACACACAGACAGACAGACAGACAGACAGACAGATAGACAGACAGACAAACACCGAAGTGACCTTATAAGTGTTCCGTACGGAACACTAAAAATATGAAAATAATAAAAAAAATGGCACAACTTTCACATATTTTGACACATATCACTCTAACCCCAAACCGTACCTCCTGAACCATATATATTAGATCATAAATATTTAAAAATAATAAGAAATAAAACGGTTTTCAAATTAAAGGCCGTATATTATTATATATACGAAGCAACCCGACCTTAACTTTCCCACCGAAGTCAATGACACCCAAATGTTAGACCACAGATAATTAAAAATAAATAATAAAAAATTGGTAAAGTGATTTACCCAATACCCCCCTTGCAAACACGCAGTTTTAAAATAACCACTGAATTCTATTTTTTTATACTAAATATTAAATTTATTAACAGCTCAGATGCTTAACTCCAATAACCTGGAAATAGACGTATATTATTATATAAACGCAACCATACTTCGAACTCTCTACGCCATCCCGTTAACCCTATATGTCATTTACTTAATTATACTAAAATTTGGACCAATATCTCACCAAAAACCAGGCAAAATTCTCATAATCTTATTAAAACTATGTAATATTTAACGCTCCCCACCCATTTCACACAATGAAAAAGACAAATAACACGATATATGTAACCATGTCCTCTCCCTTATAAGTCTTATTTTTTATATTAGATATTAATGCTTTAAATTTATGCATTATTACAAATAAGGCTGCTGAAACTGTACAGAATTTAATAATTACCGCTGCTTTCAAATTCTCTTTTTAACATCAAAAATGATGAAAGAATAATACCATTTTTATATTCCTTGACTTTAAGAACCCCGAAAAGAACATATATCATGATATAGCTACTATTTTATATTATATATTTTTGCCCATTATCCTAACATGAAACGAAAAAGATTTCTCATAATACAATTGAAACTGTGCAATATTTTACCATCATTAAAAATAATCAAAAACTAATATAATATTTATATTCCAGGGACCCTAAAAAAGGCCTATAATATTAAATAAGACCCTTTTAATCCCTCCCCACCCCTTATATGTTTTATTATAAATAACTACGCTTAAAGTTTTTCCATTATCTCAACCAAAAATCTGAAATAATTTTGATAAAACTAGTGAAATTATACAATATTTGACGAACCCCACCCCTTTCCTCCGTTAAAATTGAAAGTAATGGCAAAATAACCTAATTTGCAGATTCTTCGACTTCGAGAAGCATAAAAAGTATATATAATAGAATAAGTACATCCTCTGCCACTTCTTTAGTCTCCTTATATGTTTTCCTGTTAATAATTAAACATAAAATTGATTTATTATCTGAACAAAAAAGAAATAGAAATCCCCTTTTACCACCTTTCTCTGAAGCCACGTCGATGAAAATTTTCATTCTTTCTTTAGGTATATCAACTTTGAAATTGACATCTCATTTCTTTCAAAAGTTGTCGGGGGTAACAGACTGTGATAGACCGATAGATAGGCAGGCCGACGGAAATAGATAGATGATTATATTTTTTGTGCTCCAGGAACTCTAAAACATGAAGAAAAGTGAAAACATGAAGAAAAGTGAAACTTTTGGAACGTGATTTTTTCACGAATGCAATAATTTCTTTTAGTATGGAAAATAAAAGTACCACAATTTCCAGGTTCCTCGAACCTCAAGCAATCTTTTTTTCTAAGCCCTTTCTGCAACTTCCCCGCCCCGTATATGTTTGACTCAAATAATTATTCTTTTTAATTCATTGTCAGAACACAAAATCAGGAATAATTCTCATTATTGAAAATAAATAAACTTTATCGAGCATGATCGCTTTAATCCCCTTTCTCTTGTATTTTTTGTGTTGTATGTAGTTGTATCGCTCAAAAAATAAAAGTTACATTCTTACTTCAAGTATTACATGTATACCACATTTAAAACCGATATCTCAGTTCATTATCGGCTCAATAGACGGACCGACAAACAGAGTGACAGACACGATAGGTAGACAGAGAGATCGATTGAAATGGAGGACTATATTTCTGTGACCCTGTGATGAAATGCAAACATTTCGGAGGATTTAATATCTATATTATCAGCCTAAGAAAAGAAGAGTGAGACCTGCAGGTACTTCTAGATTAAAATAAATAGCCGGTTAAGTGCAAGTTGAACTTCCGCAATTAGTGTTCCGTATGTTGATTGCTTTTTAAAATAAAAAAAAAATTGTTACAGAGGTATAAAATGATCAGTGACTTCACAAAACACACCCCAAATGAGTTTTCAACAAAGTTTGTTTCCAATCTTTACTGAAATCTGATGACCTTGAAATTTTTGTTTTTTTATGTACCAGATAAATTATTAAATGTGATAATTTTCGTTCAATTTAAACCCCCTGGAGAATATTCCAGAAATTTTTCAAAATTTTTTGATAAGTACTTTTCGAGATAAGGCGAGGGGACAGCGATTTTTCGCGATTTTTAAAAATAATACAAAGAAAAATGCGCGCAAGTATTACATTATATATATATTTTTTTACTCGTGTTTTCAGAAGCTTTCATTTGACACCACACTCGATGATCTAGTAATTTTTTTTTTCACTTCTGATTTCACCCCCCAAAACTAACCCCTTAAGTCAAAATTTAACTTTCAAAAGTACATTGCTCTGATGAGGCCATCAATTCCTATATTATCAACAAATTTCAACTTTCTATGTCAAATAGTTTCGGAGAACATCGGGTGGGACAGACAGACAAACAGACACCGAAGTCATCTTATAAGTGTTCCGTACGGAACACTAAAAAGAAAAGTGTGTGCAAGTATTATATCATATATATTTGTGTTTTCACCAGCTTTCATTTGACACCCCACTCGTAAAAGTTTTTTTTTTCACTTTTGATTTTACCCCCAAAATTAACCCCTTAAGTCAAAATTTAACTTTCAAAACTACAGGGCTCTGAATGGGCCATTAATTCCTATATTTCTGCCAAATTTCAATTTTATATGGTAGTTTCGGAGAAAATTAGGTGTGACAGACAGATACACAGACCAGACAACGAAGGGATCCCATAAGTGTTCCATAGCAGTAGATATTTAACAATTGGTCTTTTAACCTTCACTAAGTCAAGTAGTATTTCTCATATACATGACATTTAAGCTTTAAAAATAACACAATGTTATCCCAAATATGCGTGGCAATTATTTCAACGACCTGCATTAATTTCCCATATTTTTGGCACTTATGCGAAATAAATTTCCTGCATTCGCTTTCCAACATGGCAGCGTTTGCTATATGATGTATTGCGGCAATTTTTATTGAATGCGGAACGAAGAGAAGAAACATGCCACAATGAATCCTAAAATTTTAGTAGGGAGAATAAATTTTAAACATTCAAGAAAATATTCTAAAAATAAAATAATAAATATAAAATACATATTTCAAAAATGTTATTCAATACCTTAAATCGCATTTTTATTTCAAATTCTTCAAGAATAGTAAGTTCGTAAGTTGAATTGTTCATACAGAGTGCTCTCTAAGTTGGGTACTTATAAAAAATACATATACATGTTGAATAATAGAGGATATATAAACAGAAGCCTTCGAAAGAAGAAAAGAAGTAGAAATTGACAAAATATGAGCTCGTAATTGTCAATGATGTTGCAGTGTTAAGAAACTAACGATGTATTCTAGCATACTCGGTCGAATTAAGTTGATAATGAGACCTTTTTCTTAACAACGTTATATGGGCTGTATTCGACGAAGTGTTAGTTAGTACTATAATCAGGTAAAAGTAAAACCTTAATTCAGAATATCCCCTGGATATTGTCTTTCTTGAGTTTTTATTACGATCGTCAGATGTGTGTTATTAGTAGGATATGTAAATATTCTCATGACATATTATATTGAGCCGTTTAATATTGGATACCATTCTTGATAATGACATCTGAACTTTCATATTATCTTCAAAAAAATCTAGGCATAATTCGTAGATTTTTTTTATTGTTCACCTCCCCTCCTGAGTAGGGATTTTACTCTTTTTCATATCCTAAGGATATCGGCGAGGATGTCGTAATACCCGTCAACGTTGTCCAAGTGCCGAAACATACATTTCTGTATTTCACAGCACCTTTTAGACAATGCGGTAGTGCTGCCTTGGGCGTTATTGCATTTATGCGAACAACTACTGCGTACGTGGCCAGGCCAAATATAATTAAATAATTTAATAAATAAAGTATACCGACCTGTGGAATTGAACCCATGACCTTCTGCACAGTAGCAAGGCACTACACCACTGAGCCACGGCTGCCACAACTGTCTGTAGATACTGTCAAAGTAATCAAAATGTAACTAATCATACCAAGGAGATATAAGTGCCAGCTTTCCCGAGAATATATTCGTTATATCCTTGAGAATATGAAAAAATATACATTCCTTCTAAGTTGGAATGTTCAGAATTACCTTATGCTTGAATCAATCTGTGTAAAACCTGCCCGTTTCAGATTTAGATAACGATTTAACAAATCGAATTACGAGTATCTGTAAATATATATATATATATATATATATATATATATATATATATATATATATATATATATATATATATATATATATATATATTTACAGATACTCGTAATTCGATTTGTTAAATCGTTATCTAAATCTGAAACGGGCAGGTTTTACACAGATTGATTCAAGCCTAAGGTAATTCTGAACATTCCAACTTAGAAGGAATGTATATTTTTTTATAATCTCAAGGAATATATATATATATATATATATATATATATATATATATATATATATATATATATATATAAAATACAATTTAACTGTGTCACTGAATTTACTCACTCTAACACATGTTTCGGTCTCGTGACCGTTTTTGAAGATCTTTACAATAAAACTAAACTTAAGTTCTGAAAGATATTACATTTGGATGGTTAATTGGCACTAAATTCAAATTAAGAGGTAATAAAATTGGAATAATTACAGGTAGTCAGTAGTATTTCCAAATTCCATTTGGGTGTTCGTTGTTTTTATATTCTTTTTTAAGGCTTTTTTATGCTACGAATTTTTAATTAATGTTTTCCTTTTTGAGCACTGTATAGCAATTTCACCCTCTAGTTATTAAAAAGGGGATTATTGTCTATGCAGTATTCCGCAAAGCCGGTAAGTTTTGTTTATTTAAAATAAAGTGTCTATATTCTTTTAATCTTTGTTGTGGGCTTCGTCCTGTTTCTCCCACATAGACAGCGTCACAGTCATCACAATTAAATTCACATATACCCGATTTTCAATATTTGTTAGACTTTTCTTTGTTGTTAACTAGATATCGGGCTATATTGTTTTTATTAATACTTATACAGTTTATTTTTAACTTGTTAAGGCTATTTTGTTACTAATACATGGACATAGTTGATAGCAAACCATTTTCTAATGCAAAAATTTACAGGCTTTGTTAAACACGTAATACTGTGATATTCTAAATAATTATATCAATCGCTACACCTGACCACTATACACACACCGATATTAATGAAAAAAATAAATAAATAAAAGAAATAAAATAATATCCAATATCAGTACTAAAGAAACACCTTAGATCGAAGTGTGTACTATATAGTTGGTCTAGTGGTGTGATGTGGTTTTCCTTTTGTATCTATTTTATTTTAGTTGGTAAGTTCATGTTGTATGGTTTTAGTGACTATGTGTGCATGTCGGTTTTAATTTTAGGAATACTCCTGATGAAGTCGAAAAGTATTGGCGGAATATAGAGTTTCAAACAATAAAAGAATAATTTTACTACATAGACCGCTTTCCCCCCTTTATATATATATATATATATATATATATATATATATATATATATATATATATATATATATATATATATAACGTTATATATATATATATATATATAACGTTATATATATATATATATATATATATATATATATATATATATATATATATATATATATATATAAGCGGGAGTAGATAAAGAACAATAACTGTCTAGTTAATTTATGCAATTAAATTACAATATTAGACATTTTTTTAAGCAGTTTTGATAAAAAAGGTAACAAAAGTTTACTATATCTTCAAAATTTATCATGGAAACTGTCTGAAAAAATAATGTTTTGTATTTATTTGACGTCCGAAAATACTCAAGAAATTTTATATCTGTAGTAAAATTGAATATAAACCAACTAACATTGTTTTATGTTTTATTGATCCCTCATTATTATTCTGCTCACACATTTCACCTTTTCATCGAGGACAGGGGAAGACGAGCATGAAAGCCAATGGGGTTGTTCAGCTATATCGAAAAGATTTAAAATTTCTGTACACGCTAATTTACTAGCTCAAAATTTGCCACTAAAATAGACGTATGAAATATGCAAAACTCACATTCGCTTTTTAGCTTTAAAAATTACCCGATTATAGTTATTTATTGCACATTAGCAGATGACAGCGTATCTGGTGGAGTATTAGCACTCGTATACTCGATGAGTAATGATGCTCGTACTTACTTTCATATTATACTCACGGATTTGCAGTATGTAGTGATTTTTGAACTATAATTCTCTCGTAATGGGGTTGTATTTAAAATTATTGTAAAAAGAGGGTACTTATTTAAAAAAAAAAGCAATATTCCCACAATACAAATGATTTCATAAGTCACACAGATCTTCGAGAATTTTACTGATTTTTATTATTGGAAACGCTACAAAATGTTGTGTCGTTGGAAAAATGAAGGAAATATACCTGTCCATTTTTATTATGAAATGAATATAAAAAGCAATATTTCAATCACCCAGATATTGACTGATTTGACAATAGTTTTTGAAAAGGTAAAATTTTCGGCTTCCACGTTAATTCTATTCAAATTTGTACATATTTTTTATAGTTTCTTATACTTGATGTTGTCGAAAAAATCTCAAATATCTCTTAAACCTAGGAATCATTTTATTTTTTTTATGGGCTTAGCACAAGAACTGTAGGGAAATCCCTAAAGCACTACAGGAGCGAGGAGTACGTGAAAAAAGAGATTAATATTGGTTTTGAATCGCCGTAAATTGCACACATGACCTAGTCCTGAGCAAATAATTCTACAGGAATGAGATTCTTCATATAAAAACTGTTTGAAAAGGGTTGTACGACGGATGATAAGCTGAACCTCATACGCATGTGAAGTATTAGCGCGACCTGTATTCCTAGCAAACACCGCATTAAGCGGGCTACATCCATTGAATATTTTCCATGAAAATACTTTGAGGATAGACTGAAGTCGCCACCCGTTTTTCGATGTTTCAAAAAATTAAGGTTGCTGGTGACCAATCAAATATGCTTGTAGTCTACTATTAATGTGTATTCAACATTAACAAAAAATAAATCAGCAACCGTACCCATATATAAACGAAGATTTATAAAATTGTTTAGATAAAGATCTTGTCAAAGTGACAATTAAAATAACTTTTATCCATTCTAGTTTCAAAATCGTTATAAAAAATGATTTGAAAGCCAAAAGAAATTGTTGCTTCCTAAAATTTACAATTTTAATAATAAAATAGTTCAGATAACAATCTTTTAGGCCAGTGTTAATAATGGCTTATGATTTTATGTAAATTTCGAAACATTTTGATATAAGAATACTAGCATGTGTCCGATAATAAATAATTGAGGTTCTATTAGTAGTAAAACACTAGTTAATATTTTTGTAATTGAATTTTTTTTTATGGGTTTAGCACACGTGCTGCAGGGAAGTCCCTAAAGCGCTCCAGGAGCGGCATGTGTGCGGAAAAAGCGATTCACGTTGTTCTTGAATCGCTGTAAATTGTACTCGGTGGAAAACAGCGCTGGGCAAATTATTCCAAAGGGATGATGTTCTCCATACAAAAGACTGCTTGAAAAGCGTTGTACGAGGAGTAACAAGCTGAACCTCATACGGATGTGAACTAACAGCATGACGTGTATTTCTAACATGCACCGCTCTGGGAGGAATTAAACGGGCCACATCCTCCGAACACTTTCCATCAAAATACTTGTAGAATAGGCTCAAGTCGCCAACCGTTCTTCGATGTTCCAGCGAATCAAGGCCACCGGTCAGTTCTGAGTCTCCGATCAGACGAACAGCTCTTCTGTGAATAGAATCCAACAAATGCAGTGTATGTTTGGGAGCGGAGCCGCAAACATGGGAGCAGTATTCCATAGTTGGTCGATTTTGAGCTTTGTAAAGAATTAACAGTTGTTGTGGAGTGTAAAGCTTTCTGGTTCGAAATAATATTCCCAACTTTTGAGAAGCTCTCTTTGCTATGCCTGCAACATGCCCATGCCAGGACATATTTGCTCCCAAATTAACGCCCAACAAATTGAGTAACGATGTTAGAGGAATGGAGTGCCCCGCCATAAACTATCTCGGGTTCAGCAACGTTAACTTTCTTAGAAAAAACTGCCGCCTGGGTCTTTGTAGCGTTAAATTCCACTTGGTTATTGTCACTCCAAGATAGAATTTCTCCTAGGTCTTTGTTAAGTTGAAAAACTTCCTGCTGTCTGCGGACACTCGCCTGAGCAGCCGATGTCCGTAGCGTTCAAAGTGAATGAAGAGATAAGCGTACTGTCATCTGCAGAGCTGTAGATTGGATTTCCGGTCTTTTCCAGCAGATCGTTAATGTAAATGAGAAAGAGAGTAGGAGATAGTATGGAGCCTTGGGGCACACCGGCGCTGATAGTGAAGGTGTTAGAAAGAAATCCGTCGACCGCCACTCGTAAAGAACGCTCACTGAGGAAACATGAGAGCCACAAACAGAACTTTTCAGACATACCATAAGAACGTAGCTTAGCCAACAGCCCATCTTGCCAAACACGGTCGAATGCCTTGTATATTGTCTTGGATTGTATCACGTTGTGAATTAAGTCGGAAGACATAAACTGTCAGTTTATAAAACGCCATTGCAATCTTCCTGGTCATATTATAGTCTAATAAATAGGCCATTATTTCTTTCAGATCAACCACTATGAAGTAATCATAGATGAATGTTAGTAAAAATAGTTTATCATTGAACTAAACAGTCATAATTTTTTGGTCCAGTTCTTTAATAAGAGTAATAATTTACAATTAAACTTAAATCTGAGACTGTAAGTTGAACTTAGTCATTAAGACTAAGTTCAAATTATATACCTATACAATTTGGTCTTAAGCCAACAAATATATTTTCAAATTCTTGGCTTATCACGTAAATTGTTGTAAGATTAATTTTTAATTATCTTTATCTGAAGTTTTTTGCTTTACTTAGCCTTACCATCTAAGAGATAATTATGTTTAATAATTTTAATTTAATTTAAATAACCCTAAATCGCTTAAAAAATCATATCAATATTTGAAATTGATTATAAAATAACTGTTTCGTACCATATTTCCTACATTTGAAACTAAATTCAGTTAGTTTTTCGCTTCTCACATATATTCAAAAGCTCAACAACCTTTTCTAGTTTTCTCTCGATAAAGAAAAAACATATTCATCACTTTTTTGAAAGCCATTTTGATATAAGCTTCCCCTCTGTTAGAATATTCAGTATGACCTTATACTGTATCTAATTTATATTGTCGTCTTCAGGTTTTCTCGGTCAATATATATTGTCAAAGGATACGAATAGATGGCTAGACAAAGCTTTTATTAAGTTTTTGCTATGTATACATTGCGAGATGTAACCGAAATATTCAAAAGGGATCGTAACACTATATTCACTAGTAGTGCAAAAATTCAATAAGCACGATTTTAAAAATTTAATTTTTCTATTATTTTTTTTATTGTTCACCTCACCACCTGAGTAGGGATTTTACTCTTTTTAGTGTTCCGTACGGAACACTTATAAGATGACTTCGGTGTCTGTCTGTCCGCTTGTCTGTCTGTCTGTCTGTCACACCCGATTTTCTCCGAAACTATTTGTCATAGAAAGTTGAAATTTGGTAATAATATAGGAATTGATGGCCTCATCAAAGCCGTGTAGTTTTGAAAGTCAAATTTTGACTTAAGGGGTTAGTTTTGGGGGGTGAAATCGGAAGTGAAAAAAAAATTTTTTTTAGTAGGTCATCGAGTGTGGTGTCAAATGAAAGTTTATGAAAATACGAGTAAAATATATATATATATATATATATATATATATATATATATATATATATATATAAAATCGCGAGTGCATTACCTTTAATAATTTATCTGGTATACAAAAAAAAAACAAACATTTCAAGATCATCAATTTTCAGTAAAGATTGGAAACAAACTTTGTTGAAAACTCATTTGGGGTGTGTTTTGTGAAGTCACTGATCATTTTATACCACCGTAACAACATTTTTATTTTAAAAGCAATCAACGTACTAAACACTAATTGTGCAAGTTCAACTTGCACTTGACCGGTTATTTTATATCTTACAGGATATCGGCGAGGATGTCATAATACCCGTCAACGTTGTCCGAGTGCTGAAACACACATTTTTGTATTTCACAGTACCTTTTAGATAACACGGTAGTGCTGCCACGGTCATGAATGCATTTCTGCAAACAACTACAACCTATGTACGTAACCAGGCCAAATATACTTAAATAAATTAATAAATAAAGTATACCGACCTGCCGGGATTGAAACCCGAGACCTTCTGCACTGCAAGCAAGTTACTACGCCACGGAGCCACGGACCCCACCAATAAGTAGAATTTTAATTTTTTTTTTCTCTTCTCGGTAAATATTATATTTTAGACTTTATTCTTTGCTTGCCTGATCTATTAGAGTCCGTTCTAAAAGCGTATTTCATTTGCGCTTAGTAGTACAGCAATGTATGATAGGACAAAATTCATACCAAAATATATACCGAAAATACAAAATTATTTTTTTAGGAACTATCTGAAAGAACTTATTAAAATAAATTATTTTTGTTTAAAATAAAACTCAATAGTAGAAAGAAATATGTTTTGTGCATTCACCGGGAAAACGATTACGGTCCCTACAGTTTGTTGTGCAGAAAACAAAATTTTCGTATGTGTGTGTATCGGGCAGCAGTAGGCTATGAAAGGTGTTTGTTAATATTTTAAATTTTCCCTGCAAATTTTGGCAGGCAAAATATTATTAAATTAATAACATACAAATGCCTAAAAAATACGCGTATCCCGAAAGTGATAGTGTTGTGGTAAGCTTCGTCAAGAAAGTGCTCTTTTGTTCTAGAAAATACCACTCTACGAACTAGTTACTAAATAATTTTTCAGAAAACTATCCAGTGTTTAAATATCGACAGAACTTTTGCTCAAATAGGTAAGGCTTTAGTGAGGTCAAGGAGGGGGTTAGAGGGGTCGCCTCGTATACATAGTATCATATGTCGTTTGTCAGAATTCTGGAGTTGAGAAACTTGAATATTGCGTTATTTTCTATTATACTCAATCGATAAAACATATAAGGTGTTAATAAAGAGTTGGAGGCTTCATTATTTTCGTTTTTATCATCAGTAATATGTAAAAGAAGATCTAAAATTTTAGTTACAAGTATCTCTGAAGCTTCTTCAGCACAAAAGTTTTTTTCGTGATTGACATTTTTTTTAAGTACCTATATAATTTAAAATATCGACTGGTAGTGTCTGCACTGAGTTATTTTTTAGTGTCAGAAAATAAAGTTTAGTACTTATTTTTGGACTAAATGTTGCAAGGGTAGTTCTAGATCAATAATTTTATGGATTTTTTTGCCAATAGAAAATATTTCCTATTTGCATTTGAATTCTTAAATGTTTTTCCATTTTTTGATATCAGTGCCGATGGGGTATCGATTTGTCTTATTTTCAGAAAAATCACATGTGTGTGTGTAATATCACAAAATTACAAGGTTGCTAAGCCGTCCGAGCTAGGTTTTAAGTCCAACTGAGCTTTTTTTAAAAGTAAACTGATTACTTTTAACTATCGAAAAAGCAATAATATTATAAAAATGTTATTTCGGTTCGAATTCGCATTTTTATAGTTTTTTTTTTTAAATTTAAATATCGGAGTGGTACTCTTACCCTATTATCATATTTAGTACCGTCTTATCAGTGACTGTAATCTACATTTTATTTTAAAAATAGAGAGAGATATAATAAAATATATACAGAATCCATTTAAAAAGTCACGCTTATTATATAGGGTATCGTTAAAAATTAACCTTTTTCAGTAGAAAAAAGTGTCTCTTATTTATTTAGATATAATTTCTAAATTAAATCTAAAAATTTGTTCGTGCGCTTAGCCACACATATATTTCATATTGCTATGGAAACTCCATAAATAAATCAATTTACAAACTGTGTTTTCAAATTAGTGCTAAGTTGTGATTTGGAATCTTTGGCACAATGTTACTGCACGACAGTTATTCCCTCTGCACAAAATGCTTTATTTTTTACGCGACGCGTGTATCGCTAACCAAGTTAGCCTCATCATCACTCCTGATGATGCCGACACGGTTAGCGAAACGCACACCAAGTGCAAATATAAATGTTTAGTGTAGCCAACTTGAATGAAGTTATTTTATTTCTTTTATGTGGCGCCGTTTCTTGAGTTATTTATTTCGTACTCATTATAGTTCTGGTCACATTAGGTTGTAATTTACTTAATATTTAATTAATTTATGCTCAATTATAATAATAATCAAAATTTAAGTAAATATACGTATATATATATATATATATATATATATATATATATATATATATATATATATTTTAAACATGAAACTAATTAGAGATTTTTTTAGTAAAAATGGAATTTAAGTTATAGATAATTCCTGACTGCATGTATATATATATATATATATATATATATATATATATATATATATATATATATATATATATATATATATATATATATATATATATATATATATATATATATATATATATATATATATATATATATATATATATATATATATATATATATATATATATATATATATATATAGCTACGAAAAGTATAATAGAATAATTTATAAAACGTGGTTTATCTGACAAATTGGGAAAATCGCATTTTACAAAACGAGTTAATTGCTATATGTGAAATGCTAAAGGCTTACGATTTCCGTTACAACACTATCCCTTTCTGCACGTAATACGTACTAAATTTGAGTATATATGAAGTAAATAGATACCTATTTAATTATTAGTGTAGTGGATTTTCAATACTTAGGATATTTTCGTTACCTTGCAAAAAATTTTAAAAAAAAATATTTAAACTGGAACATAACTGACGCCTCTTGTCTTATCTGCGTGATATAAAATATTTTGTTTTAGAATTTATCTTGCATTAAAAGTTATTTCAAATCCAAGATATTTTGAACAAAATACACACAAAAAACAATATCCAGTACAGGAATAAATATTATTATTGCTTGCGTAATTTAGTAAAATTGCATGCTATGGGTACGTTAGGTAACAAAGTAATATATGCATATTATATATATATATATATATATATATATATATATATATATATATATATATATATATATATATATATATGGGAAAGTTGGAGATCCTGGGAGATAAGGAGAAATATTTGGAGAATGGCTTGAATAATGATAGATAAAGAGATATAAGCCCCTGTATTACGGGAGAATTCGAGATTATGGGAGCTAAGGCGAAATAATTGGAGATAATGCGGAAAAGTGACAGAAAATGCAATATATAAGACTTTATAATATGGGAAAGTTGGAGATCCTGGAAGATAAGGAGAAATATTTGGAGAATGGCTTGAATAATGATAGATAAAGAGATATAAGCCCCTGTATTACGGGAGAATTCGATATTATGGGAGATAATGCGGAGAAATGGCAGAAAATGCAATATATTAGCATTTATAATATGGGAAAGTTGGAGATCCTGGGAGATAAGGAGAAATATTTGGAGGATGGCTTGAATAATGATAGATAAAGAGATATAAGCCCCTGTATTACGGGAGAATTCGAGATTATGGGAGATAATGCGGAAAAATGGCAGAAAATGCAATATATAAGCATTTATAATATGGGAAAGTTGGAGATCCTGGGAGATAAGGAGAAATATTTGGAGGATGGCTTGAATAATGATAAATAAAGAGATATAAGCCCTTGTATTACGGGAGAATTCCAGATTATGGGAGATAAGGCGAAATAATTGGAGATAATGCGAAAAAATGATAGAAAATGCAATATATAAGCCTTTATAATATGGGAAAGTTGGAGATCCTGGGAGATAAGGAGAAATATTTGGAGAATGGCTTGAATAATGATAGGTAAAGAGATATAAGCCCCTGTATTACGGGAGAATTCGATATTATGGGAGATAATGCGGAAAAATGACAGAAAATGCAATATATAAGGATTTATAATATGGGAAAGTTGGAGATCCTGGGAGATAAGAAGAAATATTTGGAGAATGGCTTGAATAATGATAGATAAAGAGATATAAGCCCCTGTATTACGGGAGAATTCAATATTATGGGAGATAATGCGGAAAAATGACAGAAAATGCAATATATAAGCATTTATAATATCGGAAAGTTGGAGATCCTGGGAGATAAGGAGAAATATTTGGAGAATGGCTTGAATAATGATATATATATATATATATATATATATATATATATATATATATATATATATATATATATATATATATATAACTCACTCCTGCCGCACTAACAATTTTATCAAGGACACGTGAAATAATTTTTAAAATGTAAAACAGATACTTACCATTCCCTGTGTCCTCCACGGTCCATTTTGTTTGAGATTAAGAAAGATGAAAAAATAGTTGGATTCTTAGATTCTTCGAGTCCAGGAATCCTGAAAAGGAAACATTACGTAATTAATTTTAAGTTACCTCAGCTAGTCCTTTTTTTCACTCCTTATATTTCTTATATATTTATCTATCAATACTTAAGCCTAAGATTTGTCTGTCCTCCCAATCAAGAGCTAAAAGGCCCATAAATACATTGAAACTATCAAATGAATATACTCTATCCTTTACAAACCTTTTTTTCTAAAGAAATAACGATTTCTTTGTTTTTACCGGACTCGAAATTGATGCTGCGTCAAGGAGCTGCAAAATTAGGAAAATCGGATTTGAGTGTGTCCCATAAGCTCATTCGACAACGTCTTCGTTATCATGATGTCAAATTCCGAAGCACGTTGAAGAAACCTTTGCTGGGCGAAAATCACGTAGCAAAGCGGCTCGCTTGGACCCACGATAAGATACTAGAGCAGCCCTTACAATCACCGGCCGCCAGCTCTATTGAGAACGTTTAGTCCATTGTAAAGAGAAAGCTGAGAAGAAAGACTCTATGGTCTTTGACTCAGTGGTCTCGTAAGATCCAAAAAATTTGCAGAGTATGTAGAAAATCTCGTCGACAGCATGTTTCGAAGATGCCAAGCGATTATTGATGCAGAAGGCGATTAGACAACTTACTTAGGTAATTACGCCGTTGTTAGCACACCGAAAAATACATTGATGGCAAAAAATGTTCTTAAAATACATTTTTTCAAGAATATGAGTAGTCGCATTCTTACTTGACAGACTGTAAATTTCGGAAAGCGATTGTCCCATGAATGCGTCTACCAGCGAATATAGTAAAAATATGATTATATTTGTTAGACATATTAGTTTAATAACTACACACTATTTCTTATTCTACAATAAATTTTAAATAAACCACCTACATAAGTCTTAATATATCTTTTTTTCACAATTGTACTACTAATGCCACTAGGCGATTGACCAAAATTTTAGAAAATAAAATGAAAAATTATTAACTGACTTCCATCGGTATTTATGTGTGATATAAAATATGTTATCCTCCGATTTGCTTTCCATTAAAAGCTACTCCATGTCCAAGCTATTTTTAACAAAACCCACACACAAAACAAAATCCAGTAGGAACAAATACTTTTTTTTTCGCGAATCGTAACTAAACTTTCAAAATTGGGTCAGCTCTGCAAATCATGACTAATATTGATACAGCTGATTGTTTGAATTGTCTTTTAGGCGGACTGACCATAATTCGGTAAATCAATACACAAAGAGCTAACAAGGGTTCCGCTGAATGATGAATATGTTAATAAATTAGTAGAAAATGTTCTGTGCTACAGTTAGTATAAGATCACTTTGTCATGAATAATAAATATAGAGAAACCAAAAAAGGACGTATTGTAAATTGCAAATGTCTACCTGTCAGAATTAATAGAGTGTAGGATATGGAAAAAACAATTATGTGATTATAGGAGTGTCCCTTGTACTGTTTTTTTAGCTATCGATAGATTCAACATAGAATTTTTATTACAAAAATTGGACAGATATGGGTTTAGAGAGAATAGACTGAGATTATTGGAATCATACTTGAAGGAAAAAAATGTGTGTTAAAATAAATTGTCAATTATATTAAATAATAGAGATATGAGCTCCTTAGGACTTTCACCTCACCTCCCAAGTAAACATCAGACATGGATATTATCTGCCAAATTTTAAATTTGACATTCTAACCAAATTGGCAACATTTTGTTGTTTACTCAAGAGTACCGTTGAAAAGGAATAACTTATAGCAAATAGCTCAGCAAAAAGAACATACCAAATGAATACCAGCCCACTGTGGGCCAGAAATTTGATTTTTCGTTCAGAATTGTCTAGAACCCACAATAATTCACGAAATCAGACATTTCTTAAAAAAAAATATGCGTAAGCGAATTCTAGACAAACGTAAGGAAGCCGATTTGCAAAATATAACCTCAAAATTTTTTAAAATTGCAAAAAGCAGCACAGAACCCGGAGGTAAAATTTCGAAGTTCACGTGATTTCAAGTTTGTGCGTTCAAAACTTGTTCATCTGGGGTTTCTGGGGTCGCTGAATTTATTTTCGGGATCATTTTCATCATATGCACCCTTTTGAGGTGTGAAAATGGGGGTTGGAGGGGAAGAAATTACGATATTCATCCGAATTAAAGTTTCGAAGTTCGTTTTTTGAACACATGCTTACATCAAAATTTTCTATAGCCCGATAAAATTCATGGTATCGTGATCAAGGATCCTTGTATTAAGCTTCGTGACATTGCCGAGATGGTAGGTATCTCATATTAATGAGTACATAATATGAAGTTATAAAATTGCGACTCCAGACCAAAAATCGGCAGGGAAAGACATTTAAAAATCGTGTTTGGAAAAGTTGCAGCCTAATCCGAACGACTTTCGGCATCACTTTGTGACTGTAGACGAAACGTGTATCCACTATTACATCCAGATACAAAACGGCAGTCCAAAGGGTGGGTTGGTGAAGGTGAAAGTCCAACGAAAAAAGCGGAAACAGTTCTATCGGCCGGAAAAGTGATGGCAATGGCTTCTTGGGACTTAGAGTCTTATTATGAAAGATTATTTGGACAAAAAATTTGGCTTTTATTACGCGATGTTATTGCATCGTTTGCATAGTGGATTCAAGCAGAAGCAACCAAGATTAGCATGTAAAAAGGTGCTCCTTCACCAGGAAAATGCGCTTGCTCACTTATCGGCCATTTCAATAGCAAAAGTGAACAAGTTGGGTTCAAAATAGTTTCTCTTTCCACTCTATTTTCCTATATTTGGCCCCAAGTGACTTTTTTTGTTTTCTAACCTTAAAAATTGGTTTGAGGGAAACAAATTTTGGTTGAATGAAGAGGTCACCTGTGCTGTAAATGAGTTTTATACACAGTTTTTTTTTAGCTCTATTGGAATTATCTTATTCTGAATCCTTATGCCTTTCTACCCCTTTTGTCAGGAGTGTAAGGCCTGTGGAGTTATCCTGTCTTTTCCATATTTCCTTCTATATCCTTCCATCCTGTTTAAATTGCTGATTGCCTCTTTTGTTTCTTCTGTATTAGTTTCTTCTGTTTGGGCGAGTTCTGTATCTTCCCCCGGATACCGGGCGCCCTCCGGGTGTAAGTAGCCTTGCTGTGGCATCCAGGCTCTGCCGCAGTCGACCATTCTTTCCTAGGATACTCGTGGGAACACTATGTCACAAAATAATAATTATACTAGTGATAATGGCAGGGTGCTGAGGAGGCGAACCCCTGTCGTACAAACAGCTACAGCACCCCCACAACAACAACAGCAACGACGAACGATCCAACCAACCGTCTCAGCTGAAACTACTCCCGATAGTTTTACCAGATCCGACATTGTAGGTGATGGAAATTGCCTTTTCCGTGCAGTTAGCTTACAGTTATATGGCCACCAAAACCATCATGAAAGACTCCGAGAGGCTGCTCTAAGATATATACAACAAAACTGGTCGGAACTTAACACATTTTCATTAATTGGGGACGACGATATGAAAGACTTCAATAACTACTATAACTATATGAGGAAAAATGGCACCTATGGAACGAGCCTAGAGATACTTGCCCTCTCGGAAACCCAGAATAGCAACTTTCATATCTTCTCAAAACAACGAAGAACAAGAGATACAAAAATAACTTTTAGGGACAAGCCAACAATAATAAGCACAAGAAAACACACCGAAACTACTTACCTTCTACTAATAGGCAACCCAATGTCGGGACACTTTGAGCTTCTGACACCACAAAACACTAAAAACATCCCAAACAACAGTAGACAAATAAAAGAAGCATCGGGCGAGCGACGTAACGGTCGAGGACGTCGCGGGAAATGGCAGCTCGACCAAAACGATGAAGACCGGGCAACTGACAATGGACCTGCCAAAAGTGTTGTGCCGGCGAGTAAACCGACACCCACCAAGGCGGGAAAGTCAAGGCAACGCATGAGTTATACTACAGGAACAAACGAACACACCATGCGTTGCTTTGATAAAAGCACAAGTCCTGACAAAGAAACCACTGAGAAGGGAATCACTCGCCGCCTAGACCCACCACCATCAATCCCAAACGCAACCGACGAAGTATTTAATCAAAAACTCCCGCAACGACAAAGAAATCCCAACAGCACAAAACCAAAATTCAAACGGCAAATAAGAATAGAAAACCAAATCAACAACATCAGGAGATATCTAGGACACCTTACCCAGTTTATCAACGGGAACGTGTCCAAACGAGTCACGCAGAGTATAAACAAGATCAAGTCCGGGTCTCCCAACAGAACACTGCCAGAAATCCTGGATACTCTGAAACAAAAATTATCCGTATATGCAGCAAGACTTCGTAGATACAAAGAACCAAATGAGAGGAAAGATACCAACAACCTCTTCCGAAGAAGCCAAACACAGTTCTACCGGAAAACTATGCACAGCAAACAGACAGCGGTGACCGAACCATCAAACAAACAAGAACTCGCAGATCATTGGAAAAGTATCTGGTTAGAACCCAAACTACCCAATAATAACACCCTCTGGATCAAAGCCAAAGAAGGCAAAGATAAACATGTGACAGAACAGGAAAATTCCACATTAACTACTGTGGGACCAAAGAGCATGATGAGGCGCCTGGATGCAAGAAGTTCCGGAGGTAGAATGGCCCTCCGTTCGGATCTCCGGGTAGGGGCTGGTTCGGAGGCGTCGACTTGCAGACATCATAATTTTAAGATAGATTTTTGCAACATACGAGGTATAAACTCGAACATAAATTCAGTGCATCAACACCTGCAATCAGATAAACCTCATGTACTCGCTCTATGTGAAACCAGGGTCAGTCCATCGACCAGCACGGTCAACTATCTTTATCCTGGGTACGACTTCTATTCCCGATTTAGGCGTAACTTTGGAATCTGTCTTTTTGTCAGAAGCGACCTCTCTTGTTAACGAGAAGAAGCTCTGGAGCCCCCAAACTTTGATGTTATGTGGTTAAAAATAACGACTCAACAAACCACAAGGTTCATCTGTATCCTGTATCGACCACCAAGTGATACCAATTTTCGAACACTTTTCGCTTCTCTTGCAGACACCATCGATCATTTACAAAGTAACTATCCAAGTGCCGAAACTGCCATCCTGGGCGACTTTAATGTCCACAATATCAACTGGCTCAAATATTCAAATACTACCGACGAACAAGGTCGTGAAGCTGAATCATTCTCAATCAGTTATGGCTTAACTCAGCTTATTGACGAACCAACACGGATCCCTGATCGAGACGGGGAGTTCGCCAGTCTTCTTGATCTGTTTTTAACCACCAATCCGGAGATTTACACGGTCACAGTAAATCCGCCGTTAGGTTCTTCCGACCATAAACTGCTTTCGACATCGAGTATCCTGCCAATCAGTGACAGAGAGGCGCCTAGGCCGCGCAAGATTTGGCACTACAAATCTGCTAAATGGGAAGATCTCATGGAATACTTTCGAACTTTCCCATTCCGTTTGTTTTCGATCCGATAACCCATCTGACTGCGCCAGGGAGGTCTCCGATGTTATTTTGGCTGGTATGGAAGCTTACATCCCTTTTTCGAAGAAATGCTCCTCCAACGGCAAGCCTTGGTTCGACCGAAAATGCAAAGAAGCTGTTGCTTCTAAACATATTGCCTACCGACAATGGCGTGAAAATCCTAACACCTTAAATCGAAACATCTTTGTTCATGCCCGGAACAGATGCAAGGGAATTATCGACGAAACCAAGGAGGCACACAATCAACGAATTAGAAACAAACTTCTCGCTTGTCCCAACAATTCCAGGTCCTTTTGGGCAGTCGCTAAGGCAGTTAGTCAAAACTTTACCAAATCCACGATACCACCACTCACACGGCCAGATAATTCCATTGCAACCACACCTGTTGAGAGAGCGAACTTGTTGGCTGAACTCTTTGCTTCACATTCTACTGTCGATTTCCAAGGAAAAACACCACCTACTATTCCCATATTGCAGTCAAGGATGCCCGATGTTGTCTTCAGACAGCGCATCATAAAGCGTATTTTAATGAAGCTAGACACCAAGAAGGCTTCTGGCGCTGACGGAATACCTGCCATAGTTCTCAAAAACTGTGCAAGGGAACTAACACCAGTTTTCTGTAGACTTTTTAACCTATCCTACAGAAAGGGAATATTTCCGTCCTGCTGGAAATGTGCCACGGTTCAGCCGATACCTAAAAAAGGTAAGAAGACCTTGCCAAATAACTACCGACCAGTTGCACTGCTTTCAATAATATCGAAAGTCATGGAAAAGGTTATCAATGAGCATCTTCTAAAATATCTTGAACGATTCAATATTATTAGCGATCACCAATATGGTTTTCGTAAACATAGATCAACAGGAGATCTTCTGACTTATGTAACACATGTTTGGAACAACGCAATTGAATACTTTGGAGAATCTCGAGCGGTTGCTCTTGACATATCCAAGGCATTCGACCGTGTTTGGCACGATGGACTGTTGGCTAAGTTGCGCTCTTATGGTATGTCTGAAAGGTTCTGTTTGTGGCTCTCATGTTTCCTCAGAGAGCGTTCTTTACGAGTGGCGGTCGACGGATTTCTTTCTAACACCCTCACTATCAACGCCGGTGTGCCCCAGGGCTCCATACTGTCTCCTACTCTCTTTCTCATTTACATTAACGATCTGCTGGAAAAGATCGGGAATCCAATCTATAGCTTTGCAGATGACAGTACGCTTGTCTCTTCATTCACCTTGAACGCTCGGACATCGGCTGCTCAGGCGAATATCCGCAGGCAGCAGGAGGTCGTTCAACTTAACAAAGACCTGGAAGAAATTCTATCTTGGGGTGACAGTAACCAAGTGGAATTTAACGCTACAAAATCCCAAGCGGCAGTTTTTTCTAAAAAAGTTAACGTTGCTGAACCCGACATAGTTATGTCGGGGCACTCCATTCCCCTAGCATCGTCGCTCAATTTGTTGGGCGTTAGTTTGGGAGCAAATATGTCTTGGCATGAACATGTTGCAGGCATAGCAAGGAGAGCTTCTCAAAAATTGGGAATATTATTTAGAACCAGAAAGCTTTACATCCCACAGCAACTGTTAATTCTTTACAAAGCCCAAATTCGACCAACTATGGAATACTGCTCCCACGTTTGGGGCTCCGCTCCCAAACATACACTGCATTTGTTGGATTCTGTTCAGAGAAGAGCGGTCCGTCTGATTGGGGACCCGGAATTGACCGGCGGCCTTGATTCGCTGGAACATCGAAGAACGGTTGGCGACTTGAGTCTGTTCTACAAGTATTTTCATGGAAAGTGTTCGAAGGATGTAGCCCGCTTAATTCCTCCCAAAGCGGTGCATGTTAGAAATACACGTCGCGCTGGTGCTTCGCATCCGTATGAGGTTCAGCTTGTTACTCCGCGTACGACGCTTTTCAAGCAATCTTTTATATGGAGAACGTCATCCCTTTGGAATAATTTGCCCAGCGCTGTGTTTCCCACCGAGTACAATTTGCAGCGGTTCAAGAACAACGTGAATCGCTTTTCCGCACTCGTGCCGCTCCTGGAGCGTTTTAGGGACTTCCCTGCAGCACGTGTGCTAGACCAATAAAAAAAAAAAAAAAAAAAAAAAAAAAAATCTTGTTCCGGTATTATGTCTCTATGTTGATTTTTGTATGCTATGCCATTTCCATCTGACTGATCTTTATAGTATCCCTCCATATATTCCATAATTTTGTCTTCTTCTTTTATGAGATTTCCTTCTAATTTTTTTCCTGTTGGAATTATATTGAAAAAATAAATTGTTGTTTTCGTAGTAAAAAATGGTATTTCCTGTGTTTTTTACAAAACTTGTCAGTCCACCTCGTATATAATGTTTAGAGTAGAAAAAGAAAGTGGTGGATGTTAATAAAGTTTATATATGTTGGATAAAAATAAAAGTATTTTTCCTAGATTTTCGTTGGGATAGAAACTAAATTTAAAGTTAAACATATCAGCAGTTAAAAGGGTAAGAAGGAGGATTAAGCAGGCTCTCTCGCATCTTTCTTGTGAAATTCTTTTTAGAGTTTTTAGTATACACGAATTTGAAAAGTTTGTTAGCTTTACATTATTTTCAGTTTCAACCGATATAGTATGTAGAAAGATGTGATTATAGAGTGTACTAAAAATGTGTTAACTTTACAACTACAAGAAAAACTGGTTAAATAATTTTACCACTTTTTTTGGTCAGATTTAATATGTTCATACGACATAGCGTAGTTAGGTATATGTATTATAAAATGACGATTGAAGCATGACGCTGCCTGGTAACATGATAATATATAATTGTGAGTAAAACAACCAGTGATGCTTTATTGGATAATTATTGCCCCAGTTATGTCACAGACTGTTTTATGCATAATTTACCGTTGTGAAAATATTGAAAATTAATGTAAATTGGTGCTGTAATTATGCCTAATGGCTTGGATATAATTTATGAATTTTAAATAATATTTTTTATTTAGATGGCAATACTAATTGAACAGTTTACAGTGTGATAATAATATTTTCTTCTTAACAAATGTGCTGAATGCAATACAAGGGTTGTTTGAAAGGTAAGGTAAACGAGGAAGAAAATACGAACAAACTTGAAAAACTCACCTTTATTTTTAGACCTAATCCACTTCGAGCTTGATACATTTCACCCAGCGATGTTCCCATGCCATTAAACCATTATTCTAAAATGACTGCTCTTGACGTGTAAAATAGCCATTCACAGCGTACATCACTTCATCATTGTTGTCCTCCAAGCAATTTTTTGAGGTCCGGGAACAATAAGAAGTCCGAAGGGGCTAAGAAGCAAAATTCATGAATTTTGGTCATGGCAATGAGTGAAGTGTGAGCAGGTGCATTGTCCTAACGCAGCACCCATCGTGTACACAGCTTTGGCATTCCCAAATCGTTATGCATAATGTTATGCACGCGTTCACGTGAGATTCCTATGATCTCCCGAACGTGAAATGGCGGTTATTCAGAATTATTTTGTTGATTTTCGTTCTAACATTCGGGGGGCGTCCACTGCGATGCTCGTCATTTGTGCTTGTTCGGTCACGTTTAAACTCGGAAACAAAGTAGTTTACGGTCTCCAGTGAAGGAGAAGAGTCGCCGAGAATATTCTCAAGCTTGCCTTTTATTTCGGTGGTCGTTTTCTTGTTCAATAATTAAAATATTCCATGATGTCGGAAATCTCGTATACATGTTTGTATTTCGACCGAACAAAACAGTAACCGCACTGAGCTCTGAACTGTAATTCTGCATGTGATCTTCTAAGGAATGAAACTAAATGGCCCAATACTAATTTCGATCATAGGATTGCCACGTGTGTGCATTTATCTTACTTTTTAAACGACCTTCGTACCTGCCCCCCCCCCACTTATCTCGAAAAGTACTGATCAAAAAATTTTGAAATAATTCTAGAATATACGCCACAGAGTGTAGGTGGAATGAAAATTACCACGAGTGCATTACCTTTAACAATCAGTTTTCAGAAAAGATCGGAAAAAAAAAAACTTTGTTATGAAACTTATTTGGGGCGTGTATTGTGAAAGCATTGATCATCCGTAACAAAAATTTTCCTATCTCCGTAACAAAAATTTTTACTTTAAAAGCAATTAACGTACGGAACATTAATTGCTTAAGTCCGACTTGCACTTGGCCAGTTCTCAGAGTACATATTATATATATATATATATATATATATATATATATATATATATATATATATATATATATACTACTGTGTTAAAAAATTAAGTAGACCAGTACTTGCGCTATTGCTATTTACTAAACTATTTGTTTTTTATGTTGGTATAACATTTGTTTCATTACGTTAGAAATGAAAGTGTGTTTTGTAACGGTGACAACTTTTCTTCCCGCTTTTTAAAATGAATAAATTTATGGAACAAAAGTTTTAAACTTTGTCTTAGAAACGAGATTTCTTTTACTGATAGGTTAGAAATGTTAGAAAAGTGTTGAAGAAATGAATTTTTAGCAAGATTAAAAGTTTTCAAGTAGTACGTTATTTAAAGAGGGTGTTAAACAGTTGTAGATGAACCGCTGTCTGGAAGACCTCCTCTCCCACCGTATCCATGGAAGAAAACATCCATTGGTTCCATGGTTAGTTATAGGCGAGGTAGTTGTAACTGTTTGTGTACTGCAGCCTCTTGGCTTATTGTGCTCCCCTCTTTATTGGCTATAAGAGCGTCGTCCCTTTAAGATGGTTTATTAGCTTTCTTTCAAGCCCTTCATGTGGTAATCTATCGCCAAGATGTAGGCTTTTAAACAGGTCTTGTGTGTTTCGAATTAATGCCGCACATTTACATAGCGGTTTTTTCCTCTTTACTACATAGTTTGCATGTTGTGAGACCACTGTAAACATCCATTTTCTATAAATGAGATGAGAGATCTATGAGAGTGGCTGATAATCAGTCCCTTGTTAAACGAAGGATGTCAGTTTCTTTGAGGGGTCGCCAATTACGTCCCTCGCATGTTTTTGGACAGATGTTGCGAGCCAACGACACGATCATCTGTTGATTGTTGTTTTTACCACCTGTTTTGGTATGTTAATCGCTGGTTGTGGATCCCTGTGTGGTTTTGTAACTCCAAATCTTACTAATTCATCAGCTTTTCATTTCATTTTTCTCCCTGAAAGTCCTATGACTCACAGTAGTTCAACCCTGTTGTTCCTATAGATAGTTTTAACAGGTCACGTTTACACTACATTGTAATCTTGAAGCTGACCTGACAGACTAAAGTCTTTAGAGCAGCTTGACTTTCTGAGACAATATATGTATATTTCTTGGTTGTGCTAGTCCCGTCTATTATTCTCTTCAATACATGCTTGTATTGCGTGAATTTCTGCCTGGAATATTGTTGCACTTGTCCCTATTGGAATGTTAAGCTCCACGTGGGCTTTCCTGCGTATATGCCAGCGCCTACTCCTCTGGAAATTTTTGCATCCGGTTGTGTAATAAAATAATAAAAATTTGCCTGCCTTTATAATTTGATTGTTTCCTCAGTTTAGTTCATCGATTATAAAACGAACTCGTGCTAAGAAAAACAATAAATAGTGATTCGTTTAACAGTAAAAATGCGTTTTTCATTTTCACTGTACAGTAATAAAATAACTGACGTTATATAGTATTTGAAATTTTAAAAAAATAATAATTTAATTTTATTGACGTTTGTAGTCTTGGTAGCAATATCAATAGTAAATTAGTAAAATTTCAAATATACCTGAAATTTGTAGATATCTATATAGGGATGTTAGATCTAACCATGGTGTATAATAAGCACCACGCACATTCTTTAAACTCGAATCTTTGAGTCAAGAAGAAATAGTATTTTAAAGAATTGTTACCTATTCAGACTTGTCCAAACATATACATGGATTATTGAAATAGATTTAAAAATAGGTCCGTAAACTTATTATATGTATATATATATATATATATATATATATATATATATATATATATATATATATATATATATAGCAATAAAAATAATTCCTCTTAAAATTAGCACCTTATTTGCACCAAAACTGAGGAAGGAGGAGTAAAATAATACTAAAGAAAATCGAATAAAGCAAAACAAATAACTTGGAAATTTTAAATTTCTTGACTGTGTACCTTTGGTAAAGACTGGAAATAATAAAATATAACATAGTTTTCAAATTCTTCAACTCATAGAACCCTAAAAAAATATATCGTTTATATATTTGCACCTATTTCCCCTAATGATTTCCTTACCTGTTACAATTCTTCTAGAATTTATACGTCGAGTGTTTTCGATGACTTGTTCAATTGGAGACACATCTAATACATTTTTAGTGTTCCGTACGGACCACTTATAAGATCACTTCGGTGTCTGTCTGTCCGTCTGTCTGTCTGTCTGTCTGTCTGTCTGTCCGTCTGTCACACCCGATTTTCTCCGAAACTATTTGTCATAGAAAGTTGAAATTTGGTAATAATGTAGGAATTGATGGCCTTATCAGAGCCATGTAGTTTTGAAAGTTAAATTTTGACCTAAGGGGTTAGTTTTGGGGGGTGAAATCGGGTGAAAAAAAAATTTTTTTACTAGGTAAAATCGGAAAACACGTGTAAAAAAAATTTTTTTACTAGATAATCGAGTGTGGTGTCAAATGAAAGCTTGTGAAAACACGAGTAAAATATATATATATGTATATAATGTAATACTTGCGCGCACTTTCCTTTGTATTATTTCGAAAAAATCGCGAAAAATCGCTGTCCACCCGCTTTATCTCGGAAAGTACTTATCAAAAAATTTTGAAAAAATTCTGGAATATTCTCCACGGGGTGTAGATTGAACAAAAATTATACCTGTAATAATTTATCTGGTACATAAAAAAACAGAAATTTCAAGGTCATCAATTTTCAATAAAGATTGAAAATAAACTTTGTTGAAAACTTATTTGGAGTGTGTTTTGTGAAGTCACTGATCATTTTATATCACCGTAACATAAATTTTGACTTAAGGGATTCGTTTTGAGGGGTGAAATCGGAAGTGAAAAAAAAATTTTTTTACTAGGTCATCGAGTGTGGTGTCAAAAAAAAAAACACAAGTAAAAAATTTATACTGTAATACTTGCGCACACTTTTCTTCGTATTACTTTTAAAAAATCGTGAAAAATCGCTGTCCCCTACCTTATCTCGAAAAGTACTGATCATAAAATTTTGAAAAAATTCTGGAATATTTTCCACGGGGTATAGATTGAAGGAAAATTATCGTTACCTTTAATAATTTATCTGGTATATAAAAAAAAACCAAAATTTCAAGGTCACCAGTTTTCAGTAAAGATTGGAAACAAACTTTGTTGAAAACTCATTTGGAGTATGTTTTGTGAAGTCACTGATCATTTTATACCACCCTAACAAAATTTTTTATTTTAAAAACAATCAACGTACAGAACACTAATTGTGCAAGTTCAACTTGCACTTGACCGGTTATTTAAATAAATTTGAATATAGGTAAAAATTTATAACATTGGTGGTCTAAGTAATTTTAAAAAGTATTGCGCCGCGATTAGCATAAGCTGGAATAACATTAAGTATGTTTAAATGAGAGAAAGAGGGAGGGAGTTTTTAAAGTGAGTGGAATAGAGACGATAATCAGTCAGCTGTTAAAGACTATAGATTTTAGTTACGTGGTGAAATGTGCTTCAAAAATTAATATTTAATTAATAATTAATATTATTGAAATAGTGCAAATTGTTAATAGAATAAAATAATTCTTATTACAGTTTATTTTAATAAATAAAAGTAGTGATATAAAGATATAATTTTTAAAGGATAAGAACTCCTTGCTTGTTACTTGTTTTGAAGCATACCAGTTAGCTAATCGCATTGGTGAAATAGGTATAGGCATAAATTGAAATATAGTTTGATTATATTATTCAACTAACTGAAAAGTATGCTTTTTTTATATGAGCCAATATGTTATGGAAAATATCAAAAATCAAAAATATTTAGTAAGTTATTTAGAAACTCGGTTAAACCATAATTTTGAATAAAATGTGACAAGTTGCACTTCATAGTTTGATAAATTTCCGGTTAGTTTATTTTATTTTTTCACGGAAAGCGCTTATGCTTTCAAACATCACGATATGGATTACTCTTCATCGGATGTACGCCTACCGAAGTTGTTTGTTTTTTTGCATCCAATCGTGTCCTGCTAATCTTTTATGTCGTCCGTCCATCTTGTCTGTGGTCTGCATCTCTTGTCTTCTCTAGACCTCCGTTCAACTATACGGCGTGTCCACTGTTATCATTTAGCCTTGAGATATGCCCCGCCCAACCCACCTTAATATACATAGTCGTTGTATTACATCTGTCACTTTTGATCTTCTTCGTATCTCGATGTTAGGAATATGATCTTGGAGTCTAATATTTAGTTCTCCTCTCCATTGCTCTTTGAGGAATTTATTTAAGGCCCACCTTTTAGTGGCATATGTTAATACCGTCAATACATATTGATCGATTGATTTTATTGTATTTGGGAGATCCAATTTAAATGTAGATTGCAACCTTCTGAACGCAGACACCTCTATGCAAGTCAGCGTTTAAATTATTTTTGATATTTTGATTTTTTGTCCTAAATATATGAATGTTTGTACTCTTCCTATTCTTTCACCTTCTACTAATACTTGCTGGCTGTTATCTTCACTTTCGTTGTTCAAATATTTGGTTTTGGTGAAGTTTATTTTTAGACCTATTTTTCGAGACTTGTTATTTAATTCCATCAGAATTTCTTGTAATTTTTCTTCTTGTGTTGACGATCAGAGTGATATCATCTGCGAACTTTAAGTGATTTAATCGTTCACCATCTATTAGTATTCCTTTATTTTCCCAATTTTAGTGATTTGAACATATCTTCTAGAGTCAAAGTGAACAGTTTTTGGAAATCGAGTCGCCTTGTCTAATTCCTCTTTTAATTTTGATTTTATTTGTTTTTTTTTGTCAAGCATTATTTGTGATATGGTATTTTTATATACGTTTTCAAGAAGAGTTGTGTACCTTTCATCGATTCTGCTGTTACTTAAGGCGTTAAAGATTGCCCATATCTTTACCGAATCAAATGCTTTTTCGTAGTCAACCATTGCTATCCACAAGGTGGCCCTATATTCATTTGCTTTTTCCACTAGTAATCTAATTGTCCAAATTGCTTTATTCCGTCTAAATCCCGCTTGTTCACGTGGTTGATAACTGTCTAATTTGTTCGTTAATCTATACGTTATGATTTTAGTGAGGATTTTGTACAGTACCGAGAACAGGCTGATAAGTCTGTAATTCTCCAATTCAAATTTGTTTTCCTTTTTAAATATAAGCACTATCAAGGCGTTTACCCAAGGTGTTGGTACTTTACTTTTTGTGAGGCACCTGTTAAATAGAGCTTGAAGAGATTGTATTATTGATGCCCCTCCATACTTTATCATTTCTTTAGTTATTTCATCGTTCCCTGGACCTTTGTTGTTGTGCATATATTGTAGGGTGTTCATTATTTCATCCATTGTTACATCGGGAATTTCTTCTGATCGCACATTTTTTACTATCACTCTATTTCCTTCTTCTTTCCCGGGCGGTGGCGATATTTTCGTGCCATATAGTGTTTGGTAATGTTTCTGTGTAACTTCTTTTATTTCTTTGATTTGTGCGATCTCTTGGCTATCGTTATTTATAAGTTTTATTATTTGATGTCTCTCTTCATTCATTTGTTTGTTTAGGTGTTTCAAACTTTCCTCTCTTTCAAAGTTTCTTCTATTTTCGAGTTTCTGTACTGTCTGACGTCTCCTCTGATATTTTTTCTTTATTTTTTGCCGATTTCTGCCATTTTGGATTCTCTTGAGACTGACGTAAATAATGCACTTTCATTAGTCAAGATCGTGGCACCTTCTGAGCACAAACTTACCATGATAAAAAGAGGTCTTAAATTATGGTCATTCAGAGTTATAACACTGAGGTTGAATTATATTGCATATAGTAAACACAATACTATATGAAACGAGATAACGGTACCCCACTGTAAAAAACTATTTCGAATGCACTGTAATCTGTTAAAAAAATTTAAGACTTATTTGTGATTTTAAAGGAATTTATACTGGTTTTTCACCACATTGGTAAAAATATTTATTTAATATTAAGTTAAAAAAACGTAAAAAATGACTTTTTGAGATTGTATCTGTTAAAATTAAATAAAAAAATTAAAACTTTTTTCCTAATTAAATATTAAATAAATATTATCGTCAACCAAATGAAACTACTAAAAAACACGAGTGAATCAAAAATATACACGTCTTATTTACATATTTGTGAGTTTTGAGAACTATTCATAAATGGTGTTATTACTTTATGAAAGACATTAGGTTTTCTGTAATTTCAGTAATTGATGGAGTTGAGGTATAGTGCTGTGCAATGTCAACTGTAAAAGTGAGATATTTTAAGTTTCATTTCGTGTTAAAACTTATAACAAAGAAAGAGAAGAAGTCTTAGGAATCCACTAAACAATTTACGCCGGGTAGGGAATTGATTTAAAATATCTTACGTTTAGTACGTCCTGTGAAGTCATCTTAAAAAATATGTGCCATTAAATGGTCGTAATGATTTTGCAAGATCGTCTGAAGGTCGCAAAAATTAGGCATTTGAACTAGCATTGTTGACATATCATTAAATGTTTAAGATTATTTTCCGAGGGGTGCCACGAATGTTAAGTCTTGAGCAGAAATTTAGCTGTTTTCAAGTCAGTTGAGATATATCTGGACTAACGCGAAATATCTTTTATTGAAAATTAAATGTGTCAAGGAATATCTATCTGCCAATGATCGCCTGATTGAAATAAACATTACGGCAAAACCAGTAAACCTGCATATCATATATCGCTCTCTGATGATGAAGTAACTGAGGAAGTTTACAATTAGATTGAAGAAACTTGTACAAAAATCCCATTAAAAGAGGTCATAATGATGATTGGAGACTTTAATGCTAAAATTGGCTGTACAAATGAGAATGACCAGATTCGGGATATCATTGGAAAATTTGGGCTTGGTGCTAGAAACGACCGCGAAGATCGTCTACTTCAGTTTGCTATTAATAATAGCTTCGCTATCACTAATATCACCTTCAAACATCATCCAAGACGCCTTTTTACGTGAGTGTCACCGGAAGGGCACTACAAAACTCAGATTGATTATATCCTGACCAGCTCTAGATGAAGGTCATCTGTATTGAATGGCGCGATATGTGGGTCAAATCACAAATTATTAAAGGCTCATAGGAGAATAAAACTGGCTATCTCTAAAAAAACAACAACAAGAGAATTACAGTGTCACACAGTACTATTTTCCAAACAATAATCAACTATAATATTCCGGAAGTCTCAGAAGCTACAGACAAAACGTGGACAGATATTAAGAAGTGAATAACAAATACTACTATACAATGCTCGGTAAAATACATAGACACTCTCAAAAACATTGGATAACTGACGATACCCTAAAGATTATAAAAACAATAAGAAATATGATTTTAATAACAACACATTGGATCGTCAGGAGAGAATCAGATCAGTCAATAAAGAAATCAAGGTAGCTTGTAAAAAGGACAAAAATGCATACCTGAATAATATATGTGAGGAGCTAAAACAACATGCTACGAACAATCGACCACAAGAAATTTATGAAAAGGTAAAATGCCTATCGAAAGAATTCAAATCTAAAATACAAATAATCATTGATGTTTGGAAGGATTACTGTAAAGAACTTTTTGTAGCTCAATTAGTGGGTAACTGCAGTGTCGACAACGAAGCCGCAGAAGAATAAGAGCCATGTATTCTTAAATCTGAAATTTGAAAGCTATTCAAAGGTTAAAGAATAGAAAAGTAGCAAATTCTGACGAGATCACTGCGGAAATAATAAAGATGATGGGAGAAACCGCTTTGACTATGCTACATCAACTATATAATGTGATTTAGAAGACTGGAAGATGCCCAAAAGATTGGTGCAAAGTTGCATTTATACCCTTGCATAAGAAAGGATCCCCTTTGGATTGTAGCAACTATAGAACAATCGCTCTGGGGTCACACGATGCTAAGGTGTGTCTCTGGATCTAAATGAAAGACTCAAAACTTTTCTGCTGCCGCAAATATCTACTGAACAAACACGCTTCATTTCAGGAAGGGGGACTAGAAAACAAATTCTCAACATACGCCAGATAATAGAAAAAGTCAAGGAATTCCAAATAACAACCTATAACTGTTTTATAGACTATTCTAAAGCTTTCGACTGCGTACAATGGAACAAACTCTGGTCGATTCTAATTAGCATGGGAACACCTATACAACTTATAAACCTTATCCGATTCCTGTATGAGAAAACAAATAGCAGAATTAAACTAAATGATTCTTTTTCTAATTCTTTTAACGTAGAAGCCGGCGTCAGACAGGGTTGTATTCTGTCACCGTTACTTTTTAACATATATAGTGAACATATAATGAGGATTGCTTTGGATGGCTGGAGTGTGGGTGTGACAATCGGTGCAAAAAAGCTAAGTAACCTTAGATATGCGGATGATAGTGTTTTGCCTACAACTTCAATACAAGACCTAGAATCAAATATGGAGCGTGTGGAAATCACTTTTTAGGAAAAACCAGGAAAAATTGGACTGACAATTAATAGAGCGAAGATCAAAGTAATGATTGTTAGTTATAGTGAAGATATATCACACATAAATGAAATTGCTGGTTTCACTATTATAGACCATTTCAACTATTTGGGGTCCTTCATAACTAACAATAGTGGTTGTGAAGCGGAAGTAAGAAGACGTTTGGCTATGGCTAGAAACTCGACGATCAGACTCATTAAGGTCTGGAAAGATCAAGCTGTCATAAAAAATACAAAGTTGAGATTGCTATCCAGCCTTATATTCCCCATGGCTACTTACACATCGGAAACATGGACCATTAAACAAGCTGACAAAAGACAAATCGATGCATTTGAGATGTGGGCATATCGCAGAATCCTCAGAGTATCATATACCGAACACCGTACTAATGTATCTATTCTTAAAGAGCTTAGTATAAATGACCGACTTTCAAATAGAACTAATAGACAGTACCTGACATATTTTGCTCAGATTATGAGGAAAGTGGATGACATGGAAAAGCTCATAGTAACGGTGAAGGTAGTAGGTAAAAGATTAAGAGGACGGTATGGTATGGGTATCAACAAGTCAAGTTGCGCAGCATCGAGATGCCTGGAGATTCGCTATTGAGGCAGCAAATGGATACTGTCACCGATACTCCTATTGGGGTAAAAGGATTGAGAGAGAGAGAAGAATTATTACCTGGAATGAAATATGAGATATTCTATGTATTTAACAAAACACTGAAAAGTGCATGATAACTTTTACTATCATACAAGTAAAGTAGTAGTGGTGACTCTATGCTACCTCAGTGATGATTTTACGCAAGACTGTGAAGCTGTCTTGGGTATTGTCGTCTGGTATGTTGCTATTCCACGACAATGCGCCTGCATCCAAGTCATGCAAATTATAGCCTGTTGTCAACAAATATGACTTTATAAATCGTAACTATCTATGATCCAGTCTTGCTCCTAGTGCTCAGAATCATTCAATTCTCGGTCATAACACCCGTCAAAGGGACTATGAAAAATAATGGAGACAATTTCGTCACGTATCTGTATTTTCACGTTTAAGTAGATTAGTACAGGAAATGAAGCTCAAAAAATGGCAAAACCTCGCAATTTTTTCGTCCAGCATCGATTTGTATAAAAATTTGGGATTAGGCTCATTTCACCCTCTAGTTCATTTTCTATATCGTGCCATTGTACGCTTTTTGTTTTTTAAGGATGAAAACTACCCCTAATTGTAAAAAATTATAAAATAACATTTTAAACCTTAATATGGGTAAAATTTGGTTTGATTAGTTAAATAAGGATTGTTTTATAATGTTTCAACCCTTAAAAATCAAGCCTTGTTAGAGCTTAACATAAAAAAATTATTTATCCTAAAAAAATGATTTCGTCTTGCATCGATTTGCATAAAAATTTGGGATTAGGCTCATCTCACCCTCTACTTCATATTCTATATCATGCTCATGGGCGTTGATTATTTTTAGGGGTGAAAACTACCCCTTATTGTCAAAAATTATAAAATAACATTGTGAACCTTAATATGGGTAAAATTTGGTTTGGATTGGTTAAATAATGATTCTTTTATGCTTTAGGATATAATATCATAATATTTCAACCCTTAAAAACCACCCTTAATAACATTGCAATTTTTATAAAGTAATTTAATAGATCTAAATAGAAAAAAAAGTGGAATTACATAAAAAAAAAATTTATTAACACAAAAATACACCGCATATTCACATACATTTACATACATAGACGACTAAATTTACAAATACAGATACAAATACATATTCGTTTTTTTTTAAAAAAAAAACTCTGGCACTTGAAATAAAAAATATAAAAATGAATTTTTTATGCACTAACCGATTTATTTTCATAACTATAACAAACACAATTGAATAATTCTAAAAAAATTGTCAGAGCACGTGCTATTTCTTTCGAACTTTAAAATACACTGGTGAGGAATCAACGAAATATACATTCACACACGCAGACACATGAGCAGATGTTTCTTCTTTTCTGTCTTTCGATTTGAATCGAAAAAGTGGAACATATAACGTATTACTGCCAAATATACCGGTTATGTAGATTATTACGCTCCGAAGCGGGCTATTCGAATTTTTCGAAAAAAAAATTGATTGGTTTTTTAAATATAGCTCCTTCATTTTTAGTGATAGAAGGTTTTTTCAAAAACGATTTTGTAGGGCTTTTCAAGAGCTATAAGACTATGTGAATTAAATTCCTTAAGATCCCTTAGCTTTTAAATGGGGTGAGTTTAAAGGGCTCGAATAAGGTGGTGTTCGCTCGTAAATAGAGGTTTTAAACGTCTAGATCTCGCCAAATATTCATTGTACAGAAAATCTACGCACAGAAAAATTTTAGTCATTAAAAAAGCTACAATTTGGTACTCTATCATTTTTTTTCCGTATCTCCAGTATTTTCGGAGATATTTTGAAGAAAAGGGTGAAAAATACGAAATTGCAAAAAATCGTTTTCTCTTTAAACTCCAATTTTTCTAAAATTAGGCATTTTAAATTGATCAAACTTCTTGGGTGTATTGATAATACATATATAAAGAGAATCACAGAAGGGTGAAGATCAATTTTAATTAGGGGGGTAGTTAGGGGGTTGTTTTCACAGATTTTTTCGTAGAAAAAAGTAGGTACCGACCTTATTTTGATCATAAGTCGCTCAATTTTCATGCTAGAGACTTTTTTTTAAAAGATCTAATTATATACTTTAAAAAAAATTCTATAAGTTTTCCTCGAAAAATGCAAAGTTTTCCCGTTATTTGGCTTTGAATCTTTCAAATTATGCATTTGACGAAAAAAAGCTAACCATTAACATGCCGTATCTCGGTTCGTATTAGTCGTAGAAAAATTATTATAAAAAAAAGATTTTGTTTGTTTTTTTTAAAGCTACAGTTTTTTTTGATAAAATACATATTTTTTCGAGTTATTCGCAAAAAACCCTTTAAAAAAGTCGATTTTTTCGTCGAAAAACTATTACTTTCAACCGCGAATAACTCGAAAAATATTAGTTTTACGAAGAAAACGTAAAGAACATTTTTTTTCTTAGAATTACTTTCTCCATCGATTCCTGTAGTTAAAATGTAATAACCCACCCCCGAGATGGGGTGGCAACCACCCCCAAGGTTTTAACGTACAGCGGCATGATATAGAAAATGATCCTTGGGCTATTCCCTACCTTCTGTGAAAATTTCAAGTAAATCCATCCTGGACGAAAAAATTGCAAGCCAAAATGCTTCATTTCCTGTACTAGATAACTTGTTGAATGCTCTTCTTGTCTGTTTCGAAAATAAATATTATTCACAACCGTTTCACAAACGTTTTTAGTTTTAATATTTATGATAAGATATGACCAATAAAAGCTTTCCAGATTTACCTTCAATATATGTTGATCTTAAGAAAACGATGTTTGGAAAACACACACCTTTGGTCTCCATAAATATTTATGCTCGTCTTGAGCACAAAGCAACGTAAATTGGAACTCAAACATGAGGGTTTTGAATACAGATAACATAATTTGATTACACGCTTTTGAGGATGAACAATAGTCGAAAGTGTGAGACGTTTAATATTTGATACAATTTAATGATTCATCTTTAAACAAACACACACATAGCTTTTCAGTGAATGTTATGTTAAACAAGAGTACATAAAAATGAATAGAAATAGAATGTTTTTTTTTTTGAGGAATTTTTTGACATAAAAAAGTTCTGTGTGTGTGTGAATTTTTTGCGCATTCATAACCGATAGTAATAATAAGCTTTTATATTGGAAAAATCATTTATGTAATAGTAATTTATTATGAGTCATTACAGCTCTTTTAAACATTCATCATCATCATTATCAGCTTATATCAGAGGTTCCTAAACTTTTTTTTCTCGTAGACCACTTTCAAAATTTTACTGGTTCGGTGGACCCCCTGCTGCTACATTTCTACCATATTCCCAAAACTCGTCAAAAAATGTGAAGATTAGATCTAACGATGGAAATTTGCGTCGTGGCTGAGTTCCAACCCTTAATTCGGAGTGGTAAAATAAAAAGAAAAATAATATATTTTCTTGTGTTCTATTTATTAAAATAATATGATTACAGACTTAATAGAATTAAAATTAAACATTAATAACGTACCGTAACTTCAACAATGCAAATGAACAATTAAAAAAAAATAGTCATAATTTGAATGGGAGGGATGTACTGTGATGGATTCAACAAATTATCAATATTTGCTTCAGTTTTTTAAGGAATAACCGCAAATCTTCCCGTTCTGTGATGTTCAATCTGTCCTTTGTAACGACACTAAAACTTTTTTCGACAAGCTATGACGAGGGAAACGCTATCAAAGTTTTCTCGCAATTTCCCACAGCCCAGGATATTTTTCAGGTATTTCTGCCTGCAGCCAAAAGGGTTGATAGCCTTTTTTAAATTTCACCTTCAGCTCCTCATTGGTGCTAAGCTCGAGTAGCTCCTCTTGTAATACCACATTCGCCACTTCCGTTTCATCAAATGGATTTATGATCCATGGTGGTATTTCCATCGTCAGAATATCTTCAAATCTATTTTTGAAGTCATCATGCAGGGCATTTAAATGTTGAACGTATGTCTGAATATCCTCATCAAGACATTCTGCCTGTGACAAGTTTGGAAACTGGGAGAATTCGCGCCGACTAATATTTTGCTTCATAAATTTCAATTTTCCAAGAAAAGCCGAAATTACACCCTTTGTTTTTATTAAATTTAGGCTGTCCCCTTGTAACTGCAAGTTAATGTCATTAAATTTTTTGAACAAATCTGTCAAATACGCGATGTCTGCTTTCAATTTGATCAGGTTTTCTTTTAAATCTGGATCTTTACTTTCCAGAAACTCTAAAAATTGATTCAAAAAGTAAGTAAAATCTTGTTAACATGCACCTTTCGACAATCAGCGTACTTCAGTATGTAAGAGCAATCGTTGGAAGTCTTCATCATTTTCGTCACACAATTGTGCAAATAAACGGGTATTCAACGCATTGCTTTTTATTTTGTTAACTGCTTTATTCACAAATTGAAGCGATTGGTGCAATCTATCACTCAAATTTTTCGCTACCAAATGTTGTCGGTGGATGACACAGTGAATTGCAGTTACTCCTGGTATAATTCTTTTAAGATGGCTTATAAACCCACGATATCGCCCGAAGATGGCAGGAGCTCCATCTGCTGCCACCGAAATAATGTTTGTAAATGGAATCGATTTTTCCTTAAAAAAATCACTCAGGACATTAAATACTGATTCGCCTTTAGTGTCCTTCTCTAAAGTTTTCGCGAATAGCAGCTCTTCATGGATTTCTTCGTCCATAACAAATCGAACATATACCAATAATAATGCTTCATTACCAGGTAAAGTTGACTCGTCCAGTTGAATAGAAAAATGAATTGTTTGCAGATAATCACACAAGAAGCTTTCAATATCAGAGCTCATTTCATCAATACGTCTTTGTACAGTGTTGTTACTCAAAGGAATTCTTTTGAGACGGGAGGTTTGTGCAGAACAGTTTTTAAAACCTCTTCAACAGCGGGTAAAATTAACTGTTCTCCGATGGTGTGCGGTTTTCCAGATTTCGCTATAAGCAATGAGATATTGTAAGATGCCCGCAAGCCATCATCGTTACTTTGAGACGTTGAAGCGAACACTGTGCACGGTGGGTCTCTTTTCATATTTTTCCTTCAATATTTGAAAATATTTTAAATCTTTACCTATTTTATCAGAATGATACCTTCTTAGATGATATTCGAGCTTCGATGGTTTCATAGAGTCATTGCTCAAAACATTGTTGCATAAAAGGCATATGGGCAATCGTTTGTCTGCCTTTGATGGAAGAAAACCAAATTTCAAATAATCAACACTGTACTGTCGACATTTCTTCTTAGATTCAGCCATGTTTCGTATCAGTTACCTACCTGTAAGAAAAAAAAATGTTTGTTTTATTAATCATAAGGCGACTTTAACAGGATATGGCTATTTTAACAGAATAAAATAGGATTAATTAATTATTGCAATGAAAAAAAAAACCAAAATGCCGGCAGCAAAACTGATTTTAATTATTAAAAGCAATAAACTGCTAAGATCCATATAGAGGTTTTCACAAAACGGCTGAACCTATTTTAATGTAATATAAAATATTTTTTGATTAATTATATTTTGATACATTTCTGTAAATTCGAGAGAAAATACTTTTAAAGAATATTTTGACATCAAAACTCCGCGATTTTAATGATTTATTTATTACTTTGATGTACGTTACGAGTGGTACATAAAGATACGTACAATTTATGAAAATATTTTTAGTCATTTAGCATTAGCAACTACGAGGGCACTGAAATATGTACAAACATGCAGGTCAATCATATATCTCTCCTTTAGTGAATCACCACAGTCGGGTAAATAAATAATTTTATAATAAAAAGTTCTAAAAGTTCAACCTTTCTCGGCTTTCTGTTCTTTTATAGAAGTATCGAATAATGGCCCTGTTCAATATTTAATTTTTATTACGTACCTACTACACGCAAACATAACAAATATAATATTATTACAATATAAAATGAAAGTATGAATAACAAATAGGCAGGTACTTACTTTTTTAGGCACTGGCAAACACTGACATCGATTCACTCACACTTTTCTTTTCAAAATTCCGGAAACAAATGAGTAACGTTTGTCCTTGGCATTCGTATTATATTGGTGAAAAATCAAACAAGTTCATGCAAGATTGCAAGCACAACACAAGTCGTATTTCGTCCCTTTGCACGTCTGAACGGGTTGCGTTGCGGGCGGGCGGGCGGCGGCTTTGCATGTCTCGACGCGCGTGGTACTGAATATCGAATATGCAAGTTTTTACAAGTAACAGTCGCTGACATTCTTAAAATATACTACTCGAAAAAATTAAGGGAATGTTTTAAAACAAGGAAATTAATGCTAAATAAACAGGCTATCTGATCCATATGCCGGCCTAACTGAAAAAATTTTTTTCAAGCCCGTGGACCAAAAAAAAAGCAAAATATTTGCAATATTATTTTTTTCGCGCTATCTGTTAGGATTGCATGAGAACCGTAGCTCCTAAAAAATTTTAGCCAAAAAATCTGAAAATTAGAATCTTAAAGCTTCAAAATGCTTTTTTTTTAAAGTCTCAATACGACCATTTTTCACCGAAATACAGCCTGTCAAAAATCACCGAAAAATTTGGAATGTTTTTTTGCTCCCTTATTTTTTTTGTGTAGTGTATTATCTGCCTACATTGATAGGTAAAGCCAAGCCAACATTTTTGTTCTTTACTATCGAAACCAGATAAATTTTCGTGGACCTCCACTTACAACTTGTGAACCACCATTTTTTTTTCACGCCAACGTAGACCCCCGTCGAGTCTCCCGTGGACCCCTGGGGGTCCACCTGAACCACTTTGGGAATCACTGGCTTATACGAACCACTGCTGGATGACAGCCTCCCCCAAGCCTTGCCACCTTTTTCTGTTCTGGGCAGCTTGTACCAATTTTCAGCCACTCTTTTCAAATTATCAGTCCACTGATTGATGGTCTACCTCTACTCCGATAGGCTTCGAATATTGGTTGCCACTCTATAATTCTCTTTGTCCATCGTCCATCCTTAAACCTAGCAACATGCCCAGCCCAGTTCCACTTCAGGTGTAGAATGAATTTGATTGCATATTTTACCCCTGCTCTCTTCCTGATAATATGATTTGGGATGTGATCTCTAAGAGTAACACCTAACACTGACCTCGCTATCTTTCGTTGCATGACACATATTTTTTTGATGTTTTTCTTCGTCATTGTGAGAGTATCGGCTCCTTACGTAAGAACGGGAAGTATGCATCTGTCAAATACTTTTTTTTAAACACATAGGAACGTTAGATTTGAATACCTAGGCCAGGTTGTCATATGCAGCCCAGGAGAGACCTATTCTCCGCTGAATTTCATGTGTTTTTGGTTGTCTCGTTCTATGCTGAGTTCATGTCCCAGGTATTTATATTGATGTACTTGCTCGATCTCTACATTATTCAGTTTTATAGTGTCATAAACTGGATCTTAGATAGATTGATTTTTGGACCATCCTTTCCTGAAGCTTCCTGAATCATGTGTAGCATAGTTTGTGCTTCTTGTATTTTGTCTGTTATTAAGGTGATTTAACTCCTCACCGTCAAAGTTAAGTACTTTCTAGGAATGTTACGAAAAGTTTGGGAGAGAGCGTATCACTCTGCCGTACTCCTCTTTTGATTCGAAATTTGCTGGTGGATTGGCTAGTTTGTGTCTTAACATGTTTTTTATATATCTATTTAATTACATTAGAATACTGATGATCAATACGACACTCAGCAAGCGCTTCCAAAAGTCTCTGCTGATTTACAGAATCAGAAGTCCACAAATATAAGCACAAGAAGCTTATTATATTCTACACATTTTTCAATGAGAATTTTAACTGTAAGCAGATGGTCGTTTGTTCCATACCCCAAGCGGAAACCTGCCTGTTCTTTTGAAAGGAAAAACTTCAGTTTATTTACTAGACGTTTGGTCTAATGGGTCGATAGTTTGTAAGGTCTGAAGTATCTCCTTTTTTATGCACGATGACGATAGTTGCATTATTCCATTGCAATGGAGCTATTCCTTCTAGGAGGCATCTATTGAATAACATTTTAAGAGATTTGATAATTTGTTGTCCTCCTTGTTTAGTTGCCTCTACTACAATATTGTCTTCACCCGGGCCTTTGTTATTTCATATCCTTCAAGGCTGATGTCACTTCTCCTTCTGTGATGTCTGGAATATCCTCTGACCACTGATTTAGGATTTTTGGTATATTGGTTTTTGTTCTTTTATCTTGTAAGGTATATAATTGTTGATAAAATAATTCGATGATCTGTAAAATATCTCTTTTGTTTTTTATTACATTATTATGTGTCCTTTATCTTGCATATGTCTTTCCTTCACATTATGTTTTTTCTTCTCAAAACTTTTAACCTTTTATTCTATTCTACAACGTTTTTATTTTCCTCTGCATTTTTTTGTCTTTTATCTTTTCAAATATCCCTCCATATCTCTCTATTTATAGTTCTGTATTCATCTGTAGGCTTATCTACCATTTCTCTTTGCTTCATTAGCTGTTTTACTCTTTGATTTAATTTCTGTTATTTTTGTTGTTTTGGGCAAGTTTTGTCAATGGCATTTTCTATACTACTATATGTCATCAACTGCTGTATTTTCATTGTGTTCTAAGGAGCTTGCGATCTCTCTTCTATAGGAATCCACATCCTCCGGAGTTGTCCATTTCTTATGGTTCCTTTTGAGAATCATGTTGTTTGTTTCCTGTTTAATGTGAATAAACACTTTTGCTCTCACAATATGATCGTCACTCCCAACATCTATTTAAGACACTTACGTCTTGGATAATGTCTTTCCTGTTACTGATTATGAAATCTACTGCATTTTTTGTTTTAAATATTGGTTTCTTAGTAAATCATTTAGATTATAATCTAATTAAAAACAAAAGACATTTATCATTATTGCACCACTCAGATAAATACTCTCTCTCTCTCTGCAGTCTTTTATCCCACATGGAATATGGCTTTTGATTCGTCCCACGTAAGTTGCTGTCAGTTCGCTCTTTCCTGAGCTTCATCTATACATTGATTTTCCTGTTAATGATTTTAGCTGGTCTATCCACCTTGTCGGAGATCGTCTCTTACCCTCCACTTTACCTTGGATGACCAGCTTTTCTAGATTTTCTGGGCCTTTTCTCATAACGTGTCCAAAATATTTGAGGGTCCTAAGTTGGATGATACTGGATAGTCTTCGTTTGAAGTTTAATTCTCTTAAAATAAACATATTCGTTCTGTGTTGATCCTATGTGATATTAAGTATTTATCTCCATCAACACATTTCCGTTGTTTTGATCTTTCTTGTCTCCTTTTGTCTTAACTTCCAAGATTCGCACCCGTACATTAGTATCAAACAATTCATCAGTCTCACTGTAACTTATTTGCAGATTTTGTTACCTTTCCAGAGTAACACGTAGGCTGAAAAGTTTTTGGTCTGACACATAGATGTCGCCCTTTTTAAAAAGATCCATATGATTTTTGCGATTCAAGCGATACGTGTCAAAATTTCATAACATTTCAGCTATTAGTTTACAAGTTACAGTGGTTTTACTGACGCTACTTTTGATATTTTCAAAACAATGAAAAAAATCGAATTTCGCGTGTTGATTAAACACTGTTTTTTGATGGGTAAAAATACCATTCAAGCAAAGCAATGGCTTGATAAGTGTTACAGGTAATCTGTCCCTGAAAAATCACTCATCATTTACTGGTATGCTGAATTTAAACGCGGTCGTACAGACACACATGATGCTGAACGGTCTGGGTACCCAAATGAGGTGGCTACACCAGAAAACATAAAAAAAAAACACAAAATTGTTTTGGATGACCGTAAAGTGAAATTGCGTGAGATAGTTGACACCCCAAAGATATCAAAAGAACTTATTTTGCATAAACATTTGGGCATGAGAAAGTTCTGTTCAAAATAGTTATCGCGTTTGCTCACATTGGACCAAAAACAACAACGTGTTGATGATTCTGAGCATTGTTTGGACCTGTTTAAGAGCATGAAAAAGAATTTTTATGCAATATGTGACAATGGATGAAACATGGATCCAAAATTACACATTGAATCAAATCGTCATTCAACTGAGTGGACAGCAGCCGGTAAAAGTCGCCCGAAGCGACCAAAGACACAACAGTCGGCTGGGAAGGTTTTGACCTCTGTATTTTACGATGCGCATTGAATAATTTTCATCGACTATGCTGAGAGAGAAAAACCATCAACAGCGAATATTATATAGAGTTATTGTTAAGTTTGAAGGCAGAAATCGCAAAGAAATGGCCCCAAATGAACAAGAAAAAAGGCTCTTTCATCAAGACAATGCACCGTGTCACAAGATAATGGTTACGATGGCAAAATTGCATGAATTGAAGTTCGAATCGCTTCCTCATTCACCATATTCTCCAGACTTGGCCCTCAGCGACTATTATCTATTCGAAGACCCCAAAAAATATTACGATGGCAAAGTTGAACGAATTGAAGTTCGAATTCCTTCCCCATCCACCATATTATCAAGATTTGTCCCCCAAACACTATTATCTATTTGCAGACCTCAAAAAAATGCTCGCCAAAAGAGATTTGGCTCCAGTGAGGAAGTTATCGCCGAAACTGAGGTCAATTTTGAAAGCAAAGACAAACCCTTCTACAAGAAAGGTATAGAAATGTTAGAAAAGCGTGGACTAATGTAATGAAGGAGACTATGTTGATGAATAAAGCCGAATTTTGCAAAAAAAAAAATGTGTTTTAAGTAGATAGATCGAAAACTTTTCAGCCTACCTATTTTCTTCAGCTTTCGAACTGCTACCTTTGTCATTTCACATCGTCTTCTTATTTCCGCTTCGGTGATGCAATTGTTCGTAATCGTGGATTCCAAATATATGTAGGCATCTACCACTTCAAAACCATCTAGTTGTTGTACATTTGGACTGTTGTTATTTTCTCGGTCGATAATCATTATTTTTGTTTTCGATGTATTCAGTTCAAGGCCGAAATTCTTACTTTCTTCTTCAACTTTGCGAATGAAGTTCAGAATTTCCTCATCGCTACTACCCAGAAAGACGGTATCATCAGCGAATCAAAGATTTTCTGTCCGTTGATGGAAATTCCATAGTCAACGTCTTCCAACACTCTCCTCAGATATTAAAAAGTTGTGGAGATAATTTGAAGCCTGACTTACTCCTTGTTTGGGTTGAAACTCTCTTGACAATATATCTTTTAGTCTTACTGCTCCGGTACTATTTGCACATAAATTAATTATGAGGGTGATCAGGTACTGAGGTACTCCAACTTCTTTAAGAACCAACCACAACTTATTCGATTTGACCCGATCGAAAGTCTGAACACAAATGTTATTAATATTGTATCTATCCAAGATTTATTATGCTAATCTTTGTAATTAAATTAAAAATGTAACCATAAAATTATCAGTTGTATGCAAATTTTCAAAAATGAAATAAAAATTAAATTTGTCTACGTGTACAACTCTATCTACAATGCCGACAACCAACCTAGAATTGCACTTTTAATAACGGCGACATTAAATTTTAACAAAACGCAAAAAATAGTTCATTACAGTTGCTTTATGTGCCTGAATATAAATCCGAGAGAAAAATAGTAGCAAATGGACTTTATACCTTAAAATGGTTTAATCGAAATCTATGAACCGCGTGGCATTTTAGTAGACGCAAATTACTTCATTGAAAATTTGATAGATTCATTTGTTTATATGTATATGTATATGGAGCTGTATGTAAAATAGTCGTAAATACGTGCTAATGGCTATTTTAAATTGCATGTATGGACATATCTGGAAGGATTTAATATTATTAGCGACGACCAATATGACTTCCGTAATCAAAGGTCAGTAGGAGATCACGTATTTGGAACAACGCAATTGAACATTTTAAAAAATTTGTATATCAAGGCATTCGGCCGTGACTGGCTACACTTTCATGGTATGTTGCAAGGAATTGCTTATTGCTCTCATCTTCCGTCAAAGAGCATTTTTTACTAGTGGCTATTGACGGGTTATTTCTAAGACCTTCATTATAGGCTAAGAGCTACGGGAAAAAAAGTGGCGTGGGCAGTAAGGACTTGCCCCTTTGACAAGTTCATCGGGCATAGAAACTGTTCACCTTTCACATATTTTTGGGCCTTCGCTACTGGCTCATTATCCAGCAAGACCCAATTCGAATATGCCATTTTTGGCATGAACAGTAGCATCGTAAGCGTGGTATAGTAGGACATACGCGCTCAGTGATTGACAGGAGTCGATGTTGGCCCGAGGGGCCCTTTTTTCTTGGCTCCAAAAAATGACGTGAATGATAGCAGCTCAAATTTTATTTCCATTTATTTCGTTTTGACGAGAATATAGCAGAAATAAGGTTGGCAGAAGTCGCCGTGGGCGTTTTCTCTGAAATCGGCTTTAGGGGCTTTGACCCTAAAAGAGCTGCTATCACTTACATAATTTTTTGGAGTCAAGAAAAAAGGGCCCCTCGGGCCAACATCGACTCCTGTCAATCACTGAGCGCAAGTCCTACTGAACAGGCTAATGATACTATACCACGCCTACGATGCTACTGTTCAAGCCAAAAATGGCATATTCGAATTGGTTTTACTGGATAATGGGCCAGTAGCGAAGGCCAACAGTTTTTTGTGCGCTGGTAAACCTGTCAAGGGGGCAAGTTGCTACTGCCAAAAACAATGAAATGAAAAGTGAATTAATTTTTATTTGAAAAATGGTTAAAAACGAAACCAATCAGGTCTTTCCATTTATAATTTTAATTTGAAATAATTTAATATATCATTTAATTTATGCCAATTTATCTCTATCAAAGATGATAAAAATCAATAGCGAGAAGGATTTTCTGAAAGGCCAATTTGGACCATAACACTACACCACCATGTACAACTTTCACCTACTAAAAACCAACGTGAATCATTTTTTCTGCACAAATGTTGCTCCTGTAGCACTTCAGAGATTTTTCAACAGTACTTGTGCTGTACCCATAAAAAAAATGTCTTGAAATTAGTTTATTGTTTTAAATTTATTCCCATATATTTTGGCAACATTATCCAAGTGTCATAATTTTTAGAAATCCTGCTAGTGGATACTTTTGGTTGCTTCCAGAAGTGTGCTAATTGCTAGTTTGATTGTCCATCATAAACTTCTTAGGGAAAATAAAATTCATATTAGTAAGAATTAGGTTTGCTTTTCATAATTCAAATATTTTATTGTGGTTATACCCTAAAAATGGGAAATATAGCTACAGAAAGCCAGACACGTGGAACAAAATGTAGCCGCAAAACAGAGAGGTTTGGCTACTGTCGGCATGTTAAAATGTGTCTCATCGAATTTCTTAGAGATCACGTGCATATTTTTCCTTATTATTGTTACATATAGTACAATTTCTACTTGTGCGGTACCTCTAAGAAACTCCACAAGCCGGCTTCTTTTGATTCACATGCTTGTGTTTCTTTAGAGGTAGCTATGTTTTCTGTGCTCTTAGATATGACTAAAAGATAATAATCTAGAATGAAATTATAAACTTAATCAGATTAAGCTTCTGAAAATTTGAGGCTAATTATTACGAGATAAATTCTACCCAGTTCCCATCATTGACATGCGGAAAATTGAGCTAATCAGTAACCCTAGTATATGTCATGTGTATTTGAAGATTAAACCTAAAGGAAATATCAAGTTACGCTAGAATTACACATTAGTTGCCAAGGAATAGCTAAACTAAACTTTTTTTAGTTTTTGTTGTTGAATTTTATCAACCACTTAATTTACTCGATTTTTTCTGATTTAAATGTTACCATTAACAAAATGAAATCAACGGTATGCACTAAAATAAAATGCGTGTGTTTTTACTTTGTATTTGTATCGGACTTTTTCTTCTTATTAAGAAACGTCAGATCACAAATATATATTAAATAAAAATTCAGGATTTTGGGGGGGGGTCTATGTTATAATTTTAGATAATATAAATAAATAAAAAATTATGGGCAAAAAATCATATTTTTTCTCATAGATATAAATTTTCTCTTAATTAAATTAAATATTCAATTGCTTTTAGTCTTTAAAAAGGTCTGAATTGAAATACCTTATTTTTCCGTTTCGTTTTAAACAATATATTTTTTAATATTGCGAATTAAATTACCTATTTGTTTATACGAAACATAAACTTTGTTTTTGCCAAATATTTTATAGCTCTTCCTGACAATATGTAGGATAGTTAGCATATAGTTTCCCTCGTATTTTCCAGTTGATGAACAGATGGAGAAACTTAATTTTCTTAGATAAATTAAATCCTATTTAAATAATTATCGTTTATTGACACTGAAGAAAAAATGTCAAATATCTGTCGGGCGAACTAGAAAACTGTATGTAATTGCATAAGGATGTTTCTACGCCCAATTTGTTTGAGTTTACCTGGTATTTTTATGATCGGCATAGTAGATTCGCCTGGTCTCACTTTTATCTTTGGATTCGGTATGAATAAAATATATTCTTCGAGTTTCTTTTCTGGTATTAAAAGTTGCGACGCGCACTGGCATCTGGTCATCTTTCAATTAATTTAGTACTATATTTTTTTTAATTGCATGTGGCTGATATCAATGCGTAAGGAAATATAATTTCCGTAATAGGAGTATGGTATATAAAAGGAAAAAGATGTTTTAGCGTTTTCTTTTCTGCTACAAAATGGATTTTGATTTTCAGTAAATTTTTAAAGGGTCATTAGGCAGAACTGAATTTTCGGGCTGCTGTATAATTTGTAGGTTTGAGATAAGAACCTGACCAGCCATATATTGGCGATTTATTTTTCTTCTAATTGGTACAGACGAGCATAGGAAGAACCTATCCTCTACTCCAGGTGAGTAGCCATTTTATGGATTTTTTTCTTGTTGTATCAGTTAGATTCTCTCGAGATTTTCTGGGCCTAGTCGTGGCGATCAGGATATATAGTGGACTATAATATCCTAAACAAGGATGTATTTTGTTCCAGGTTTTTTTTATGTGTGTATTTCTGGTTTTGCTACCGGAATTTTAGTACTGTTCGTCCCATGTGCGAGCAGCGTGTTCCAATCGAAAAAGAGAGTCTTACCACGTGCTGGATACAAGTGAAGGTATTAGCTCTTTGATTTCCGAAACATCGTCTATTAGGTAGGACCTTAATTTTGTTCCAGCCAACGACTCGGTGTAACCACACGTACGGCTACTCTTTTAGATTGTAGAATTTACTATTTCCGATCTCCAAAGCTACCAACCATAAGGGACAGCTTAAAGCCTATATACAATTAGCTAAAGTCATATATTAATAGTCCTCCAGATGGTTCGAAATATTTGCAGATCCATCACTTTAATATTGTTTTTTTTTTTGTTGAGGATAAACTTAGTATTAAGAACGTTACCATCTGTGAGCACTACTAGTACGTATTTGGGTAAAGTCTAGTTCTTGATAAGAGAACATAAAGATCTAGGAGTATAAGATATTTTGAATTGTTGTGGCTGTTACTTGATGGAAATTCATAACGAATGTAATGAAACACTAATATTGTCAAATTTCCACTTTATTTAGTTTCACTGAAACTGTATGACGCGTTTCGCTATACTATAGCTTCGTCTGATACAAAATGATATTTGAGTATTAGTGTTGTTACATTTATATAAATACCCTAAGGTTGATAGGTAATAAAATTAATACTATATGCTAATGAATATTGCTGGGAAATCCATTCTGAATATTAATTGTATAAATTGAGTAAAGGGGAGTTACCATGGGCCAAACAGGTATCTTTTTGTTCGTTTAAGATGATGTCTGAATTTTTAATTCTATTTATTTCTAAATTTTCTAATAGGTTTAATTTTACGCCTTTGTTTTGTATGTGTAGAATTTTAAATTTATCGTTAAAAAGATGATTTGATTCTGTTAAATGATTACTGTACGCTGAGTCAGTTTTGTTTTTTAAATAGCTTCTTTTGTGTTCTAAAATCCGAGTTTCGAATGAGCGACCTGTCTGACCTATGTAACTTTTATGACAAGAACCACAATTTAACTGATACACTCCAGATTTTTTTGATCTATTTTGTTTTCCCTTTGCGTTGTTAATGAATTTTCCTAACGAGTTATTTGTTCTAAAAGCTATGTTGATATTTTATTTTTTTAAGTGGTTTTTAATTTTCTCTGACGTGTTACCAAAATAGGTTAAAACATTAAATTTTTTCCCTGTGTTTTCTTTCTTGGGGTATACTAAAGAAATAGCTTTATTTTTTAATTTTTTGTTTTTAGAATTGAGTCTATGGTGTCAGGAGAATATCCGTTGTTAACAGAAATTTGTTTTATTAGATTTAATTCTTTATTAAAATCATCTACAGATAAGGGGACACTTACGAGTCTGTGCAATATACTGTGGTATGCTGCCAATTTGTGTTGTAGGGGGTGAGCTGATTTTATATTTATTGTAGTATCTGTATGTGAGGGTTTGTGAAAAATAGAGAATTTGTGTTTGTTGTAATGTCTGGTTATCGTTAAGTCAAGAAAATTAATTTTATTGTCGACTTCTAGTTCCATAGTGAATTTAATATTTTTATGTATTGAGTTTATATAGTTAAAAACATTGTCAAGTTGACGCTCTGTACCATTGAAACAAGCAAAGATGTCGTCTACATATCGGTACCAATACAAAAATGATTTGCTAAATTCTTGTCGATGTATTTGTTTTTCTAGGTTATCCATAAATAGTATAGCGAAACGCGTCATACAGTTTCAGTGAAACTAAATAAAGTGGAAATTTGACAATATTAGTCTTTCATTACATTCAGTATAAGATATTTTCTTATTGATAGTAACATTTGTGTAATCAGGTAATTCCAACTACTACTTAATAAATTTTTTTGGTAAACGATTAGCTCATTTTAATTTTGTTAATGATCAAATTATACGACTCATATTTTGTAATAGAATTAATCATATAACGACTAAGTACTGTTTTAAGGCAAATCTTTATACCATTTCGAGTTCTCTAGTGTAGTTATTATTGACATTTAATTCCTTAGTAAGCTTTGCCTTGTAACTTACGCTCACTTCCTCTACACAGACTTTCTAATTGTATTGGGTGATTGCAAAAGTGCATGCCCGATTTTTATAGACGGCAGAAGCATGCACTTTTGACTGTGCTGATATCTTTTTATAATCATATTATCAACTGACAGTTATCCAAATGCATCGTTAGTTAACATAAACTTTAAAAAAATATATTTAAATAAATTTGTGTGCAAGGTTAATATTCGAAATGGAAAATGAAAAGTTACATTTTCGTCATGTTTTATTATGTGAATTTAAAAAGGAAGTGAGTGTTGGAACTGTAACAAAAAAATATTTAAGGTGTCCTGCTTTTGGAACCGTTACAAAGTGGTTTGGTCGATTTCGAAATGGTGACTTCAATATAAACGATAAACTTCGCTCTAGGCCATCTCCCGGCATTGATAATAATTTTATCCGTGACTTAGTGAATAATAATTCCACGGATTAGTACTGAAGAGATTGCTGGGAGACTAAATGTTGACACGTGACTGTATTTCCTCAAATAAGTAACTTGGATACACTTCGAAACTCATTATATGGCTTCCGTACGTTTTGACAGAACGGAACAAATTGGATCGTATTTCCACAATCGTTTCTCTCCTCGCCCGTCAACAAAACGAACCTTTCTTGGATCAAGTTACAACTGGAGATAAAAAATGGGTTGTGTATAACAACATAATAAGAAAAAGAAGCTGGAAGCATGGAAGTGAAAAAGCAGACTCTATGGTAAAGGCTGAATTGCATTCAATGAAAGTTTTTTATGTGTCTGGTGGGATTGCAGAGGAATAATTTTTTACGAGCTTCTTCCACGTGGCCAAACAATAACTGCGGAGAAGTACTGTGAGTAACTGACCCAACTTAATGATGAAATCCAAGCAAAACTCTAAATTTAATCAATCGAAAAGACATCATCTTTCACCATAACAACGCTGGACCACATGTCGTTCAACAGACACTGCGAAAACTTAGGAATTTAAAATAGGAAATTCTCCAGCACCCGCCGTATTCCCCTGACCTTGCCCCTTCAGATTTTCATCTGTTTCGTTCTCTGAAAAATAATTTGAATGGCAAAAAATTTAATTCTATAGAAGTCAAAAACTACTTTATGACTTTCTTTGAAGAGAAACCACGCAGTTTCTACAAAGAAGGAATTCAAAAACTTGTAAATGGGAGACAATTGTGGAAAATAATGGGGAGTACATTATTGATTAGTAAATACTATTTTTCATGAAACTGTGTTGTATTTAATTTGGTTTCTAATCGGGCACAAACTTTTGCAATCACCCAATACTAGCATAACGGAACTTTGGAATAAACTATTAAACCAACAGCTCATCCGGATTTTTCTTTCTAATCTATTAGATAGGCTACTTAACTATTGTACAACAGATTAGATTTAGAATCAGTACATCTTTTATCCGAGTTTTTTCTTTACTTAACACTCCTGTAAGGCCAGCTTCTTGTGAAATAAAACTTGATGGTGCCTTTTCGTATTTCAACTATGTCTAGATCACGCTGGTTGAGAAAACTACCAAATCGAACTTATTCTGAGTCAGAGCTAGCAGATTTAGGTCTGTAGACATTCGGACGTGATATCCTACAGAACCTATTGGTGCAACAAGGCGGTTGAGTGTGCTATTACTTCTAAATTGTCAATTTTCTATTCTTTGAGTTTTGGCTAGTAATTTACCTCGTGAAGGGTCTAAACGGGGATACCAAGCACAGTGAAGGGTTGATTCCCATACTGACACAAACTGGTTATACTTGACAATTTGTAGCAGTCTTGTGGCAGGCTACAAGCGACGGGGTTAGTGCACAAATTAACCAAACGTTGTAGTAAGGAAGATTTAGAGATTTTAGTTTTGATGAGACTTATAACAGCACAGTACGGTAATAAGTAATATAGTATCACATAATAATTTGTTTTCCAACATTTCCGAAAACGTTATATAAAAATATTTAAATTTAAATAATAATAAAAAACAGTTTTAAAATAGATACGTTACTGATATAACACATTAATATAAAGTATCTTCTGTAAATCACAAATGGCATCTAAAGTTAACATAATTTAATTTAATCAAGCCAAATTATTGGGCTATCTATCTTCCTTCGGGAAACCGACTTTGACAAAAACCAAGCGTCTATTCAAATTGGGCACGCCATTTGTTAAAATGCCGTTTTACAGACGGCTTCTGCCGAAATAGTCATTTCAGCAATTTGTATCTATTAAAAGGGCGCGTCTCGGCGCGGAATATTCGATTAACCTATTTTAAAAGGTAAGTGCAAACTGCTATTTTAAATTAAAAGGCGCGCCGGCATTAAGCAGTAAGGCATTTAAGGTAGGACTGTTTAGAAAAATTAATTACATTACGATGTATTCGTAAAAAGTTCTGAGGTTGAAAATTAAAAAGTAATATGTACGGATATGCAATGTATATATTTTATAAAAAAGACTATCTACTTTGGGTCATAAGTGCATAGATATAAGTCAGAAGATTGTAAGATCGAAGGTTTTAAGTAATCCGGTCAAACGTATATATATTTAAAGGTGTCTCTTGAAGTTTTCAATTACTAGCATTTAAATATTGTGAAAAATATACTATGGACATCCTGAACTGCATCTAGGGGGAATATGCTTATCCCATCCCTATGAATATAGAAAATATTATCCCCTTTCATGTTTTCTCTCGTAGAAGATTTTCACTCCGTAACTATAGATTTTTAAATTGGGTTTAAGTTTTCAAAGTATCACTGTATGAAAGGATTTTTTGTTAAAAATTGTCTACACTTAACACAATTATTCATTTTTAAATTGCCTATGATTTGTTAAAATATAAAATAGGTTTTTTTGTGACCAGTACTCGTACTTCGGCCATCGATTTTTAAATGAGATTCTTAAAGTTTATGTATATGAAAACGATCTTTTCTCTGAGAAGAACCATAAAGGTCTTTTTTAGAACTACTCTGTAGAAATAACAACCAGCTTTTATAATAATCTAGAGTCTACTATAATATTGTAAAAAACTATTTAGCCGTCAGGAAGTGATTTAGAAACAGGCAAACTTAAAACAGATATATATTTTATATATTGCCATTCGTCAAAATAACTCACTAAATAAAAATTTGTAACATATGACCTATTCAATTTAAATTTAAATTTCTGACACAATATATTGGTCGTAATTATTTTGTATTCTTGTGTGACGTCACAGCATGTTATTTTTTTCGATGCTTCCAAAGCAGATTAAATATTTCTTATTACCGCTGAAAATTGGTAAGTTTGTGATAAGGAAGTTGCCAAAAAAGGAAAGATAACACATAGGCTGAAAAATTTTTGGTCTTAAAACACACTTTTTTGCAAAATCCGACTTTAATTATCAATATAGTTTCCTTCAAGGGCGATACAATCCATCCAATGCTTTTCTAATATTTCTATACTTTTCTTGTAGAAGGATTTATCTTTGCCTTCAAAATTTTCGGTGATAACTTCTTCATTGGAGCCAAATCTCTTTTCCGGAGCTTTTTCTTGAGGGCTGCGAATAGATAATAGCCGAGGGCTAAATCTAGAGAATACGGTAGATCAGGAAGCAATTCGAACTTCAATTCATGCAATTTTGCCATCGTAACTATTGACCTGTGACACAGTACATTGTTTTGATGAACGAGCACTTTTTTCTTGTTCATTTGAGGCCGTTTCTTTGCAATTTCTGCCTTCCGATGCACCAAAAACTATATAATATTCGTTACTGATGGTCTTTCCCTTCTCAACATAGTCGATGAAAATTATTCCATGCACATCTCAAAATACAGAGGCCAAAACCTTCCAAGCCGACTGTTGTGTTTTTGGCCGCTTCGGGCGGCTCTCACCGACTCCTGTCCACTCAGCTGACTCCCGATTTGATTCCGGTGTGTAGTGGTAGATCCATGTATCATCCATTGTCACATATCGCATGAAAAAATTGTGCTTAAACAGGTCCAAATAACGCTCAGAATCATCAACACGTTGTTATTTTTGGTCCACTGTGAGCAAATACGGTACTCATTTCGAACAGAGCTTTCTCATGCTCAAATGTTCATGTAAAATATGGCCCACAACTTTTGACATCTTTAGGATGTCAGCTATCTCATGCAATTTCACTTTACAGTCATCCAAGATAATTTTGTGGATTTTTTTTATGTTTTCCGGTGTAACCACCTCATTTGGGCGTCCAGAGGCTTCAGCATCATTTGTATCTGTACGACTGCGTTTAAATTCTGCATACCAGTAAATGGTAAGTGATTTTCCAGGGACAGAGACCCCGTAACACTTATCAAGCTATTGCTTTGCTTGAACGGTATTTTTTCCCATCAAAACACAGTGTTTAATCAACACACGAAATTCAATTTTTTCCATTGTTTTGAAAATATTAAAAGTAGCGTCACTAAATCCACTGTAACTTGTAAACTAATCATCGAAATTTTGACACGTATCATTTGAAAGTTGGTATTTCCTAAAATGGATTTTTGAAAAGGGCGACATCTATGTGCCAGACCAAAAACTTTTCAGACTACGTGTTATGTGAATATGAAAGTAGCGGAGAAGGAAAGAAGACTTGACATGCAGCGCACCAACCACCTACCTCCCTACTTGTACATTCATCTGCCTGTCTATCTACACGCCTCCCTGCTTACAGGCCTACTTGCCTACCCCAGACAGGTAGGCAGGCTCATCCACCTGTCGACAATTTAACCAAATTTTTATTGGGTTTGATACCAAACTTTGTTTTTGTATTCTCAGAAGTCAAAAGATTCTTTGACTATGTAAGTACAGGTAATTTTTTTTTTTAATCGGTCAAATACCTGAACTAACCTGAACAATATTACGTTCATATTTACTGAATTTTTTGAACTTGATTCAAAATTGCAAACGGTGCTGACGGGAAGGGCTAAATCTACAAGGGATGTAAAACTAGTATGTATTATGTGAGACTACTTTAACAATAAACAGCAATGTTTAAAACACTTTCTGACTTTCTAATACTATTTAAGAATAAAAAATAGATATCAATTTATCAGTAGATTTTCGATTTAAGTTTAGTTATATCATTTCTAAATATTTCTGAAAGAAGAAATTAAATATTATCTACTTTTGTATTGATCAAATTGTGAATTGTTTAGGAAAAAGTAATTTCAAACTTAATTTATATATACATATTTTATTATACAATAAATACTAAACTAAAATAATAAATTTGAAACCGACATGTTATGTTAAACTATAAACTGACTTTAATGCAAATTGTACTAAAATTTGTTATTATTCGTTTTATGGATGAATGTAATAAAACCAAAGTAATTTTAAAAAAGCAGATAGAAAGCTTTTGTTTAACGGCATAGTCTTTGATAATTAAAAGTGATAAAGTTAAAAGAATCATAAAAACGGTGAATATATATATATATATATATATATATATATATATATATATATATATATATATATATATATATATATATATATATATATATACTCGTACATATATATAATATATATATATATATATATATATATATATATATATATATATATATATATATATATATATATATATATATATATATATATATATATATATATATATATATATATATATATATATATATATATAAAAAAAGAAAAAGAAAGCAAAAGTTGCCGTATCTAACAAAATTCTTAAATATAAAATTTGTTGGGGAACTCGCCAAAGGGCGTGATAAATGGTCATACAATGTTCATCAAGCCAATATTTCGGTCCTTGGTTGGGACCTTCTTCAGGGCAAAAAATGAATAGTGAGAAGTTGAGTTAACATGAATGGCCATAATAAGCTTATAACTAAGGAAACCCAAATATGCAAGTGAAAAACTTTATAATATGCGCATAAATATGCAAATCATTTTCTCAAAATATGCACATACATGTTGTTAATATGCAGTAAAAAAATCGAAATAGACTTGAAAAATGTAAATTTATTGTTTCACATTACATGATACAAGTACTATACAAATGTAGCAATAAAAAACCCATTTTAAATTTTCAACATACAGGGCGAATGAACTAAATCTAAATGTAATATTATACAAAGTAAAAAATAAATATAAATAATAATGTATTTTATTACTTTACTTAAAGATGAATATATACATACAATACAATAATAATGTAGGTACATATAAAAATTTATATACGTAGTAAACAGCATAATAAAACATACATTTTAAATTTGATACATAGAGGGCGATGCAACTAAGTAAGCGGAAATATGCAAATATTGCAAAAGACAGGGTCGCCGTTAGTTATAAAAACAATAAACTACTAAATGTTTCTTAAAATTCTCCATTAAAAAGTTCTTATCTTCTATCGCTGTATAAAAATTTATAAATTGAGAAACTCGGTTCCACATCGACTGATGTAATAGGGGCGTTTTTAAAATTATTTGATAGCATAGGATCTAAATCAATGGAATCAGTAAAATCCCCCTTTAAAACATTTGAAACCCACTAGTTTTAGTGTTCCGTACGGAACACTTATAAGATCACTTCGGTGTCTGTCTGTCTGTCTGTCTGTCTGTGTTGTCTGTCTGTCACACCCGATTTTCTCCGAAACTATTTGACACAGAAAGTTGAAATTTGGTAAAAATATAGGAATTGATGGCCTCATCAGAACCATGTAGTTTTGAGAGTTAAATTTTGACTTAAGGGGTTAGTTTTGGGGGGGAACTGAAATCGGAAGTGAAGAAAAAATTTTTTTAGTAGGTCATCGAGTGTGGTGTCAAATAAAACTTACTGCTTGTGAAAACACGAATAAAAAAAGTGTACATATAGTCCACTGCCGTAAATGCTCTGTACAAATTTTACATACGAGATGCGAGGCCCACGTTTTGTCCTGATCACCAAGCTGTAATACTTGCGCGCACTTTTCTTTGTATTATTTTTAAAAATCGCGAAAAATCGCTGTCCCGGGCCTTATCTCGAAAAGTACTTATCAAAAAATTTTGAAAAAATTCCGGAATATTTTCCACGGGGTGTAGATTGAGCGAAAATTATCACGAGTGCTTTACCTAATTTTTCTGGTATTTAAAAAAAACAAAAATTTCAAGGTCATCAGATTTCAGTAAAGATTGGAAACAAACTTTGTTGAAAACTCATTTGGGGTGTGTTTTGTGAAGTTACTGATCATTTTATACATCTGTAACAAAATTTTTTATTTTAAAAGCAATCAACGTACGGAACACTAATGGCGCAAGTTCAACTTGCACTTGACCGGTTTTTTTTTCCATAACGTTCCGGAATTTTTGAAAAATTTTGCTCCCAATTTTACCTGCGACATTTTCAAAAGCGATCTCACGTTATTTTATTAGTTGAACACTTCAAGTTAATGGCAAATTAGATTCCTCCATTTGAGTTATGGTTTTAAAAACAAAGCTATAACACAGGGGAACAGCTGTTTTGGTGTCGAGGTTTTTTGAGCTGATTCTATATCAATTTGATGTCCTGAATTCAAATAACGTATTCATTTGTACCTAGGAGCTCAAATTTTTAAGATATACAATTTTAGAGAAATATAAGTTACATTATTGTAACTCAAATCCGTAAGTGTAGTAAACAAAAGTAGATACGAAATTTTTATTTTAGTTATACAAAATACAATATTATGTCGTACTTACAAACAAAAAAAAAAACATTGAAGAAATGAAATAGTCACTCAACACTTGGAAAGCTTCTTTTCCGCGACATTCTTGAATGTTTTTTTAAACAGTCCCTTTTTAAACTCCAGCAGTAATCTGCCATCATGTGCATGTCCCATCTTCCTTGGTAGCGGTCCTCCATAACTTTAATATCTTGGTGAAATCTTTCACCTTGTTCCTCACTCATGTCTCCTAAATTTTCTGGAAAACGGTCTAAGTGGCTGTGTAAATAGTGTATTTTAATACTCATATTGCACCCTAAGGATTTGAAACTATTAAGCAACTTGTTAACCATTTCAACATAGTTTTGAGCTTTATGTTTGCCTAGAAAATTTTCTACAACTGCAACAAATGATGTCCAAGCTTCTCGTTCAACTTGATTCATTGAATTTATGAAGGCAGGATCCTTAATTAATTGTCTTATTTGTGGGCCGTCAAATATCCCTGCTTTGAGTTTTTCTGTGCTCAACTGATGCATTTTTACCCCTATATATTCAAAACAAGACCCATTCTTATCAAGAGCCTTTACAAATTGCTTCATTAAGCCCAACTTTATATGTAACGGAGGAAGTATGATTTTTCTTTCAACCAAAGCGTCGTTAATGACATTCTCTTCCCCAACGTCCATGTTTTCTCTCTGAGGCCAATCTTTTCTAACCCAGTGGTGTGTTTTGTCCCTACTATCCCAGAGGCACAAGAAACACGGATATTTCGTGTAACCACTTTGCTGCCCAAGAAGAAAGTTTACCATTTTTAAGTCTACACAAATCATCCATTGATGTTCGTAATACTTTATCTTCTGCAAGACCAAAGCTATGGTATTATATTCTTCTTTCAGTTTCGTTGAGTGAGCTAGTGGTATTGAACCATATTTATTACCATTATGTAGAAGGACACATTTTAAACTTCGCTTTGAACTGTCAATAAATAGGCGCCAATCATCTGGAATATATTCAGAAAGTCCCATTTCTTTCATGAGTCCCCTAATTTCGTGACAAAATACAAGATTGTCTTCTTGAGAAAAGAATGGTAGCAGATCTTTTTCTCTTGTACGGTAAAAGGTAATTTTGGTTCCTTGTTCCAGTAAATTTTTGTCGTTCAACTTAGAAGCCAGTACTTCAGAAGCTTTTTTCGATAAATTGAGATCCCTGGTGAGATCTTTAATTCATTTTGTTTGAAGCGTTGAGGAACTGATGACGTCCCCTCATAGTCACTGTTAGTTTCATTAGCATCAGAACTTTTATTAGCATCAGAAGAGCGATCAGAGGGAAAATATTCGTCATCAGAGATATGTGGTAGCTGATGAAATGTTGGAATCGGTATTTCATCTGATTGCGGGATAGGGCGTATTGCCGAGTCTAAATTGGGATAAGTCCACTTACTGCGGTTATTTCGATTGATTCCATTAGTATTTACTAAACAGAAATAACAATCATTGAAGTGGTTTTTTGGTTCTCTCCAAACCATTGGTACGCCGAATTTTAGACATTTTCTTTTCCCGGTAGTCCACTGCCGTAAATGCTCTGTACAAATTTTACATACGAAATGCGAGGCCCACGTTTTGTCCTGATCACCAAGCTTAACTCCAAAGTATCCAAGATACGCTCGCTTTACAAAGTCAGTAATAGTTTGTCTGTTTTGTTGAAACATGTATTCTCCGCATATATAGCAAAACACATCAGGTTGATTTACACAACTTCTTCTTGAACTGGAACCTGAACTCATTTTAATTCTGTTCAATAACACAAAAACACTCTTTTCTTAACATAAAATAACACGCCGAATTCGATCTACTCTCATTAGTAAGAACGCACAAACTGACGAGACTTACCCGAGTTAGGTGATTAAAAGGGTCAGTTCAGGTACCTGATAGGCAATGGTTCCACTATTTATAGATTTACCTGGAATTTACTCAATTACAGACTGACAATAAAACCATTGTACCTACATTAATGAATATATAATAATTTTAGAGCTCTCATAAATGAATATACTGAATAAAAACCACATTGGTAGATAAGTTGATGTATCTAAAAAAGTAGAGCTGATAGAGAAAAACGGATTGCATGTATAGATTTAGCGTCCCAAATATAGTTAAAATCAGCTCTAAAATCCCAGGCACCAAAACAAAAATATTTTTTTGTTGCCCTGTGTAATTTATTTTAAGAAAGGAAAGTTGTTTTATCTCCTTGTTTTTGAATAATCGTTTAAGTTCTGTAAGAGATTGGGAAGATTCTGCAATTAGACCATCTAGTTGACAGAAGTTGCCGCAATAAAAAAATGTTGCTTACAACCAAGTGCCCCATCTTGTAATAACAGGCTGAGGTGGAAGAGGAGTGTTTGGAAGTTTTCCTTTCTAGAACTGAATCCTTAAAGGTGCTTTAAGGAAGCTTTTCTTCATGTTAGAAATTAAGCTATTCACAAGCGGAAAATGATTGCTAATTTCCTCAGCAACCCTATTTAAAGCATGAGCGAGACATGTTACATGTATTAAGTTTGGATAAATAATTTTCAAATTTTGCCCGGGCTTTATCATGTACGGTGCTGCATCTGACAAAATAAGCAAAAAATTATCTCCTGGAACAAGCCTAGGAAGAAAAAACTTCGAAAGTTTCTCTTGAACAAATCTGGCCACTGTCAATGCATTTGTTTTTTCTAATTGTTTGGAAGCAATCAGATAAGATTTGGGCAAAATATCGTCGCTAAGAACTCCCATCAATAAATGCGCAATATACCGTCCTCTTGAATCGGTGATTTCATCAATACGTATGTAAAAATGTCCGTTGCGAATTTTTCCTCTAATTTCCTCAATTACCTGTGAATACAAGAAGCTTACGTCGTTTCTCCGTATTGTTGTTTCACCTGGGATATTAAATTTGCAATACTTCTGGAGGAAGGAAGTAAAGTTTTGATTACGTAGTTTCGATAACGGAATGTTTGATGTCATCATTGCACGGCATAGATCTGGGTTAAAGATGTCTTGTTCATTTAGCTCTTTATTTTTGTACGTTGGTTGGAAACATTGCATTAATATGTGTTGTGGCCTATTTCCAGGTTTCGTCTTACTCAATTTGGCAATATGGCAAGCAGTTTTCACGTGTTGCTCTATTTGAAATTTTTTATTGCATGGTATCTGCAATAAAAAAAAGAAAATTTAATTAAAATCCCAAGGAAAAAATTCGTTAAATAGAAATTTCGTTAAATAGAAAACTAGGTGCTTAGGGCAGGCAAACATTAAAATTCTGCTTTTTTATTAGATTACCTAGAAATACATACGTTTACGTATGTATTTCTATTTCGTGGTTTCGTTAAATAGAAATTTTGTTCGTTAAATGTAACAAAAATAACTTAAATAACATTAAAAATAGCATCAACGGCAAAATCCTGACAAAAATTTCGTTATGTTTAAATATTAAACGAAAATGAAATACCCTGTATATTCAATAGGTATTCAAAAATTATACTTAAAATTTTAACACATGCATATATATATATATATATATATATATATATATATATATATATATATATATATATACATATATATATATATATATATATATATATATATATATATATATATATATACAAATATATATATATATATATATATATATATATATATATATATATATATATATATATATATATATAGATATATATATATATATATATATATATATATATATATATATATATATATATATATATATATATATATATATATATATATATATATATATATATATATATATATATATATATATATATATATATATATATATATATATATATATATATATATATATATATATATATATATATATATATATATAAATATAAATATATATATATATATATATATATATATATATATATATATATATATATATATATATATATATATATATATATATATATATATATATATATATATATATATATATATATATATATATATATATATATATATATATATATATATATATATATATATATATATATATATATATATATATATATATATATATATATATATATATATATATATATATATATATATATATATATATATATATATATATATATATATATATATATATATATATATATATATATATATATATATATATATATATATATATATATATATATATATATATATATATATATATATATATATATATATATATATATATATATATATATATATATATATATATATATATATATATATATATATATATATATATATATATATATATATATATATATATATATATATATATATATATATATATATATATATATATATATATATAGGCTGTAATGAAATTCACTGCATATACTTTTTTTCTAAAATTCTAAATTTTTTTAAAAATTTAAAAAATGGGGCAAAACTCCTTTTTACCAAATATTTATAAAATCACCCCTTCCATGAAAGACCGACCTTGTCCTTTGTAAGGCTCGAGAGCCATTTCCCGTTAACAATTGTTTAGTAGCGAGAGTAGGGCAAAATTAATCATTACTTTAAAAAAAAAGCAGACTAAAAATAAATTTTCGTCTACTATATTTAACGGTAATGAAAGTGGATTTTCCACCACTCAGAAAAAAAGCAACAAGTTTTAGGATTAAATATTCAAAAGAATGAGATACAATCTTGAATTGCGGAATGGCACACTTTCTGAGAGTGTTGTTACCATTCCATGCACTGGCTATATTAACTCAAATTTATTTGTAAAATGGATAAAACGTTTTATAAGCATCGTAAAAATCACCCCTGAAAATAAAGTGTTACTTCTGCTTGATGGAAATTCGAAGATTCGAAGAACCTGGAAGCGTTGAACATAGCAAAGGCAAATGATAAAACTGGTAGGCCTCGAGTGTGATATCAAATGAAAACACGAGTAAAAAATGTATATATAATGTAATACTTGCGCGCACTTTTGTTTGTATTATTTTTAAAAAATCGCGAAAAATTACTTATCTCGAAAAGTACTGATCAAAAAATTTTGAAAAAATTCTGGAATATTCTCCACGAGGTGTAGATTGAAAGAAAATTATCACGAGTGCATTACCTTTAATAATTTATCTGGTATATAAAAAAACAAAAATTTCAAGGTCATCAGTTTTCAGTAAAGATTGGAAACAAACTTTGTTAAAAACTCATTTGGGGTGTGTTTGTTTTGTGAAGTCACTGAAGTAGTAGGGACTGGGGGCTTAAGCCTCACCCCCCCCGCCACTTTTCTGATTGGTCGACCTTGACCCAAGCCACGCCTCCTAAGCCAAACCTCCTTGTCTGGGCTCAGTGTCGCTGCAAATTTCGTGCAGTTCATTTCGATCCTAAAACATTAGCATTGATCGTCCCCACTTCCTAATCGCGCGCATGAGCCCTCCCACTTAACTCTGATTGGTCGGGGCTACTTTTGGCCCCGCATACTTTAATGCTTCGGCTCCCCACCCCTTTTCTGACTGGTCAGACTTGGCTCCGCATACTACCTCTCATCACCCCCTTCCACACAGCTTACAGTAACATACAACTACTTAAGAGCAAGCGCCTCATTTGCAAACCAAGTTGCAAGAAGCAAAGTATAAAACTATTAAAAACTTAGATAAAATGGCAGCTTACGAAGTTTCATATTGCGAAAATGATAAGCGTCATGTCTTTATGAATGACGCAAATAATGAACACATGGTCTCTATTTATGGCGATGAATTTATACATTTTGACGGAAAGGAAAAAGATTTAGTTCATGAAAGACAAACTTGTCTTATAATAACTGATAAAAATAATTTTGAACAAGAGGAAGACAGTGAAAACGATTTGGTCGATGAGGGGATCAATGACGTTGGAGATGAAAATGTCTGTGGAGAAGAAGGATTGGTTAAAATTAAAACAGCAAGTGCAGCAGAAACATTGCAACCGGATTATTTAGCAAGACAAGTTTGTGTTTTCCAAAGTTATGCCGTCATAATGTCTAGTTCTGGTGGTGTTTATAGTGTATGCCACAAATGCTATTATCAGCACGCATTGGAGGTGCCAGTGGGGAAACATAACTTTGTTTCAAACCATTACAAACTTTTAATGGGGTGTTGTGGGAACGATTTACATTACACGATATGTGAAGTTCCACTTTTTGTTATCTGCCACCCCCAGGCATGTATTGTTTGTAATGGAGGTGAAATTAAAAAAATGGAGAACCATGTGTTTAATAGAGAAGACCTTAATAAATAAAACTCTTTAAATCTATTTATAATTGTTTTATTTACCTTTTACTTATATGGCTTTATAAAACAAATAGGTAATTTTCAACCCCAACAATTTCTGTAATTATGTAGTAATTTTACATTACCTTACGCACAATGGCATGGATTGTTAAAATTCATATGGAAATAACATTCTGGAATCCTTTTATGTGGGAACGATTTACATTGCACGATATGTGAAGTTCCACTTTTTATTATCTGCCATCCCCACGCATGTATTGTTTGTAATGGGGGTGAAATAAAAAAAAAATGGAGAACCATGTTTTTAATAGAGAGCGACCTTAATAAATAAAACTCTTTAAATCTATTTATAATTGTTTTATTTACCTTTTACTTATATGGCTTTATAAAACAAATAGGTAATTTTCAATCCCAACAATTTCTGTAATTATGCAGCAATTTTACATTACCTTACGCACAATGGCACGGATTGTTAAAATGCATATGGAAATAACATTCTGGAATCCTTTTAAACTATTTAGCTTTCAACAAATAATATTAAAAGAAGAAAAAATAAAACATTCGTTAAAAATGATATTTATTTTAATCTACAAACTTAAACACCCTAAATATAATTTTAAAAAGGAAAAACTGAAATTTTTCTAAAAATTTTATTTACAAAAATTTCTAAAAAATCTTATTTTAAAAATTATATTTATAATTGAAAGGCCTTTTGCAATGCCTGCTAGGCTGTCGTCTGCTAGGTGTTGGTGGCTGTTCCTCAACAACGTCTGGGACAGCATCTTCCAGCGGTATTTCCAATGGGGCTTCTAATATTGATTCCAGATATTTATTTAGGGACCATTGATTGCCTGATGTTGAGGGCTCCATTGAAAATACCATTTCTGCCAATGTTGATTGCTCTATTTGTGGCTCCATCGGCGACGTCATTCCTATTGATTGCCCCACTGTTGAAATTAAGGGGTTGTTAGTGAGCGGTGCGGAATTGTAGATTTGTATCCCACCTCTTAGAAGATTCGGCACATTTTCATCTTGCGCTTGAAATTCATAAATTTCCGTACCATCATGCAGGAGAGCGAAAAGCACTGTTAAGTCAACTTGTTCACAAACTTTTACAACTTCTTTGGGAATACCCCATAAACGTTCTAAACTGTTCAAAAAATTAATAGGTGGCCAAATAATTGTCTCGCCCGAGTACATCGAAGAACACTCATGATAACTTTCCATTTTAGATTAAGTATTTTTTCTTTCTAAAATCAGTTAAGATGTTTAAGTTTGTAGATACTGAAGAATTGAAGCATTACCTGGCAATATAAAGAGATACGAAGTACCAACCCAAAGCCCTACCTTGAAATCCGATGCCAATGGGTGTCCTCGTTCGATCTGACCCAACTGCGCATGTCTACATGTGCCGCGCATGGGTGAAAATGGGTGAAAAAAAAAACCTCATAAATCAAAAAATATAAAAATCGAAAAAAAAAAAAAAAAAAAAAAATCGAGGAAAAAAAAAAAAAATCGAGGGAAAAAAAAAAAAATCGAGGGAAAAAAAAAAATATCGAGGAAAAAAAGAAATATATTTGGACTGCTCATGCTCACCTTGACTTGACCTCTAGACGAGGGGACTTTAACCCGTTCGCCGTAGCAGCGCATCATGGTACCAAGCGGTACCAGGCGTACCATGCGGTACCAGGCGTACCTGTTTATATAAAACCGCGTCGTATGCATTCGTTCGTTTAGTCTGAGTTTGTGCATACATTCATAAAATATACTTTGCGCCTTTCTGTGTGGCTGTTTCAGTGTATATAAACCATACTTTGTGCCTTTGTGTGTGGTTGTGCATATTAGGTTTTTGGTTTGTAATTTCTTTTTAAATTTGAACTTAAATTTTTATTTCTATATTTCTATTTTATAATGAGTTCTTTAATCGACTTAACTAAATTTAATTTAAAATACGCTTGCAAGGTTCACGATCTTATGGACTGTCCTTTTTGTGGGTTAACGGGGGAACAACTTGAGGAAAAAATGACAGAAATAGATTTAAATGTAAATAATTCGGGGGGAGATGGCTTTCAAAATTATATTAATTTAATGGGGCAAGAGGATTTCTTATATTCAAAAGTTTCAGGGGGAACTAATGATTTTAAAATGGATGTGAATGAATCAGAAATGGGTGAAGTTAAGCAGACAAATAATAACTTGTTAGAAATTAGCGAGAATCATACAGATGTCTTAAATCAACTTATTAGAATTTTGAATGATGCCGAGGAGTTTGAAATTCCTCACGAGTCAACAATAAATATTGCCGATTTGTGTGACAATAGTTCAGATGATTTTGAAATTTATTTTAATTCAATGGAGCAAGGGGATCAAAAACGTGAAGATGCTTTTCAAAATTGTTTGAATTCAATGGAACAAGGGGTTTGTGAACAAGATTATCAAAAACGCGATAAATATGTCTGCTTAGCTTCACCCATTTCTGAGGCTTCAAATGTAGTTGGAACAAATTTTGGGGAAGCGATTCAAGAAGTTTCTGAGTGGGGGCGAATTACGTTACATTCTTCTATTTCTGTCGATGTAAAAGAAAATTCGGCAGAGAAAGTTTCTGTAATTAAAATTTCCCATGAGGAGTGTACACCAACACCTAATTTACATTTCTCTGCTAAATCTGTAAATGTTTTTAATAAAAAACGGTTTCTGAAATTGTAGGGGATATTGAGGTGTATTCTGTGGTTGAAAATTGCAATCACAGTAAACTTCAGTATCCACTACAATTTCAGAATAGAAAAATTAAACCCAAAATTAATTTTGACGAAATTTTGGTAGTTGAAATTGGAGAGGATATTCAAACGCATTCTGAGGCTGAAAATTGCATTAAAGTTCAGTACCCCCTACAATTTCAGCAACCCAAATTTAAGCCTGAATTTAACCCTAACGGAATTTTGGAAGCTCAAATTCAGAATGAAACTTCCGAAAATTTATTTGAAACAAGTTCTCAGAGCTTGAATCAAATAAAGTTAGGTACTAAACGTCCTGCGTCTGAGCCTTCAGAAAGTTGCGGGGTTAAAAGGGTTAAAATTAATTCTGTTTTAAAAAATCCGTCAAACCAAAAAAAGAACGGCTCCTTAGATCCTATTAGAAGTGAATTGGATAAATTTTTACATGCTAAATCTAAAGCTTCATTATCTGAGGATGAAGCAAGACGTGGTTCTGCAACATTGAAATCGATGGTGTATAATCACTTCAATTTTGATAATGTGTGCAATAATTTATGTAATTCAAGTCTAAGGGATGTGAAAAATGTAATAAAAAGGCAGGGGGAACTTCTTCTAAATTTAGGAAATATATTTTTTAGCCCCTGCTTTGGTCAAAATTTAAAAAAGTATTAACTTTTGCGGGGAGGGGGGATAAGTTTTCTTATTTAAAAATACGCAAAAGTGTTTCATATTCAGTTTAAAATGGCTTTCCTATGCACACTATGCCTCAAAGAATTTAAACTGAGACAGCATGCCGTAAGACACCTCAAGGAAATATGTTTGAGCACAGACACATCTTTAAACCTAGATGAGCATTTAATTGATAGTAAGTATCCCTCTAAATACATTCTTAAATAATTCGATAAATAATAAAAAAATATATATATTTTAATGAAAGCTTATTGTTTCAGTTGATGCTCAGTTTGGCGAGATTAATGCGAAACGGCAGTGTGAAGACTGTAATGTCGCAGTCGACCTTAATAATTGGAAATTTCATCTGAGAACCAACAACCACAAAAGCAACAGCAGTAATAAGTATGGGGATGGAATTGACCTTATTAGGAGCGCTTTCAAGTGCCGAATCGCCGCATACAAAGTTTATTCTCCGAATTTCTACGTCGACATTAAGAAATTTCAACAAGAAGTTTATAGAAAATTTATATCGTTGATTCGGCATACACAACAGGAGCATACATCCACTAAGGTCAATGTAGAACTATTTGGCGTCTACTACTCTCCCACTTTAAAGTCTATAGCAGTAAAATCATTCAACACTCCCTTCCATATCGTGACTGAGACGACTAATTTAGACGAATTGTATGACGATTTATTCAAGACGTTGTCGACCAAAGCTGATGAACTACCGGAACGCGACTCAGGTAAATTGGGTATTTCTATTTTATCGTTAATGCTTTATTTCAAGTAGGGAAAGTGTTACATTTTTAATACTAAATATTTATTTTTTCTTTTAGGTTGGATATTACAACAAATTCTACATTTGGAAGTGAATATCAACAAGCACAATCCCTTATGTGCAGCTTCCTACATTCCAATTCCAGAGTTTCGGGGCAGCTTAGTCAACGTCATGAATGAAGATGACTGCTGTTTCGCATGGGCTGTTGTTTCGGCCGTATGTAAGCCCATAGGGAACCCTAGAAAAACCTCCTCTTATCCGGACTTCCGAACTATCTTCGATTTCACAGGTATACATTTTCCGGTCGAATTAAAGCAAATTAGCACATTTGAAAGGAATAATAATTTGTCCATAAACGTTTATGGAATTGAAAAATTTTTTAGAGATGGTGCATATACATATGAAATTGTTGGGCCTTTACACTACAACATTAACAAAAAAGATTTACACATAAATCTACTTATAATTATTTCTCACGATGGTGATAGCCATTATTCTTGGATAAAAGATTTATCTAAATTGTTATTTAAGCAATTATCAAAAAAGAAAATAAGAAAACATTTATGCGACGGATGCTTGCAATATTTTGGTACAGAAAAAAAACTAAAAAGACACTTAGAACATGAGTGCAACTTTGTTCGAATAGAATTTCCTTCAGATAATATGACTTTAGCTAAGTTTGGAAATCAGATCCAAGCAAACGTTTTAAAATTTGAAAATATTCAAAAGCAATATAAATGCCCTTTCGTCATTTATGCCGATTTTGAGTGCTACTTAAAACATATTGAAAATAAACAATCAGCACTTAATAATTCAGTATCATATACCATTAAAACTGCTGAACATATACCATATTCATTCGCTTACTACATTAAATCTTCATTTGATGAAAATCTTGTATCGTTGAAACTTTATCGCGGGGCCGATTGTGCAAAAAAGTTTATTGAATTTATTGAACAAGATGTAAAAAACCTTTATAATAATTATTTAAAAAATCAAAAGCCGATGAATAAATTAAACCCTTCGCAGCAGGATGAATATCATAATGCAATTGTCTGCTATTTATGCGAAAAAAAAAACATTTTCAGCGGGAAACTTTGTAAAATGTACGGATATAACTGGAAATTATCGTGGAGCAGCTCATTCTATTTGCAATTTACATTTCAAAACTCCAAATTACATTCCAATAATTCTTCATAATTTAAAAAATTACGATTCCCATTTATTTATAAAATCGTTGTGTAACAACAAAGAAAATATTAGTGTTATTGCTCAAAACAAAGAAAAATATATTTCATTTAATAAACAAATTATTGTAGGTAAATATGACAGCCAAAATAAAAAAAAGGAAAGTGTTAAATTAAATTTACGGTTCATAGATTCCTTTCAGTTTCTACCAGAATCTCTAGAATCGTTGTCAAATACTCTAGAAGACGCTCAGTGTCTTGAAATAAAGAAACATTTTTCAGGCGAAAGACAATTTTACTATATCAGACAAAAAGGAGTATTTCCATATTCTTACGTTGATTCTCTTAACAAATTAGGTGACAAATGTTTGCCGTCTATTGATAAGTTTTATAATAATTTAATTGACTGAAGATTATCAAAGAGCTCAAGGGCAGTATTTAATTGTTCAACGTTAGGTGAATATTCTGATATTTATTTAAAATCCGATCTTTTACTTTTAGCTGATATATTCGAAAACTATAGAAATACTTGTTATAAAACTTATAAATTAGATCCGGCCAATTATGTTACTAGTCCTTCTATGTGTTGGGACGCCATGATGAAATTTACAAAAGTAGAACTAGACTTGTTGACAGATCCTGATATGCTTCATTTCTTCAAAAAAGGAGTTCGTGGTGGAGTTAGTACTTGCACATCTCGCAAATCTGAAGCCAATAATCCTTTTCTTGATAATTTTGATCCAAGAAGGGCAACAAAATATATTGCATATTTAGATGCAACAAACTTGTATGGTTTTGCAATGAAGCAGTTCTTAACAGAAAAGAATTTTGTTTGGCTTTCTGAGGATGAAATTAAAGCAATTAATATTTTAGAACTTTCAGATACATCATCTATCGGGTATGTTTTTGAAGTTGACTTAGAATATCCTCATTATTTACATGACAATCATAACGACTTTCCGTTCTGTCCCGAACAGTTTACACCACCAATTTCAAAATACTCTAAATTAATTCCAAATTTAAATAATAAGAGTAACTATATTATTCATTATCGCTTCTTAAAACAATGTTTAAAATTCGGACTTAAACTTTTAAAAATACATCGAGGAATTAAATTTACCCAATCTCCCTGGCTAGCTAAATACATTGACTTAAACACTAATTTAAGAAATGCTTCAAAAAATAAGTTTGAAAAAAATTCATACAAATCAGCAAACAGCGTTTTTGGGAAAACTATGGAGAATGTCGATACGCGCGTAGATATTAAGCTAGTATCGCAATGGGAGAGAGAAGGTGTGTGTGCTGAAAAATTAATTGCAAAGCCACAGTTTAAAGATTTAAAGATTTTTTCTGAAAATTTAGTAGCAATTCAACTTCAAAAGGTATGCATAGAATATAATAAACCCATTTATGTTGGAATGAGTATCTTGGATATTGCAAAAACTGTAATGTATGAATTTTATTACGGATATTTGAAATTAAAGTATGGAGATAATGTAAGTTTATTGTACACGGATACTGACTCGTTGATATTAGAAATTGAGACCGAAAATTTTTATGAAGACATGAAGCAAAATCTGGAAAAATTTGACACCTCTAACTTTCCCCATCCAAATATTCATGATATGCCCATATCTTTATCGGTAGTTGGCAAATTTAAAGATGAATATAAAGGAGTTCCTATAGAAAGTTTTTATGACACTGGTGCTAAAGCTTATTGTGTAAAATCAAAAGATAGTTTAGACAAAAAAGCGAAAGGTATCCGTAAAGTATGTGTAAGAAAGCAGTTAAATTTATCAGATTATAAAGATGTTGTAGAAAAAGATAAGAAGGTTTTCTGCACAATGTATGTGTTTAAGTCAAGTATGCACAATATTTATACAAATTTAATAAATAAACTAGCCTTGACGAGCCACGATGATAAAAGATATTCTCTTCCACATACCACAAAAACTTTTGCATGGGGGCATCGGGATATTGTCGACATGGATGAAATGTTGGAATATTTAACAAGTTTACAATCTAATTCTACTTTTGAGCATGTAGCCAAAAAGCGGCGCACAGACACTGATGACTAATCCCTATATAATATGTAATATGAAACATTAGCATTTAGTTAGAACAATGAGCTCCTCTTTGTTAATATTGCTGTTCTCCTTGGTTGGAAATACAATATATGTTAATCATATGCCTAATTCAATTAGAGCTGAAATTTGCATTAGAAAGATTCAGAATGACACTGATTGCTACAAACCCATGAGAATGGTTTACATTTCTGGTAATAAATTTATGTATACATATAATGTTACTAAGGATGATATAAGTGACATTAACTACCTAAAAATAAATTATGTGTTTGATAAACAACCAGCAAAATTTTCAAATTGGATACAGTTTGTGCATAAGTTAGGGTGTAACTATACTACTTTATATATATTTATAGCACTACTTGGATTGTTGTCCATTATCACCATATTTATAACTTTCGTAATTTATTACAAAAACATTTATTAAAAAACTCTTAATAAATATTTTTCATGTCTTTATTTTCACATCCCCACTCCTCCCCTCCATAGCTCTTAACAGATAGAGAATATATAAGTTGCCGTTTAGGCGAAGGTTTAGTTAGTTTTTCATCAAGATGAATAACAAAAACATCTCCAATGTGTTTAAGCAGACAACACCTGCAGTAATAAGTCGAATAGTTATAAATTCTACAGAATATCCTTTAAATAAATCAAACTCCAAATTTGTAAAAATTGGTTTATGTGTCGAAAATGATTTTGAATCCTGCATTGAATTGTGTGGAAAGAAAAATCAATCTGTCGCGTTAAGCGGGAAGGACTGGCGAGACTTCCTACAGTATCAGGGAGTTATTGCAAACTACATGGTCTCAGCAAACCTGCCTCAAGAATCTATATACTTGAAAAATATGACACTACATTTTGAAAACTTTGCTCAGCTACCCATTTTGAAGATAATGGCAGATGGAGGATTGGTGTATTTGGGAAATGAAAAAGTTTGCAGGTTATGGGAACAAATTCCTCTGATTGACTACAGGTTAATTATTTTACAAAAGCAAAAGTTTAAGAACTACTTCTATATTTTTAAAAACACATTATTCTGCCAAGCAGATTGTTTAGAGAAAATATATAGCACTCTTTCACCAAAGGACAACCCAAATAGTGAGAACGTGTGCACTATGTTAGAGCTCCTATTGCTTTATCCCGAAAAACTGGAACAAAAATTAAGGGAGAGAAATTTCTATGAAAAAAGTAACTTTTGATGAAACGAAAAATCAACTTCACACGATGCATGTTTGGACGTTTGCCTACCGAAAATCCAGAATTCTGCCACATGACTTTATAAATCAACAACATTTCAAAAGAAGAATTGCATTGTGTGAAATAATTTTAACTCCCGTATTACAAGATATGTATAAAAAAACATTGTTGTAGAATTTCTTTTATAATAAATTTAGATAAGTTGTAACAACATTAACAAATATTAAAATATTTGACAATGTATGTATGTGTTTTATTTTACAATTACCATACATAAAATGTAAAAAATCATTATTTTATTTAATAGCGAACTTATTTTAACTGTAAAACTATATTTTAGAAATAAAAGCAAAATAAATATATAAGAAAATTTAATCATTCTTAAAAAAATTATCATACATAAAAAATACATTTGTTAAAGCACATATGCATGGCGACTTCGAGTGAAATGCACATTTTGGTGTTGATGCTTGCAAAGCAGGTTGATCATCTAATTCAATTACTGGCTTGGAAGAATATTTTTTAATATATTCTGCTTTTTCTGTTCCTTTAACGTAGACATAAAGAGCATCTTCAGTAAGTTTCTTAACAATATCGGCAAAATAATGTAGAGGGGTATATCCTTGATTCCAGTAAATACAATGATGATATTTCATTAACCAAGTTGCCTGTTTATTTGATTCGGGAGAAAGTAAATTGAAAGCAAAAGGTTGTTTGAACACAAAATGACTAATTCTATAACCATCAAAAGCAGCTAATTCTTTGGGGATAAATTTGTTCTTTTCATCTTTGAAGCCTTGTACATCAATAATAAGTCTATTATTCATGGTTATGAAGGTCCTAGTTAATTTTTAAATCGTTAAATTTCTTGAATAAAATAGTTTTCTTGGAATAATCTTCTATTATTCTTTTAAGCTCTTCTAATTTTTTAACAAAACTTTCCAACTGTTGATAAAACTGTAAGTTGTTTACCATACTTCCAGAATTAACATATGTGATCTTGTTATACTGAACACATAAACATAAATGATATTTTTTTCGTGGATCTTTATATATTATGAACATCAGAAAGAGTGGGAGTTGGTTTCAAAGTTGTTTTTACTATTTTCGTCAATGGATTATAACTAAAAATTTTATCATGGATTATGAGACAATATGCTGTTGTTTTGGCTTGAATTTTCTCTTTTGTTTCGAATTCAATCCTCATCGTTACCGGACCAGTTTGGAGTAAATCCCTTTGATGTGAGCAGTTAATATAGACAATAGGGGCATTAGTCTTAAATTCGACTGGATTAAATATTGGCTCTATTGGTAAATTATAATATATTTGACGGAAATCAGAAAACATTTCATATAATGTAGCAAATTTATTAGTTTTAAAATAAAGCTGAAGATCATTGTAAGGATATCTTTCTGAATTTAAAAACACGTTTATATTTCTTAGCTCACAATGATCAAATTTACTCATATCTGCTTTTAAGTTACCGCGCCTATTGTTTTGAAAAGCCATTAAAACATGACGGGGTGTTTCAACTTTTGTGGAAGTTTTTACAGGCCAGTTATGTCTTGTAGTTTCTAATAACTCTGGGTACTCCACTAATTCCCAGCTACGAAAAGTAATAAGAATGTCATTATTCTTATCAACAAGTTTAGTAAGTGCTAGTTCCTGAGGGATGGCTACCGTAAGATGGGGAACCCGCCAGCAGAGTTTCGTTATTTTAATTTTACGTTTTTCATCAGTTGTAGATACTAGAGCATTAGTATCATCATTACTTCTAATTAGAATTAATTCTTGTTGTGAATTTAAAATTATTTTATTATAATCTTCAAAAAATCCTGAGTACATTCTTAATGGGACACATAAAGAAACATTTCCTTTATCATCAGTCATAATTTTATCTCCAGACTTTGCTTTGGGATACCATCCAGCATTTTCTAATTTTGCACTTTCATTCTGATTATAAGAGATATAACCTTTCAGTGTTGAAGTTATACCAATATCTCGAACAGAATCAATAGTAACACCATTTAAAACATATCTCAGCTCTTTAAATAAAAATGCAGGCGCATTATTTATTAATGTAGTGTTTGCTAGCGGAGTCGTTCCATCCTCCTTAGTAACTTGTAGTTCTAAGTATAGCTCACTTTTGCATGGTAAAGGATATTTTCCTGTTTGTTGTAAAGCAATCCTGATTTCATCATTATTATCAAGTTTTGAAGGATTAAAAGGATCAAAAGAAAGGACTTCCCAACTCAAAATAGATTCATCCATAAGAATATTTTCTTTAACATTTAAATATTCCATTTTATCTCAGTTTAAATCCTAAACTTAGGAGGAATTGACGATTAGATGATGTTAACCTTTGTGAGTTTGCTTTCTTACTAAACAAAAAGCGTTTGTTTCCCTTCTTATTAATGTTTTTCTTGGTTAATTTCTGTGTGAAATTAAGATATGGTAAATTTCTATTATACAAAATGACCATCGTTCATCTACTTTTTTCAGGTGTAGTCTTAACGTAACGGTTTCTCCTCTCAAATTGACCACATCATCTTCTTGATCCAGTATTTTAATGGTTATTTTATCAATCACCTTTACAGTGACAGGAAAATAAATGACGTTTTGTGGTGACTCAATTATTTTGAATCCAGGTGCCACACTAGGAAAGAATTGATGTATTATATGAACAGGATTTCCATTTAAATATGACCCTTCAGCAATACTACAATCAATATTTATCGAATTTATTTTAATAATTTCTGCAGGATAGTCAGATATATGTTCTTTCAAAGGCGCTAATATTTGATTTTTGAATCCTAATAGTTTACCGATAGTGCCATCACGGAAAACTATTGGTTTTTTCACTTTTTATATGCGTCTTTAAGGTATTATTGTTCGCATAAACATGAAAAGCAAAACCTTCCTTAAGATATTGATCTTGTAAATATTTATTTATATCTGCTAATTCATAACTACCAGTCGGTATAACAGTTGCACTATCTTCATCATGAATCATTAAATTATGACCTTCATCAATATTAGGGATAGCATTAAATGTTTCAAAATTTACAAGTCCAACAACATACTCTGAATTTTCTTCTAGGTATATTGGCGGATTAAAGTCTGTTGTTAAAACAGATGAATTACCACTAATAACAAAACTATATGACATGTTAATGTGAAGTGGTCGAAGAGAATGAATCTAAATAACTTTTACGAATTATTATAAAGAAATTTTAAACATAATTGCCAACAATTAGATTTCTTATAATTTTGAAAATTTTTGTAATTATATTTTACCATATTTTGATTCCCGTCGCTGTTAAAATATGAAATTAACTCGAATGGGAGTCGTAAATTACCATAACTATCAAAATAAATTATATTTTTTCCTTTTTTGATGTAAGCAGTCCAATGCGTTCCTTTACCTTGATCGTCGTCTAGATTTACCATAGCACTTTCAATATGTTTAATTTTCTTTGGTAGTTTATCCCTCATAAATATTCCTCGAAAATTCTTAATTTCCAGTAGTTTAACATACTTAATTAAATCGTAATTTGTAAGAGATTTACGAGGTATAGACTTTAACAGTTTTTTGAATATGGCTTTAAATATAATCCACAACCTGTTCTATATGGCTTTAAATGAAGCCCGCTACCTTTTTTCCCAATTGCAATAGATTCCATTGCTTGATTATGTCTTTTATCTTCTTTAAGCTTTTGTTTAGCAGCTTTCGCATCGTTTACAGCTTTAGCTATTCCCGCTGCACCCCCACCTAGAGCCCCTAGTGCCGATAATCCTGCAAATAGTGGTATAAGTGGGAGAAAACCGCCTGTCTTTGGAATCGGTATTACTCTATTTTTTGGAGGTAATATTTTACCACTTTTGTTAATAGCATTTAGTGCTGTGTTTATACTTTGGTGTAAACTTTTAAATCGTTTTCCTTTAAGAGCTTTTCTAGCTTTTGAAATAGCTTGAGATAATGAAACGCCTCGCCCCATACGAGCTCTTCGTGATCTCTTTCTTCTACTTTTTCTTAGACCCATACCTAACTTTCTTTTAACAGTCATTGCACCACTAATTGCAAGAGCAGCTGTTTTTTCACCAAAACTGGAATCGCTCGCTTTTAACCTCGATGACGCCTTCACACCTAATAACTTATCAGCAGCGTGTCTTTCTTTTATATCCTTCGATTTTGAGTATGCAATATCATGTTCTTTACACGCTTCATCTAATAAATTTATACCTTTATCACCCCGTGCTAGTCGTTTTTCCAGTTTTGTCCCCTGGTAAATGTAATTCGAATGGTAACTTATTTATTAAGGTGTTTATTATACCACTTCCCCTTTTGTTCTTTTTTTTTTGCAAATAGATCTTTGGTTTGCCATTATATAATTGAAATCCTAAGACAAACTGATTAGTTTAACGTCAGAACTCAACTTAAATACTCTCATACGGCATGAAAATTGAGAAGCAGCCATATTCTTTAAAAATTAGAGACCATGACACTTCGGTAAACAACTTTAGAAAACATGGAAAATTATTTGAAGGAAATAGCAAAAGAGGTTTAATTGTTGGTCCATCAGGCTGTGGCAAGACCAATGTAATAATCAGTTTAATTGAGGATCCAAATGGGTTACGATTTGAAAATTTATATATTTATTCAAAGTCTTTATATCAACCTAAATATGAATATTTAAGGACACTTTTTAAACCTTTGAAAGAAATTGGTTTTTATGAATCTGATAAAGAAGAAAATATAATTACACCGCAAGAAATACAAAAAAATTCTATAATAATATTTGATGATATTGTGTGTTGCAATCAGAATATAATGAAGGATTATTTCTGCTTCGGAAGACACAAAAACACTGATTGTTTTTATTTATGCCAAACATATTCTTCTATTCCAAAACAATTGATTCGTGATAATGCAAATTTAATTGTAATATTTCAGCAAGATAATACGAACTTAAGACATATTTATGACGATCATGTTAATGTTGATATGACATTTAATCAGTTTAAAGATTTATGTTTACTATGTTGGAAAGACAAATTTGGATTTTTAGTGATTGATAAAGATTCAAATATTAATTCAGGGCGGTATAGGAAAGGATTCGATTCATTTATTTACTTATAAAAGCAGAAAAATCGTGTTTATATAACAATCATGGATGAACGATTGGCAAGAGAACTTGTTAAGTCAAGAAAAGCCGTTAAACAAAAAATCCAAAGTTTGAAAAATGCGGAATTTGAGGCTCAGTCTAAATTGGAGGAAACTTATAAACCAATCACACAGCCCTTACAAGAACTAGTTTCAACATTGGGTAAATTTGAAGCACCATACATTAAAGAAGAGCAATATACTCCAATTAAAAAAATTCATGAAAGTTCAACACCGCGAAAAAACTTATTTGCTGATATATCATCCCCAGGGAAGAATATTTTTGCAAATATATCAACTCCAAAAGGAAGGACAGGCAAAACACCAAATCTTCCATATGAAACACCATCATTTTTTAATATGAGCCAAATACCACCTTTTTTACAAACCACCGTTATAGGGGAAACAACAAGTTCTTCAAAATCTTCCGGTTCTACAACTCAAAACCTTTCTGATATTTTGGAACAAACCAGAAATGTAGTAAGGGCCTATACAGATTCAGAAGCATATAAAAATTGGTTGGAGCAATTTGATAAAATACCTCGCCAGTATATCGATGAGGTACAGAGTTTGAGACAAACTAGAGGTAGTAAACCAACCACAAAAGGAGGTAGTTTAACTTTAAAAACAAATAAAGATAATACCGACTATGTGTATTGGGATGATGTAATGGAGTTAGTTAATAGGCTTCGTTTATTATTTGCATCCACCTCTGCAGGTCATACTGGACATGACAATGAAATTATTTCTATAATTGAAGAGCTTAAAGAAGCTAAAATTATAATATAAAAGGATACAACGCAGATTTTATTACAATATTAAGATGACTATTGACAAGTTTGGTCAACATATTTCTAAACGTTACCAAGTAGATACGTCTACATTGGAAAATACAATATTTTCAAATATTGAACACAGAATTTTGAACAAATTTAAAGGAGATCAGAAATATGTTGAAAACAAAATAATTGAAAACTTTGAATCTAATTTGAAAGACGATATTAACAATTTAAATAAAAGACTTAACGAAAACATTGATGATGTTGAAAACACTAAGAAAAAGATAAAGATATTTGAAGATAAAACTATCCCCGAATACGATGACAAAATTTTCAAACATGGGGATAATTTGAATATGTTAGGAGCAGATATGAAAAATGAAATATCAGAAATTAAAACAATAATTAAGATCAGCAATCAATCAACAATTGATAAAGTGAAAGATGATATTTCAAAGGAGCTTGTGTCAAAGTTTCAAAATTTTACAAATATTCTTAATGACAGAGTGGCTTTAGAAGTGAAAAATTTTGGAAAAGTTCATGATGATATGAATAAAAATATCAATAATATCGATAGATCTGTGAAATTACAGGCTTTAGTTAACAAAAATCACAATGCAAAAGTTGTAGAGTTGGAAGAAAAAGTTATGGAAGCTTCTAATAAAGCCGATGTTGTGGTCTCTAAAGACATAGTTGCATTAACAGAAAGAATAAAAACTTTAGAGGATAGTTCAAATAATATCACAAGAAATAGTAATAAAATTGAAGACGTTCTTACATAACTACACAATCTAGAATTAAAAAACCAAACTAATGTAGATCCCAAATTGTTATCAGAGATAAAGTCTTTAAGTGAAAGAGTACAAACTATAGTGAAAGAGCGTGAGAAAGAAGACACGTTGAATAAAATAACCAAAAATAAAGAGAAAATTGACGAGATAACAACAAAGTTACAAAATTTTGAAATTATAGAGGAAAGATTACTCACGGAACTTAATAAATCGTTTGAAATTATTAAAACTATGGTGGTAGATCTTGAAAACAAACTAACAGATAGAATTAAGTTAGGTGAAACTAGTATTAAAGATAATAAGGAAGAAATAGAATCGTTTAAAACAATTTATGATGAATCTCGAGTAAACGTTATAAGAACCACAACTGGATTAAAAACCTTGAAAGAACAGTTTGAAAAACAGAAAAAAGAAATAGAAGTTTTTGTTCGAAACACAAGTGCTGAATCTATAAACAAAGTTATTGAGGCGCGAGAAGAATTTAATTCTGCAATAAAGGAATTGAAGAAAGAAATTTTTATAGATAAGGCTGTCATGGAAACTGAAATTAACGTGAAATGTAATGAGCAAAAAAATAAAATACAAGAAATTGATGATAAAATTAACAAAGCAATCACATCTATTAATGATATTAAAGATAAAGCGGATAAAGTGGTCAAGTAAACATTATTTAAGGAAGATCTTCTATAAAAAATCACTAGTAAGAAAATGCCATTATGAAGGAAAATATTAAAGAAACCATTGTTAAAGAATTACATAAACCAGCTAGAAAAACTTATCGGAGACGTAGAACGATAGTAAAAGGTTTAAATGACTTATGGCAAGCTGATTTAGTCGAAATGCAGCCTTATGCTAAATTTAATAAATCGAACAGATATATTTTAGTAGTAATAAATGCTTTTACAAAATATGTTTGGGCTGAACCTCTTAAAAATAAAAGCGGAAAAGAAGTAAACATCAGCAATGAAAAAAATTTTAGATAAAACTACAAAACCTGTTAATTTGCAAACAGATCTGGGAAAAAGAATTTTACAACAAAGAATTTGAAAAACTAATGCGTGATTATAAAATAAATCACTACAGTAGTTTTTCTAATTTAAAAGCAAGTATAGTGGAACGTGTTAATCGTACTTTAAAAAATATAATGTGGAAGTATTTCAGTAATCAAGGAAACTATAAATGGTTAAATATTTTGCCAAGTATTGTGGAAAAATACAATAATGCTATTCATAGAACTACGGGATACAAACCTATTAATATTAACCGGAAAAATGAAGAACACGTACTATTAAATTCTTTTACTTTCCAGAAAATTTTCGATGTAAAGCATGTCAAGTTTAAAGTAAACGATTTTGTGAGAATTTCGAAGCGAAGAGAGGCATTTGACAAGGGATATACTCCTAACTGGTCAACTGAAATATTTCAAATTAGAAAAATACAACTCACAAACCCTACTACTTATCTTTTAAAAGATGCCAATAATGAAAATATTGAAGGTAGCTTTTATGAAGAGGAATTGCAAAAAGTGAAACATCCTGACGCGTATTTGGTGGAAAAAGTTATAAGAAAAAAAGGAAATAAAGTTTTTGTTAAATGGCTAGGATTTGATAAGTCTCACAATTCTTGGATTTTAAAAAAAGATTTATTGTAAAAAATAAAACTATAATAAAATTAAAAAGTGTGTTTATTACAAATTATTATTTTACAGTAATCATTTATTGTATTCCATTAATGTTAATACATGTTCAATTAGCCCTAACTCAAGAAATTCCTTAATAAGTTTATCTTCATTTTTACTACTAAGAAACTCACGACACGCTTGAGCTGCTAATTTACATTTAAATGCATGCTCCATATACTCCAGGAATATCGTAATACTCTGCGCTTCAGTCTCCTGACCATCCTTCGCATAATACTCCGAACATGCCTCCGACATTATAAATTCCTCACACATTTCTCTCACTAATTCTTCCATCACTTAAACTTCTACTCTCTTCAGTTTGCAATACTTTAATAGAATCGTCAGAGTATGAAATATTGCAAACCTTCTTATTCACTTTCCTGATTTCGCTTTTTGTTACGTTGCCACAGCATTTTCTTATTGATGGCGGCGGCCCATCGAGGTGTGCACTTACGCCTGGTTGATTATAATGCTTGTAACACGGTAAATTTAACTGTAGTTCCTTATCTCTTCGATATCGTGCTGGCAACTTGCTCCAAACTTTCTGCAATTCAATTGAGCTGATATATTCTTTCATATAACTAAGGGGTAGAAATTTGAGATCCCCTTCTTTCAACTCCCACACAGATGTTGAAGTACTTTGTAGACGACAAATAACCTCATCTACGTGATCAATAATGGTATCGAAAATCAAAGATGCCATGAAAATCTTGATAAGTACTGGACACCTTGCTTCTTGCAACTTGGTTTCCAAATGAGGCGCTTGCTCTTAAGTAGTTGTATGTTACTGTAAGCTGTGTGGAAGGGGTGATGAGAAGAAAGTGGTGAGAGGTAGTATGCGGAGTCAAGTCTGACCAATCAGAAAAGGGGTGGGGAGCCGAAGCATTAAAGTATGCGGGGCCAAAAGTAGCCCCGACCAATCAGAGTTAAGTGGGAGTGATGGCCGTTTAATTAGCCGAAATGGTGATGTCAATTGGCCGCCAAGAAGCTACGATTTGACACCGTTGGACTATTTTCTGTGGGGCGCCATTAAAGACAAGTGTTATGCCGACAAACCAGAGACAATTGAGCATTTGAAGGCAATCAGAGTTAAGTGGGAGGGCTCATGCGCGCGATTAGGAAGTGGGGACGATCAATGCTAATGTTTTAGGATCGAAATGAACTGCACGAAATTTGCAGCGACACTGAGCCCAGACAATGAGGTGTGGCTTAGGAGGCGTGGCTTGGGTCAAGGTCGACCAATCAGAAAAGTGGTGGGGGGGTGAGGCTTAAGCCCCCAGTCCCTACTACTCACTGATCATTTTATACCTCTGTAACAAAATTTTTTATTTCAAAAGCAATCAACGTACGGAGCACTAACTGCACAAGTTCAACTTGCACTTGACCGGTTATTTATGTAACAGCTGTGTGGAGGCAAAATAAAAACAGGATTTTAAGTAGGTTTTTCACTGAACTTTTTCAAGACCTAAATGGTAAACGACTTTTTGATGTACCTTAAATCGGTACCTTATTGGTTGGTTATATTTCTATATAATTCATTTAGGTAATTTGATTTAACTTCAATTATGCTGAAATAAATAAATAAATAAATAAATGTACCTTGAATGTGTAACGGATCTCCATATAAAATATCCTAAGTTGTTCGTGACAAATTTAAAACTTAACCAATTGTACCAATGACACAATCTATCTGGACTTTGTTGACTTTGTTGTACACTTTCTACAAATTTCTTACTTAGGCCATCTCTCTTTAAAAAAACGTTGACCTTTACGACACCTTACCTCCGTAATTGGTAAACATTCACTGATGGAATAAAAAAAAAACTACCTTCTGTCTGATTTAGGTATTTCGATATTGTGCGAGTTCAGTGGGGTGCGAAAAAAATATTAATGACATTATTTCTTTAGGGTCGATTGCTTTATTATTGAGATCCACTATTTAAGGTGAATTTTCTACAATCGGTCTTGCTACAAGGATCCACCAGTTCCAATATATACAGTGAATTTCATAACACCCGGTATATATATATATATATATATATATATATATATATATATATATATATATATATATATATATATATATATATATATATATATATATATATATATGTATATATATATATATAGGGTGGGCCATCTGTCGGTTTAAATTTGAACCACCGGTTATTTCGAATCTGGCAATACTTATGTCATTCTATTCTGTCACAAAATTCAGTATATTATCTCCACTGAACGAAATGAATCGATTTACGCTTGAACAACGTTGGGATTTATTGGAAATTTATTTCCAAAACAAAGACAATTGGTCGGAAATTGCACGAAAATGTCGTACAAAATTTGGGCGCAGCGAGGGACCAACAGTGCCCGGTATACGCAAGTTTATTGCTAAAGTTCGTGAAACTGGTTTCATTGTTGATGCGCCAAGACGTGAGCGTGCTCGTACAGCACGTCATTGGCAGCAACATCATTGGCCCATATTTCTTTGAAAATGAGGACGGCGCAACCATTACGGTCAATGGAGACACCTATCGCACCATGATAACCGATTTTTTTGTGCCCGCTCTTCATGGTATTGATGTGAACGATGTTTGGTTTCAACAGGATGGTGCAACTTGCCACACATCTCATGCCACAATCGATTTATTGCGTCAAACGTTTGATGGCCGTTTAATTAGCCGAAATGGTGATGTCAATTGGCCGCCAAGAAGCTACGATTTGACACCGTTGGACTATTTTCTGTGGGGCGCCGTTAAAGACAAGTGTTATATGCCGACAAACCAGAGACAATTGAGCATTTGAAGGCCAACATTAGTGATGTCATTGCCGAGATACGACCCCATACACTCGAAAAAGTGCTCGAAAATTGGTCCGATCGAATGGGGTACTGTGAGGCCAGCCGCGGCAGCCATATAAATGAAATAATATTCCATCTCTAACCGGAACAATTGTACTTCACAACAAAAAAAAATAAATTTGGCAAAATTTCAAACCGTTTTTGTTTTATTGCATTTTTAAATTTAAACTTTTAAATGGCCCACCCTTTATATATATATATATATATATATATATATATATATATATATATATATATATATATATATATACACATATATTGTACACGCGTTTTAAAATAAATTCTGTAAAGATATTTAAATTTTCTGGGGATTTCGAATTTTCGGAACTCGAAAATAAATGCGCTTTTCCCTGGAATCGAAATGTCGAAATTGGTACATTACAATCTTGAAAATTAAATAATTTACAGGATACTGGAATTTCGTAATAGGTACGTAATTTTTTTCTTTATAATAATATAGTTAGTGTTTTCGGAAACCCAAGATAAGTATATAGTACATACTAATCAATAGCATAAATATGTAAGTTTTGACATCTGCGAATCAAATTTCATTCCACTGTTTCAATAACACTGAAAAGTAATGAATATTCATTTAGAAACAACTTGCACAGCACATAATAGAACAGATGCATAAACATATTTATTTCGGAATTTTTTTCTTATTCACAATACGCTGAAATAAATTAAATCCTATGGTTACCCACAGGATTTGATTTATTATGGCAACACTAACAAGTCATTTTGAAAACAAATTGTAGGCAATAGTTGATTGCTGTTTAAAATAGTACATTTAAAATATTTGCCTGAAAGCTCCAAATTCAAGTTACAGTACTCGTATATATATTCTTTTTCAGAAAGATTACATTTTCGATAACTATAACCGGATTATAGAATTTATTTCTTGAATAAAAATAAAATAAAAGTGGCTGCTTCTGTCCAGTCTTAATATATCTCTATTTCTTTTAACTACCGCCCAACCACTGTCCTACTTACGTGACTATTCCATTTTTTTTATTCTCTACTGTCCATTTATTGTCTTTTTCTCTATTTCTTTGATTTGATATCCTCAATCTTTTTCAGTCTCTATCTCCCAGTTTCCAATAAATCTCGGTAACATTCTAATTTCCGCCTTTTTTTCAGTTATCTTTATATTTTAGATACGTCAAGTAAAAGATATTAATGTTCTTATAATGACTTTTTATATGTTGAAACTTTTTTTTGTGTTCTGATGTGTCTATTTCTCCGTATTGTAGTGTTATAACATCCTGAAACCCTAACAGTTTTTTCTTATATTTGGTTCCTAACTACGTCGCCGTACGATAGCATAGTTTTCAGGCATTTCATTCTCATAATTTACTTGATATTTTCAATTTTCAATTGTCATCTGATTTCATCTATAGCGATGACTTAATCATTACAAAATTGTTATTATTATTTCTCAATTTATGATATGAGATTAATTTATTTATCATATTCAACCGAAACAACAAACTTAATCAAAATACTGGAAGTCGAAAAATAAAAATGTAGACTAAAACTATTTTTTTAAAAGAGTGAATCCTGTAAAACAAATATTCTTTTTGAATTTTGGTCAAAATTATAAAATTTTTAATGTAAAACAGTATATTCACACTAACATACAACAAATACAACATGTCCCTACAAGCCAATCATAGTTTTACAAGTGGTGTATTCATTTATGTGTTTGCTATAATAAATTAAATTAAAACTTCTTTACTTGTACCATGAAACTAACGGAAAATAAAGTTAAAAAATATTCTATTAAATATAACAAAAAATTTTACCTTCAGAAAATTTTACAATTTATTTTAAGGAACAGCTACTACAACGGCGACTTTATACATTTAAAGTGATTTATTCGAGCTAAGTAAACTAGGTTTTTAAGTTAAGCTTCTTGCAAAGAATTTTAATGAATAATAAAATTCCAAGTGTAAAAAAGGCACTTTTGGCTGAAGCTAAAATTTGTTAAATAAGCTTTAAACACTTGTAAAATGTTTTTAGAATGATGAAAGTATTTAAAAGGTAAAAAATGTTGGCTTGTTTTAAATCAACTGATTTTAGTCCTGAACAGATAAGATATCATGGTGCAAAATTACATTCTGAAAAATGGACCAGTAGCTAGGTTGCAAATATAGGACAATTTGAAAAATACATAGTAAACCGTTATGATTTCATAGACATATTTTAATCTTAACTTATAGGCAAACAGTGGTCGTAATATAAAAATAAAAAGGTACAGAGATGAAATATTTTGGAAGTACTAAAGAAATTAGTAAATATCTTTTATCGTTATCGATGGTTGCCGTTTAAATTTGATATTAGTACTTACAAACGCTAAAATATAGGATGCCATTATGTTAATTACAAACCGGCACTCATCAATATGCGGTGGACGTGGAAGAGTCCGGATGGTAAAACAAGAAAGGAGATTGATTATATTATCACAAATCAAATAAAATACTGCAAAGATGTTTCGGTATTCAACAAGTTCAATACAGGTAGCGACCACCGGCTAGTAAGAGCTTTATTTAAAATAAATCTGAAGGTAGAAAGAAAGAACATGATTGAACATAAACACACAAAGTTTCCAACCCTGAAGGTGCTAAAGAAAAATCAATTACAGATGTAAACAACATTAAAAAGGAAACTTTAACCAGAAGACATTTTAAATAACCGGTCAAGTGCAAGTTGAACTTGTGCAATTAGTGTTCCGTACGTTGATTGCTTTTCAAATAAAAAATTTTGTTACAGAAGTATAAAATGATCAGTGACTTCACAAAACACACACCAAATGAGTTTTCAACAAAGTTTGTTTCCAATCTTTACTGAAATCTGATGACCATGAAATTTTTTTGTTTTTTTTTAAATACCAGATAAATTATTAAAGGTAATGCACTCGTGATAATTTTCGTTCAATCTACACCCCGTGGAGAATATTTCAGAATTTTTTTCAAAATTTTTTGATAAGTACTTTTCGAGATAAGGCGGGTGGACAGCGATTTTTCGCGATTTTTTAAAAATAATACAATGAAAAGTGCGCGCAAGTATTACATTATATATATATTTTTTACTCGTGTTTTCACAAGTTTTCATTTGACACCACACTCGATTACCTAGTAAAAAAATTTTTTTTTTTCACTTCCGATTTCACCCCCCAAAACTAGCCCCTTAAGTCAAAATTTAACTTTCAAGACTACATGGCTCTGATGAGGCCATCAATTCCTATATTATTACCAAATTTCAACTTTCTATGACAAATAGTTTCGGAGAAAATCGGGTGTGACAGACGGACAGACGGACAGACGGACAGACGGACAGACAGACGGACAGACAGACGGACAGACACCGAAGTGTGTTCCATGTTTTAGTGTTCCGTACGGAACACTAAAAACATGGAAATAAACCAACTTACAAAAAAAATTACATCTAGTATCGAGGTAACAATTAAGAAAATGTCCGACCAACAGCAAAAAGTGAACAAATCCTCTCCCGAAACAATTAAATTCACAGAAGAAAGAAAATCTAAAGAACGAGGTACACATGAGAATGAAACATTGAAGAAAGCCATGCAGAAAGAAACAAGGAAAGACGTTAGACAATACAATACAAACTTAATAATTAACACCATTGAAGAAAACAAAAATATTGAAATCCAAGATGTCACAAGATAGAACTAAAATATTAAAATTACGAGATAAAACAGGTAAAATAATAACTGACAGGAAAGAAATAATGGATGAAATAAAGGAATTCTACACAAAACTCTATTTTTCGACTATACCAGATCCAAATCGGCAGCAAAAACATATTTTTAACATTAGCTCGGAAGAAATTTCCTGAAGTGAGCCGTAGTGAACTGGAAACTGCTTTAAAACAAATGAAGAATAAGAAATCTCCAAGTGAAGATAAAATAACATCTGAAATGTTGAAAATGGTAGGAAATGAAATTTTTGAAGCGATACGGATATTACTCAACAAATGTACTGAAGAACAAATAATACCTGTACATTGGCAAAACAGTTAGGTCATACTTTTATTTAAGAAAACCTTGAGAACTATAGCCCCATCAGCTTGTTATCGCATTTATACAAGCTTCTTACTAAAATTACCACAAACAATATTAAGCTGCACCTAGCTTTCATGGACTGTAAGAAGGCCTTCGACTCCCTGGAACATTGGGCAACTGTGCAATCTTTAGCACATGCCAGAAGAGACTCAAGGTATACCGAACTCCTAAAATTCATATATGAAAATGCGACGTTAACGGTTAAATTAGATAAAGATCGAAAAACAGAACCCATAAAGATCAAGAAAGGTGTTAGGCAAGGCGATACAATTTCACCAAAATTGCTTACCCTGGCCTTGGAGGATGTATTTAAAAGTCTTAGGTCGGAAGAGAAGGGAATTAAAATCGATGGCACATATTTACATCACTTGCGATTCGCAGATCATGTAGTATCGATTAGCGAACATCTAGAACTCACAATCATGAAAGAACAATTTAATCAAGCTTCACAGAAAGTTGGACTCGAGATGAATATTAAGAAAACAAAACTTCTAAGCACACAACACAAAAAAATTTAGATCGGCACCGAAGAGACCGAGAGAGTGAAAGAGTATATATACTAGAGACATAAGATTAGACTGGATAAGGTCAATCAAATAGCGGAATTGGTCTCAGCTGGACTGCATTTCAAAAACTGGAATTCATTCTAAAAAACAGCAAATCCACATGACCATAAAAAGAAAAGTGTACGGGAGCTGCATTCTTCCAGTAAGTATGTCTGGGCTGGAAACCATGACCCTTGCAAAAAGTAGCCTTTGTCGAGTCCAACATACTAAACGGCCATGGAAAGACAGATGTTAGATGTTAGTTTACGAGAACACATTAAAAGCGAGGCTATTAGACGAACAACAAGAATTACAGATATCAGTGAAAGAGTGGTAAAATTAAAGTGGCAATCGGCAGGACATGTGGTTAGAACGACTGACGGTAGATGGAAAACAAAATTACTTAAATGGAGACCTTGTGAGAGCAGATGCAGTGAGGGGGGCCAATGAAAAGCTTGACAGATGATACCAGGTTGATAGCAGGCGATAGATGGCTCCATCTTGCATAAGACAGAGACAATTGGACAAAACTTGAATAGGCTTATCTCCTGCAGTGGAGAAGACTTATGAAGACTCATAACTATGAGGACCACTTTTACATGTAACTTTTCGTTCTTTGAGTATAGATACTATATAACCGGTATAGGTAGCGCATTGGGTATAGAACCTGCCAAGCGATCCAATGGTCGCTGTTTCGTATACGGCGCTAGCGGCTTGTATTGTGAGGTCTTCTTCTTCTTCTTTTATTAGGCAATACCTATTTGTTCTTTGATAGCTTTTACTGGGGTCTAGGTGGTGATTCTGTTGATGATGACATCCAGCTTTGAGCTCAGCGTTTTGGCGGTCTACATTGAGGTCTTCTTGTATTACCGTCTCTGGCGATTCTTGGGAGTCTGCTGTCTTCTATTCTCTCCACATGATTATTCCATTCTTTCCGCCTCGTTTTGGCAAATTTTACAATGTCCTGTATATGGCATTGTTCCCTTATTTGCTGGCTGGGTACTCTGTCTCTTAGTGTTTTGCCTGTAGGGTTCGCATTTCCATTGTTCTGAGCAATTGTTTTGTTTTGCTGGTCTCTAGTCTCGTCTCTGCGGCATATGTCAAGGTTGGTCTAACACATGCCTTGTATATCCTTATTTTGTTTTTAATTGACATATACTCGTTACACCATATGATGTCTCTTAGTCGCCTGGATGCTGTGGCACCTCTTATAGCTTGTTCTTTAACTTCTGCTTGTATGTCTCTGGCGCCCAGATATTTCAAGTTATTACCTGTTCAACTACATGTCCCTTTATTTCCAGTTTACATCTTAGGGAACTCTGTACACTGTAAGTTATTTTGTCTTTTCTTTGGATACTTCCATATTGTGTTCACTAACGGATCTAACAAATCGATATAGTAGCTTTTGTAAGTTATCTTCGTTATCCGCAATAAGTACGGCGTCGTCGGCGTAGCATACTATATTGATGTTTTTACAACTCATTCTATATCCTTCTAAAGGTCTTACATCCTCAATGATCCTGTCCATTATTATATTAAACAGCATTGGGCTGAGAGTCAACAATGGCTGACATGTTTTATTCTTGTAATTATTTAGCTTCCTTCTAGATCTCGTAGTGTAAACATTGTTAATAATCTGTTAGTAATTTGCCTAGGCAAGGAAGTAGGCTAATAGCCCGATAGTTGCTAGCCTCGTGAGATGGGATGCCATGTTTCCTGAATGGGGTGATTTCAGCTTTCTTCCAGAAGGATGAGAAGTAGCTAAGTCTTAGGATGCCGTTTATAATATTAGTAGCTTCTGTAACCTTCTTCTTGGGGAGTTTCTTTCAGGAATTTGACGCTGATTTTGTCGCGCCCTAGAGCTGAACTGAACATAAGTTGATGATAGTCTGGGTAGCCGAAGAGGTTGTGAAGTAAGTGTTTGCGGGAGCTTGGATCTGCTTAAAAGCCTGAGTAGCGAAGGCCACCCATTAATTTGGGACAGCTTTTTCTTGAGGGGTGATAGCAATAGTTCCAGCTTGGGAAATTATAGGAATTGAACGAGAGGTATCATTGGAAAGGCCTCAGGCCTTTTTCCAAAGGAATACTAAGGGACTCAAGCTTAGACCTCCATCCGCTATTGTGGTATTGAAAAAGGGTTTCCCTAACTTGTTGAGTGGCACGGTTTGCGAGCCCTTTGTGGTAGGGGTGTTCAATGTGGATTAGCGGACGGTTTTTGTTCCGTATCTTCTCTTAAGCTCGACTCTGGTGACGGTGACCTGGGCGAAGGAAGTCTGGATCTCTGCAGTAAATTTATTGACTGCGTTGTCTAGGTCCCTTGTAGTGGAGATAGTGTGAATTGGGGCGGTGTCGACTAGCAGCCTAGCAGCCTATGGCAGTGTTCCCAGTCAATGAAGGTAGCGGCGACAGTGACATTATTGTGGTCGGCCGGATCGCCCAGAGTAAGAATGACTGGCAAATGGTCAGAGGCGAGCTTATGGAGAGCAGCATTATTGTGGTGGAGGTCAACGTTTCTGACCTCGAAATGATTAAAAAAGTAGAACCTTTCATGACCTATGAAAGTGATCATGTTGAATGGTGACAATTTTGGATGACCTCGAGATCAGTGCCATTTCCGTTCGTGACTAGGTTTGCCCAGGAAATGTTTTTGGCATTGAAGTCGTTGCCCAGGATCGACCTTTGATTGTTGAGGCCAGAAAACAAATGATAGTCTAAAGAGTCAATTGGGTATTTGTTCCTATTTTGTTGGTAGACAGAAGAGAAATGGATAGAAGTGTTGTAACTTCGGCTATTTTGTTGGCTTTAGTTTGAGCGAACTTGAGAGGCGGTGGTTGATGATGGTTTAGGGATTATTTGTAGACTATGAAATTGGGATTTTGAAATGATGGGTGGATTTTAAGAAGGTTTCTTAAATTAGGGCAATGTCGATACTACGCTCCTGGAGGCAATGTTGGAACTCATGTTTATAGGAAATCATGCCGTTGTCGTTCTAAGTTAGGATGTGAAGGGATCGTGGGTTAATTTTGATGGGGTGTTTATTCATACTTGGGCAGAGGTGTTCAGAAGGGACATGAGGATGAAGAATAGGCGTTACATATCATGCATGTTCTTGAAAAACTGCTGAATGGCATGAAGGTTAGCTGTTAGACAGCATCGCTAACGTTTTAAGAAGGGGATAGCACGTTTGGAATTACCTTGCTTGCCCCTAGTGAAGGTTTTAGAGGCAGAAACGTTGAATACTGTTTTGAGTGTTTGGGGCATCCACGATAGGAGGATGGATGCTCACTCTGACAGTTGGCGCAACAGGCCGGGACTGCCTTAGGTTGTGTGCATGTGTAACAAGTGTCCCTGGCCACATGTTACACACTTTGGTTGGCTCTGCATAGGAGGGAAAAGTGCCCGAAAAGCCGACAGTTGACACACTGTACGTTTCAGGCGTTGGATCTTTGTGTTTCAACTTTTATGGAGTTGTCGCACATGTATTTGAGGGTATACATTGGTAGTAGTTATTGTAGTAAAAAATGACTATGGTAGTACAGTAGTACTGCCATAATTATTTTTGTGACATTCTACATCGTCTAACTATGCTATAGAAAAAGCATATCTCTATGAAAATCGTGATGTATTAGTGAATTTGAGTTAAAGTTCACTATAAAAGAAACTTGCAGCTACCTTAAAAATTAAAGTTAATTACGTCTGTAATAACGTTTCAGCGTAAAAATATGACCAAAAAAAAATTAAATACCTTGTTGTTAACTGCCTTTACTACGCTTCGTTACTGTAAATAAAGAGAGAATAGCACAGTAACCCAACTACTTCTTGTTTTTTAAATCCGCTTACTGAATTCGTCTCTTTGCGAAACTTTATAACAAGAACGAATTGCCACAATATTAGAGTTAATAAAAGCATGTGTACATAGTATTTTATTTTTGCTTTTCTGGCTGGATGTTCGTAATTTAACATTGACTTGGAATATATATATATATATATATATATATATATATATATATATATATATATATATATATATATATAAGAAAGAGGAAGGACAGTAACAGGGCACTGGAAACAAACAATCGTAAGTTTAACTACTGGGAAACGCCCTTTACCTGCCGGAAGTGTACAGAACACTCTTAATATTTACAATTCTTTCAATCCTAAATTAGTATTTACTGTTGAGGAGGAGACTGACTGTGCTGTTTCGTCTTTGGATACTAGGGTTGTACGCTCTGAAAAACAATTCAGTCAAACTTGACTGGTACAGGAAAAAATCAAGTTCGGGTAAATATATCCCATTCCATTCTTATCACCCTATGAAACAGAAACTGAACATCATCAGAGGATTAAAAAACAGAATAGATAAGATTTGCCACCCCTCTTTTAAAGAAAAAAATGTAAAACTGTTAGAAAACATCTTGTTGGACAATTACTATCCTAAAGCTCTAATTAAAAAGAATTTTCAAAGACCCCCCTTCAAATCAATCCAACTGTTTTCACTAATGTCAACATTAAAGTAGGAAAGTTACAATACATAAAAGGTTTCTCCCAGTACTTATCTTCTCTTTTTAAAAATACAAGTATTAAGATTGCTAATTACAATATAAAAAGAATGAATTGTTTTTATACCAATTTAATAGATAAAACCGATACTTTACAAAGACTTATATAATCTACGGCATTCCCTGTCAATATGGTTTGGTCTACCTTGGACAAACTTCACAAAAGCTCTGTAAGAGATTAGCGTTACACAAAAGTGATAGCAAACACAAACCTAACGCAACTAGCTTGAGCTTATACGTAAATAATACAGATCACAGAGTACAATATAACAACATCTTCATTCTGGATGTTGAGACTAATTACTTCAGAAGAAGTTTCTTAGAAATGTATTACACAAAAACTTGTAAAAATAATCTCAATCACAAAAAAGACATAGAAGGATTGAGCTCTATGTATACCTATTTACTAACACAAAATCATACCAAACCAATGAAAAAGAACGATTTTTATGAAAAAAATATTTTCCAGTAAAGTTGACGTTTCTTTTCTCTTTCTGTTATTCCTGCTTTTTGCATATTACTAATTACTTTTACTGTGTCTTCTTGTTATAAATTTAAAAAAATTAAAAATTAAATATGATAAATAATAAATAACATCCAATATTAATATTCTCCTTCAAATACTTTAAATTAATCTATGAGACCCTTTGTTATAAAATTTAAGAATCAATATAATTAATAATAAATAACTCGTCTAATAGTAACATCCATCAAATTTAAGTCCCTTTGCTATAAAATTAAAAAATAAAAAATAAATTTCATTAACAATAAATAATTTGTCTAATAGTAACATCCACCAAAAAATTTACCACATCTCTAACTTTAATGCTTCTGGGTTTTTTATCGATCTGATGACGACATAGACTACCAACAATATCCGATTCAGACTCAAATATCACTAAATAAGTTACTAAACTCGATGTCAAAAAAAATTTTAAAATTGAGTACCATTTCAACATCATGGTCTTTCTTACAATTGTGTTTCTGTCTTAAAAAGTGTTTTTGATTAATGTTTATAACGTTTTATTTTTAATACTTGTGTAACTCTCTAAGTGTCCTTTTATCATGTTTTTTGTAATCATATCTATTACCTGGCCAACAAAAATGCAAATTTTATTGTCTTCACCAGAGATGAATTAACTGCTAAATTTTTGTAAGTAATTTCTCATACACCCTTATAATTTATTGAATCACATTTTAAAAACTAACGTTTTAAGTTTATTTTCCTGTACCTGGTTTGCATTTTTAGAATCCAGAAGAAGCTACCATTAGACAGCGAAAGCTCGATAACAACAATAAAAAGCAGATACTAGAGCCTTTAGATCTTTGATTGTTGATCTCTTCTGCTTATAAGGGCGTTTCCCCAGTAGTTAAACTTACGATTGTTATATATATATATATATATATATATATATATATATATATATATATATATATATATATATATATATATATATATATATATATTTAAAACTTGGCTGGTTTTTCTTGGGTAATTAGGTTTTTTTCAAAAAAATACAATGTTAGCTGTTTATTGACGCTTCGCTTAATTTTTTTTAGGCATTTTCAAAAAATTTTTTATTCATTCTGAAATTAGAAAACACATAGTTAAATTTTGGTATAATTACAGGTTTAAAAAATAATATTTTACACATAAAATAAACCAATATTAAATAATCAAAAGTACATAACCTGAAAGTCAACTATCGGTATGCTAGTGAATTTTAAATTCTATATTTCTTATCGACACATCGTGTCTCGTGCTACAATCTTAAAAAGCCATATTCCCACATTGAATGAATCAAATGTTGTGTATGCAATACCGTGCGCGGATTGTCCGAACAAATATATTGGAATGACTTGTCAGTTACTAAAAAGCAGATTAAATGGACACAAATATGCAAGGAATGCTTCCACTGTCCTCAGTAAATAGGAATCAGAAGAAAAAAAATAACTTTAAATTTAATGAAACCTTGATCCTCTGCAAAGACCAGAATTATATCAAACTACAAGTCAAAGAGATGATCAAAACAGAAAAAGATGTAAACACTGTGAATGAAAGGACTGACACAGGAGGAAGCAGTCACATATACCCAAATTTAATTAAAAAGTAAATATGGTAGCTTACATATCCCCGTAATAAAACAGAATGGTATATATACTTAATATTAATAATAGTTTATTTTGTTAATACACCCATTATACATAAAAAAGCAATAAAGAAATGCGATGAGTCGATAACAAATATAGAAATTCACTAACATACCAATAGTTGACTTTCAGGGTATGTACTTTTGATTATTTTATATTGTTTTATTTTAGGTTTAACTATTTTAATTGTCCGAGTAATCGTGAAATGTTATTTTTTTAAACTATAATTATACCAAAACTTTATTATGTGTTTTCTAGTTTTAGAATGAATAAAAAAAAAAAATTGAAAATGCCTAAAAGAAATAAGGCGGAACGTCAATAAACAACTAGTATTGCATTTTTTCAAAAGAACCTAATTACCCAAGAAAAATTAACCAAGTTTATATATATATATATATATATATATATATATATATATATATATATATATATATATATATATATATATATAATTTGAATTTTGAATTATCTTTAAAGTCATAATTTGCTATACATAGTAGCGGTTTCTATCTAATATATATATATATATATATATATATATATATATATATATATATATATATATATATATATATATTTATATATAATATATATATATATATATATATATATATATATATATATATATATATATATACATATATATATATATATATATATATATATATATATATATATATATATATATATATATATATATTAGATAGAAACCGCTACTATGTATAGCAAATTATGACTTTAAAGATAATTCAAAATTCAATTACCTATATACATATCACATTTTTTATTGTTATATTGATAAATTAAAGAGATGCTCCGTTCCAACAACTGGCAAGTCGTGCCAACCACTTTGAAGTAAAATTACTTTCACATTTATCTAAAAATATCAATTTTCGGTCCTAGTTTTATTTAAGCTATGTATAAAATTTAACAAAATAAAAAGATAAAATGTAAAAAATCCGGAGTGAGTATGTAAGATATTTTAACACGAAGTATATCGTAAGAACGTGAAAATTTCTCAAAAAAAAATGTTAGATTTTTTAGATTAGACAGTTTTAGTTTGAAATAATTTTCCGACTTTTAGCCTACGATTGCACGTTGGCTGAGTTGTCAACCAGCCTGTAGGCTTATGGCCGCAGTTATCCTCCGATGGAGTACTAGCTACGCGTCTCAAATTTGGAACAATTGGCTTACATTTAACCCTGAGAACTAATTGTACCGGCTGTCTCTGTCCCATGTACCGGTCTTCTCAGCAAATAAAATTTTAATATCAGTGATGAATATGTATATTAAGTTGTATCCTTTTAACAGCTTTCTTATAGTACAAGAGGTCAGTGTGTAAGATCAGCTGAATTATGATAGGAATTCTGGATTAAAGATTTGTTAAGATCTAAAGTATACATATATATTGAACTGTCAGTGTCTGATATCTTGACCATTGTGAGTGGATTATTATGGATTGCTACCGCTTCTAAGAATTTTCTTTAATTGTATTTGGGGTCATTAAAAATTATAGAAGCACTCTCATAATTCATTCTATAGTCATGATAGATAACGTTCTGTCAAAGCCCAAGATTTTTTTCCCATATATATATATATATATATATATATATATATATATATATATATATATATATATATATATATATATATATATATATATTATATATATATATATATATATATATATATATATATATATATATATATATATATATATATATATATATATATATATATATATATATATATATATATATATATATACGAGGCTGGTTTGAAAAGTCCGTGCAAAGTCCGAGAGATGGCACCACCGGCGCGTATCGAGGTCATGTTTAGTTAGTAGCATCTCTTGAATGAACGCACACCAAGTTTCAGCCATATTGGTCTATTTCTTTGTGTTTGGCTTTCGTGTGAATCAATGAAGTCGAGTTATTTTCAAGAAATGGACGAAAAAGAATTTCGTGTGGTGATTAAACATTACTTTATGAAAGGCAAAACGCCTCAGGAGACTAAAGAAAAGCTTGATAAACATTATGGTGACTCTGCACCTTCGATTAGAACAGTTTATAAGTGGTTTCAAAATTTTCGGACTGGCCATATGGGCACAAGTGACGCTGAACGTTCTGGACGGCCTGTGGAGGTTACGACTCCAGAAATCATTGATCAAATCCATGATATGGTGATGGATGACAGAAGAGTTAAGGTGCGTGAGATTGCTAGTGCTGTGGGCATCTCGACTGAACGGGTACATAATATTTTGCATAAACATTTGGACATGAGAAAGCTATCTCGTTTCACATCCCCCCTATTCTCCAGACTTGGCTCCCTCGGACTACTATTTGTTCCCCAATTTGAAGAAATTGCTGGCGAGACAAAGATTTTATTCAAACGAGGAGGTGATTGCAGACACTAATGGATATTTTGCAGACTTGGACAAATCCTATTATTCGGAAGGGATCAACAAACTAGAACATCGTTGGACGAAGTGTATAAGCCTAAAAGGAGACTATGTCGAAAAATAAAAAAGGTTTACCCCAAACATAAGTAGTTTTTATTTTTGCACGGACTTTTCAAACCAGCCTCGTATATATATATATATATATATATATATATATATATATATATATATATATATATATATATATATAAACTTGGTTAATTATTCTTGGGTAATTAGGTTCTTTTGAAAAAATGCAATACTAGTTGTTTATTGACGTTCCGCCTTATTTCTTTTAGGCATTTTCAATTTTTTTTTATTCATTCTAAAACTAGAAAACACATAGTAAAGTTTTGGTATAATTATAGGTTTAAAAAATAACATTTCACGATTACTCGGACAATTAAAATAGTTAAACCTAAAATAAAAAAGCAGTATAAAATAATCAAAAGTACATACCCTGAAAGTCAACTATTGGTATGTTAGTGAATTTCTATATTTGTTATCGACCCATCGTGTCTCGCATTTCTTTATTGCTTTTTTTATGTATAATGGGTGTATTAACAAAATAAACTATTATTAATATTAAGTATATATACCATTCTGTATTATTACGGAGATATGTAAGCTACCATATTTACTTTTTAATTAAATTTGGGTATATGTGACTGCTTTCTCCTGTGTCAGTCCTTTCATTCACAGTGTTTACATCTTTTTCTGTTTTGATCATCTCTTTGACTTGTAGTTTGATATAATTCCGGTCTTTGCAGAGGATCAAGGTTTCATTAAATTTAAAGTTATTTTTTGTTCTGATTCCTATTTACTGAGGACAGTGGAAGCATTCCTTGCATATTTGTGTCCATTTAATCTGCTTTTTTAGTAACTGACAAGTCATTCCAATATATTTGTTCGGACAATCCGCGCACGGTATTGCATACACAACATTTGATTCATTCAATGTGGGAATATGGCTTTTTAAGATTGTAGCACGAGACACGATGTGTCGATAAGAAATATAGAATTTAAAATTCACTAGCATACCGATAGTTGACTTTCAGGTTATGTACTTTTGATTATTTAATATTGGTTTATTTTATGTGTAAAATATTATTTTTTAAACCTGTAATTATACCAAAATTTAACTATGTGTTTTCTAATTTTAGAATGAATAAAAAAAATTTTGAAAATGCCTAAAAAAAATTAAGCGAAGCGTCAATAAACAGCTAACATTGTATTTTTTGAAAAAACCTAATTACCCAAGAAAAACCAGCCAAGTTTATAAATATATATATATATATATATATATATATATATATATATATATATATATATATATATATATATATCAATCGTAAGTTTAACTACTGGGAAACGCCCTTATAAGCAGAAGAGATGAACAATCAAAGATCTAAAGGCTCTAGTATCTGCTTTTTATTGTTGTTATCGAGCTTTCGCTGCCTAATGGTAGCTTCTTCTGGATTCTAAAAATGCAAACCTGGTACAGGAAAATAAACTTAAAACGTTCGTTTTTAAAATGTGATTCAATAAATTATAAGGGTGTATGAGAAATTACTTACAAAAATTTAGCAGTTAATTCATCTCTGGTGAAGACAATAAAATTTGCATTTTTGTTGGCCAGGTAATAGATATGATTACAAAAAACATGATAAAAGGACACTTAGAGAGTTACACAAGTATTAAAAATAAAACGTTATAAACATTAATCAAAAACACTTTTTAAGACAGAAACACAATTGTAAGAAAGACCATGATGTTGAAATGGTACATAGTAGCGGTTTCTATCTAACATATATATATATATATATATATATATATATATATATATATATATATATATATATATATATACATTTATATATATATATATATATATATATATATATATATATATATATATATATATATATATATATATATATATATATATATACATATATATATACATATATATATATATATATATATATATATATATATATATATATATATATATATATATATATATATATATATATACTAGCAGTGCCCGAGGCTCCGCTCGCGTGGACTTGATTCACTACTATCGTCATTGCTTATTCCTTATGTTATCTAACGTAATAAAATATCTGCCATTATTTCCCCTTATCTCCCATTATTTCTCCTTATCTCCCATTATCTCTACATAATTTCCATTATCAAGGCTTATCCCTGCTCATCTCCCATTATTTATTTTTATCTCCCATTATCTAGGCTTATCTCGCAATATTTCTCCTTATCTTCCATTATTTCTCCTTATCTCCCATTATCTCACCATAACTCCCATTATCTAGACTTATCTCTGATTATCTCCCATTATTTATACTTATCTCCCATTATCTCACCTTATCTAGGCTTATATCGAATTAAATAGAACATATGTATAAATTTATAAAAACACGTAAATCGGATAAGTGGTTCTCAAGTGATAAGCGCACTAACGGTCAGACAGACGTTGCATGTTATATATATATATATATATATATATATATATATATATATATATATATATATATATATATATATATATATTATATTCTTTGCAACATGATATTGTTCCATATTTAGTGGTTTAGGCAGCGTATTGCAAGAGAACGCGCTAACGGTCACCTTTTTTCCGACTTGATTCAATATTATCGTCACTGCTTATTCTTTATGTTACCTAACACAATAAAATATATCCTATAACCTGGCCAGAGAACATATGTATGTTTTGAAAAAAGCACGTAACACACTAACGGACAGACAGACCGACAGAGAGACGTTGCATTTTATAGGTATTATAGATAGATAACCTGGCCAGAGAACATATGTATGTTTTAAAAAAAAAGCACGTAAATCGGATAAGTGGTTCTCTAGTGATAAGCGCACTAACGAACAAACAGACAGACAGGCAGAGAGACAGGCAGACATACAGACAGAGAGACGTTGTATTTTATATATATTATAGATAGAACATTATAGATAACCTGGCCATTAAAAAATAACACGTAATTCGGATAAGTGGTTCTCGCGTGAATGCACTAATGGACAGACAGACAGACAGAGAGACATTGCATTTTATATATATTCTAGATATTCTCTGCTACATAATATTGTTCCATATTTAATGGTTTAGGCTGTGTATTACAAGAGAACGCGCTAGCAACAAACTTTTTTTTCCGACTTCATTCACTATTATCGTCATTGCTCATTCCTTATGCTACCTATCGTAATAAAATATAGTCTATAACCTGGCCAAACATATGTATGTTTTTAAAAAAAAAGTACGTGAATCGGATAAGTGGCTCTCCAGTGATAAGCGCACTAACGGACGAACAGACAGACAGAGATACGTTGCATTTTATATATATTATAGATGTAATAAAATATATATCTATAACCTGGTCAGAGAACATATGTATGAATTTAAAAAATTACGTAAATCGGATAAGTGGTTCTCGAGGGATAAGCGCACTAACGGACAGACAGACAGACAGAGAGACGTTGCATTTTATATATATATATATATATATATATATATATATATATATATATATATATATATATATATATATATATATATATTATCATTATTATTACATAACCTGGCCAAAGAATATATGTATAAATTTAAAAAAAGACACGTAAATCGGATAAGTGATTCTCGCGTGATAAACGCACTAATAGACAGACAGAGAGACATTGCATTTTATATGCATTATAGATTATAGATATTTTCTGCTACATAATATTGTTCCATATTTAATGCTTTAGGCTGTGTATTGCAATGGAACGCGCTAGCGGCAAACTTTTTTCCGACTCCATTCACTATTATCGTCACTGCTCATTCCTTATGCTACCTATCGTAATAAAATATAGCCTATAACCTGGCCAGAGAACATATGTACTTGTATGTTTAAAAAAAAAATATGTAAATCGGATAAGTGGTTCTCCAGTGATAAGCGCACTAACGGACAGACAGACAGACAGACAGAGAGACGTTGCATTTTATATATATTATAGATATATAGATATATAGCAGAAAATACAGTTCTATTTTTTTTTAATTACACTTTATAGCAGGTTTCATTTAAATTAACATCTAAATTTAGAATTTATGAAATAAATTTACCGACCACATTTACTAATGAAATGTTTGTAGCAAGAATTTATGAATACTTTCTTCAAAATCCTTTATACAATATTTCAAAATACTAAGTTCGAATTCCAGAATGTTTGGCACAACGATACTACACAACAGTTATCACTACTACACCAAACATTGTATTTTTACCTTGACGCGCGTTTCACTATTTATGTTGGCATCATCAGAAGCGATGATCATTCACATACGAAACTGAAAGCAATGTTTCGAAATTTACTGGGTTTTAAGATTATGTCAGATATGTTATAATTAATTTTTAAATGATACCTATAAAATATTACGATTTTAAAATAAAAAAGTAAATATTAAAAACAATGTTTTCTTAAAGCTATATGTCATCAGTTTTATAAATTACTCTTATTTTTTACTCTTACCTTGGAGTCCAAAATATGAAATGTGAAAAAATAGTTCAAATAATTCGTTAAGTAGACAATATCCTGCGAAAAAGATAAAACATTTCAATAAGCAGGTAAAAGAATATTTTTTGCGAATTCGATAAAAAAAAAGTTGAATTAAACGAAACGCAAAAATAAACTTCTTTTTTAGAAGATAATGATGACAAACAATATTGGTGACTTTCAGTTTTCCAACTTCGATTTGATTTTATAATTTTCATGTAAATTTTAGAAATGTGTCGAAATCGTGGCAACAAAAGTTAAATTGTTAGCCAAAATGTGATTATTAACAGGTGGAATATGGGACGACAAAAAGGCACGAAAAATAAAGTACAGAATTATTTTAGTATTAGTGTCTAGGTTAAGAAATTCACGTAACAATAGATTATACAGACTTAGATCTTGCAATTATATTACATGGAAATGGTCCCTGAGTATAATAAAACAGTAAAGCCTTAAGGTATTCCTAATAACTTGCAGTGGTATCGTAGGAGCTGTCAGATATTTAAAAAATGTTTATAGTTTTGTTATAATTGTATCCTCCATATTTACGTGCCTTATCATTCATTTTTCGCTTCATTTGCTTGAATAATACACGGTACTTCAAATTTTAATATTTTCCTATATTTTGAGCAAGTTAACTTTGGTTGTAATTCCGTTGGTATATAAATTGTTTCTCTAGGCACAACAAAACTGAGCTTCTTCACACTATTTAAATTTTTAAAAACATTAACAATTTTAATGTCAAATTGAAACTCAACCGTTTAAAATCCATAATCATTATTCCTACGATTTTTATGATTATTTACACCAGATTTATTTTTAATGTATGCTTTTGTATTTCTTTAACTTGCTATGGATGTGTTATGTCTCCTGTTTTTACATATGAAGGTTTCACCTTTAAAATCTGCAAATTCATAAATTTTGATTAAAATCTATGAAATAGTTATATCTCGAACCTATCCTTTCATTGACTCCTATTATATTGGTTTAAAATAATACGTTTAATATAATCTATAATAGATGACATACTGTAGATGAAAATATAAAATAGGCTGACTAAAGCTACAAATGTGTTTGCAGTGCCATTTGTAAACCTATACGAGGCTGGTTTGAAAAGTCCGTGCGAAAATAAAAACTACTTATGTGTGTTTTTTATTTTTCGACATAGTCTCCTTTTAGGCTTATACACTTCGTCCAACGATGTTCTAGTTTGTTGATCCCTTCCGAACAATAGGATTTGTCCAAGTCTGCAAAATATCAATTAGTGTCTGCAATCACCTCCTCGTTTGAATAAAATCTTTGTCCCGCCAGCCATTTCTTCAAATTGGGTAACAAATAGTAGTCCGAGGGAGCCAAGTCTGGAGAATAGGGGGGACGTGAAACGAGTTGGAATCCTATTTCCATTAATTTTGCGACCACAACTGCTGAGGTGTGTGCTGGTGCGTTGTCGTGATGGAAAAGGACTTTCTTGTGGGCCAATCGCGGGCGTTTTTCTTGCAGCTCGGTTTTCAAACGGTCCAATAATGATGAATAATATTCACCTGTAATAGTTTTACCCTTTTCCAGATAGTCGATGAGGATTATCCCTTGCGAATACCAAAAGACAGTCGTCATAACCTTTTCGGCCGAAGGAAGGGTCTTCGCCTTTTTTGGTGCAGATTCCCCCTTGGTAACCCATTGCTTAGATTGTTGTTTGGTCTCAGGAGTATAGTAATGTATCCATGTTTCATCCACAGTGACGAAACGACGCTTAAAGTCCTCCGGATTCTTCTGGAACAGCTGCAAACCATCCTTGCAACACTTCACACGATTCCGTTTTTGGTCAAGCGTGAGCAATCGCGGCACCCATCTTGCGGATAACTTTCTCATGTCCAAATGTTTATGCAAAATATTATGTACCCGTTCAGTCGAGATGCCCACAGCACTAGCAATCTCACGCACCTTAACTCTTCTGTCATCCATCACCATATCATGGATTTGATCAATGATTTCTGGAGTCGTAACCTCCACAGGCCGTCCAGAATGTTCAGCGTCACTTGTGCCCATATGGCCAGTCCGAAAATTTTGAAACCACTTATAAACTGTTCTAATCGAAGGTGCAGAGTCACCATAATGTTTATCAAGCTTCTCTTTAGTCTCCTGAGGCGTTTTGCCTTTCATAAAGTAATGTTTAATCACCACACGAAATTCTTTTTCGTCCATTTCTTGAAAATTACTCTACTTCCTTGATTCACACGAATGCCAAACACAAAGAAATAGACCAATATGGCTGAAACTTGGTGTGCGTTCATTCAAGAGATGCTACTAACTAAACATGACCTCGATAAGCGCCGGTGGTACCATCTCTCGGACTTTGCACGGACTTTTCAAACCAGCCTCGTATCTAAGTTAAGATGTAATAAAATTACTTTTGAACTAAGGATCGAATATGATATTTGATAAATTATTCTATATTTATATAGATTCCAAATTCTTACAAAAGATTTTTAATTTACCCTAGAAAGGTGGTCATACCTATTATTCTCAAACGAATTAATATTTTAGCCTTGTGTTAAGTTCAACCTTTGGAAAAATCCATAAAAATATTACATTTATAGAGTTTTTTATTACTTTTAATTCAACAGAAAATTAATGGAGAATATAGCTGTAAATATATTTGGAGCTCTTATTCATTAACTGTTTGATTAATATTAAACCACCAAGTACCCATTCACTTATTATATCGAGTTGTTTTGTTTATATTAAGATACTTTTAGTGTTCCGTGTGGAACACTTAAGGGATTACTTCGGTGTCTGTCCTTCTGTCCATCTGTCAGTCGCCACGTCCGATTTTCTCACAAACTATTTAACATAGAAGGTGGAAACTTCGCACAAATATAGAAATTGATGGCTCAATCAGAGCCGTGTATTTTTGAAAATTGAGTTTTTACTTAAAGGGTTAGTTCTGGGGAGTGAAATCGGAAGTGAAAAAAAAATTACCAGGTTATCGAAAGGGGTATCAAATGAAAGCTTGTTAGAACACGAGTTTAAAAAATATGTATGATTTAATATTTGTAATAATTTAGGTGGTAGATATTTGTTCTACATTTTGGTTACCAGATTCTAGATTCAGCTAGATTGATTTATTGGCTATTAGATAGCTAAAATGTTATAACTATTATACATTATTTACTAAGAAAAAACGTGAAAATACAGATTGGGTCTTAAGATATATACATGTCTGGGTCCTAATTAACTTAGGCTAGGTAAGGATTTTATTTTATTTTAAAAGCAATCACCGTACAGAACACTAACTGCGCAAGTCTGACTTGTACTTGGCCGGTTATTTAGTATGAGAAATTCATATTCTACTAGGTCAATCATATTTTGATTTTTTTTACCATACCATACCAGTTAGAATATGGTTTTTGTTTATTTGTTAGCCGTTATTTTTTCCAATTTATATTAATATTGGTGCCAATAAGAAAATTTTTGGACTATTTTTATAACTATTACTAAAATCTTTTTACCTTTTTTTAAATCTCTCTAAAACTTCTAAAATATTTAAGAAAAGTTTAAATCTACAGGTTTCAAATTTAGACTAGAAATATTTTAAAATACTTTCTTCATGCTATACACAGCGATCTGTCAGTTATTGTAATTTTTTCTTGTTTGTTTTAGGTGAGACCCTTAGATTCCAAGCCGAGGATCGAAGCAGTATCTCTGGTTACGTGACAGGAATACTAAATGTATTTGTAAGAAAAACTTTAATAGTAAAATCACAAAGATATTGGAGAGAGAGATATTGAGTGCATTTCTATGATATACATAGAAATGCACTAAATATTTCTAAAATTAAGTTACTCTTCCTATAATAAACCTCGAGCAAAAATATGAATATTTCTCGTTCGTTATTTGCAATAAACAAATTGTAATGTAATTCTATGTATATTTTATTTAAATTTCTAGAAAAAATTTTTGTTTTTGGGAATGTAGTTCATTTCTGTGTTCAAAATAAATACTTATATATATGACCATTCTCGAGGTAGCCAGACTTTACACTCATTTGAGCATGCTTTAGTTTAAATAAGAATGTTTTTTTTGGTATTTTTTAGTATTTCAAGAAAGTTTTTTATAAAAAATTTATTTTTAAGTAAAAAGAATTTTGATATACTACAAAAGCATTAAAACTTATAGGAGATAATTCCTTCGCGAAGTTTTGATCTTTTATTTGAATTTTTATCAAGCTTCTAAATAATGATGGGAATGTGGAATCTTTCGCTACTCAGTATATTTCACCACTACACCATCAGGAGCTATGATGAAGCTAACATGGTTAGCAAAACGCGCGTCGAGTGCACAAATAAAATGTTTGGTGTAGTGGTGATATATACTGAGATTATCAGTTGCATAGTACGGTTATAGGTATAATAAAATATTTCTTCTTCATATATATCATTGTTATAACTTGATTTTAAATTAAGGGACTTAAAGCAATTGATTTATTAGGCGAATATTAATTACCACACACAATAATATTTGAAAGTATCCTCAACTATGACTGATAGTTTTGAATGTTATTATGTGTGACAATGTGCACCTAACAACTCCTTTATTTTACTTTACTTTAAAATTTAATAATAATAGTGATGAATATAAAGAATAAATGTTCTTTTATGTTTATCATACTATATAGGATGTAAGCATGACAAAAAGAGAGAGAAGAAACATGTGTGTGTGTGTGTGCGTGCGTGTGTGCGTGTGTGCGTGTGTGCGTGTGTGCGTGTGTGCGTGTGTGCGTGTGCGCGTGTGCGCGTGTGCGCGTGTGCGTGTGCGTGTGCGTGTGCGTGTGCGTGTGTGTGTGTGTGTGTGTGTGGCAAATTTACTTCCCTTGCTAAAGGATATTTCCATTTCTACGTTTTCTTAGGTTCCTAGATTACGAAAACCGTAGTCGCAAATTTAGGTCGGTCTGTCAGTCTATCAGACTATGCCACAGTGTGGCCATTAGAGTGGTGTTGTTTTAAAAATATCTACAGGTCTCAGGATTCATCCATTTTTAATATATTTTTTTTTAATAACCCTGATCAAATTTCGAAGAGACCTTCGGACCCCATTTAAAAAAAAAACTAACCTAATCTACCTTAAAGTAACCTAATCTAGCCTAATATAAGGTAAAATAATGAAAAATTAGGAACTGAAAAGTAATAGTTTCAGAATCTAAAAACCTTAAATATAACCGAACATAACCTAATCCAACCTAACACGACTTAATTAAACCTGATCTAACCTAATCTAATCTGAACTAGCCTAGCCTAGCATAACATAATACGTAGGCTGAAAAGTTTTTGGTCTAGCTACTTAAAAAATTTTTTTTTTTGCAAAATTCGACTTTATTCATCAATATAGTCTCCTTCAAGAGCGATGCAGTCAGTACAACGCTTTTCTAACATTTCTATACTCTTCTTATAGAAGGATTTGCCTTTGCCTTCAAAATAGGCCTCAGTTTCGGCGATAACTTCTTCATTGGAGCAAAATCTCTTTCCCACGAGCAATTTTTTTTAGGGTTTGCGAATATGTAATAGTTGCTGAGGGCCAAATCTTAAGAATATGGTGGATGAGGAAGCGATTCGAACTTCAATTCATGCAATTTTGCCGTCGTAAGAGCACTTTATTCTTGTTCACTTGGGGCTGCTTCTTTGCGATTCCTGCCTTCAAACGCACCAATAACTTTATATAATATTCGTTATTGATAGTTCTTCCCTTCTCAGCATAGTCGATGAAAATTATTCCATGCGTATCCCAAAATACAGAGGCCAAAACCTTCCCAGCCGACTGTTGTGTTTTTGGTCGCTTTGGGCGGCTTTCATCGGCTGCTGTTCACTCGGCTGACTACCGATTTGATTCCGGTGTATAGTGGTGGATTCATGTTTCATCCAGTGTCACATATCGCATGAAAAAATCCTTTTTATTGTGCTTAAACCTGTCTAAACAGCGCTCAGAATCATCAACACGTTGCTGTTTTTGGTCCACTGTGAGCAAACGCGGTACCTATTTCGAATAGAGCTTTCTCATGCCCAAATGTTCATCCATAATATGACCAACACGTTCTTTTGATATCTTTAGGGTGTGGGCTATCTTATGCAATTTCACTTTACGGTCATCCAAAATAATTTTGTGGATTTTTTTGATGTTTTTCGGTGTAACCACCTTATTTGGGCATCCAGAACGTTCAGCATCATTTGTATCTGTACGATCGCGATTAAATTCAGCATACCAGTGAATAATGAGTGATTTTCCAGGGACAGAGTCCCCGTAACCCATATCAAGCCATTGCTTTGCTTGAACGGTATTTTTTTCCCATCAGAAAACAGTGTTTAATCAACACACGAAATTCGTTTTTTTTTTCCGTTGTTTTGAAGATATAAAAAGTAGCGCCACTAAAACTACTGTGACTTGTAAACTAATTGTCGAAATATCATGAAATTTTGACCCGTATCGTTTGAAGAGTGATACTTCCTAAAAATTATATGGATTTTTTGAAAAGGACGTCATGTGTGTGTAAAACCAAAAACTTTTCAGCCTACGTGTTAATACAAAATATATGTAAAATATATGTAAGGTAGGAAATGAAAAATAATAATCTTTGGATCTTAAATACAACCTAAGCTTACATAACCTTACTAACCATATGTAGGTTTAGAGACTATTACTTTTGATTGCCTAATTTTTCATTATTTTACTTTATGTTAGGCTAAATTAGGTAACTTTAGGTTAGGTTTTATTTTTTAAAATCGGGCTCCCAAGAACTCTTCGAAACTGGATCAAGATTATTTAAAAAAATATATTTTTGAAACAACACCAATCGAATGGTCACACTGTGTATGGGTCCGCAAGTCTCACGATGTGTCAGTCTGTCTGGATAATAAAATGATGGATTTCAAATCTGATACACATATAATACTAGACGTAAGAATTGAAATTATTTTTTTTTCGCGATATCGATTTAGAGGAAGTCGTTGAATTGGGTCGGAGCAAATGAATTTTGTATAATTTCGGTTTTCAATTATAAGATTTTTACCTAATTTATAGTTCAGATAATGAACAAACTGTAAGCAGTACTATTTGTGACACAGACATAATGAGTTAAAGACGTGGAAGATTAGGATAAAGGGATTATTTTGAACCTATCGTGTTATAGGTCCTTTTGGAGTCAGACGTTGGAATCTGAAAATTATATTTTTTCATTAGTACTAATACTAACAGAAAAAGAGTAAAAGGAATGTGATTACAGAAGGGTTTCAAAAAAAATATTTTGACTTTTTAACTTGTATTTACAAGGGAAGTATTGGGTAAATAAGCTTACCAATTTTTTAGAAGAGTTTCTTCCATAGTTATGATATTTACTTATTATTTATTTAAAAATATATATTTTTTTATTTTTCTGCTTCTTAGAATCTCAAAACATCTTTTGGTAATAATAATATTGTTAGCAATATAAAGCTGATTCAGTTAATGAAGTTATTGACATCTTTACTTATTTTCGAAGAAAATAATATTCTTCAATGTATTCTCAAAATTATTTTTTGACTACTGTTTAAAACCAGTGAAGCGTTAAATTTCACAGAAGTATGGAATACATTTCAACGATCTGATATTTAAAATGTTACAAAATTTCGGAAACCTTTAGTTGATTTATGGTCTGTAATCGTTACGGCATGCAAAATAGGTTGCAAATCCTGGGAATTTACATTAACTTAGTCTAAACATTTAAAAATGTTACAATTTTAGTTATTAAATGGGAACTAACCTTCACTTTATTGTTTAAACAAACACAAAACTTTAATAATTTAAATATTTAGTTTAGATACGTTAGACGCCATTTCTTACAAAATGACGTCCAGCCATTTTGTAAGAAATAATTATTTATTACTTTTGAATGTGTATCTATCAATTGCTGCTATTTCCAGAAATCCTGACGTGATGAAGCAGAACAGGCGATTACAAATCTATAATGGTCTGACCTGAGGACTGAAATTAAAAGCCGAGTTGATAATTTTCTGTCGCATTGTGAGGAAAAAAATAGTACGTCAGATATTTTCAAATAATGAAGTAGCAATAAAATTACATACATATATATATATATATATATATATATATATATATATATATATATATATATATATGTATGTATGTATATATATATATATATATATATATATATATATATATATATATATATATATATATATATATACTTCTTTTTGGGTCCCAAACTAACTGTATCTCGAATATTTGCCACTCAGCTATGAGTTCATTTTTCGAGCCTATTTTTTTTCAAGAAAAAGGAACCGCTCTCCGTGGCAGATATTAAATCTATAGTATCCTCACAACATATAAAACTGCTACTCTGCGATGGGTTCACCTACCCTCAATTTTTTGCAATTTCTTTCTCCATAACTACGACAGAAACCGGAATTTGGATCTACAAGTTATATTTTTTGGTTCAGTTTTTCACATTTAATAAGTGATATAATTATCTGCCGCTCTTCGATAAGCCCAAAATCTTGGTTATGTGCTACCGGACCATATATGATTCAAAATTTGAAAGAACGCCGGCGTCTGCGCGCGCAGTCTTATTCAAGCTACGTTGCCACAGCGAAATTTCAGCTCATAAAATTCAATAAAAAGTAATATTTATCTAACCTTTTTTGCAACAATTAGGTGGTAAACTGCCTTCATATTTTAGCAAACGATATATATATATATATATATATATATATATATATATATATATATATATATATATATATTTATATATATATATATATATATATATATATATATATATATATATATATATATATATATATATATATATATATATATATATATATATATATTGTAACTTGGGAACTTGCCCTCAGGCAGGAGGCATCTTTTTACCCTGTGAAAAGTTGTTTGTCCCACGCTTGAGCGCAATTTTCTTGCAGCCCCGCTTTAATTTCTGAGAAGGTATTGAGTGAATAATGATTTTAAAAGAACTAAAGAAATTAAACAAACACTAGCTCAGTTTTCCTTGGTAGAGAAATATGGGTAAGAGATAATTGTTGTACGTCTTTTTGGAATTATTTTTTTTTTATGGTTAAAAACTTTATTTGTACTATTTTTTTTTGGGCACCATTCATTTTAAAATAGAAAGGATCTAACTTCAGCTAAAAAAATAAAAAAAACACTGAAGTGTTTATACAGTTGGTATAAAAGAATTAGTCTAGTACAACCCTTCTTATCCTGAAAAGAAAGATAGGTGCACAGTGAAACACTAGCTTTAATCAACAAAAAGAAAATTTATTCATGATTTTAAAATAAAAGTTCCAACCCTTGCAGTTTTAGGAATTACAAAAATTCTAGCCTAACAAGTAGTTATTATTAGTAGAGTTCCTAAATCAGTCATTTTACTTCTAAAACTTTACTACACCCGAAATCGAAGAGTCGTGATATTCACTTCACGATTTATCAGTTCAAATTGCTGTTAAAACACTTATTTGCGGGAAATAGATCTACTGATGTATATTCTGGTGACTTACGGTTTTCCTACGGGCTTCTTGGCCTTAAATTGAACACAAAACCGATTTCACACATTCCATCACTTATTTTCCAGTATGACTTCACGATGAGAAGAGCCTACTTCGGCTACTCCATGTAGAAAAAACACATGAAGCCCACTACGGCTTTACGTTAAAAACTCGTACTTAATTTGGCTTTCGTAAATATTGTCAGAAGCCTCTACTGCGGCTTGGTGGGCAAAGCCTGGCTGCGGCTTGATGAGAATAAGCCTTCTCGGCGGCTCGATGGAAAAAAAGCCCTCTCGGCGGCTCGATGGAAATAAGCCTTCACGGCGGCTTGGTGGAAGTAAGCCTCTCGGCGGCTTGGTGGAAGTAAGCCTAGATGTGCGTTCTCCGAACCCTTAAATAAGCCGTGAGAACTACGTCTCTAAAATGGCGACGCCGGAACCAAACTCCGGAAACAAACATTTGACCAATCCCGGCGTACTACGAATTCGATAGATTCGGTCGGAAACCCGCACTGCACCTTTACCATGAGCGGCTAGACGTTTCAGTGTAATACACTGCTCGATACAAAGATGAAAAGAAGTACAATATAAAGCGAAAAATCAGTAACATTACATACTCTTAAAATCTAGGAAAAAATGAATGTTACATTTACCCCCTTCCAAAAAGAAATAGACTACACTAGTCTATTAAACTAAGCCTATTCATCAAAAAAAAGGTACAAAGTGCTACATTGTCACTTAATACTAAGGTCAAAACTTAAAACAAAATTACAATCTTCGGACCTTACTACTAGACTTAATTGAATTAAGCACTAATATTAAGTACAATGAAAACTAAATGAAAGTCTTTACATGATCACAAGAATCTTATAACTAGACTTAACTTAATTAAGCACTAAGGTTAAGTACATCAAAAAGTAAATAAAAATCCTTGCATGAACATAAGAAATACCTTTCCAAAGTAACAATAGTGGTCTTCTTATATAAAAGAATCAGCTCTATTATTGTTACCAAAACAAAAAAAATATAACTTTGTCTAGACTCTTGTCTAAATCAAAAAAGTGAACTGAAACAAAATATGAACACCCCCCTTAAAATAGTTTAAGGATTGTCAGAAAATTTTCTATTTCAGCAAAAAAAAATTTAGAAAAATTCTTAAATAAAGAAAAACAAAAAAAAATAAATGATTCTAGTGCAAACACTAACACTAAAAGGAGAAAGTCTTGTAAGACCATTTAGCACAAGGCTAAGAAAAACATCTGGATGAAACTCCAGACAAACGCTCGGGAAAAAATCGCCATCAATGCTCTAGCTCACCGCTAAAAGAACATTCTAAATCTAGTATCACTACTAGTCGCACTCAGAAAATAATCGCACTCTACAGCGCAATGTCGACGTCCTAAGACATCCAGACATGCTAAAATCGCCAGGGAAAACGCTCTGGTTGATCGCCAGAAAACACGTCAGCTCATCGCCAACAAAACACTCTGGTATATCGCCAGAAAAAACCTCGGCTCCTCGCCAAGAAAACACTCTGGTATATCGCCAGAAAAAACCTCGGCTCCTCGTCAAGAAAAACACTCTGGTATATCGCCAGAAAAAACCTCGGCTCCTCGCCAAGAAAACACTCTGGTATATAGCCAGAAAAAACCTCGGCTCCTCGCCAAGAAAACACTCTGGTATATCGCCAGAAAAAAACCTCGGCTCCTCGCCAAGAAAACACTCTGGTATATCGCCAGAAAAAACCTCGGCTCCTCGCCAAGAAAACACTCTGGTACATCGCCAGAAAAAACCTCGGCTCCTCGCCAAGAAAACACTCTGGTACATCGCCAGAAAAAAACTCGGCTCCTCGCCAAGAAAACATTCTGGTACATCGCCAGAAAAAAAGCCTCGGCTCCTCGCCAAGAAAACACTCTGTAAATAGTCCTCGACTACACAAAGTCTGCGTTCTAAAAGAACAATCTCGCCATTAACATAGTGAGCAGCTATAAAAGCTAACAATATCACTATAGGCATAGTGAATAGCTATAAAAGCTAAAATTCACTCTAAACACAGTGAATAGCTATAAAAGCTAAAATTCACTAAACTGAATGATCCTGCTTCAAAAAGCAATGTTCACTAAGAACAGAATGATTAGTCCGCGCGCAACTAACATTCAAGGAAACATTCCCAGATATGAGACAGCAAGTCTCGAAATAGGACCTCCCTAAAATTACAATTTTATATATAGGAGTCCATAAACAAAACGACTCAAAATCACACATTTTGAGCACATGCCCTCAGGCAACCAATACATACAGAGATATATACTGAAACATATACAGAAACATATACAGAAACACATACAGGAGTTCAAGTCCCAAACTCTTGGTTATGACTACTCCATATCGAGCTTGGTGAAAGCTCGTAGCAAAAGCTAAACAAATCTTCGGCACATCGCTTCAAAGTAGCAAATCTACCTAGGAACATGAGTCCAAAAAACGCTCTCCGTCATTCTTTAGGGTGTCTACACAGAGATATTTGACTTAACCAGCATTGCGCTTCTTCAAATTGCATGAAGAACCCTCCTGTACTGGTCTCGCCCTAGAACAACAACGAAAAACATTCAATTCATCCCACATTACAGGAGATAAACACCTCACCACGATATACTGAAAGGTGGAGAGAATAAAATACAGAATTGGTGACCCTGGTGTCCACCAACAAAAGGGAGTAGATTATAGCATCCACTAAACTAAAACGGTGTCTACCACACCACCATAAGTCAAAAAAATTAATCAATAGGGTGTTCCGAAACACACTACTGCCAACAGCCTGTCACCACTAATAGGCTAATTGGAGCTGAGGTCGACTACAGTAGCTAAGCTCTCCTTTGGCTCAAATAGAAATAACCATTGAGTAACAAAACCTCTAAAGGGTCTCAAAGGTCAAACGTTCGCCCCCCATAGACCACCCTTCCAATCAGTCTGTTCCTCAGGAAGACTAACTCCCTGCCAAACGTCGTAACGGCATCTGTTAGCACCCGGTGCATAACAGCCTGTAAAACAGATAACTCATGGGATACAACCTAAAGGTTTACAAGGTTGACTTAACCAAGCTTCTTACGGAAATTTCCAAAAAATGAAAATGAGCTTAAAAAGCTACATGAAGCAAAAATTCCTCTATTTTTCGGTGGCAATGCAACAAAACTTTTGAAGACGACAAGAGCTTTTCCAGCTTAATCAGAAACAAGAAGAAAGCATTGTTGACAGCTAAAATATTCGATCATGGTGTTAATCGTCTCCCTAGACAATAGCCTCTAGAAGAAACTGCTACAGGTATCAGGCATAACCGTTTTCTGTCAGCCCAAACTTCTAGATTACCTCTTGGAAAATCTAAAAATTCGGTTAGGAATCTTCCTTCACTGCGCTTAGCCACTCTTGACAAGGTTCTCATCTCGGTATCAGATTTTGATCATTTCTTTATGAAACGACTGTCTTACTCTGCTCTCATCTCTTGTAAATGATCAGCCTTTAGTTCTCCTGCAGGACTTCAATTTCCTATCAATCTGATAGTAGACCGAAAAAACTCATCAGACGCCTATGAGTCTATGCAAAAAAATTTTAAAAAATTTGTGACTCAAAGGTAACGTTTAAACGGCCCTGAGAAGAATAGAAGATACCCTCAGTTTGTCAATTCAGAAGAAGATCTAAATCAAAATAATCCAAGTCTTAGACTTACTGGATAAACCAAAATCAATTTACTCTTAATTGCACCCAACATATACCACTAAGGTAATAAAAATACATCCACTCGGGTAACAAACTTTGAAATTGCTCATAAAATCTTTTGACTCAACATCATACCACGCGAGCTCCATCTTGCGCTTGTCCAAACTCAAGATCACTTTGGATTGCCTCTAATCAAAATTTCGCTTCCAAGTGTCAAGAACTGGATATTATTTGGGGTCATAAGCAAATCAAATCCCGCGACCACCGACATACCAGTCTTATGATATATCCTGAGTGTGACTCTTTCGCAAGCTCGCAAAAACTGAGTCGATGCTAAACATCAACCACAATCAACCTAAGTTTGGATATGATCAGTACCCAAAACCTTAGCAAAAAATAATAAAAGTAAGCTATACTCTGCTCAACTTTTATAACTGTCAAAAAAAACGAGGTCGTCACCTCTACAGAGCAACATCAAAAAAACTAAAGTAAAGCAATTAAGATAATGTAAATATAAATTATTCTTCTTCTGACAAACTTTCACTAGGGCTAGGTCCATTGAATGGTTTTAAGTCTTTAATATGCCATCGTCCTACTTTAGTCCCATCTAAATTAACTAAACCATAAACTAAGTCTGAAATCTTTTCTCTTATCACGCAATGCACATACTTAGGTACCAACTTAGATGTGAATTTATCAGCTGCACTGGAAATAATTTTATTTTTTCGCCAAACGTGATCACCTATCTTAAAGGAAAAATCCCTTTTTCTAAGGTTGTAAGACTTACTGTTCCGTTCATAAGCCTTATGTATCCTACTACGCACGTCGGTGAAAATATCTTTTAAACCCTTTAAATTTTCGGCATACGCACCCCTGTTACTCGGAATTATTTCGCTGTCAACATTGACATCCAAATCTAAATTTTTATAATACGATCCAGATAGAGGTATATGTCTGCCGTAAACTAAGAAAGACGGTGTGAACCCTGTTACTTCGCGTCTTGCGGTATACACGGGATTAAAACGGATGTTAAAACCATAAGTTTCACTTAAGCTCTTAAAACTCTTAGAGGTAAACTGAGTACCGTTATCGCATATTAAGAGCGATGGAACACCGTGGATTAGAAAGACATTATTTTCCAAAATTCTCTCTATATATTCTGCTTTAGAGCTTTTCAAAGGAAATAGCATGGTATACTTTGTAAACCAGCAAGAAACCACGAGAAGCCATTTATTTCCCCTTTTTGAACGTGGAAATGGGCCTACTAGATCAGCTGCTATGACTTGGAAAGGGTAATTAACCGTTTTCTCTTTTCCCATCAGCCCCATAGGTAGTGTATTTGGAGATTTCTGCGCTCCACATACTTCACAAGTCCTCACAAACTTTAAGATATCAAAACGCATTTTTGGCCAATAATACTGTTCCTGAACCCTGTGAAGAGTTTTATAAAAACCAAAATGACCAGAAGTAGGAGGAGTGTGACACATGTCTATAATTTCCTCTCTCTGTGATTTAGGAACTAGTATTTTCCACTCGGGTACATTAACTTTTAAAGGCAACTGGTTTGGGATAAACTTGTACACGAAATTATTTTCCACTTTCCACTGCGGAAAATTTTCACGAAATTCTTTGATTTGCTGCCGTAAATTATCGTACCATGGATCAATGCGATCTATATCAACTGTATCAATTCTTACGCCAATCTGTGCATTAAGACTGTTTTCGTCCACTGTATGATCTGGGATTCTTGACAAAGCGTCAGGAATAACATTGTGGACTCCTTTTCTATGAATTAAATTAAACGTATGTTGTCTCAGCCTAATCGCCCAACGCGCTAGTTTGCCACTAGGGTTTTTAATAGAATTAAGCCACAATAAACTATAATGATCTGTTATGGCCGTGAAAGGAACACCTTCTATGTAAGGTCTAAACTTTTCGATATTAAAGAGTACTGCTAAACATTCTTTTTCAACAACCGAATAGTTACGTTCAGCCTTTGATAAAGTTCTACTGGCATACGCTATCACTCTTTCCTCACCATTGATTTTCTGTGTTAGGACGCCCCCTAAACCGGTATTAGAAGCATCACTAGAAATATAAAACTGTTGGGAAAAATCTGGTTGGGATAAAATTGGAGCTGAAACCAATAGCTCTTTAATCTTTATAAAAGATCTTTCTGCTGCGTTTGTCCAATCTATCGATTGTCCTTTTTTTCGTCCTTTCAAAAGATCATTAATAGGCGACAACAGGGTAGAAAAATTCTCAATAAAACGTCTATACCATGAACACATTCCTACGAAACGCTTAACTTCCGTAGTATTAGTAGGTCTCGCATAATTAACCATGCTTGCTACTTTATCCGGATCGGTACGCAAGGAATTTGAGCCTACAATATAGCCTAAAAACTTTAGAGAAGTTTTGAAAAAATCACATTTGCTCAAATTTATCGTCAGTCCGGCCTCTTTCAATTTATCTTTTACTTCTTTAAGTAAGCGAAAATGCGATTCGAAGTCTTCCGATGTTACTAAAATATCATCGAGATAGGTAAAAATATGTGGCTCATATTTCGGACCAAATATAGCGTCCACTAAACGTTGCTGAGTTTGAGCAGCGTTCTTTAGACCAAACGGCATGGTGACGAACTGAAATAGACCTCGGCCTACTACTGCAAAAGCGGTCTTTTCCTTAGAGGATTTGTCCAAAGGAATTTGCCAGAAAGCCTTTCTAAGGTCTATCGAGGATACATACTTAGCATTCCTGAGTGATGTCAAAATTCTGTCGATGTTCGGTAATGGATAGTTATCAAATTTGCTGACCTCGTTGAGCTTTCTTCCGTCAAAGCATAGACGATATCACTCCGAGTTTCAACATTTCGTCTAACTCTTTATTTAATACTTTTGACATATACGGAGACATGGCGAAGGGCCTTGTCTTTACAGGACTGGCATCAGCCGTATCTATAGACATGGTGATTTTATTCGTTCGGCCTAACCTATCTTTACTACTTATTTCATTGAAAGAGCTTATTACTTTTTCTGCTTTTAAGCGTTCCGTCCGCGAGAGATCATCTAGGGTACATAGACGCGAGAAAAGGTTTTCTATAGAACTTTCTGAATAACAATCTTTAAAAACTTGTATGAGAATCGACTTCTAGGGACTGTGGATACCACGAATTATCTTTAAAATTTGCTAAAATTCCGAATTTTTGTGCAAAATCACATCCTAAAACCAAAGTATGTGATAGAGAAGGTACTACTAGAGCAGAGATTACTAAATAATGACCATTGCAGACTAGCGGCAACTCAACCGTACCTAAAACTTTTAGACGGCTGCCATCTGCAGTGGTAACACTTCTATTTTTGACATGGCATATTTTAATACTTAAACGACTTAAAATTTTAACACCATTCTGACCTACAACGGAGGTATTTGCACCAGAGTCAAATAAAGCCGAGAAATGGACACCTAATAGATTTATCTTGATATGCGGTCTGTTACCTAAATATTTATGCACGAATAAAGGAGACATGTGACCATTTGGAGAAGCAGGAGTTTTAATTTGAGAAGGAGAATTTTTATTAGACTTAAAAAAATCTGAAACTTTTTGTAACTATTTAGTCCAATCTGATCTATTGGAATATTTCTTTACTTAAGATCCTCGTTAGGATCTTTCTTTTATCCGCGACCGGACGTTCTGAGAAAGTACGACGGATTTTCAGTTCATAGTCTAATTCATATTCCAGTAGGTGATTGACTTTAAAATTGAAGGCTTCCATGATAAATGTATTTAGATTTAAAAGAATTGTTTAAAAAAAGTCGTAAAAATATTTTTCCTGTGCTCCCAATAGTCAAAATAAAATCATGTAAAGGCAACTAAAATATGTAAACTTCTTTACCAAACATTTAAAAAATCTTCAACAATTTCAAAAAAATTTCTAAGTATTGCCTTCTATTAAAATTCCTTTACTAAATATGTTAAGAATTTTCAACAAAAAATCTCCAAATACCGTTTCGTATAAACAAAGTATTTTTAATATTCATGCAAAACATCGGTGAGAAAAAAGTACAGTTTTTTCTTCGGTTAACCGCAAAATAAATCTAACAGTGCAAAAATTAAAGTAGACCAGCACATCCGCCAATCTGAACTATAAAGGTAGCTTTTAAGGAAAAAGCAGGGATCACTTAAATTAGAGACAATTAACAAAATTCAAATATCTATACCACCATCAGATAAATTGAAATAAATATTCCTTCAAATTTCCTGCTTTTGTCTTATTGCTATTGTGTAGTTTCGTTTAATAAACCTTATGAAATAAAAAATATCTGAAAAGTTAGAGCTTTTACTTTGTTTGAAAGCTAGTACACTGAACCCCTTAAAAAATAAAATTCCAAAAGCCCCGCGTTGACAGCGTCATTTTGTAACTTGGGAACTTGCCCTCAGGCAGGAGGCATCTTTTTACCCTGTGAAAAGTTGTTTATCCCACGTTTGAGTGCAATTTTCTTGCAGCCCCGCTTTAATTTCTGAGAAGGTATTGAGTGAATAATGATTTTTTAAAGAACTAAAGAAATTAAACAAACACTAGCTCAGTTTTCCTTGGTAGAGAAATATGGGTAAGAGATAATTGTTGTACGTCTTTTTGGAATTATTTTTTTTTTATGGTTTAAAAACTTTATTTGTACTATTTTTTTTGGGCACCATTCATTTTAAAATAGAAAGGATCTAACTTCAGCTAAAAAAATGAAAAAACACTGAAGTGTTTATACAGTTGGTATAAAAGAATTAGTCTAGTACAACCCTTCTTATCCTGAAAAGAAAGATAGGTGCACAGTGAAACACTAGCTTTAATCAACAAAAAGAAAATTTATTCATGATTTTAAAATAAAAGTTCCAACCCTTGCAGTTTTAGGAATTACAAAAATTCTAGCCTAACAAGTAGTTATTATTAGTAGAGTTCCTAAATCAGTCATTTTACTTCTAAAACTTTACTACACCCGAAATCGAAGAGTCGTGATATTCACTTCACGATTTATCAGTTCAAATTGCTGTTAAAACACTTATTTGCGGGAAATAGATCTACTGATGTATGTTCTGGTGACTTACGGTTTTCCTACGGGCTTCTTGGCCTTAAATTGAACACAAAACCGATTTCACACATTCCATCACTTATTTTCCAGTATGACTTCACGATGAGAAGAGCCTACTTCGGCTACTCCATGTAGAAAAAACACACGAAGCCCACTACGGCTTTACGTTAAAAACTCGTACTTAATTTGGCTTTCGTAAATATTGTCAGAAGCCTCTACTGCGGCTTGATGGGCAAAGCCTGGCTGCGGCTTGATGAGAATAAGCCTTCTCGGCGGCTCGATGGAAAAAAAGCCCTCTCGGCGGCTCGATGGAAATAAGCCTTCACGGCGGCTTGGTGGAAGTAAGCCTCTCGGCGGCTTGGTGGAAGTAAGCCTAGATGTGCGTTCTCCGGACCCTTAAATAAGCCGTGAGAACTACGTCTCTAAAATGGCGACGCCGGAACCAAACTCCGGAAACAAACATTTGACCAATCCCGGCGTACTACGAATTCGATAGATTCGGTCGGAAACCCGCACTGCACCTTTACCATGAGCGGCTAGACGTTCCAGTGTAATACACTGGTCGATACAAAGATGAAAAGAAGTACAATATAAAGCGAAAAATCAGTAACATTACATACTCTTAAAATCTAGGAAAAAATGAATGTTACAATATATATATATATATATATATATATATATATATATATATATATATATATATACATATATATATATATATATATATATATATATATATATATATATATATACGAGTATATATATATATATATATATATATATATATATATATATATATATATATATATATATATATATATATATATATATATATATATATATATATATATATATATATATATATATATATATATATATATATGTATATATATATATATATATATATATATATATATATATATATATATATATATATATATATATATATACATATATGGGTCCCAAACTAACTATATCTCGAATATTTGCCACTCAGCTATGAGTTCATTTTTCGAGCCCATTTTTTTTCAAGAAAAAAAAAAGGAACCGGTCTCCGTGGCAGATATTAAATCTATAGTATCCTCACAACATATAAAACTGCTACTCTGCCATGGGTTCACCTACCCTCAATTTTTTGCAATTTCTTCCTCCATAACTACGACAGAAACCGGAATTTGGATCTACAAGTTATATTTTTTGGTTCAGTTTTTCACATTTAATAAGTGATATAATTATCTGCCGCTCTTCGATAAGTCCAAAATCTTGGTTATGAGCTACCGGACCATATATGATTCAAAATTTGAAAGAACGCCGGCGTCTGCGCGAGCAGTCTTATTCAAGCTACGTTGCCACAGCGAAATTTCAGCTCATAAAATTCAATAAAAAGTAATATTTATCTAACCTTTTTTGCAACAATTAGGTGGTAAACTGCCTTCATATTTTAACAAACGATATTTATATATATATATATATATATATATATATATATATATATATATATATATATATATATACATATATATATATATATATATATATATATATATATATATATATATATATATATATATATATATATATATATATATATATATATATATACATATATATATATATATATATATATATATATATATATATATATATATATATATATATATATATATATATATATATATATATATATATATATATATATATATATATATATATATATATATGTATATATATATATATATATATATATATATATATATATATATATATATATATATACATATATAAGTTTTACTCCTACTCCATAATTTGGATATATTTAGAGCAAATATATGAATTATCAGTACAGGTCATAATAGAAGAATGGCGGGTTACACAACTTAAACATATGAATATGCGCAATTGAATAAAAAGTAAACATATGTAGAAGAGGCCAAAATATTTACAAAAAAAACGGTCAAGTGCAAGTTGAACTTACGCAATTAGTGTTCCGTACGTGGATTTCTTTTAAAATAAAAAAAAAATTTACGGAGGTATCAAATGATCAGTGACTTTACAAAACACACCCCAAATGAGTTTTCAACAAAGTTTGTTTCCGATCTTTACTGAAAACTGATTTGTTATATAACGGATAAATTATTAAAGGTAATGCACTCGTGATAATTTTCGTTCAATCTACACCCTATGGAGAATATTCCAGAATTTTTTCAAACTTTTTGGTCAGTATTTTCCGAGATAAGGGGGCGGGACAGAAATTTTTCACGATTTTTCAAAATATTACAAGGAAAAGTGTGTATAACTATTACATTAGATATATTTTTGAACTTGTGTTTTTACAAGCTTTCGTTTGACACCCCACTCGATGACCTAGCAGAAAAAATTTTTTTCACTTCCAATTTCACTTTCTAAAACTAACCCCTTAAGTCAAAATTTAACTTTCAAAACTATATGGCTCTGATGAGCCCATCAATTTCTATATTAGTACCAAATTTCAACTTTCTTTGTCAAATAGTTTTGGAGAAAATCGGGTGTGACAGATGGACGGACAGATGAACTTACGGACAGACAGAAGTGATCTTATAAGTGTTTCGTACGGAACACTAAAAATTAAAGACGCTTTAAAATGATGGCGCAATAAGGTTTCGTACCTGCTTTAGAGTATGCCAAACAATTTTTTTGGATAACCGTCAATCGTTTTATATTACTTTAATCCAATTTCTTGAGATTAATTTATATCGGGAGTTTGTTTCCCTTATCCAAAGATTGTATTTTTGTATTTACTATCATGATTATGTGCAACTGTTTTCAGTTGATTTTTTTTTGTTTCTAAACAAGCTACTTTAAAGCATGAAGTGGTATACATCTCAATTATATACAATTTTTATATGCATGTTCTCTGCTACATTTAATTTAACTAAGTGATATTTATATGTTCCACCTCGAACACATACCTCGGATTGCAAAATTGAAAAAAAAAAATTATCAGTTTTTTGAGATAATTTATTAAAAGAATATTTTTTTATTTTTTTTATCAATGTATTAATTTGTTCACTATAACTTAAAAATCTATTAATTTGTACCGGATGATGTTGAAAAGTTTCTTTAATTTTGATATCTTGTTGATGTTCTTTTACTAACTTCTCGCTAAAGTAGGGAACGTTTTTTTTTATTGCGACTACAAGCATAGTTTGGCTTTACAAAATTTATTTTTCTCTGCATATTCTTTCAAGACCTATTAAGACTTCCCTGTATGGAAACAGTGTTACCATCACCAAACGAGAAAATACAACTGATATATCTTTATTTACGTAAATTGTTAATACGTATCTAAAATGGTCATGATTAAATCAATTCCGAATTAGACTTGCATTTAAATTTAAAATATATTTGTACGATATATCAAATTATCTCTCAAGGTAGACGATATCAATTTACACCAAACAAAGGCCTTATTATATCTACAGAATAATTGCCATTGGAAACAAATAATATAATGGTAAAGGGTAATTTTGGGCCCTAAATAGGAAACAATGAGACATTGTTTGTATGTTTACGAAAACGGGTAACATTGTTAAATGAAACCATAAAAGCAAATAGATTGTTTGATATGTAATGATTTTGAAGACATTTAAAAAAGAATGGTTTTATTTCTATTGTGTTAATTTTATTAGTTAATGTTTTCCTGAATATATAATAAAAAAAGTAGTTTTTATCTTTAATGTGTTAATTTTATTAGTTAGTGCTTTTCTCAATATATTTAACTTAGCGCATTTAGATCCGTACAATTCAGTGAAAGAATGAAACATATTGATTTGTCTCCTTTGAGGTTAATTTTGAGATTCTATTGTAAATAATTTATTTCCAGAAAATAATTATTACTTTAGTTTTTTTTTTCAATATCTGAATTCATATATACCATCGGTAACAATAACATGTTGTAATAACCCAGTAAACACAAATTACTGCAACATTATTACCTTTACGTGAAATAAGATGAGTAAAAATACGACTATTTAAGGGATTTCATTAAAGGGTGCTAATTTTTTGTTAAAGTAATAGACGATTCATATTTCTTGTCAATTCTCAGAAACAATACTTAAATACATATGTTAAAAAAGAGTTCTGCATTTAAACATTTTGATTTTATTAATGAAAATGGGCTTACGAAAGATATAAAAAACTATTTTTTTTTTGCATATTGAGTAGTGTTTAAGCGATATTGCCTCTTGCGTATCCTTAGGATACAAAAGGTGAGTGTGTTAAATACTTGCACAAACAATTTCAATTTTTTTTTTGGTTTTTTTTTGTCCAGCAATTCTGGACTTATAAAACTGGTTTCAATTTAAACATTTAAGAAGAAAAATAAAACAATCAAATTTAGTGTATTACTAGCAAGATGGTACTAGAACGATATTTAAATCATTTGAAGATACAGAACAAACATTCAAAATTATATGCCTGTCATTCAAAGAGCATATGACAATTAACAAGAAATTCTTATGCGAGTTTTTAACATTATAAAACCATATGACTGACGACATGGTGGAAGGACTAAACCTGAAATTCCTTGTGGAGATGTTTAACAAACTCAGTTTTTGTACCCTAAGGACATGCAAGAGGCGAAGTCACTTAAACACAACTCAATAGACTAAAATAACCGGCCAAGTGCAAGTCGGACTTGCGCAATTAGTGTTCCGTACGTTGATTGCTTTTAAAATATAAAATTTTGTTACGAAGGTATAAAATGATCAATGACTTCACAAAACACACCCCAAATAAGTTTTCAATCAAGTGTTTTTTCGATCTTTACCTTGATTTTTTTTTATATACGAGATAAATTATTAAAGGTAATGCAATTTTTGTTCAATCTACATTCTGTGGAAAATATTCCAGAATCAGTACTTTTCGAGATAAGTGGAGGGATCAGCGATTTTTCGCAATTTTTTAAAAGTAATATAAAAAAAAGTGTGCGCAAGTATTACATTATATATATTTTTGAATTTGAATTTTTACAAGCAAACTCGATGACTTGGTAACATTTTTTTTTTTCATTTCCGATTTCGCTTCCCAAAACTAACCCCCTATGTCAAAATTTAACTTTCAATAATACACAGCTCTAATGAGGACATCAATTCCTACTTTAGTACTAAAATTTCAACTTTCTATGTCAAATAATTTCAGAGAAAATCGGTTGTGACAGACGGACACCGAAGTGAAATCAGCTTATAAGTCTTCCGTACGGGACAATAAAAGGGAATGTTTTTCATATCTTTGGATATATTTATGGAAAATTTGACCATTTTACTTATTTTCTAAGCCCATTTCCACTAATAAGTTCAAAATGTTTAAAAGCAATTTAAGTAAAACTAATAATGTTGTGACAATGCAGTAATTTGTGTTACTAAATTATTATACCGTATTACTGTTGCCTACGATATTTATCAATTTCTCCATTTTATAGATAAATAGCCGTGCCCAAGGCTCCGCTCGCGTGGACTTGATTCACTATTATCGTCACTGCTTATTTCTTATGTTACCTAACGAAATAAAACATATCCTTCAACCTGGCCAGAGAACATATGTATTTAAAAAAAAATACGTAAATAGGATAAGTGGTTCTTGAGTGCTAAGCGTGTGTTTTATTTTATATATATTATAGATTTTTTCTTGATAAATATTAAGAATTAGAAAAAAAACACGTAAATCGGATGAGTGGTTCTCGAAGGATAAGCACACTAACGGATAGACAGGCCGAGAGGCGTTGCGTTATATATATATATATATATATATATATATATATATATATATATATATATATATATATAGATACATATATATATATATATATATATATATATATATATATATATATATATATATATATATGTATATATATATATATATATATATATATATATATATATATATTTATTTATATATATATATATATATATATATATATATATATATTTATATATATATATATATATATATATATATATATATATATATATATATATATATATATATTTATATATATATATATATATATATATATATATATATATATATATATATATATATATATACATATATATATATATATATATATATATATATATATATATATATATATATATATATATATATATATATATACATATATATATATATATATATATATATATATATATATATATATATATATATATATATATATATATATATATACGAGGCTGGTTTGAAAAGTCCGTGCAAAGTCCGAGAGATGGCACCACCGGCGCGTATCGAGGTCATGTTTAGTTAGTAGCATCTCTTGAATGAACGCACACCAAGCTTCAGCCATATTGGTCTATTTCTTTGTGTTTGGCATTCGTGTGAATCAAGGAAGTCGAGTGATTTTCAAGAAATGGACGAAAAAGAATTTCGTGTGGTGATTAAACATTACTTTATGAAAGGCAAAACACCCCAGGAGACTAAAGAGAAGCTTGATAAACATTATGGTGACTCTGCACCCTCGATTAGAACAGTTTATAAGTGGTTTCAAAATTTTCGGACTGGCAAAAAAGGCGAAGACCGTTCTTTCGGCCGGAAAGGTTATGGCGACTGTCTTTTGGGATTTGCAAGGGATAATCCTCATCGACTATCTGGAAAAGGGTAAAACTATTACAGGTGAATATTATTCATCGTTATTGAAGCGTTTGAAAAACCGAGCTGCAAGAAAAAACGCCCGCGATTGGCCCACAAGAAAGTCCTTTTCCATCACGACAACGCACCAGCACACACTTTCTCAGTTGTGGTCGCAAAATTAATGGAAATAGGATTCCAACTCGTTTCACATCCCCCCTATTCTCCAGACTTGGCTCCCTCGGACTACTATTTGTTTCCCAATTTGAAGAAATGGCTGGCGGGACAAAGATTTTATTCAAACGAGGAGGTGATTGCAGACACTAATGGATATTTTGCAGACTTGGACAAATCCTATTATTCGGAAGGGATCAACAAACTAGAACATCGTTGGATGAAGTGTATAAGCCTAAAAGGAGACTATGTCGAAAAATAAAAAAGGTTTACCCCAAACACATAAGTAGTTTTTATTTTTGCACGGGGTTTTCAAACCAGCCTCGTATATTATATAGTTTATTATAACTATTATATAACCAGGTCAGGGAACATATGTATGAATTAAAAAAAAAACACGTAAATCGGATAAGTGGTTCTCGAGTGATAAATGAACTAACGGACAGACAGACAGAGAGATGTTGCATTTTATATATATGATAGAAGATTATACATAATCTGGCCAGAGAACAAATGTATGAATTTAAAAAGAAACGTAAATCGGATAAGTAGTTCTCAAGTCATAAGCGCACTAACGGATGAACAGACACACAGCAAGCATTTATAAAATTAACGGAGTAGAGGTTTTTATAATCAGAATCGTTACCTTTTTCCAACAACTTTTCCTTAGTAAGACACTTAAGATCAGATTTGTGCCACATACGACCGCAACAATAACAGACATTATTTTTACTATCATTAATGCCGTCAAAAAAAGGTGATTTTTACACATTCCCAATCATTATTATTTTTGTTTCTTGCCTACATTCGATTTTGCAAGTCCTTTTTACTTCATCAGAACAAACGACCTGCCTAGCCGATGTATGGCGAGACTGTTCTTTCATACGGTTTTGGTTATTAGAACTAGCAATTTGCCTAGCCGACGTATCGGGAGACTGTTCTTTCATACGGTTTTGGTTATTAGAACTAGCAATTTGCATAACTGACGTATCGTGAGACTGTTCTTTCATACGGTATTGTTCATCAGAACGAGCGACCTGCCTAGCCCACGTATCATGAGACTGTTCTTTCATACGATATTGTTCATCAGAACGAGCAACCTCCCTAGCCGACGTATCGTGAGACTGTTCTTTCGTACGATATTGTATTGTATTAAATGTGACTTGGCGTCGGATGGAGACCGCAATATTACTTAATATTTTTTTGCTTTATTTTTTTAAATCTTAATAATTACCTTTTCTAGAAAATGTCTCGAGGTTTTTTAGTTTTTCTAATAAGCATAAGCACAAAACAAGATATATTATAATAATGTTAAAATACGTAAACTAAAGAACACAAATGAGAAAAGTGTCGGAAAGCTAAACCAAGCTGTGGGTTAATAGGCTTCCATAAACTCAAAACCATCTAATTCCATAACCTCATAAATGGTATTTCTGCTTCCCAAACTGAATTCAGTGACATTTCCTTTGCCTATTTTAGGGAGAGTCAGCGCTTGAAGAAGATTAGGATGATTTTCTAGACACCGACAAAATTGAAAATGATGAATGATCCTCGGAATGAAGATGATGTGGAACTGAACATGAACATAAGAGGTTTAGGACTCTTTAAAGAAAGTGCTGAAACTTTAGCTTCTCGGTTGAAAGAAAAATGCTGCTTAGCTCCAAACACAAAAGTCACTTTCTATCGGGATCGAGATAAAACTTTCCGTAATTATTTCTCTGTAGAAAATGAATTAGTATTTTGTAATGATATCGAGGGTTTGATAAGGGTGGGTAAGGATTCATGGCTACCTCCTAATCCACGATCTTAGCCACTACCCTAATTACGTGATTATAGAAATCTGCACACCTAAGGTCATATGGTTATAGGGATATTGGGGAGATTGGGTTCAAGAGTTTAGGGTTAGGGGGTTATGTCGTTATGAGGTTGTGGGGTTATGTGAGTCTAATAGTTTAGCTCACTTGTTTTGTTCCGTGGTTATACGTGCCTTCATACCTTGGTTCATAGTGTTTTGGGCTTATAGGGATATGGGGTTGGATGGTTTTGGGTTCATGGAATCCTACTAATCTACATACAGATATAGTCTGGATCATCTGATACATAAAATCCACCTTTTCTCCAAGTTTTGTGGTTATACATGTCTTTACAACCTCTAAAATTGCACTTTTTGAGGTTAAGGAAAAAATGAGAGGTGTTAAATTAAAACTAACACTGAATTCGTTTTCAGCGACCTCGAAAACATATAAAAGACCTGGTCTAGTTTTTGGTACATTAAAAAACATTTTTGTGGTCCTGTGTTAATTATAAAAAAATTGTTTATTAGAAAAATTAAAAAAACCTCTACACACTGTAGAAAAGGTAATTATAATTAATAATATTTTCAGCTACCTCGAAAATATATAAGAACCCTAGTCTAACCTTCGGCAAATGAAAAAATATTTTTGTGTTCCTGTTTAAATAAATATAAATTTTTTGGTCGAAAATTGCATACTAAAATTTGAAACACCATAAATTTTGAAGAGAAAAACTCTTCGACAATTTTTAACTACCACATTATTTTTTATTTTTGAAGATTGGATTACTTTTCGTAAAGTTATACTGTAAACAACAAGGTGCCATAGTTTTCATCAGTGGTCCATTTAACCTGATAAAAAATTATATAAACATTTAAGTTCAACTTGCACTTGACCGGTTATTTAAATATACATACTTTTTGCAGCGCCTAGGTGTATGTAACCCCTTAATCTACAGGAACACAAATTAATATGCTATATTCTTTCACTCCAACTAATAAAATTAACACAATAGAAATAAAACTATTCTTTTTTAACATGTTTTCGAAATCATTACATATCAAAGGATCTATTTGGTTTTATGGTTTCATTTAACAATATTACACGTTTTCATAAACAAACAAACGATATCTCACTGTTTCCTGTTTAGGACTCAAGATTACCCTTCACCGTTATATTATTCATGTTTCCTATGGCAATAATTCTGCAGATATAATAAGGTTTTGTGTAAAATGATATTGTCTGCCTTGAGGGATAATTTGATATTTCTTATAAATATATTTTACGTTTAAATGCAGGTCTAATTCAGAAACGATTTGATCATGGTTATTTTTAGTGTTTCGTACGGAACACTTATAAGATTACTTCGGTCTCCGTCAGTCTGTTGGTTCGTCTGTCTGACCGTCTGTCTGTCACACTCTGAAACTAAATTGATGGCCTCATCAGAATCGTGTAGTTTTAAAAGTTAAATTGTGATTTGAAGGGTTAGTTTTGGGGAGTGAAATCGGAAGTAAAATTTTTTTTTTATCAGCGTGAGGTGTCAAATAAAAGCTTGAAAAAACAAGAGTTCAAAAATATACACAATGTAATATTTGCGCACAGTTTGCTTCGTATTATTTTTAAAAAATTGCGAAAAATCGCAGTCCCCCCCCTTATCTCGAAAAGTACTGAACAAAAAATTCTGGAATTCTCCACAGGTTGTAGAATGAAGGAAAATTATTACGAGTGTAGTTTTCAGTAAAGAAGAGAAAAAACTTTGTTGAAAACCCATTGGGGATGTGTTTTGTGGCCAATCATTGATATATAATTAACAAGTCAAGTAAATGGAGATATATAAGTGTGTATTTCTCGTTTTGGTGATGATAACTCTGTGTTACATTCAGGGAAATCTTAAAAAGTCGTGAAAAGATATACAGAGAAGCAATAAATTTTGAAAAACCAAATTAAGCTTACAGTCGTAAGAGAAGAAATGTGCCGTAATTTATCGAGAAGTTAGTAAAAGAACATCAAGATTTGCGAATTAAAGAGATTTTTTTAAATTGTAATGAACAAACTGATATATTGACAAAAATATTAAAGAACTTTCCTTTAATAAATTACCTTAAACAGCTAATTTTTCTCTATTTTTCAATTTTAGAATCCGGAGTATGTGTGTTCGAAGTGGAACATATAACTATCATTTAGTTAAATTAAAGCCCAGAACATTCTTATAAAAACTGTTCATGATAGATATGTATACCGCCTCTTGCTTTAAAATAGCATTACTCAGTATATATCACCAGTAAACCTAATACTTTATTTTTGCACTCGATGCCCGTGGTCGGTATCCACGTTAGCTTCATCAGGAGCAATGATTGACTAGAGTAGCCAATCATCGCTTCTTATAAAGCTAACATGGTTAGCGAAACGCACGTCGAGTGCAAGAGTAAAGTGTCTTGTGAAATATACTGAATAGTGTTATTGTGCCTAAGATTCCACATTTCCAACATAGTTAAAATAGCTTGTTTATAAACAAAAAACGTCAATTGAAAACAATTATAAATACACTGATGAGCAAAAAAAATCGAGTCAAACTAGTTGGCCTCATTTAACACGGATCCTAGAATTTAGGGTTCATATATTTTTACGGATTTTATGTCATTTGAAAGCCCATTTTATTCTCTTTCGAATGATACCAAATCCCATAGCCTACCTCATGCTTTTTACTGATTAAAGTGATTGAAAGGAGAAACAAGGAGAACAAGGATATCACCACTACACCAAACACTTTATTTTTGCACTCGACGCGCGTTTCGCTAACCATGTTAGGTTCAACAGGAGCGATGATTGACTAAAACTAAAATACAAATCCACCCTATTTATACTTAGCCTAACCCTTGAATTCAAGCGAAACTAATGACATATCCAAAGCCATCAGTTCCGGTCAAGTAACCAGTAGAGGGGACTATAAGGAATAGGCCCTCTGTCTTTATTTAACCTACTTTTACATTTTATGATTTCCATACTTTCGTATGCGTTCAACAATCTCCTATCAGATATATTTTTTTATTGATCTTAGATTATCTAATGTTACAGTATGATCAGCTTCAAGGGCATGTTCGGCAATGCCAGACTTTTCTGTTTCTACTCTATTTTAAGTGTGCTAAATGTTCTTTAAATCGTGTTTTAATTGACCTTTTAGTTTGCCCAACATACTTTTTTGTCACAATCATTACAACTAATTTCATTTCATAAATTCCACTTTTCTCACAATTAGGAATCCTGTCTTTGGGATTTCCTAAGATATTCCTCAGATTGTCTTATGACTTATAGACTAAGGTGAGACCTACCTTATTAAATACCTTATTGAGTCCCTTGCTATATTTCGGATTATATGGTATGGAGACATACTTGGTGTTATTTTCTTCGCGTGTAAAAAAGGCGGAATTCTGAATATTAAACCTAAACTTATGTCTATTTATTAGCTTATTTTACTAAGTCATCGTCATAACCATTAACTCTAGTTATATTTTTAATACGATTCCTTTGTTTGTTAAAGTTTACTCTATTCAGAGGGAAAGTGACCAAACGATGAACTAAAAAATGTAATGAGGCTAATTTATGTTTTTTGCAATGAAATGAATCACTAGGAATATATCTGTCTGTTACTGTGTCCTTCCTATAGATATCAAATTCTAATCTTTTATTATTTTTAATAATTAAAATATCTAGAAAAGGCAATTGTCCTTTTTTCTCAACTTCGTAAGTGAATTTAATGGAATCATACCGGCTATTTAATTTAGAAACAAAATCATCAATATTTGCTTTCTTTGTATTAAAAATCTCGAAAATATCATCCACATACCTATACCACACCCTTGGAAAATATTCAAATTCTTGACTAGCTTCGATTTCAAACTTACTCATGAATAAATTGGCTATGAAAAATGATAAGCAATTACCCATAGCTGCTCCTTCTTTCTGAACATAAAATTGATTGTTATATTGGAAATAATTTTGTTCCATACAAAGTTTAGATAATGTTAAGTATTCACGAAATAATTGCCGCACATGCCCTTGAAGCTGATCATACTGTAACATTAGATAATCTAAGATTAATAAAAAATGTATCTGAAGACAGAGGGCCTATTTCTTATAGTCCCCTCTACTGGTTACTTGATCGGAACTGATGGCCTTGCCTATGTCATTAGTTCCGCTTGAGTAATTCAAGGGTTAGGATAAGTAAAAATAGGGTAGATTTGTAGTTTAGCTTCCTCCTCCTGATGAGGCTAACATGGTTAGCGAAACGTGCGTCGAGTACAAAAATAAAGTGTTTGGTGTAGTGGTGATATATACTGAGTAGTATCATTGTGCCAAAGATTCCACATTCCCAACTTAATTAAATTTATTGATAAAAACCAAAATCAATATTTTGTATTACCCCTCCTAGCCCTTATTACTGCTTCCAGCCGGTTTGTCATGGAGCGGGTGAGTTTTTTCAACACTGTGTGTAGAATTCCTCTCTTCCACCATCGCAACCTTTAAGTCCCTCAGCGATGCAGCGGCTGGATCTCTGGCTCGAATCCTTCTTTTGAGCTCATTGGGTTGAGGTCAGGACTCTGTTCAGACCAATCTAATGTTTGTATTTCCACTTCAGCCAGGTATTCCCGCACCGATGCAGCAGTATGTGGCCTTGCACTGTGGTGCATTAGCACAAAGCTATCGCCAACAAACTGAGCGTAAGAAGCAACGTGTTCTTGCAGAATCTCCTCGATGTACCAGTAAGCAGTTAATCCATCGCTACGAGTCTCATCAGTTACGAAAACCAGATCGGGTTTTGCATCGAGTGAGATGCCTTCCACACTATGACAGAACTTCCTACGTAAGCGAACCGTTTCAGTAATGCAGCACTGCGCATACCGCTCCCCAGGTCTCCTATAGATTCGTCTTCTTCCATCAATGCTATGTAGGCACATTCGGGACGCGTTGGAGAATAAAACGAAGCGCCATTACTCTAAGGTCCAGTTGACATGTTCTCGGCAAATCTGAGCCGCGGTTGTCGATGTGCTGCTGTCAATTTGGGTAGATTAGCTGATCTCTTCGGAGTTAGGTTTGCTTCTTTAAGTCGTCTTCTGACTGTCCAATGACTGACAACCCGACCATGAACTAGTTGGAGCTGGACCTCAACGCCGGTGAAGTGACGATTTCTTAGAGTTGTGTTGACAATGAAGCGGTATTCTAGCTCCAAGGTACACCTTCTTCTTCCTAAACCCAGTCTCCGTGTGAAGGCGCCAGTCTTTTGGTAACGTATGTAGACTTTAGAGCTCTAGGCTCAGGTGCGCAGCGACTACACGTTGCCTATGCCATTCTTGCAATATGGCAATAACTTGTGCCGTTTCTTCCGGGGTGGTATCTATTTTCCGATGATGTAATTAGTGAGCAGGTATAGCAGAGGTGTTGACAGTCCAAGTTCCGATAAAGGGATGATAGGAAAATGCAGTCGCATGTGTTTTATAGGGATGAATAGCGCGCAACGAGTACGTTGCTGTGCGAGCAGAAACGGTTCTGTTGAATAAAACCATTTTAATCAGTAAAACTTTTTGAAAATTCAAACGTTTTTGATATTATTGGAAAAAGTGGAAAATCGGCATTCTAATGATACTAAAAATATTACCACTGTTTGAAAATTAAATTCAAGGATCGGTGTTAAATAAATAACTATAAATCGTTTGAGTTGATTTTTTTTCCCGCCAGTGTAATTATGATACAAACTTCCTGTATGAATAAATCTGAAGTAATTAGACTGAAATAACTTAAAACGACAGAAGAATATCAAAAAAAAATGTTCTCTCACAAACTCTAAAACCGGTACGAAACCTTATTCCGCCGTCATCTTAATGCCCTTTTAATTTTTTGACATATTTTGACCTCTTCTAAATATGTTTGCGTTTTATTTAATTGTGCATATGTGTGTATAAGTTGTCTAATACACCAATATTCTATTATTAACCGTACTGATAATTCATACATTTTCTGCCACAGTTGTTAGACAATGGTACGTCAGATATTTCCAAATTATGAAGTGACAGTAAAATTATATATATATATATATATATATATATATATATATATATATATATATGTATACATATATATATATATATATATATATATATATATATATATATATATATATATATATATCTATATATGTATACATATATATATATATATATATATATATATATATATATTATATATATATATATATATATATATATATATATATATAGTTTTACTGTTACTCCTTAATTTGGAAATATCTGACGTATTGCTGTTTCCTCACAATGCGACGGACAATTATCAACTCGGCTTTTAATTCCAGTCCTCGGGTCAGACCATCATAGATATGTAATCGCCTGTTCGGCTTCATCACGTCAAAATTCTCTAGAAATGGCAACAATTGGTTAAATATAGACATATTGAAAAGTAGGAAATAATTATTTCTTCAAAAATGACTGGGCGTTTGTGAATTCAAATTTAACAGCTCAATATAGTTTGATATGAAAAACAAAAATTGTTTCATAGACCGGTATCATTCAGTAAATTTGATTGCAGTAAATAAATATTTAAATAATAAAAGTTTTAAAAAACTATTTGTTTGCTTAAATGATAAAGTGAAGTTTAGTTTCCATTTAATTACTAACATTGTAACATTTTTAAACGTTTAGGCCACGGGAAGTTAATGTAAATTCCCAGAATTTGCAACCTATTTTGCATGTCGTTACGTTTATAGATCATAAATCAACTAAAGGTTTCCGAAGTTTTGCCTCATTTTAAATGTCAGGACATTAAAGTCTGTTCCGTATTTCCGTGGAATTTAACGCTTCACTGTTTTTAAAGAGTACTCAAAAATAATTTTGAGAATACATTCAAGAGTAGTATTTTCTTCAAAAATAAGAGAAGATTTCAATAATTTCATTAACCGAATTAACTTTATATTGCTAAGAACATTATTATTACTGAAAAATGTTCTGATGTTCTGGAAAACAGAAAAATAAAAATAACTATTTTTTAACAAATAGTAAGCACATAAATAACATAACATAACTATGGAACTGGTAAACTTATTCACCCAGTACTTCCCTTGCAAATACAAGTTATAATGTCAAAATGCTTTTTAAAGTCATTTTGTAATCACGCTCTTTTGACACTGTTTCTTTTAGGATTAGAACTGATGAAAAAATAACATAATTTTCTAATTCCAACTGCGACTATATTCAAAACAATCACTGTATCCCAATCATCCACCTCGTTAACTTATTGTGTCTTTTGTTACAAATAATATTGCTTACAGTTTGTTCAATTTTCTCATTGAACTTTTGAATTGAACAAACTCTCGAGAACAAAAAGATCATTAGATGAAGGACAACTACATATAACAAAATTAGTAGATGAAAACAACCAAATAATAAATCAAACGGATGATCTAAGAATGAATATAGAGAGATTCTACAAGGACTTTTATGAGAGTAAAGTAGAACCACCACCAGACAAAAGTGAATCAGTTCGAATACGAGTAATGAATGAAGTTTCTGGAGATATTCCCAACATCACAAAATACGAAATACAAGATCCTTTAAATAAAATGGTAAGAGGAACAGCAGCAGGTGAAGACAGCTTACTTGTCGAAATGTTGCAATATGGCAGAGAGCCCATATTACGAATGCTAGATATATTGTATAATAAGTGTTTCGATATGTGCGATGTACCGCCAGATTGGGATAATGCTGTGGTGGTCCTGCTCTTCAAAAAAGGAGATAAGTCTAAATTAACCAACTATAGATCTATCTGCCTACTACTCGTAATGTACAAGTTATTTATAAAAATAATAACTGTGAGACTCACAAAGAAATTAGACGCTTACTAATCCAGAGAACAAGCCGAATTTAGAAAAGTCTTTAGTATACTCGACCACTTTCGAGGTATTAAGAACCTTTATAGAAAAGTTAATCGAGTATAATTTTAAGATTTGGGTGGTCTTTGTGGATTACGAAAAGTTGACTGGCCAACTACGACTTTGAAATTTCATTGCTATTAGCTTTGAGTCTCAGTTTTAAGCTCTTTTAGTAAATCGAGCTGTTCGTATTAAGAATGACGACATAATGGAAGTCTCAACTGAGAACTTTACATAAAAGACTTAATAGACCTGCCTGACTATTTAATTGAAATTTAATCTTGGGATGGACCGTTTTATTTTAGTTAGTTATAGCTACAATATATGAATTTTAAGTAACTAGGCCAAACAATAAATTACGAGTTGTATCTAAGGGGATTTTAACACGACAATACATTCAAAAGCCAAAGTTGAGTCCGCAATAATTATTCAATCTCGAAATTAAATAAACTTTTAATCATTCTTTATAGTTTCAATTCGCTGAGCTTACACAAACAATAACAATAAAATACAGAACGAATAAATTCGGCATAAATCTATTATAATCTGCTAGGTGTACAGGAATTTTTTGGCTCAGTGATCTGTTAAAAGTATCAAGAATATTACCTTTGGGGTTATGCAGTGCTGCCGGATAACATAGTATGTTATGGGCAAAATTAAACTTCTTAAAAAAGAATATATTAAACATTTAAATGATTGGGTCTTGTGAGTAATAGCATAAATTAATATATTTTTTTATCATGTTCATTCCTAAATTCTAAAATAAAAAAAAATCACCATCAATAAATATTAATTTATTTTGTTTATTATGAATATAGCCTGCCTTGTGCATATTAAATTTTGGAGACTTTTCTTAATAAATATTCTAGGGAAAATTATGTGTGGTTTTTATCTTTGGGTTTCTTTTGATTGATTCACAGTTGGAAAAGCTTAAGTTTGTTGAATAATTAATTTTAAATAAACAAGACGTTATAATTTAGTTCGGGTGGGCTGGGATTCCAATAAGTTCGTTCCAACTTGGATCAGAAACAGTTTCTTACAGTCGGGATTCTGCGCAGTAATTAATTGCGTTCCAACCAAAGCTATTAACGGTTAACAAACGATTAGTTTTATGTTCCAACTAAAATTCAAACCTGTTTGAAAACTATCAGAACAGTTTGCGGATTATCTTCTAACCAACAATTTGGCGTATGCGTATTGCAACTATTTTGATTTTGCTTGCAACATAACCTATAATCCGACAAAGCGGAAGCTTTGAATAAAAGTATTTTAAAAAAGCTTGTAATTATTTTTAACTATTTTTGTCGTGAAATATGAGTAACGAAGAGTATAGTGAGATCAGTGACATGTCATCCATGGAAAGTAGTGATGACGATGATCTAGAACTGCTACTAGACGAACTGAGAACTAAAAATCAAAATTGTTTAGGTAAAAAGGTATTTTTTGCATTTTCACTAAGTTATGATGTCTTGTTAAATATTTTTAAAGTAGCAGTGTTCTTTGAACATTTCAGGCTGACAAGATCGACTGCTAATAACATAGGTGAGAGGTTTAAAGGCAGCCAGTACTTTAGTAGCCAAGTAAGCCAGCGGGGGAATATACCTGCTTTGCATCAAGTAATATTCATAAAATTATTTGTTGAGGTTGGTATGTACATATATATCGATAATTAAATTTCAGGTTTTTATCTATTTATGGTATATGGGACACCAAACTGTTAGTTTTCGTGATGTTGCTGATAGATTCAATGTGAAAATAAGTTCTATAAACAGGATTATTCGTCGACAGGTTTTTAAGTAATTTATCCCCAGAAATACTAAAATGGCCAAACCAAAATGAAAAAACGAATCAGTGAAGATCATTTCCGAGCTAATGGATTTCCGAATGTAATTGGAACCGTTGATGGGACCCACATAAAAACAGCTAAGCTAGAAAATGATCCAGATTCTTACTTAAACCGGAAAGGGTACTATTCTATTCGGGTAGAATTGCATTATCTTTTATGTCCACAGAAAATAGATGACCAATTTATTCTAAAATACTTCCGTACAACTTTCTAATGGGTATTAAAATTGTTTTCTTTCAGATTCAAGCTGTTTCTGATCATAGAAGAAAAATAATAGACGTTTTTATTGGATATCCTGGCTCTGAATACCAGAGCCGAGTATTTAGAAACTCTCCTTTAAATAAACACCCTGGAAGAGAAGTATAGAGGATATTACCTTTCACGAGATAGTGGCTGCTACCTTATTTATTAACCCCGTAGAAAGACAGGGGCAACTTAACAAGACGACAGCAAAATTATAATTTAAAACTCTCAAAAAATCGCTATGTCGTAGCTATGTATCGGTTTATTGAAACAAAAATTTCGACAGGTATACCATGTTAAAATGAGAAAAATTAGGTTAATTTGTCACTTTATCAGAGCAGCGTGTGTGCTCCATAACATAGTTTTAGACGACAACTTTGTAATGGAAATGAAATGAATGAAAATAATATAGTAGATGACGAACAACAAAATTATGAAGATGCAGAAGACATGGAAGCACGTGCTATTAGAGATCGGGTAGCAAACACTTTACCAATATGAACAGCACTATAGTGAATAAAATCTATATACCTTTCTTGTATTACAGTTTTGAAATTTTTAAGCAGATTTAAATGTGAGACATTTCTCATTGTTAAGTTTAAAATTTAAATAAGTCTGTTAAAAACTTGTTCACTGTCATTTCATGCGACCCGGTTTTCCTTTATCAAAATTAAAGTTGCATCCAGACAATTTTTTTATACCTTAATTTATTAAGTGACACCTGAATAATAGTCAACTAATAAATAAATCCTAAAATTTCATTTCATCTATTAAAAATAACCATACCGATCTTTAGCATACATCAGTTTCTCTACTTTCTAAAACCTATAAATTAGGTCTTAGTTGCTCTACCTGATAAAATATTTTATTTGTTAGTACTTATTATAAAATACGTTTTGATTCTCTTTAGTGCCGAATAACATTATCATTTTAAAAAACAATCAATTTAGAAAATTTCACTTCTTTAAAATAAAGAATTTGTTTTTTATGTCCCGTACGTAACTCCAATATTTTCAAATATAAATCGGGCATCAAAGATTTCTTGTTTCGTTTCGATATGTTATTTTGTTACACAATGTCATAACACCACTTTGTATTAAAGAGAGAGTAAAATATTAGACAGTAAATAAACTACAATTTTTTTTGTTAATGTAATTTTGCAATTTGTCCCGTCCGCATCCTTCAAATGACCGTTTATTTTTATTTTATCCACCTAACCGATTCTCATCAAAAATTGCATCAAATGATTTGCATAGATATTTATTAAGTATTTTTGTTTGGTTCAACTAAAGATATTAAATACAAATGTTTCAGAAACAACAAACTTAACATTTTATAAATTTTCACACTAGGTACTCTGAAGCTAAACATAGGGTTAGGCATATATTTCGAATAATGGGAATAACTTTTTAAAAAACAAATTAAACGAAAAATGTTTCCAATAAAAGTTGTTGGTCTATTTTTTTAACAGAATGTCTATTTTGTAACAGCAACTTTAAAATGTCAATTTGAAGTTATATTTCTAATGTAAAATCTAAAGTAAATTCAGTTAGTGTTACCAACATAGCAAAATACAATTTCACATTCTTTAAAGATGAACTTCAGTTGCATTTCAATCTAAGTATTCAAGAATCAAAATAGAAAAAAATGTATTTAATATGACACACACATTATAGATTTTTTAGTGTTCCGTACGGAACACTTATAAGATCACTTCGGTGTCTTTCCGTCTGTCTGTCCGTTTGTCACACCCGATTTTCTCCGAAACTATTTGTGATAGAAAGTTGAAATTTGGTGATAATATAGGAATTGATGGCCTCATCAGAGCCATGTAGTTTTGAAAGTTAAATTTTGACTTAAGGGGTTAGTTTGGGGAAGTGAAAAAAAAATTTTTTTTACTAGGTAATCGAGTGTGGTGTCAAATGAAAGCTTGTGAAAACACGAGTAGAATATATATATGTATATATACATGCCAAACCAGAGCTATATATATATATATATATATATATATATATATATATATATATATATATATATATATATATATATATACATATATATATATATATATATATATATATATATATATAATGTAATACTTGCGCGCACTTCTCTTTGTATTATTTTTAAAAAATCGCGAAAAAATCGTTGTCCACCCACCTTATCTCGAAAAGTACTTATCAAAAAATTTTGAAAAAATTCTGGAATATTCTCCACGGGGTGTAGATTGAACGAAAATTATCACGAGTGCATTACCTGTAATAATTTATCTGGTATATAAAAAAAAAAACAGAAATTTCAAGGTCATCAATGTTCAGTAAAGATTGGAAATAAACTTTGTTAAAAACTCATTTGGGGTGTGTTTTGTGAAGTCACTGATCATTTTATACTTCCGTTACAACATTTTTTATTTTAAAAGCAATCAACGTACGGAACACTAATTGCGCAAGTTCAACTTGCACTTGACCGGTTATTTCTTATTCAAACCCATTAAAATCTGTTGGCCCTGTTTGCGGAATACTATGTAGTTTCCAAAAAACAAATTAGAAATACTGTTACAAAAGTGACAATTAGCAATCGAAAATTTTTAAAATTATACAAATCTCTACCTAGTCAAAAAATTAGACTAACGACGAACCATTCGAAACATTTTTCGTTTTTGTTTTTTTTTTTTTGTTTCCTAAAATTCCTATTATTCCAAATATATGCCTGACATTGTATATTTACTGAAAAAAAAAACAATTTTAAAATAAAATCACTTTTTTTATGATAGGAAAAAAATCTATTAGGTAAAGTCTTTAGAACAAGCAGAACATGTTTTATTTTTTTGAAATTCATTTCTTTCTCTTAAAAGTTCTTTTCTTTCCTTCATTAAAATAATTTTCTGTTTTTGAATTTGTAATTTCTCTTTTTCAACTTCTATTCTTTCCTTAATATATTCTTTTCTATCTCTTCTTATTTCCTCTATGGTAACAATTCTACTTGCTGTGTGTCCTCTTTTTAGGGAGAAACTTTTTCGTGGGGTCGGTGCTGTGTGTGATGTTGATAAAGTAGACGGTGTGGATTCTACATTGGCCGGTTCTGTTTCGTTCATAAAATGTTCTACTGTGTCTGTTGACAACAGAACTTCAGGCTTAACATTTTTTTGCCTTTAAATATATTGCCCATTTCGCCCTGATACTATAAATATATATTTTTTTGTTCCGGTTATAGACAAATTTTTTGTAAGAACGTTTAACCCCCCCCCCTCCACCGGTTTTCGACATGACTTGAATTGTAGTTAGTATTTAAAATTTCATTAATTTTTGAAGCTATAATTTCCCATAGTTTTTTTTAAAAACTACCAACCTTTGAATGATATTTTTTTTATAAATATCGAGCAATAATTTTGTCTAATTACTTGTCCAACTAGCAACAAATTCTGGCTTTTCATCTATTCTAGGCTGGAGACGTTTCGATGTTGGTTCACTATCTTCTTTGTTGATTGAAGAGTTATATATCATTTCGGATGAACCAAGAAAAATTAAGAACTCACCCAGAACAACTAAAATATAAAATAATATACTTGTTTTCTGTACCTACAAAAATATTCCCAAATCTCACATGTAAAATTCTCAGACAATAACCTTTACACAAAATATCAGAACAGATGTACTGTATTGATACCATTCAATCTTCTGTAAAAATCAAAACTAGAGGTAAAAAAGTCCAAGTTAGGGTGCTTGTTAGCCAATTTCGAACATATTGTTAAGTAGCTGTTTTGCCCATAATTAGTACGATGCAAAGGAACCTGAAAAGTTGCTGTTGTTCTGGTTGACCTGGGGGGTACACGAAGATTAATCTACACCATTGACCAATCCATGGAGCAGTTTAAGGTCATGAATCTTTCTGCGGATTAATAATGAGTCCATATTAGAATCCAGCTGCAGAGCGCTGTAGTCAAGATCCTGAAACTGACCAGTCCTGAACGCCACCAGTCTGAGAAAGGACCTCTGAACTCTCTCAATAGCCTCGATATGTATATTGTAATATGGAAACCATACAGACGAGGCGTAGTCCAGAAGAGGTCCAAGGCAGAGTACAAGGCTCTAATTGCTTGAACACTACGAAAGTCGTGAGAACATCTCACAAATCCCAACATAACATTTGGAGTGATTTAATAATTATGCCGTTAATATTTAATGTTTGATATATTTACACATTAACCTTATCACATACCTTCTGGATCCATTTTGACTTTTATGCTTAGCTTTGTAAATAAAAAAAAATATTGAAATTATTCAAAGATTGGGTCTGCGTTTGGATTAGTTAGTTATTCCATTGTTATTCTATGGTTATGCAAAGCAAGATTCAACGATTAGACCGGCCTAAGTTTGTTAGGTTATATTGATTCATACGTCAAGTAAATTATCAGCTGGTCTAACCATCCATATAAAAATTGATCAGAAGTCAATATTTTACAGATATGCGCGATAAAACGATTTACAGACTGCTGGAAATCTGTTTCTGATTTAAGGTTGAAACGAACCTAATCTAACGAGGTAGTAAAATGGCATTAACTGTTTTAGATAATTTTAAAGGAAAGTTGTTTTGAACTTTAATAAATCAGTTTTATTGGATGAACTACCGTACTTGATAGATTTTTAACTTTTGCCAAACTTAGTTGTTTGATCTGGGATATTTAGATTAGTTTTGGATTTTTAATGTAAGAGGAATTTTCGAATTTGGGTTTTAATGCTCACGGCGACGGCGTGTATTTTTACTAGCAATTTGAACTTCCAGAGTGGAAAATATATAAGACGAAGACGTTTCAATTTCTTTTATTTTTTCCGGTACAAATATTAGAAAATGGTTAAATTTTTCAGTGAAAGAGTAAACAAAATGCCGGTTTAGTAAAAATTAAATATTTGGGTTATGGTATTATTAGTTTTATTTGGTTAAATGCCGTCCAGCCGTAATGTCGTTTTAAATTCTTTCGTTTGTATATAAGGGCTTTGGAAAACTTTTTTAAGACTCGAGGTGAGCAGCTAGTTTTGAGTTTTTTTCTGCATGGTCACATTGCTTCCCTTAGAGGGATTTTTGGAATAGTTTATGAAAATCAGTGGCAAACTTAATAATTAGAATTTTTGGAATAAATGGTATATATATGGTTATATATTTTTTAGGGTTTTTTTTCCATTTGCAAAATTAAATTTATGGTTCAGCTGTTACGTCTCAGTTCAATGTTAAGTTATATGGCCATATGCCATATTCCAGATGACAAGTTTTCTTTTTCTTCTCTGGTTGACGTCTGCATGTTCAGAATAATTTTATGTGAATTGATCCAGACAACTATTTAGTTTAGCTACGCGTGTGTCTGCGAATTTTCACCAGTCAAATTAAGCTTAAGAAATACAGACAAGTAATAGAGTGTAGAATATATTATTTCTTTGCTTCAAAGGCTCTCAACCAGGAGAAGGCTTAATCATAGCATTCAATTATGTACTAGCCAGACATAGTCTCCTGTTAAGTCAATTCAACTTATATTTAAAGTGATCTCCAATGATTCTGATCCTATATATATATATATATATATATATATATATATATATATATATATATATATATATATATATATATATATATATATATATATATATATATATATATATATATATATATATATATATATATATATATATATATATATATATATATATTAATTATATATATATATATATATATATATATATATATATATATATATATATATATATATTGCAATTAAATTTATTCCTGTTAAATTGTAGTCAAACCTGATAAAAAATCTTGCCTATTGTAAGCACTACGTAGTGCAATAAGGAAAATTTTATTTCTGGATCAACAGAAACCGAAAGTTTATATATATAAGCTCAATTTATATTAGTTTTTTGTTTAGGTATAAATTCGACCTATTTCTTTTTGATAAAGAATAAATTTTTTTTATATCGTAATCTTTCTAAGTAGTGTAAATAATGTCTAATATATACTTAAAATAATTTTCAGTAAATACTAATGATCACTGAGTATGAAGTAATTTTCTGTTAGTACGATTTAGCTCGTTTTTGTTGGAAAGGAACTGTCATCTGAAGCCGAGATAACTTTTGAAATTCCTTTCTTTATTGAAAAATAATTAATAAAATTAATTCATTTTTTTGTCAGGAATCTTGTTTTTCAATCTTATCAAAATTTTATTTTCGAAATTTAAGGGGATTTGAGTATATATCTTTTGCACAGATAATGTATATTTATAAATAACTAGCCGGGCCCGCGGCTCCGCTCGCGTGGACTTGAGTCACTACTATCGTCACTGCTTATTCCTTATGTTACCCAACGTAATAAAATATCTCCCATTATTTCCCCTTATCTCCCAATATTTCTCCTTATCTCCCATTATCTCACCTTATTTCCCATTATCTAGGCTTATCTTGACTTATCTCGCAATATTTCTTCTTATCTCCCATTATTTCTCCTTATCTCCCATTATCTCAACATAACTCCCATTATCTAGACTTATCTCTGCTTATCTCCCATTATTTATACTTATCTCCCATAACTCAACTTATCTCCCATTATCGAGGCTTATCTCGACTTATCTCCCATTATTTCTCCTTATCTCCCATTATCTCACCTTATCTCCCATTATCTAGGCTTATATCGAATTATATAGAACATATGTATAAATTAATAAAAACATGTAAATCGGATAAGTGGTTCTCAAGGGATAAGCACACTAACGAACAAACAGACAGACAGAGAGATGTTGCATTTTATATATATTATAGATATCCTTTGCTACATGATATTGTTCCATATTTAGTGGTTTAGGCAGTGTATTGCAAGAGAACGCGCTAGCGGCACACTTTTTCCGATTTGATTCACTATTATCGTCACTGCTTATTCCTCATGTTACTTAACGTAATAAAATATAGTCTATAATCTGGCCAGAGAACATATGTATATTTAAAGAAAAAAAGCACGTAAATCGGATAAGTGGTTCTCGCGTGATAAACGCACTAATGGACAGACAGACAGACAGAAAGGCATTGCATTTTATATATATTATAGATTATAGATATTCTCTGCTACATAATATTGTTCCATATTTAATGGTTTAGATTGTGTATTGCAAGAGAACGCGCAAGCGGCAAACTTTTTTCCGACTTCATTCACTGTTATCGTCACTGCTCATTCGTTATGCTATCTATCGTAATAAAATATAGCCTATAACCTGGCCGGAGGACATATGTATGTTTTTAAAAAAAAGCACGAAAATCGGATGAGTGGTTCTTCGGTGATAAGCGCACTAACGGACAGACAGACAGAGATACGTTGCATTTTATATATATTATAGACGTAATAAAATGTATATCTATAACCTGGTCAGAGAACATATGTATGAATTTAAAAAATCACGTAAATCGGATAAGTGGTTCTCCAGTCATAAGCGCACTAACGGACAGACAGACAGACAGAGAAACGTTGCATTTTATATATGTTATAGATATAGATTATTATTATTATTATATAACCTGGCCAAAGAATATATGTATGAATTTAAAAAAAAAAAACACACGTAAATCGGATAAGTGGTTCTCGCGTGATAAACGCACTAATGGACAGACAGACAGACAGAGAGACGTTGCATTTTATATATATTGTAGATTATATATTATAGATATTCTCTGCTACATAATATTGTTCCATAATTAATGGTTTAGGCTGTGTATGGCAAAGGAACGCGCTAGCGGCAAACTTTTTTCCGACTTCACTCACTATTTTACGTCACTGCTTATTCCTTATGCTACCTATCGTAATAAAATATGGCCTATAACCTGGCCAGAGAACATGTGTATGTTTAAAAAAAAAAAAGTACGTAAATCGGATAAGTGGTTCTCCAGTGATAAGCGCACTAACGGACAGACAGACAGACAGAGAGACGTTGCATTTTATATATATTATAGATTAAGTATAATTAAATTTTCAATAAGCCAACACATCAATAGCTCATCTGAGTTTCTTATTTAAAACTATTAAGTAGGCTAAAAGTAACTTTGACCCGGATTTAATAATTATTCGAATTTTTTCTCTTTGGTCTACCATAATATCAAAAAGAACCAGCTGATAATAAAATAAAATTTGGTAGCGTCAATTTGATCGTTACAAATTTCTTATAGTGACAAAGCCTAGCTCAAATTGGTTGGGAAAACAAAAAGAACCAATCGACCTTGAAATATGTTAGCAGAATTTAGGACTGTAGGTACTCGAACTTTTTGGTTGTTTATTCGTAAGTATTCATCTGTAGAACTTATCTGAGCAAAGGGTTGAATACTGAAGTGTTTTATTGAACCGTTGTAAATTTAAAAATCTTTAGATTCAGCTTGGAGAACTTTCTTACATAATACTATTGGACTTGGTTAGTTTTTTGCCTCTCGACAGAAAGACTAAGTGCAGTGAGAGAAGATTCCTAGCTGGGATACTTGCAGCTTTCATACCGTAATAGGGTGTTGTCGGTGGTATCTAGGAAACTGCAGTTTGAAAGAAACCGGTTATACTCAACAGTCTGTAGCCGTTTTTTGACGAACATCAAGCGAAAGAGCTTTAGATATTAAAAATCAAGGATTTTGAAAGAAAGTTTTACTTTATATTTTCAAGTATCTAGTTACAATCATCATATATTTACGCATCTCACTAGTGCATCTTATAACAAAATGACTTGCACGTCCTGCTATACTTTTTCATCTCTATTTCAGTAATATTAGTTTCGGCTATTACTGGTGCAAGCTTTTCCCAGTGATTTTGTTCTAATTGTCTAATAGCTAATAACACTGAAATTTACAAAATTTTCTCAAGAATAATTAAAGTGCTTTCGTATTAAGACATCGTTCTCAGTCATTTATGCTACAGTCGGGCTGGTCAGGCCGATGCACGTCTACAAAAAAAACACTTCTCTTCTTAATTAAACGTTTAAATTTATAATGATTCTGGTAATAATATTGTTAGATTATTTTAAAATTGATGAGATTATGCAAGATCGATGTAGGTGAGCACCCCCTATTCACATTACGAGTATAATGTCAAGGTTGACTTTTTTTATGTGTTATTATCTCTACCAAATTTACAATACATCTAAATTGACAGTCTACAGTTCCGTTATTGACAGACTGAAAATAAGACTCATTCAGTTAGCTATTATAACTGATAGTAGGACATTAAGTTTTTCACTTTCTTTTCGATTAATTAATTATCAAGATACATGATTAATATATAATCAGGGATGTCAAAGATACGGCCCGCGGGCCGCATCCGGCCCCCGGACGTATCAATAAGGCCCGCGATCGCAATGTGTCACAGAAAGAAGAATCATGTTTTTTAGAGCCGTATATTATATACTATATAATTAAATAATTCAGTACATTTTTTTTATTTGAATCTGGCCCGCCTACACATTCTAAATTTAATATATGGCCCTCTGCAAAATTGAGTTTGACACCTCTGATCTATAATATAAATAAAATGAAACGTCTCTATGTCAATCTGTCTGTCTGTCCGTTAGTGCGGTTAATACTCAAGAGCCATTTACCCGATTTACGTGTTTTTCTTTTATAAAATACATATGTTCTCTGTACAGGTTATAGGATACATGTTATTACGTTAGATAACATAAATAATAAGCGGTGACGTCTGTCCGTTAGTGCTCTTATCACTGGAGCATCACTTATCAGATTTACGTGCTTTTTTTAAACATACATATGTTCTCTGGCTAGGTTATAGACTATATGTTTTTACGTTAGGTAACATAAGGAATAAGCAGTGACGATAATAGTGAATCTAGTCGGAAGAAAGTTTGCCGCTAGCGCGGTCTCTTGCAATACACTGCCTAAACCATTAAATATGGAACAATATCATGTTGCAAAGAATACCTATATTATATGTAAAATGCAACGTCTCTCTGACTGTCTGTCTGTCCGTTAGTGAGCTTATCACTCGAGAACCACTTATCCGATTTACGTGCTTTTTTTTTTTTCATACATTTGTTCTCTGGCCAGGTTATCTATAATCTTCTATAATATATATAAAATGCAACGTCTCTCTGTCTGTCTGTCCGTTAGTGCGCTTATAACTGGAGAACCACTTATCCGGTTTACGTGTTTTTTTTTTAATTCATACATTTGTTCTCTGGCCAGGTTATCTATAATCTTCTTCCTATAATATATATATATATATATATATATATATATATATATATATATATATATATATATATATATCTATATATATATATATATATATATATATATATATATATATATATATATATATATATATACATATATATATATATATATATATATATATATATATATATATATATATATATATACACACAACGTCTCTCTGTCTGTCCGTTAGTGCGCTGATCAGTCGAGAACCACTTATCCGATTTACGTGCATACATACATATGTTCTCTAGCTAGGTTATAGGATAGTCAATCAAGTCAGAAAAATGTTTGCTGCTAGCGCGTTCTCTTGCAATACACTGCCTAAACCATTAAATATGAAACAATATCATGTAGCAAAGAACATAATATATGCAACATCTCTCTGTTAGTTTGTCTGTCCGTTAGTGCGCTCATGACTTGAGAAGCACTTATCCGACTTACATGTTTATATATATATATATATATATATATATATATATATATATATATATATATATATATATATATATATATGTCTATTTGTCCGTTAGTGAGCTTATCACTCGAGAACCACTTATCCGATTCACGTTTTTTTTTTTTAATTCATACATATGTTGTCTGGCCAGGTTTATATAATAATAATAATGATTTATTTAATATATATAAAACGCGACGTTCCTCTGTCTGTCTGTCCATTAGTGTGCTTATCATTCGAGAACCACTTATCCGATTTATGTGTTTTTTTTTTGTTAATTCTTAACTTAGGTAACATAAGGAATAAGCAGTGACGATAATAGTTAAGTCCACGAGAGCGGAGCAGCGGGCACGGCTAGTTAACGATAAAATAAACATAGAGAATAAGTTAGCATAGACGAATCTATACTATTATTATGTTATAAAATTTTTACTCATTAATTACAATGAACAATTAAAAAAGTACGTGGCGCTATTGTTAATATGATTATAATTATGAACCAGAATAAAAATTCAAAATGAAACTTACGCTAAAAAATACAAAGATAGGACCAAAAAACTAATTTATTATAAAATCAGTATTACTATCAGCTTCATCGTCACTGTTAATTTCAACAATGTCGTCTCCGTTCTCAACTTCTTCAGCTAAAATATCTGCACAAGACAAATATCGTAATTATCCTGGTAGAACGAAGGTCTTCAGCTGAAAAATTAAAAAATAAATAATAAAAAAACATTTAAAGATGATGTTACTTATATGAGGACGCACTGATAAGTTTCTAGCCTAACATAGGAAGAACAAGCAAATCTTAAATACAAAAAATGTTTCATTCTACATAATCTTCTTTCAAATTTATACACTTACTGATAAAGTAACTCTAGATCTTTCAAAAAAAATCATTGTTTTTCTTTGCGAACCAGTATTCTACAGCATTTATTAGTTCTTCATTTAAATGTGTCATTTGAAATGTACAGGTTTGAGTATAGGTAATCATCCGAGGGTGCTAAATGAGAGGAATATAGGGGTGATTAATCTGTTTAAAGTCTAATTCGTTTAGTTTTTGCAAAATTAATAGCGAGCGCATTGTGATGTAAAAACAGAACCTTCTTAGACAGTTTACCTAAGCACTTTTCCAGCATTTTTTGCCGTTTAAATAATAGGGAACAATAATATTCTCCAGTATTTCTTTCGATGTAGTCTTAATAATCTGTAAGAAGTATTCCATCCTTGCCCTAAAGAACGAAAGAACTTTTGCGGCTGATTTCTTTAAGAGAAACTGCTAGGGGTCAATTAAACCAGCCTATTCCAGTCCTTTTACTATTGCCTTGTCTTTAAAATCAATAGTTACCATTCGATCCAAAAAGGTAGATGAATCCTCTCCGAAACTAGTACAAATGAACTTTGATGTTGTGACTCACATTCCTTTTTGATCGACGATGTTTATAGTTTTAGAGATTCATTCAGTTGCTAATTTTCTTATACCTACATCAACATGGATAGTGCCAAAAAAGATGTTCCTTTAAAATGTCCAGAGTCCCTACTCGTCGATTCTTCAAAATTATTTCATGCTAAGTTGAACATTCTCCCGTTTCTGTACCAACGGGTCTTCCAGCATGGTATTCAAACTAACGTCAGTTTTTCCTTTCTTGAATTTCGCAACCTAATTTTGGATAGTAGCATACAACTACTATTAGCATGTCCTCGTAAATCTCTCGTAAATAGTTTTTTTACCATCGATATTCGATTTTGCTTAGTTTCCAGTTTTTCTCGAGCTTGTCTTCTTCAAAAATTAATTGTAAATAGCACAATAAAGTTTGAGCCACTAAAGTTTCTGTACTTATTTACTAAATGTTAAACCACTATTTATAGCATATGTTTTTGACCATAAGAAGTGGTCTAGGCTAACTAGACATTGATACTCGTAGTTGATGATAACTCTTCCTAAAACCAGACAAAGTTGTAACAGTCATTATGTAACTTCTTTATGCACATCAGTATTGTTGTAGATGCTCTCGTCTAATAATGTACAGTATTTTTAGAGTGTTCCATACGAAACACTTATAAGATTACTTCAGTGTCCGTCTGTCCATCTGTCTGTCACCCCGGTTTTCTCCGAAACTATATGACATAGAAATTGGAAATTTGGCACTAATATAGGAATGGATGGTCTCATTGGAACTGTGTAGTTTTGAAAGTTAAATTTTGACTTAAAAGGCTGGTTTTGGGGTGTGATATCGGAAGTGAAAAAAAAAAAAATTACCAGGTCATGGAGTGGAGTGTCAAAAGAAAGCTTGTAAAAACACGTGTTCAAAAATATGTATATTACTTCAGTATACTTTTCTTCGTATTATTTTTAAAAAATTGAGAAAAATCGCTGTCTTCCCTCTTATCGCGAGAAGTACTAATCAAAAAATTTTGAAAAAATTCTGGAATATATATATATATATATATATATATATATATATATATATATATATATATATATATATATATATGTATATATATATATATATATATATATATATATATATATATATGTATGTATATATATATATATATATATATATATATATATATATATATATATATATATATATATATATATATATATATATATTCCATATATATAATTATCACGAGTTCATTACCTTTAATAACTTATCTGGTATATAAAAAAATTAAAATTTCAGGGTCATCAGTTTTCAGTAATTATCGGAAAAAAACTCATTTAGGATCTGTTTTGTAAAGTCATTGATCATTTTATAACTTCGCAGCAAAAAATTTTATTTTAAAAGCAATCAACGTACGGAACACTAATTGCGCAAGTCCAACTTGCACTTGACCGGTTATTTATTATCTATTTTAATAGATAACTGAATTAATTATATTTTTGATCTATCACCCTGAAAATAACAGAATTTTAGCCTGTTAATTTAAATATATTGTAGGTTTGGTGTATAATAACATATAAAAAAATCAGTCTTAGCCTTGTCATTTGAATCAAATCAATTTCAAAGTTGTCTGACAATATTATTTTCTAATTATTAATGTTTATTTTTTTATTTAATTAGGGAAAAAGAACTTTGATATTATCATATTTATTGTGTCTGTTTTAGAGCCTTTTAGATGTGCAAGAAGATTCCAACTAAACTCTAGTATAGGGGACTGAGAATGGTATCTTAACCCAAAGGTACCAGAATTATTCTTGATATAAGTAGGTTTTAATGTTACTAGCTTCCCATCAGATATATCTCTTAGTAGTAAAAAAATCTGTTGAAATAGAGAATTTCCGTAATGATGAATATATGTAAAAAACTAAACTAAGCTAAACAGAGAATTTCTCAAACTTCGCCATATATGGACCAGAAAGGCATTCAATGTCTGTAACTCACTATTTGTTCTTTCAAAACTTGTATATTGGTCACATAGTCTATCTAGAATATTTTCAATTTTATTCCTAGGGTCTACATTTCAATTATATTGAGAAATCTGGCTTTAAATGAACAAGTCCTAGGTTGAGAAGTATTTTTGGGCCCAATAAGACACTTATTTTAATTTTCACGGCATTATTCAGAGTACTACCCAGGCGTTTGAATTTATGTAATCTATTAACTTGATTATCTATGAAAGTTTGTGCGTTAACATTACTTCGTTAGCCTACTATCATCAGTTCGATATTGCTTACACTAATATTGAGGTCATATTTTTGTTCTATAAGATTGATATTATCTACAGATATCTCAACAATACCATATTATCAGTATACCTTAGGTTGGGGATGCAGTTAATTTTTTTGGCTTCGTTTTCCAAAATCGGCTAAAATATTTTCTCTACATATATGATGAATAGAATGGGTAAAAACATATCCTGCCCGACTTCTATAGCAATCTTGATATTTGCTAGGTCAAATGAATCATGAAGTTAAAATTTGATTCCCGTATAGAAACACAGAGATTATTCTTTTTCTTTACATTAATTCTTCCCTTGTAAGATTTGTATCATGGCATGCATTTTCGAATCCTTTTTGATAGTTTATAAATTTTTTCCTCGAGCATAAAATTTCTGTATCAGCATCTACATGAGTTTGAGAGCTTCATTATTTTTAGGAAGGTTTTCAATATGTTGCTCGTCAATTTGACATTTGGATGTTACATGTTTTTTGCTTTGGGTTTTTTTTTAAAATCCGCGACGAACGTAGATTTTAGAAAATTAGAAGATATTTCACCTATGTTGTACGTAATATTGAAAAGTTTGTCCAGTTTTTTGGTACTTATTAGTTTTAGCACTTTCGTATGTAAATTGTCATGTCTTCTTGTTTCTAAAGGTCAAAAGAAAATGTATCAATTACGATTCTAGTATGGGAGGTCCATACGCTTTATTTGGGATATTAATAGAAGCTGTTATTCAAGTATCCCTTAACTGAAATTTGCATTTGTTTTTCCCAGGTCTAACGAATGTCTTCAAAGTTTATCAGAATCTAATTGTTTCTTGTTAATCAGAAGGTTTTCTTAACTGTATTGGTTATTTCTTTGAATTTTGCATGAAAGTGAGAAGTGTTATGTTTCTCTTAAAAGTTCCTCAACTTCCCGTATGTTGTTCCCATTTATTTTTTGCTGTTCTGATTTTACGCCGAATATTTTGATGCGATTTCTCATTATAAACGTTCGTTTATTCCTGCGTCATATTAAGGATTTCAGAAGTCATCCACACTTTTCTTACTTGTTTTCTCTTATATCCTATAACTTATATAATATAATATTCTGGTAATACACCATAACTAAAAATATTTCAAAAATGATAAAACTACCACCTAGATCTCATTTCCGAAAAAATATCCTTTTTTTATCTACATTATATGTATACAATTTCATAATGAGTAATAGACTTTCAAGAGAAAAAATTCCGTTTCATTTAAACTATTTCTTATGTTTTCTAGCATAAAAAGTGGTTAAATAAAAAATCGGTAATTTTTCACTGTGCTGCAGTAAAATTCATAAATTGTTGCAGGTGCTACGGATACGGGAAGTAGTAATTCATTTTAGTCTTGAATCACTGTAGTTGTACTAGATGAGTGTGAATTTCTTTATATAAAACAGTTTTTAAAAAGGCGTGCACGAGAAAAGAAAAGAACATATTAATATTTTACAGTAATGCAATGTGAGCTGCATACATGTGTAGTACAATAAAAATATCTCTAGAAGAACCTTATCCCAACTTATTTCGATATTCTAAAAATCCAGTCTAGAGTGTGTTTCTGAATACAGCAGAAAATATGGAACAATTGTTATTCGAAATCTTGTCATGACAGTAATCAAGTAAAGTTTAACTACTTGATTACTGTCACCTCAAAACAGAATCTTTGTAAAGTTGTGAAACTTCTTTGTGTCTGCGAAAGTGAGCAAAACTATATATGAATTTGTTGTCCTTGCCAACAAATCAGTGCTGTATTGGAAAATTACTGCTACTTGTGAAGAACGGCCTCCAAGGAAATTCGAAAGTCATAAATAAAACTTTTCAGGTATACAATAAGAACAAAACTTTGCCAATATTCTATGAGGGGTCAAACGAAAGCCTTGACTATCTGAAGTGCCACTACTCTAGACTCTGTACAATGTTCAGTTCAATATGGATTTTCCACTAGTACGTTTAAACCTACGTATAGAAAATGTCTTTATTTTCATTACTTTGAATCTTAATAATAATTTTAGAATAAAAAGAAGTAGAAATAAAATTCAAGGAATTTAATTCTTTTAAATCTCTTTATATATCATTACTTTATAACTCAAAGAATATAGAATGTGCCTAAAATCGTTAAATTATAACGTCTCGTGAAGCATAAAATAGCAAGAGTACAGATTATGTGATTTTACTTTGCAGATTTCCCGCTTTGTAACGTAAAAGCAAATAAATGTTGAAGCTCAGTTAGTAGAATTAAGTACTCTACATATTTTTCAATGCAATAAAATAATGAGTAAGATTAGTTAACCAATTGCTGATGATCCAATAACTAATATTGCAATCACAATTATTGAAGAATAGTCCAAAAGGCGTTTTCCAATTTTAGTGACTCTAAAGCTTAAAAAATAATATTTGTTTCGGATTACTAAAATATTTCACTTTTCGAAGGCGGTTTACATGTACTATATAATGTAGTTCGTATTTACCGTCGAACCACAACGTTAAAGGTAGATTTATTTGGTTATATCTGAGCCCAACACAAAGTGACTAATATGGCTGTATAAAGCAATAAGTCCATACTTTACCATATAGCAGAAACAGCATAACAAACACACGTGCATATTGCACTGGCGCTTGAAACAATACAGTATAAGTGTGAATAGGCGAGGCCACTAACGAACTATTTAGAGGACATGCCAAGATTATATTGATGTGGTATTCGGTTATAAATTGAACACATTTTTGCACTGGTGATCTTAACATAATATTTGTAGTAGCTCTCGGTAAACAGAAATAGTTCGTTGATCCACCAGGACATCTGGGTACAACAAATTTAAGTTCTTCCAACAAAGAAGGACAAGCAACATTACCATCAACGATTTTAAATAGAAATGTTATTGAATGAAATTCCTTGCATTTCTCAAGGCTGTCAAAATTAAGCCGCTGCAATAATATTGCAATCTGTGGTTACACTGTATTCTCTTTCAAAGAAAGATATTGTAAATATTTTTTTTGCACTTGCTCTAATGCTAATACATGTTTACTATAAATTAGTCATATCAAGGAGTCATATTCCAATTGACTTCTTACCAAGGATTAAATGAGGTTTTAAGTACAGCTATATTCCCAAACAACTTATAATAACTCAAGATAAATCCCAACATTTGTATTGTTTCCGCTGTTATCTTGTTTATGTGAACACTAAAGTTTAATTGGTGATAACTGATAACTATTTATTGGCTGATAGGACGCTATTACTGTTTTACAATAATTGACTAAAGAAATACATGTGTATACAAATTAGATCTTAAGATATATACATGTCAGGGACCTAACTAACTTAGGTAATGAATTTATATAAATATGTTGAGAGAACTTAAGATATTTGAACTTAAGATATATCATAAATATGAAACTTAAAATTCATCTTAAAGTTAATTAAGCCAATCCCGAGGTGTTGTTCGCTGGGTCCGAAACCTTGGCGGGAGAGGGGGCGGTAAGCGTTTCTGACTGTGGTGTTGAGGTAGTGTGATGCTTTGTTTGAGCTGAGTGTTTTTCATACCGCCAGGATTGTGGGCATCTGGAGGTCTTTATAAAGCTGGGTGTTGCGTATGAACCAAGGGGTTTTGGCGATGATATGAAGGGCCTTGTTTTGGACTGCTTGAAGGATGGATCTATGTGTTCGTGACATTTGGCACCATGCTGGGCTGGAGTAAGTGAATCCGGCTCGGATAATCAACTTGTAAATTGTCAATTTGCTGCAGGCTGGTAATTTACTGGACTTGTTGAGGAATGGGTAGAACTTGCCAAGGAATTGGTTTGCTTTCTAGGTGGAGATTTATTAACATGATAATTATACAGCAGCAAACACAATTTATTGTAATAATTTAGTAAACGACATTACTGAACACATACTAACGTTGAGCATCAGGTTATTAACCGCAAACCAATTATGAACTGTGCTGAGAGCGTCTTGTAATTTTTTGCAATCCTCAAGTCTCTCCACCGGTAAGTATAGCTTTAAGTCATCGGCAAATATTTTATAATTGACTTCTATAAATTCAGCGATACCGCGTATTAATATTAAAAAACTAGAGCTCCCAGGTTGGAATCTTGAGGCACTATAGATGAAGCTACAATACTACAAATACCATACCTGTATATTATTTATATCATTTTCCTCTAGTCCTATCATCTTGACAGATGAGTGGTAACTATGGATTCATTATGGATATATTAATTATTTATATAGTTTTTTTAATTATTAAATTAGGTTAATTTGGCTTTGACTTTTCTACTCATACTTTGTAGTCATTGTTAAACTAGATATAATATCAATATTAAAGGAAAAACTTTACACTGATACGGTATTAGATGAGTCAACATCTAGTCCGTTGTACTAAATTAACCAATTCTACTTTCTAAAAATAAATGAATTTTGTATTCGGGATATAAAAACTCTTTAGGTCAAAATCGGAGAAAGAAATCGAAATTTATCAATATTATTTCATCATATGGACTCTGTCACGTTAAACTCATATAAATAAATTGTACATTCTTAATTTATAATATACTAGCCATGCCTACGGCTCCGCTTGCGTGGGCTTTAGTCACTATTATCGTCACTGCTTATTCCTTATGTTACCTAACGTAATAAAATATATCCTATAACCTGGCCAGGGAACTTATGTATGTTCGTATGTATCGGAGTGGTTCTCGAGTGACAAGCGTACCAACGGGCAGACAGACCGACAGACGTTGCATTTTATATATTATAGAAGATTATAGATAACCTGGCCAGAGAACAAATGTATGAATTAAAATAAAAACACATAAATCGAATAAGTGGTTCTCAAGTGATAAGCGCTAATGAAAGACAGACAGATAAACAGACAGACAGAGAGACGTTGCATCTTATATATATTGTAGAAGATTATAGATATCCGGCCCAGAGAACAAATGTATGACTTAAAAAAAAAAACATGTAAATCGGATAAGTGGTTCTCAAGTCATAAGCGCACTAACTATGCATTTTATAAAAAAAACCGTAAATCAGATAAACTGGTTCTTGAGTGCTAAGCCCACTAATGGACAGACAGACAGACAGAGTTACGTTGCATTTTATATATTATAGATTATTATTATTATTATATACCACAACCTGGAAAGAGGACATATGTATGAATAAAAAAAATACGTAAATCAGATAACTGGTTTTCGAGTGATAAGCGATTTAACGAACAGACCGATGTTGCATTTTATATATATTATATTCTTTGCTACATGATATTGTTCCATATTTAATGGTTGAGGCAGTGTATTGCAAGAGAACGCGCTAGCGGCGAACTTCTTTTCGACCTGATTCATTATTATCGTCATTGTTTGTTCCTTATATTACTTAATGTAATAAAATATACCCTATAACCTAGCCAGGGAACATATGTATGTTTTAAAAAAAAAAAAACAGGTAAATCGGATAAGTGGTTCTCGAGCGATAAGTGCACTAACGGACAGACAGGCAGACATAGAGACGTTACATTTTATATACATTATATGTATATATATATATATATATATATATATATATATATATATATATAGATATATATATATATATATATATATATATATATATATATATATATATATATAAATATACATATATATATATATATATATATATATATATATATATATAAATATACATATATATATATATATATATAATATATATATAATATATATATATATATATATATATATATATATATATCTCTATATATATATATATATATATATATATATACTCGTATATATATATAAATACATATATATATATATATATATATATATATATATATATATATATATATATATATATATATATATATATATGTGTATATATATATATATAATATATATATATATATATATATATATAATATATATATATATATATATATATATACACAATATATTGGTGTTCATAAAAGCGAATGATGGATGCATAATCCTCTTCTCTATAAACAATAATAATTAATTGAATTTATTAAAATTATTCATGTTTTTATCATAAATCATAATTCCTCAAATTAAACAGGGTCAAATGAGAGTGTCTTTCCTAGGTTTCGTTTAAGGTGGCATGCATTCTCTCTTCGAGATTATATCAATGAATTCAGTCTTTACTTTTAAAAAATAGGAATTTCCAAAGATATTTCGGGCAATGGTAGACAAACATTGGAAAAAATACACTAGTTGAACACAGTGTCATCCTAAGATTCAAATATATGTTGTCTATACATCAGATACCTAAGCCAATTAAAAATAATCTGTTGAAATTGAAAAAATCACACTTATTTAACCCTTGAAATACTTTGAAAACTGTAACGAGATCAATCTCACAGAATTGAGACCTTCCCTTTTGTGGAAGCACAATCAATCATCGTTATGCTTTAAGTCATTTCTTGCGAGAGCGGAATTTTGTGGTTGGTTAAGTGAATAAGCTAATTCGTTCACCGCTGTATTATAGACTGAGTAATTTGTTCCTATCATACTCTGTCGCTACGTGTTATGATGAGAAACTGGCTAATGGGCAGCCAAATTTTCACTGAATGTTCAGCGAGTTTGAAACGGTGTCAGAGTTCCATCGTATCAAAAAACGAGGATGTTGACACAAGGTTGTTATTTCCAATTCTTACGAAATATCCTGGAGCAACGGATTTTTCTCAATTGGAGATTTTCTTTTGTAAAAAATATTTACCTGCCAGTGAGTTTCATTATAGGTAGGAGTTGTTTTTTGTGAAAAATTTCCCCTCTCCTGTTTATCAATTTATAAACTTAGTGGAGTTTCACTGTAGGTAAAGGCTCTTTTTTGTCAAAAATGCCCTTTCCACAGGCCGTCTCTATTGTTCATTTACTGTGTTGTGACTGGTCTAAGATTTAATTGTAACATGGTCTTTTTTCTTCATAGGGGGTCTCGTTCCCCATTTGAACCCCCTCTCTTCTATAGATAGTTTCGCCTTTAGTTTTCTCCTTTTTTTTCCTTAAAGAGAGGGGGGCTAGAGGGTTTGCTTCGAGTATATTGTAATATACGCCTTTTTTCAGGATTGCTGGAGTGGTGGAATCCTAAAATATACTTATTAAATGTTTAAAGTTCTTTACATATTTTCACAATTTTTTAGAAATCACTGAAATATTATCTCTAAAGAACATCGCTGCAACTGGATGCCAGCATACAACTAGATGTGGGCTTTTATGGACACCAATACAAAAAAATTATGTATACTATAATTTAGTTTTTTTGTATATGGAATAATGAATACCAATCTCATTAGAAATATTTTCAGTAAAAAATGCACAATTTCCTTGTCATAAAAAGTCTCTTAATTGGTATAATATTTTAATTGGCCTTCTTAGGGGTCATTATCTCTCCTATAATTTATTATAAAAAGTCATTTCTTCAATTGAAAAAATTTAGACTAACAAATATCGTACTGGAAATTCTTACTTACTAGTAAGTATCTTTCATCTCATAATAATGTTAAAATATTATTTTTAGTGTTCCGTACTTATAAGGTCACCTCGGTGCCCGTCCGTTCGCCTGTCACACTCGATTTTCTCCGGAACTATTTGATATAGAAAGTTAAAATTTGGTATTAATATAGGAATAGATGGCCTCATCAGAGCCGTGTAGTTCTGAAAGTTAAATTTTTTGACTTAAGGGGTTACTTTTGGGAGGTAAAATCAAAAGTGAAATTTTTTTTTTTACTAGGGCATCGAGTGGGGTGTCAAATGAAAGCTCATAAAACAAAAAAATATGTAATGTGATACTTGTGCACACCTCTCTTTGTATTATTTTTAAAAAAGTCGCGAAAAGTACTGATCAAAAAATTTTTAAAAAATTCTGGAAGATTCTCCACAGGGTGTAGGTTGAATGGAAATTATCACGAGTGCATTACCTTTAAAAAAGTTACAGGATGTTATACGACGCATACGCTGACGTTGACAACAAAATATTTTGAAGATTTTCGAAGAAATTAAGCCATCTTATTTTTTTTAATGGAAAGCCATGTATATTATTTTATTTTTGAGTCCTACTAAAAATTCTAGGTATTATTCGTTTAACATACCATATATCTTTTTGACTGATTTGTTGATTTGAATTGAACTGTTTTGGAATTATTGATATTTGAAATTAAGGAGATCAAATTAATTTTTTTTTAAGCTGGCCTGTGTCAAATATTTACTGTAAGGTAACGACTTAAACGCGTCAAAAAATGTTTTATTGACGAAAACGTTTATTGTGGCATTTTGTGAAACTGCAATTTGAGCGTAATATCTTAATGGTATATTTAACAGAAACTGAAAGAATCTCTTTGTTCATGATGGTTGGTTACGAAGACTGTAGAAGAACATAACAGGAGGTGTGTGATCTTTTTAACGCAGAATATCACAATCGAGAACCTATTACCCAATCCGGAGTTAGTAGTAAGCTGTTAAGGTTCATTCTAAATCTGGACCTCCAAAAGTTAAAACAAGCAATTATAAAAAGTTGATGTTTTTTTGGAAATTACAGAAAAATCCCCATACAGCCACTCGTCAGCTTTGCTTTGACTGCAACATAAGTAAAGGTACCTTAAGTCGTATATTGAATGAAGAAAAATTTCATCCATACAAACCCATTCTATTATGAGAATAATCTGAAGATGACTACGACAGACGTGTTGAATTTGCGAGGTCATGATGGAACGAATCAATAATGATCCTAATCTAATTCATAATATTGTTTTTTCTGACGAGACCACATTTTGTCTTAACAAAGGAGTTAACAGGCATAACTGCCGGTACTGGTCTACTGAGAATCCCCACTGTATAATCGACAGTCATTCTCAAAGACCACAAAAGAGCAGGGATTTATGGACGTCATATCATTGGTCCCTTTTTTATCGATGGAAATTTTACAGGACAGCAGTATTTACAGTTACTCCAAGAGTAAGTTATTCCAACTTGTGCAGGTCTTTTTCCCGATGAAAATAATTTGGATCCCCCAACAGGAATCTGTGGTATCAACAAGACGGAACAACTCCTCAGTATGACATCAATGTTCGTAAATATTTAGATGCGATATTTCCTAATCGATAGATAGGCAGAAGAGGTGCTGTAGAATGGCCTGCAAGGAGTCCCGACCTTAGACCACTCGATTTTTTTATGGTCATGGTCATTTGAAAACCAAAGTTTATCGAAGTCGAACCTCTAGAAGATCTACAACAAAGAATTCAATATGAAGTAGCACAGATCACTCCGGATTCTCTGCAAAACTCTGTTCAGGCTATTTATGACAGATTGGTTCATTGCCTCGCTGTTAACGGTAGGCATTTTGAGCAATTGCTATCTTAAAAATAAACCTAGAGTATTTATTAATAGTTTTTTTTTTATTATTATTTTTTTTTTATGGTTCTAGCATACGTGCTGCAGGGAAGAAGTCCCTAAAGCGCTACAGGAGCGACATGTGTGCGGAAAAAGCGATTCATGTTGTTCTTGAATCGCTGTAGATTGTACTCGGTGGGGGAAACACAGTCCTGGGCAAATTATTCCAAAGGGATGATGTTCTCCATATAAAAGACTGCTTGAAAAGCGTTGTACGAGGAGTAACAAGCTGAACCTCATCCGGATGTGAAGTACTAGTGCGACGTGTACTTCTAACATGCACCGCCCTGGGAGGAATTAAGCGGGCCACATCCTTCGAACACTTTCCATGAAAATACTTGTAGAATAGGCCCAAGTCGCCAACCGTTCTTCGATGTTCCAGCGAATCAAGACCGCCGGTCATTTCCGGGTCTCCAATCAGACGAACAGCTCTTCTTTGAATAGAATCCAACAAATGCAGTGTATGTTTGGGAGCGGAGCCCCAAACATGGGAGCAGTATTTCATAGTTGGTCGAATTTGAGCTTTGAGAATTAACAGTTGTTGTGGAGTGTAAAGCTTTCTGGTTCGAAATAATATTCCCAACTTTTGAGAAGCTCTCCTTGCTATGCCTGCAACATGTTCATGCCAGGACATATTTGCTATCAAATTAACGCCCAACAAATTGATTGACTATGTTAGAGGAATGGAGTACCCCGACATAACTATGTCGGGTTCAGCAACGTTAACTTTTTTAGAAAAAACTGCCGCCTGGGTTTTTGTAGCGTTAAATTCCACTTGGTTACTGTAACCCCAAGATAAAATTTCTTCCAGGTCTTTGTTAAGTTGAATGACTTTCTGCTGTCTGCGGATATTCGTCTGAGTAGCCGATGTCCGACGGTTTAAAGTGAATGAAGAGATAAGCGTACTGTCATCTGTAAAGCTGTAGATTGGATTCTCGGTGTTTTCCAGCAGATCGTTAATGTAAATGAGAAAAAGAGTAGGAGACAGTATGGAGCCTTGAGGTACACCGGCGTTGATAGAAAGAAATCCGTCGACTGTCACTCGTAAAGAACGCTGTCTGAGGAAACATTAGAGCCACAAACAGAACTTTTCAGACACACCATAAGAGCGTAGCTTAGCCAACAGCCCATCGTGCCAAACACGGTCGAATGCCTTGGATATGTCAAGAGAAACCGCTCGAGATTCTCCAAAGTGCTAAATTGCGTTGTTCCAAACGTGTGTTACATAAGTCCGAAGATCTCCTGTTGATCTATTTTTACGAAGCCATATTGACGATCGCTAATAATGTTGAATCTTTCAAGATATTTTAGAAGATGCTGATTGATAGCCTTTTCGATATTATTGAAAGCACTGCGATTGGTCGGTAGTTATTTGGCAAGGTCTTCTTGCCTTTTTTAGGTATCGGCTTAAATTTCAAATGACAATAATTCCAAAATAGTTCATGTGATATCTAGAATTTTCAGTAGAATAAAATAATATATTTAAAAAAAAATCAAGATTTTTTCTTCGAACTGACAGTTCAAAACATTTTAGTGTTAATGTCAGCGTGTGCGCCATATAGCACCCTATAACATTTAATTAAACATTTTTTTGATACACTGATTAATAAGTGCTATGGAATCATTATTCCATACATATGAGGCACCCTGTATATGTGTATATATGTATATATATATATATATATATATATATATATATATATATATATATATATATATATATATATATATATATATACGAGTATATATATATATATATATATATATATATATATATATATATATATATATATATATATATATACATATATATATATATATATATATATATATATATATATATATATATATATATATAAATATATATATATATATATATATATATATATATATATATATATATATATATATATATATATATATAAATACAATCTTAATTGGGGGAACTCGGCAAATTTGGGCGTGATAGGAGATCACACAATTTTCATTAAGCCGCCAATATTTCGGTCCTGGATTGGGACCTTCTTCAGGGCAGAACTGAAAAGAAGAACAGAGCGTATTCACTGATAGTGTCTGGGACAACTTTAAATTAATGATGCTATCATTAGGTTGTTATAATAAATAAAATGAGTGTGGGACAAGAATAAGATATTAGTCATAATAAGTTAAAAAACTCACATGAGAAGTGCAAAGATTTCGTTAGCCTGAATGGCCGTAGGTTATACATAAAAAAGTTGTTACATATAAAAGTTGGTTAATCCATAAATTATACAAAATACACATTAAAACACTGTAGACAAAATTCTAAAAAACAAATTTAACACATGGATGTAATTGGGAACCTTGGATGTTGAAAACATCGTTAATTATTTCACTTGTGACCACCACATATGGCCACCGCCATTTAGGAACAAATGACAAGAACGACAGGAGACAGCTACCCGACAGAGATAAGGGGTTTAGTCAAGAAAACTCAATTGACCAGAATGCGGGGGTCGACACCTGGAAGGAACCGATAGAAAAGGAAGTACAAATATTGGACCCTAAGTGAGAGAGAGGTAGCCAATTGAGCGACCAAAACCACCCGGTATGTAATAGCGGAAGGATAAAACACACCCTAATTATAGGTAAATGGTGAGCGAGGGAGCGACAGAGAGAGTGACAATAATGGGAGCAACGAAGAAGAAAATTATCTAGTGAATTAATTATTAATTTATTAATTTCTTGTTGGAATCTGATTGGAGGAAGAGATTGTTGGAAAAAATCAATGAAGACTCGAGGCACCAGGAAGTGTAAGAGAGGTGACGCAAGGTACTGTCAATGGAAGGAAGACAGTAATCGCTAGGTGCAAAAGATGGCCCAGATAAAATGGAAGGAATCTGTGAAGCTCAGAATCAAAGAGAACCGTAAATAGAGAGAGGAAGGAGGAGAGAAACCCTGGAAATTACGGAGCTAAAAAAAAGAGACGACAATACGTAGACGATTTAATTCTATCCATACCAGCTGATGGCAAAGAAGAAGTTCTTCATGTTTTCAACTCATTCGACCCACACCTGCAATTCACTATGGAAGAAGAAACCAACAATGCTGTTCCATTTCTGGACACAAGAGTCGTTAGAGTCTCCCATAACATCATCAAACTTGATTGGTATAGAAAACCTACTTCTTCTGGGAGATATATCCATGCAAACTCTGGCCATGATTGGAAGGTGAAGGTCAATGTCATCAAAGGCCTATATAGAAGACTGAAGATAATAGTCCATCCTGATTTCTTACTCCAGTCACAAGAAACACTTACAAAACTTTTCATAGATAATGGATACAATCGAAAACTCTTACTAAGAACCAAAGATGAACAACAAGCTTACTCATATCCATCAAATTCCCCCAGAACCCCCCCTCCCCTCCACCTACCGCATATCTCCCCTCCCCCTTTAACTCCCCCAGTCGAAATAAATTGGTCGTTGCTTTCTTTACCATTCATTCCTGGCCTTACAAACAAATTGGTCCACATATTGTGTGTCATTCCCAACATTAAAATCGCCAAATATTACTTCTTCAAAAACAGAGGTGTCTTCAGTAAGCTGAAGGCCCCGCTGCCAGTTCTTTCCATGTCAGACTTGGTTTACTCAATTTCCTGCCTCAATTGTCCATCAATCTACATTGGCCAAACTTCTCAATCCTTGAATCGTCGTATTGCACTCCATAAAAGTGACACTAGATGCCATCCACACCGATGTGCCTTGGCGACCCATTCTGTTGACAATGGTCATTCCTTTAATTTCAGGGAACCCAAAATTCTTCATTTCTCCAATAATCTTTCCAAGAGAGAATTCCTTGAGATGTGTTACATCCAGGAGAATCATCTTAATATCAATAAAAGAACGACCTGGATGGTCTTAGTAACATATATAGTTTCCTCCTCTCCTGTGATAAATCAACTTCTCACAATCTTTCCCTGTCTTCAAGTGTTTTATGATCCATCTGAACCGCGTTGGTCGTCTCTTTTTTTAGCTCCGTAATTTCCAGGGTTTCTCTCCTCCTTCCTCTCTCTATTTACGGTTCTCTTTGATTCTGAGCTTCACAGATTCCTTCCATTTTATCTGGGCCATCTTTTGCACCTAGCGATTACTGTCTTCCTTCCATTGACAGTACCTTGCGTCACCTCTCTTACACTTCCTGGTGCCTCGAGTCTTCATTGGTTTTTTGCCAACAATCTCTTCTTCCAATCAGATTCCAACAAGAAATTAATAAATTAATAATTAATTCACTAGATAATTTTCTTCTTCGTTGCTCCCATTATTGTCACTCTCTCTCTCTCGCTCCCTCGCTCACCATTTACTTATAATTAGGGTGTGTTTTATCCTTCCGCTATTACATACCGGTGGTTTTGGTCGCTCAATTGGCTACCTCTCTCTCACTTAGGGTCCAATATTTGTACTTCCTTTTCTATCGGTTCCTTCCAGGTGTCGACCCCGCATTCTGGTTAATTGAGTTTTCTTGACTAAACCCCTTATCTCTGTCGGGTAGCTGTCTTCTGTCGTTCTTGTCATTTGTTCCTAAATCGCGGTGGCCATATGTGGTGGTCACAAGTGAAATAATTAACGATGTTTTCAACATCCAAGGTTCCCAATTACATCCATGTGTTAAATTTGTTTTTTAGAATTTTGTCTACAGTGTTTTAATGTGTATTTTGTATATTTTATGGATTAACCAACTTTTATATGTAACAACTTTTTTATGTATAACCTACGGCCATTCAGGCTAACGAAATCTTTGCACTTCTCATGTGAGTTTTTTAACTTATTATGACTAATATCTTATTCTTGTTCCACACTAATTTTATTTTTATTATAACAACCTAATGATAACATCATTAATTTAAAGTTGTCCCAGACACTATCAGTGAATACGCTCTGTTCTTCTTTTCAGTTCTGCCCTGAAGAAGGTCCCAATCCAGGACCGAAATATTGGCGGCTTAATAAAAATTGTGTGATCTCCTATCACGCCCAAATTTGCCGAGTTCCCCAATTAAGATTGTATTTTTAATAATTTTGGTAGATACGGCAACATTTTGCTTTCTTTCTTTATTCTATATATATATATATATATATATATATATATATATATATATATATATATATATATATATATATATATATATATATATATATATATATATATATATATATATATATATATATATATATATATATATATATATATATATATATATATATATATATATATAAATGTTTTAAACTTTGAGGTAAGCAATTGACCATTTTTTTTTAAATTTAAATACATGGCTATATGCGTAATAAGTGCCTCAAATATAATTTGTCCCAAAGTAGAATAAATGACCATTTTATATCAAAAAGCCCCACTATTTTCTCTTTCTATATTCTTAATTTTACCAATACGATGTGATAGTATGAACTAAATGTAACCTACATGCAATATCATAATATATAATACTGGACCTATAACCCTCTGAATTTATTTAAAATTGTTTTATAAATAAATTTAAATTTGGCTTCTACTTGAGTTAATGTTTGTAAACATTTTTCTTTTGTATAAAAATGAGACTTTGTTTGTCCAATAAAGCAATTATTTCTTAGCTGTGCCGCTATTTATTCAGTAAAAGTTGTTTTTATAAAATGTTTCTCAACCGTACAGAGTATCATTTGAGACTGGCAATTTTTAAAAAAGTTATTCAAAAACTCTTATATTGGGTATATTTACTTACTTAGTAAAGACTTCTCTAAGTTAAAAGTATTTCCTAAACAATCACTCTGGAAATGTTTCAACCTTTGGAGAGGGATTCTTCATGAAAAACTACAGTTTTGATTCTTGAATTTAATTTTTATACAGTGGTATTATTTTTGGTATCATTAGAATGCTGATTTTCTACTCTTTTCAGTAATACCAAAAACATTTTGATTTTCAAAAAGTTTTACTCATTAAAAAACGGTTTTACTCAAAGAACCGCTTTCGCTCGCCCAGCAACGCACTCGTTGAGCGCTATTCATCTGTAGATGATTCCAATTTTCTATCATTCCTTTATCGGAACTTGAACCGTCAACATCTTTGCTATATTTGCTGACTAATTACATCGTCGGAAAATGGATACCACCCCGGAAGAAACGGTGCAAGTTATTGCCCTATTGCAAGAAGGGCATAGCCAACGTGTCGCTGTGCAACTGCACCTGAGCCAGTTAGCTGTCGCCAAAGTCTACAGACGTTACCAGGAGACTGACGCCTTTACACGAAGATCAGGATCAGGAAAAAAGGTATATCTCGGAGCGCTTCATTGGTAACACACCTCTAGGAAATCATCACTTGACCGGTGTTGAGGTCCAGCAGGAGCTCCGACAAGTTCGTGATCGGGATGTCATTAGATTGTCAGAAGAAGAATTGAAGAAGCCGACCTAACTCCAATGAGATCAGTGAACGGAGCCAAATTCACAGATTTACCCGAGAACATGTCAACTGGACGTTAGAGCAATGGTGCTCCGTTTTATTCTCCGAGCGGTCCCGAGTGCTGCATTGAAGCGGTCGCCTACGCCATCTCACTGGATGTGATAACTGATTTGGTTTTCGTGATTGATGAGACTCGTAGCCGTGGTTTAACTGCCCACCGGTATATCGAGAAGATCCTGCAGGAACATTCCTGACGCTGGGTTTTTTGGAGATAGCTTTGTGCTAATGCACCACAATGCGAGGCCACAAGTTGTGGCAATACCTGGCGGAAGTGGGAATATCCACATTAGACTGGCTTGCGCGGACCTCAGTCCAATCGAGCACATGTGGTATGAGCTGAAGAGAAGGGTTCGAGCCAGAAATACAGCCCCTGCATCTCTGAGGGACCTAAAGGTTGCGATGGCGGAAGAGTGGGGACGAATCCCACAGATAGTAGTGAAAAAGCTTACTCGCTCCATGAAAACCGGCTGAAAGTATTAATAAAGGCTAGGGGGTAATACAAAATATTGATTTTGGTTTTTATCAATAAATTTAATTCTTAAACTTAAAATGTGTTTAATTTTTCCTTTCTTTTACCCATATTTTCAATCCTTGTCTCCTTTCAATCATTTTAATCACTAAAAAGCATGAGGTATCTATAGAATTTAGTATCATTAGAGAGATAATAAAATGGGCTTTCAAATGATACTAAAATCCGTAAAAATATATAAACACTAAATTCTAGGATTCGTGTTAAATCTAGAAAGAGAGTTTGAGTCGATTTTTTTGCTCATATATATCCGATCCACGTATGTTGACGCACCCGAACTATTCCCTATTCAGATATCTGAACGCGGGGCTACTTTATTTCGAACTTTTTTGATTCTGGGAGCTTCATCTTGCTATCCGTTACCACATAAAGTTCGAGGACATCGGCACAGCTACAAAACGTGAGATAGCAAGAGGAGCTATAGGCAAAACATGTCCGTGGAGGTATTTGGTACGTATAGTACGTGTACATATATATATATATATATATATATATATATATATATATATATATATATATATATATATATATATATATATGTATATATGGATAGCAAGATAAACTTGCTAGAATCAAAAATTGAGTAGGCCCGCGTTTGGATCTTTGTGTAGGGGATAGTTCGGTAGTATCAACATGCTTTAAAATAGATTCTTTCGATATACCAAGTTTAAGAAATTCAGTGAACCAACACCTACAACCAAATAAACCTACTACTAAGTACGACCAGCACCCTGTGTACGACTTCCACGTAAATTTGAAATCTGCCTTTTTGTCAGAAGCAATCACTCTTACCAATGAGAAAAAGCTCTAGAGCCATAAAACTTTTATGTTATGTAGTTGCAAATAACAATCCAAAAAACCACAAGGCTCATCTGCTGTCTCTATCGACCACATAGTAATATTAGAACACTTTTGCTTCTCTTGTAGGCATCATCGCTAATTTAAAGATTAATTAATTATTTAAGTGCTGAAATTGCCATCCTGAGCAAATTTAATGTCAGCAACATCACCTGTCCTAAGTATTTAAATAAGACCGACAAACAAATCCGCGAAGCTGCATCTTTCTCTGTGGCTCAGCTGTGGCTTTACTCAGTTTATCGATGAACCAACACTAATTCCTGACCGTGATGGAGAGTTGGCCAGTCTTGTTGACTACTTTTGAAACATCAATCTGGGTCGACAGAGAGGCTCTTAAACCATGATTTAGCGCTACAAATGTTCTAAAGGGTAAGAACTCATAGAATATTTTCCTTGGTTAGACATTTGTTTCAGATCCCATCTGACTCCACTAAGGAGGTTTCTGATGCCATTTTGGCCCTAATGGAAGCTTTTATCCCTTTTTTTCTAAGCCCGTCCAATGATAAATCTTGACCGAATTGAAATGTAAAGAAGCTGTTGCTGCTCAACATCATACCTACTGACAATGGATCAACACACACAATCAAAGAATGAAAAACAAACTTCTTTCCTTTCCTAATAATTCCTGGTCTTTACGCTGGATCGTTAAGGCCATTAGTTAATTTTTCACTAAATCCACTATACCACCGCTTACAGGGTAAAATTATACCGTCTTATAAAAAAGCCACTCTTTACTTTAGAATATACTGTTCATTTCCAGGAAAAAACACCATCGACTATTCCCAATACATCGTCAAAGATGCCCAATATTATCTTCAGACAACGTCTCTTCAAACATATTTTGATGAAATTAGATGCCATAAAAGTTTCTGGCTCGGATAAAATATTATACCAAAAGATGCGCAAGTGAACGCAGATTTAACTTTTTTTAGACTTTTCAACCTATCCTACAGAAAAAGAATATTTTCTTGCTGCTGGAAACGCGCTAGAGCCGATGTTCAAGAAAGGCAAAAAGGCCTTGCCGAACAACCACCGATCAGTAGCATTGATTTCAATAATATCGAAAGTTGTGGAAAAGACGAATAATAAACATCTTTTAAAATATCTAGAGAGATATTATATTATGAGACCATCAATATGGCTTGTATAACCAAAGATCAACGGAAGATCTTCTAACTTATGTCACACAGACTTGAAAGAACGCCATTCCAAGCATCTGACTGTTTTTGTCATGACGGATTCTTGACTAAGCTATGCTTTTATGGCATGTCTGATAGGTTTTGTTTAGGGTTCTGGTAATTTCTCAGACAGTTTTTTTTACGATTAGTAGTAGACGATTTTTTTTTACGGGCATAGCACACGTGCTGTGGGAAAATCCCTTGAATCGCTGTAAATTAATTGTATTCAGTGAGAAATACAGTCTTGGGTAAATCATTCCAAAGGGATTAGGTTTTTCATATAAATGTATGTTTGAAAAAGACTGAGGACTGACAAGCTAATCCTCATACAAACGTGAAGTATTAGAATGACATGGGTTCCCCACATGAACCGCTCTGGTAGGACTCAAACCACATTCATCGAATATTTTCCATAAAAATACTTGTAGAATTGTTTCAAGTTGCAAAGAAATCAAAATTGCTGCAAGTGAGTTCTGGGTCTCCAGTCAGACGATCAGCTCTCTTTTGAATAGAATCTAACAAATGCAGTATATGTTTGGGAGCAGAGCCCTAAATATAGGAGCAATATTTCATTGTTGATTGAATTTGATCTTTGCACAGAATTAACATTTGTGGAATGTAGAGCTTTCTAGTTCGAAATAATATTCTCAGCTTTTGAGAAGCTCTCTTTTCTATCGATGCAACATGATCACGTCGGAACAAATTTGCTACGAAATTAACGCCCGGCAAATCAGGTGACGATGCTAGAGGAATGGAGTGTCCCGATATAACTATGTCGAGTTCAGCAATGTGAATTTTTTTGAAAAAAACTGCCGCTGAGTTTTTGTAGTTTTCAATTTTACTTGGTTACTGTCACTCCAAGACAAAATCTCTTCCAGGTTTTTGTTAAGCTGCAGTACTTCCTGCTGTTTGCGGATATTTGCAGTAGCCAATGTTGAAGAGTTCAAAGTGAATAAGCGTACAGTTATCTGCAAACCTGGTCCTTTCTAGCAGAGTGTTAAAGGAAATGAGAAAGAGAATAGGAGACAATATGGACCCTTGGGCTACACTGGTGTTGATAGTGAAGGCATTAGAAAGAAACTCGTAGATTGCCACTTGTAAAGAATACTCCCTGACGAAACACGAGAGCTGTACAAAACGCTTGAGATATACCGTAAGAGCGTAGCTTAGCAAACAGTCTAAGAAAATCTCCTGTTGATCTATGTTTACGAAAGCCATATTGATGGTCGGTAATAATTTTGAATCCTTCTAGATATTTAAGAAGATGCTGATTCCATTTCTTTCGATGCCTTTTCCATAACTTTCAGTATTATTGAAAGCAGTACGATTGGTCGAAATTTATTTGACAAAGTCTTTTTGCCTTGTTTAGGTATCGGCTGAACTGTAGCGTATTTCCAGCAGGAAGAAAATATTCTATTTCTATAGAATATATTGAAATGTCTACAGAAAATTGGTGTTAGCTTGTCAGTGCATTTCTAAAGTACTATGGTAGATATTCCATTAGTGCCAGAGGCTTTTTTGGTGTCTAGCGTCATTAAAATATATTTTATGATATGCTATTTCAAGACAATATCGTGCATCCCTGACTGCACGATGGGAATAGTTGGTGATGTTTTTCCTTAAAAATTGTGTTTTTTCCTTAAAATGTGAAGCAAAGAATTTAGCTAGCAAGTTAGCATTCTCAATTGGTATCATTGTTATAATTTTATCTGGTATAATGGATTTAGTGAAATTTTGACTAATGGCTTTAGCGACCGACTTATAGGGCCTGAAATTGTTGTGACATGCAACAAGTTTGATTTTAATTATTTAATTGTATGCCTCCTTGGTTTCGTCTATAACTTTATTGCATCGGTGCCGGGTACAAACAAACACGCTACGATTTATTACGTTAGGATTTTCATGCCATTGTCGGTAGTCGGTAGGCAAGACGTTAAGAAGCAACAGCTTCGTTGCATTTTTGGTCGAACCAAGGTTTGCTGTTGGAAGGGCATTTCTTCGAAAGAGATATAAGCTTCTATACTAGCCAGAATGACTTCATATACGCGCAGTCACACATTAACGATTTGCTGGAAAAATCAGAAATCCAATCTAGAGTTTTGCCAATGATAGTATGTTTGTTTCTTTATTTATCATGAGCGCCTGAATATCAACTGTTTATGTAAATTTCCAAAAAAATATAATGTTGGCTACTTTACTAAATATCTTAAAGAAATTCCATCTTGTCAGCGACCAATTACAATTTAATGCTGCTAAAACCTAGGGGGGCGGTTTTCTCTAAAAAAAAATTCTGTGCAAAACTCGATATAGTTATGTAGGGACATTTCGTTCCTATAGCATTATTACTCAGCTTGCTGAGCGTTTGCTTAGGAGCAAAGATATGAACATGCTGCGTGTATTAGAAAGAGAGCTTCCCAGAAAGCTTTATACGCCACCACTTTTAATTCGGTACAAAGCTTGATTTAAATCAACGATGGAATACTGGTCTCATGTTTGGGTTTGTGCTCCCAAACATACGTTACATTTGCCAGATTCTACTAAAAGTGAGCTATTCGCCTGATTGGAGACCCAGAACTCACCAGAAATCTTGATTTATTAGAACATCGAAGAATCCTGAGTGGAGCATACTAGTAATACAGGTCTCGCTAACATATCGCAGTCATATGAGGTTCAGAGTGTCACATATTCCTTTACATGGAAAACCGTATCCTTTAAGAGTAATTTGGCCAGGATTGTGTTCTTCAGTGTTTCAGAATGATTGCCATCATTCGAACCAATTAGGCACTTTAAGAAGAAGAAGTGTTTCCCCACCGAATGCGACTCACAGCGATAGAAGACAAACGTGAAATGCTTTCTCCGCATACATGTCGCTCCTGTAGCACTTTGAGGATTTCCATGCAGCACGTGTGATGTGCCCCTATCAAACCTCTATTAAAATTTATTAATATAAGTTGAATTTATTGATTAATTTTATTTCGGCCACGTTACTACAGTACAATAGTTAATCTAAAAGCATTTTACTTTAATCAACTTGATTGGATAATTGAAATTTCAACTCTTAGTCCCTTTTAATAAGGGTATTGCCGCTTTTATAAAGATTTAAACCTGCAAAAGATGGAAAGACAAATGGAAAGTAAAAAGAGAAAGACAAAATAATATTGTTATATTAAGTTATGATATATATGATATGGCTGTATTTGGCAATATGACTTCCTTTGGTTTAAAAAATTCTTCAATTTAGAGAATAATACGAAAATATGTTATCTTTTCTGATTGTATATCATACAGGTCAGTCAGTAAGTCCTGAAAGAAATCAAATAAGATAAATTAATGAGTTGAAATATATTTATTCTTCAGTATAATCTCCCTTAAGCTCGATATGCTTTTTCTAGCGAGTTTCCAATTCATTTACCCCATCTCTGAAGTTATTTTCCGGGGACCTTCAAAATACCCATCTACGGATGCTATCATCTTATCATTTGTTGAAAAACGCTTCCCACGTAGAAATCTTTTGAGGTTTTAGAATATATGGAAGTCAGGCGGAGCCAGATCTGGTGCATGGGATGCATATGCCAACAATTCATACTTTAATTCGACCAGTTTTGCCGTTGCCAAAGCACTTTTGTGAGCAGGTGCTTTATCATGATGAAAGATGATTTTTTCTTCTGCAAACCGGGCCTTTTCCCACGAGTATTCTCGTCTAGCTGGTCTAAGAGGTTGCAAAATTCCTTTTGCATCCCAGAAAATTGATGCTATAATTTTTTTGGACGACTCTGACCACTTTGGCTGTTTTGGAGCTGAACAACTTGCTCAGTCCACTGTGCGGATTGTTGTCGCAGTTCAGGACCATATTGGTTAAACCAAATCTCATCCATACTTACAAATCGACGCACAAAATCAGTTTTATTCTTTGTGAAACGAGCTAGATATTGTTTAGAAAGTTTCTCTCGAGGGCGTTTTTGTTCCGATGTTAGCAAATGTGGAATCCATTTTGTGAGTAGCTTTCTTATACCCAAAACATTAGTTAAGATCTCATGTACTGTTCCATGTAAGATGCCAATAGACTTAGCTAAATCATCCACGGTTAATTGACGGTCTTACCATATCTTGTACAACAGTTTCTTCAGTTGTTGCAGTTTTTGGACGTCCTGAGCGTGGATCATCATTGACGCTTATACGACCACATTTAAACTTTAGAGTTCATCTATAAACAGTTGGAAATGAAGGAGCAGACTCATTTAATACTTTCACTAACTTTGGATGGATTTCAGTTGCCGATAAACTTTCCAAAATAAAGAATTTTATCACTACATGATATTCGGTTTTTCTCATTCTTTAAAAATACTCAAACACATCTACTTTAACCAGCTGAGAACCGATGAATGACTTGAGAGGTCGAGTGTGTTCATATGACAGATGAAGTTTCAAAATGGTGTTTAATATTTGGTTCAAGTGAAGCTCCATAGGTGTAGCTTGCAAAACTTATTGACTGACCTGTATTTGGAGAACTAAATTAAAAATAAAATAAAATTTTTATGCAGTAAATTCCGGCTTTTGTTGCTTTGTTATTTATGCAGTAAAAAATGAAATTCACGCTTTGATCTCAATTTTTAGGAAAAACTAATTGTAGGTAGCTGAAAATGTGTAGAATATTCTGAATATTTTTAATAAAATTGAAGAGTAGTTCCCACATATTATATAAAAGTATATAAATGTCAATGGACGTTAAGCGATTTATTTTTGTGGATAGAAAGAGAATAACTTTTTTTAGCCAAGCATATAACACGTAGGCTGAAAAGTTTTTGGTCTCGCTACTTAAAACACTTTTTTTTTGTAAAATTCGACTGTATTCATCATTATAGCCTCTTGATGAACGATACAGTCAGTTCAACGCTTTTTTAACATTTCTATATCTTTCTTGTAGAAGGATTTGTATTTGCCTTCAAAACAGGCCTCAGTTTCGGCCAGAACTTCTACATTGAAGCCAAATCCCTTTCCCGCTAGCATTTTTTTGACGACTACAAATAGATAATAGTCGCTGAGGGGCAAATCTGGAGAATATGGTGGATCAGGAAGCAACTAGAACTTCAATTCATGCAATTTTGCCATGGTAACCATGAAAGAGCACTTTTTTCTTATTCATTTGGGGCCGCTTCTTTGTGATTTCTGCCTTCAAACGCACCAATAACTTTATATAATATTCGCTATTGATGGCTTTTCCCTTATTCGCATAGTCGATGAAATTTATTCCCTGCACATCCTACAGAGGCCAAAACTTTCCCAGCCGACTATTGTTCCTTTGATCGCTTCGGGCGGCTTTCACCGGCTGCTGTCCACTCAGCTGACTGCCGATTTGATTCCGGTGTATAGTGGATCCATGTTTCACCCATTGTCACATATCGCATGAAAAAATCCTTTTTATTGTACTTAAACAGGTCCAAACAAAGCTCAGAATCATCAAGACGTTGTTGTTTTTGGTCCACTGTGAGCTAACGCTCTACCCATTTCGAACGGAGCTTTCTCATGTCCAAATGTTCTTGCAAAATATGAACAACACGTTCCTTTGATATCTTTAGGGTGTGTGGGGTTTGTGGATTATTTTGATGTTTTACGGATAACCGGCATTTCAGTAAGTGATGAATCATTTTCCTGGGACAGATTCCCCGTAACACTTATCAAGCTTTGCTTGAACGGTATTTTTTCCCATAAAAAAACAGTGTTTATTCAACACACGAAATTCGATTTTTTCCGTTGTTTTGAAAATATCAAAAGTAGTGTCACTAAAACCACTGTAACTTATAAACCAATCATCGAAATGTCATGAAATTTTGACATTTATCGTTTGAAGGTTGGTACTTCCTAAAAATCATATGGATTTTTTGAAAAGGAAATTTATGTGTCAGATCAAAAACTTTTCAGCCTAAGTGTTACTCCGGCTTGGTCTGCATGAAAAAAGTGACATTTCATTGCCTTTACATGTAGCAATACATCAGATAATGGCACCAATCTTCAAAAATATAGGAATACATTAAAAATGAAAAGATTCCTTAGTGAATCTCATTCAGTACTAGCCGTGCCCGCGGCTCCGCTCGCGTGGACTTGTTTCACTATTATCGTCACTGCTTATTCCTTATGTTACCTAACCTCATAAAATATATCCTATAACCTGGCCAGAGAACATATGTATTTTACAAAAAAAAATACGTAAAAATCGGATAAGCGCACTAACGGACAGACAGATAGAGAGATGTTGCGTTTTATATAAACTATAGATTTTCTACTAAAATCAAGAATTAAGCGGGCTATATCCTCCGTACACTTTCCATGAAAATACTTGTAGAATAGTGCTACAGTAGCGACACGTGTGCGGAAAAAGCGATTCACATTGTTCTTGAATCGCTGTAAATTGTACTCGGTGGGAAACACAGTTCTGGGCAAATTATTCCAAAGGGATGATGTTCTCCATATAGAAGACTGCTTGAAAAGCGTTGTACGAGGAGTAACAAGCTGAACCTCATACGGATGTGAAGTATTAGCGCGACGTATACTTCTAACATGCACCGCTCTGGGAGGAATTAAGCGGGTCACATCCTTCGAACACTTTCCATGAAAATACTTGTAGAATAGGCTCAACTCGCCAACCGTTCTTCGATGTTCCAGCGAATCAAGGCCGCCGATCAGTTCCGGGTCTCCAATCAAACGAACAGCTCTTCTTTGAATAGAATTCAACCAATGCAATGTATGTTTGGAAACGGTTAGATTATTATTATATCACCTGGCCAGAGAACATACGTATGGATTAAAAAAAAAAAAAAACGTAAATCGGATAAGTGGTTCTCGGGTGATAAGCGCGCTAATGGACAGACAGATAAACAGTGAGACCTTGCATTATATATATATATATATATATATATATATATATATATATATATATATATATATATATATATATACATGTATATTATTTGTTAGATGATATTGTTCCATATTTAACGGTTTAGGCAGCGTATTGTAAGAGAGTGCGCTATCGGCAAACCTTTTTCCGACTTAATTCACTATTATCGTCACTGTTTATTTCTTACATTACTTAATGTAATAAAATATATCATATAACCTGGCCAGAGAACATACGTATAAACTAAAGAAAAACACGTAAATTGGAAAAGTGGTTCTCGAGTGATAAGCGCACTAACGGACAGACAGACAGAGAGACGTTGCATTTTATATATATTATATTTCTTTGCTACCTGATATTGTTCCATATTTAACGGTTTAGGCAGTGCATTGCAAGAGAACGCGCTAGCGGCAAACTTTTTTCCGACTTGATTCACTATTATCGTCACTGCTTATTTCTTATGTTACCTAACGGAAGGAATATATCCTATAGCCTGGCCGGAGTACATATGTATGTTTTAAAAAAAGCACGTAAATCGGATAAGTGGTTCTCGAGTGATAAGCGCACTAACGGACAGACAGAGAGACGTTACATTATATATATATATATATATATATATATATATATATATATATATATATATATATGTAGTAGATTATAGAAGATTATATATACCTGGCCAGAGAACAAATGTATGAATTAAAAAAAAAACACATAAATCGGATAAGTAGTTCTCGAGGGATAAAAGCAGTAACGGACAAACAAACAGATAGACAGAGAGACGCTGCACTTTATATATATTATAGATGTAATCTGGCCAGAGAACAAATGTATAAATTAAAAAAAAAAACTCTTGTAAATCGGATAAGTGGTTCTCAAATCATAAGCGCACTAACGGACAGAGAGGCGTTCCATTTTATGTATGTTATATTCTTTGCTACTTGATATTGTTCCATATTTAATGGTTTTAGACAGTGTATTGCAAGAGAACGCGCTAGCGGCAAACTTTTTCCGACTTGATTCACTATTAACGTTACTGTTTATTCCTTATGTTACCTAACGTAACAAAATATATTCTATAACTTGGTCAAAGAACATAAACTCCTGGACAAAATTAACGCAACAATCTGAAAATTAATTTATCTTTTTCTTATGTCAGTTTTAAAGTTTATCGAGTATTTGAATAGCAGGCTATGCATATTTTGTTTCGTTGTTCATGACAGAAATCAAAACAATTCGTTTAGATTTCACAGTTTTAAAGAATTTTTTAGAAGATAAACAATTTTCTGTAATAATGCGATAGATTTTCTTTAAAAGTAAGCTTATAAATTGTTCCCTTTTTCAAAGTAATACGTTTTTGTGGTAGATTGTTTTATTTTTGACCCCGAAGAATTAGAAAAAAATGAATCGAACAAGGAATTTAACTAAACACGAGGTAGTGCGAGCCTTAGTTTTATTGGACGAGGGATATTGTCAGAGTTATGTTCTCAATTTGTTAGGCAAACATCGTTCCACAATAAGAAACAGGACTGTCACTAGTTCTATAATAAGAAACGAACTCGAAGTTGTTCGCAATGTAACAATTTCTTCTAAAACAGTTAAAAGACGGATAAATGAAGCTGGATTAAACAGAAGGAGACCAGCCACTGCGTCCTTGCTTACTAGAGAGAACAGAGTTGCCAGGTTACGTCTTGCTCGAAATCACGAAAACTGGTTTGTGGATGACTGGAAACAAGTTTTCTTCACAGATAAAACTATGGTTAGTCTAAAACATCCAGATGGTCGTGAGCGAGTATGACGAAGACCAGGAGAGAGATTTGCTCCTTGCAATATCTCTGCAAGGATTCCATTCGGCGGTGGCTTTGTTATATTCTGGGGTGGCATCTGTTTTGATCCTCGCACAGAGTTAGTTCCTGTCCGTACGTGATCCATGAATGCTGACTACTATCTCGAGAATATTGTAATAGAACATGTGATGCCTTTCGGTCATTTTGTGGGGCCCAATTTCCTGTTTATGCAAGACAACGCTCGACCTCACGTAGCTAGGGAGGTACTCGATTATCTTAATCAAGTTGATAAACCGATTATGCAATGGTCACCAAAAAGCCCGGATCTGAATCCGATAGAACATGTATGAAATCACCTTAAGAAAAATGTGAAACGTCATATACCTGCACCTGAGGGAACTTGAAAATGCAGTTATCACAGAATGGGAGCAAATTCCTCAAGATTTTTATCCAAAATTTAATTAGAAGCATGCCTAGGCGCATAAACGCTGTCATCCGAAGTAGAGGAGGCAACACAGGCTACTAGTGTCCCGGTTACACCATTAATTTTGCTACTAGTGTCCCAGTTTATTTTTTTCATTATTACATAATTTCAACGATTTTGTTATTAGGTCTTAAGAATAATTTTAATTCGAATCTTATAGAGAAATTTGGTAGCTAATTCACTTTTAAAGTATCCGAATAAGTTTTTTCTAACTTTTAGTGTAACCAATGTTCATAAAAAATTAATAAAATTAATTCATTATAGAGATTTATATGATTTAATATATTGTTGCGTTAATTTTGTCCAGGAGTGTATGTATGTTTTAAAAAAAGAAGCACGTAAATCAGATAAGTAAATGTAGTGATAAGCGCACTAACGGACAAACAGACAGACAGGCAGACAGACAGAGAGACGTTGCATTTTATATATATATATTAGATGTAAAAATTGTACGTGTCAATTGGCCCTATCACCATCCATTAGTATTCCTTTATTTTCCCACTTTATCGATTGAACATGTCTTCTAGAGTTTTGGGGATATCGGGTCCCCTTGTCTAATTCCTCTTTTAATTTTATTTGTTTTTCTTCAAGAATTATTTGTGATATTGTATTTTTATATATGTACTCAAGAAGAATTCTGTATATTTCATCGACTCTGCTGTTACTTGAGGCGTTAAAGACGGCCCATATCTCTACGAAATCAAATGCTTTTTCGTTGTCAACCATTGCTATCCACAAGGTGACCTTGTATTCATTTGCTTTTTTCACTAGTAATCTAATTGTTTGAAGATGGTCCAAAGGGCTGAATCTCCGTCTAAATCCTGCCTGTTCACGTGGTTGATAATTGTCTAATTTGTTCGTTAATCTATATGTTCTGATTCTAATGAAGATTTTGAATAGTACCGATAACAGGCTGATGGTTCTGTAATTCTCCAATTTAAATTTGTTCCCCTTATTAAAAATAAGCACAATCAAGGCGTTTACCCGAAGTGCTGGTATTTTACTTTCTATTAGACACCTGTTAAATAGAGCTTGAAGAGATTGTATTATCGATGCCCCTCCATACTTTATCATTTCTATAGTTATTTGATCGGCCCCTGGTTCTTTGTTGTTGTGCATATGTTGTAGAGCGTTCATTATCTCATCCGTTGTTACATCGAGATTTTTTTTATATCTCACATTTCTTACCATTACTCTATTTCCTTCTTATTTCCCGGGCGGTGTCGATATTTTCGTGTGATATAATGTTTAATAATATTTCTCCGTAGCTTTCTTTATCTCTTTGTTCAGATGTTTCAAACTTTTTCCCTCTTTCAAAGTTTCTTCTATTTTCGAGTTTCGGTACTGTCTGCCGTTTTCGCTGATCTTTTTCTTTATTTTTTGTCTATTTCTGCCATTTCTAATCTGCCAGGTGTAGGATCATTTCTTAATAATCTTCTCTGTTTCATAAGATTTTGTGTCTATTTACTTAATTTTGTGTTTTATCTTTTTTTGATGTTGCTATTTATTTTGTAGTCATGAGTAGGCTGTTGGTTATTTGTGTGTTTAGTTCATCAAGTTCTCTTTGGTAGTTTATGTGTTTTATAGGATGTTTCAATACTTGTGGATATTCATCTCTTTTGCTTTATTATTTCTGTTGGTGTCTTTTTCTTTATATGCATTGTACCTGTATGGTACATACTAAACTTCATATCTATAAAATAAGAAAGTCGTCGTTTTCTTACTTGGAAGCAAAATCCTATAAACCTTTTCCATGTGAACGCTTTCCCGACGTTAGAATGCAGTGATTTCCCGTAAAAGATATGATTTTGAACAAAACCGATGAGACATGCATTTATGGCTAATTAAATATCAGATATATGGCGATTTGAAACAGATTGGTTCTTATTTTCTGGTAAAAAAAACATATATGCACATAATACATGAACTTATTGTGTTAAGTTAAATGCACATATATATATATATATATATATATATATATATATATATATATATATATATATATGTATATATATATATATATATATATATATATATATATATATATATATATATATATATATATATATATATATATATATATATATATATATATATATATATATATATATATATATATATATATATATATATATATATATATATATATATATATATATATATATATATATATACATATATATATATATATACATATATATATATATATATATATATATATATATATATATATATATATATATATATATATATATATATATATATATATATATATATATATATATATATATATATATATATATATATATATATCTATATCTAGAATATTAAAAATTAAATAAGAAGATATCTATGGCAATAATATTTTCATACTTTTATACTAGGAATCATGTAGTTCTAAAATAAGTATTAAATTTTAATTCCACACACTAAAGAATAGCTTAATTTAAGCTATTTTTAATAAAACTGGAAAATATGAAGACAAATTAACTTGCAGTTTCTTCAGCTACAAAAACCCTGTACCCGACATATACGATGCAAGCCCTCTGAAGTTTAATATAGCGATTTAAGTAGGAAATAACGTTTTCTTGTTCTAAAATAAAGTTTAAATTTGGCTTTTGCACACGAAATTTTAATCCAAGAACTACAACTACTCAGTATATATCACCACTACACAAAACATTTTATTTTTGCACTCGACGCGCGTTTCACTAACCATGTTAGCTTCATCAGCAGCGATGATTGACTGAAGCTAAACTACAAATCTACTCTATAGCGTAACACATGATTTATTCACCCCCTAGCGTAACACATGATTTATTCAGGCCTAGTAACCAGAAGAGGGGACTATAAGGAATAGGCCCTCTGTCTTTATTTAAACTACTTTTACTTTTTATAATTTCCATTCTTTCTTATGCGTTTAACAATCTCCTGTCAGACACATTTTTAATTAATCTTAGATTATCTAATGTTGAAGTATGATCAGCTTCAAGGGCATGTTCGGCAATGCTAGACTTTTTTGTTCTACTATATTTTAAATGTGCTAAATGTTCTTTAAGTTGTGTTTTAATTGACCCTTTAGTTTACCCAACATACTTTTTGTAGCATCATTACAACTAATTTCATAAATTCCAGTTTTCTCATAATTAGGAATCTTATCTTTGGGATTTCCTAAGATATTCCTCAGATTGTCTTATGACTTATAGACTAAGGTGAGGCCTACCTTATTAAATACCTTATTAAATCCCCTGCTATACTTCGGAGTATATGGTATGGAGACATACTTGGTCTTGTTTTCTTCGCGTGTAAAAAAGGTAGACTTCTGAATATTTAACCTGAACTTATGTCTATTTATTAACTTGTTTACTAAGTCATCGTCATAACCCTTAACTCTAGTTATATTTCTAATACGATTCCTTTCATTATTGAAGTTTACTCTATTCAGAGGAAAAGTGACCAAACGATGAACTAAAAAATGTAATGCGGCTAATTCGTGTTTTTTGCAATGAAATGAATCATTAGGAATATATCTATCTGTTACTGTGTCTTTTCTATAGATATCAAATTCTAACCTATATTATTCTTAGAAATTAAAATATCTAGAAAAGGCAGTTGTCCTTAGTTCACAATTTCGTAAGTGAATTTAATGGAGTCATGTCGGCTATTTAATTTGGAAACAAAATTTGCTTTCTTTGTATCAAAATTCGCGAAAACATCATCCACATACCTATACCATACCCTTGGGAAAAACTTAGATTCTTGACTGGCTTCGGTTTCAAACTTACTCATGAATAAATTGACTATGAAAGGTGATAAGCAATAACCCATAGTTGTTCCTTCTTTCTGAACATAGAATTGAATGTTATACTGAAAATAATTACGTTCCATGTTTAGACACAGCCAACATGTAACACCCTATAATTTTTTTATTTTGAAAGTTACATATTTGCATTTTCAGATACCAGAATGTGACATTGTTAGGCTATTTTAGCACTTAAGAAATATTTTTAACTAGTTCCGGTTTGACCGGAAGTGACTACAACTTTTTACTTTAAATGGAACCCTGTATCTTTTTTATCAATTTCAATTCGCTTTAAAATTCTCTTTCTAACGATGCATCACAAGTTGACATTATGACATTATTTTTTATGTAACTTAGCTACACATTACAGGTTTTTTTCCATACATTTAACAGAACTATCTAACGCCAATTGGATTTATTATTATTTCCAGAAAATAAGATACACATTTATTAAATAAATATTTAAATGCAAATAATAAAACCAAAACATTTAATAATAAGAATAACACAACCAAAACATTTAATAATAAGAATAACACAACAAAACCGATAAATTTTATTAATTAATATTAGAAAGAAGTAATATTTTAACTAAGTGGCACAATAAAAACAAATAGGTAAAACTATTTTATACTAGATATAAATTTGCTAAGTATTTATTCTAAATGTTCAAAATGCTGTCTGTTGTTAATCCTACACAATCTTGTTTTTCTCACCATGGCTCTCTTAACGTTCCCCAACTAAATTTCAGTAATTTGATTTACTGCTTTTCTTAAGCGCATTTCTAAATCATTTCTGTCTATTGGTGGCTGTTTGTAAACTTTTTCTTTTATATATTTCTTATATAAAAAAAATCAAGAGTCGTAAGATCTGGCGATCTTGCAGGCCACTTATTAGGTCCATTGGTACCTAACCAATTTGCACCAAATCTTTGATTAAAGTAGTTTACTACATTTCTACTATTGTGGGCTGGAGCGCCATTCTGCAGGAAAATAATGTCTCCACGATTTAAGGGTAAAGTTTCTAAAAGATCATTTTGAACGAACTCCAAATATCTTTCAATGACCAATACACTGATTCCTGACTCTTCGTCACCAATAAATACATCAGCAGGTTCAATCGGTTGCCTTCTAAACTGCTGCTCTACCCTTAAAAAATAATTGTTGAGTGGGTGCCTCCTATCGGGATATCTTGCCAACTCGGCGGCTTGTCGGCTATTCTTTCTGCACTCTCCATAAATTAATAACATGTCTACTTTTTCATCCGTTAAATACAATTTTGTTAACGAAAAATTATTTTTGACGTAAAGTGAACAATAATACTGGCCACACGCAGCAACAATGACTTTCGGCTCGTCTATTTTATCACAGTCTACTAAGTCCGTAATGGAACTTGTTGATATCACATTTTTGCATTGCATTATTTTCTGAAAATAATATTAAATCTAATTGGTGTTAGATGTATGTTGGCAAAAAGCCTGTAACGTGTAACTAGGTTAAATAAAAAATATGTATCCCGTATCTTAATTTCGGTGATATTGATCACTATTTAAAGAGGAAATTCTGTAACTGAATGGAAAGCATGAAATTTTGTAGGAGCCCTTAGACTTATGAAAATGGCATGATAAATGAACAGTCTTAAATTCTTTCCAAAGTGAGATAAAATTAACAAAAACAGTTGCTAATATACCCGCCATGGCCTCCTAAATCTAAGAGTTTAAATCAGATTTTGCCAGTCACCTGTCACACAAATGTCAACTTCTGATACATCGTTGGAAAAAGAATTTCAAAGCGAATTGAAATTGATAAAAAAATATACGTTGTTCCATTAAAAATAAGAAAGTTAAAAATATTTCTTAAGTGATAAAAAGCCTAATAATGTCTCATTCTGGTATCTAAAAATGCAAATTTGTGACTTTCAAAATAAAAAAAATTACAGGGTGTTACATGTTGGCTGTGTTATCCGATATATATATATATATATATATATATATATATATATATATATATATATATATATATATATATATATATATATATATATATATATACAATATATATATTTATATATATATATATATATATATATATATATATATATATATATATATATATATATATATATATATATATATATATATATATATATACGTCGAGTGCGAAAATATAGTGTTTGTTATAGTGGTAATATATACTGGTAGTGTCATTGTGCCAAAGATTCCACATTCCTAACATAGTCAAGAACTACAAGTTAATATTTCAAATGATAAGCAGTGGAAGGACTTCAGAGGTATTTAAAAACCGGATATTTCCCTCTGTATAGTATATCTGGGAAAATTATAAATAATGAAAAAAATTACATAATTTTCATATTATTCAGATCTAAAAACACGATATAGACAAAGCAATACTCCAAACTTTCTTCAAGAATCCTTTATGTACTTAACTATAAATTATAAAAAACGAAACTTGGAATTTTTAGATATAACACGTAGTATAAACGTTTAACTATAATTATGCTTCAATAAAAATTTTCATGTTACTTAAAATACACAAATTTTTTCACTTAATTTCCTTTCTCTGTCGCTATGTCTTCTAAAAATTACAGGCTTTATCCTACATCCAGTATTATATGTATACCAAATTAAAAATTGATTTAAGTAAGATATGATCATTCCTGTTAAAAGATATTAATTACTTAAGACTTATATAGACCAGAGATTCCTAAAGTGGGTTCTGCGGAACCCAAGGGTTCCATGGAAAAGTCACCAAGGTTCTGCGAATCACTTAAATTTGTTATTGAATCGTTTTGGCTATTAAATAATTCCACAATTACATATCATATTATTTTGGAACAGTGCAACAATACGTAGCATATAATGAAAATAACCCACTACTGTAGGTAGCGAGACGTACTAACAAGTGACGCGGGTGCGGCGATGGCTTTCCAGAGGCAAAGTTTTAACCAGTTTATATGAACTTCGAGACGAGCTGAAGGTTTTCTAAATGAGGCAAAACATGTCTGCGTCTGTGACCCTTTTCGACGTATTGCATGATGAGCAATGGTTTATAAAATTAGCTTATCTTTCCAAAATTTTTGGAACAGTCGACGAAGTTACTACATTTTTACAGGGAAAAGCAACAACCATATTAACCGCGAGAGGCAAATAATCAGCTTTTAAAAAAAATTGGATTTCTGATCTTTGTCAAATTACTTCCCGGATACTGATATTGACGTCGATTGGGACAAAATCCATTTATCAATAGAAGTCAACTTGCGACGCTAACCGTCCTAGAATACGAATCGCTCATAGATCATCAGAGTTCATACGCATTGAAACACACATTTAAGTCTGTGTCACTGAACAAGTTTTGGGTTCGTTTTAGGAGTGTCAACCCTGAAGTGGCCAAAAAGGCTATCTTAACTTTACTCCCTTTTGTTACAATGTATCGTTGTGAAACAGGCTTTTCAGCTTATACTTATCGTCTTCTTCCAGTCCCATGTACACACAGCTTCTTGGGGTCATGTTCCACTCTTCTCTATGATATTAAGAGCTCATTTTCCTGTGCTTGTCGGAAGATTGTGGCCACATCCGGTTGTTTCTGCCGTCACAGTCGTTATTGATCCTGATTTCAGCCTCTTGATTTAAGTATAGATGATTTATTATTCGTGTATCCTTATCATCAACTCCGATTTCCGCAAGCCTCTTCATCAAGAGGTCATGTTTAACATTAACAAATGCATATTGGTAGTCTATAAAGCAAATGAACACGTCTCGATGTTGATCGTAGCACCTTTGTATTAAAAGCTTCATCGAGAATAATGCTTCTCTCTCCAAACCTTTGATGAAACCAAACTGGCTCTTTCTACTTTTTTCTTCGCATTTACTGGATATTCTGGCGCTACAACGCTTTAAGAGCTTGATTCATCAAACTTATGAGTCTGAAATCTTCATACTGTCTAGGGTTGGCATTCTTGGGAATAACTACGAAAGTTGATGTCAGTTATTCGCAGGGAATTTGTCCAGTGTTGTATACCCTATTAAATAGGTAAGTGAAGTGTTTGGTATTAGCTAGTTTAAGAACTTCAGCGTATACTTTATCAGGGTCTGGGCTTTTTTCATTTTTATCTGCTCTAACGCCGCCGGTTTGACTTTCGATTCTAAAATTTCCGGACCACTAATAGCGTTTCTGCATAGCTCCTCCACACATTCTGAAGTTCATTGTGGTCTAAGATAAGCCTTCCATTTTCATCTTTGAGGGTCGTTAGTGTTCTTTTATGGCCTAATCTAGTCATTTGTTTAAGTTTTTATGGGAATTGAAGCTGGCATGAAGTTTGTGCACCTTTTCCGCTACTTCACATTCATTTATTAACCAGATCTCTTTAACTTCTTTTTTTTTGTTTGATTATATGTTCCTCTGCTCGGTTTTTAAAGAAATCGGCGTTGCTCCGTCAAATCCAAGATCTCTTCCGTCATCCTTGGTTTAGGCCCTTTTCGTTCTGCATGGCCTAGCACAGTTTCAGTAGCTCTTTCAATATTTGATCTCAATTTTTTCCAAATAATGCTTGGATCTTCTTCGTTAGAAGAGTTATTTTCAAGAAATATTTTTTCTAGTGCGTTCTTCATATTTTCTTGGGTGTCGGCTTGCATTATGCTTCTAACATCGGGTTTATAATTCTTAGATTCTTCTTTCAAAATTTTACAGCGGAAACGGAAATTAGTCACAATAAGATTGTGAGCCGAGCCAATATCTGCTCCCGGATATGCTGTGACTAAAGTGATGCTATTTTCAAATCTTTGATTTATTAGAAAATATTCTATCACATTTCGATATCCATCTCCTGGAGATTTCCAGGTATACAGACGTCTGAGATGTAATTTATAAAAGGTGTTTTTGATAACCGTTTGTTCCTTACGGCAAAACTGCAGTAGCATATCACCGCGGTCATTACATTCCCCCAGTCCATAAGCACACGCAGTCCCTGACACTGCTTCCCGTCCAATTTTTGCGTTGAAGTTGCTGATTACCATGTTGATTTCACCAGGCTTAAGCGATCCCAAGATCTCCTGAATCTGTTCATAAAACTCTTCAGCCTCCACCTCCAGCCTGTGCGCTATCGGTGCATATAGTTGAATAATGTTTATATTTATTGGTTTAGCTCTTAATTGGAGGAGTATAATTCTATCAGAATAAGCCACCACATTTCGTACAGATCTATCTATTTGATTGTTTAAAATAAAAATAAACTCGCACCATTCCCATGCTCAGGATCATTATGGCCTGAGTAATAAAACGTTACTCCATCCTTCCTGCAAATGCCCCACCTGGCCATTTAGTCTCGCTTATGTCCAAAATATCTATCTTTAGTCTCTCCATTTCCTTCATGGCATTACTCACTTTTCCTGCCTCATAGAACGTTCGGGTGTTCCATGTCGCAAATCGTTTTCTTATTGCACCAAACCGGAGGATTCTTAGCACCCTCTGGTGCTAACACCTGCCTGGGACTGAGGACCGTATTTTTGTGATTTCCTGACGTGAATAAGAAAGAGTAGGACGAATGATGTCCTAGGGAAAAGTAGGTGATGAATGTTCCCTATCAGCCATTGGGACGCACCGTATCGGGGTTAGGGATTCCCCTACCCGAATCGGTTCTCCACGAAGTTTTAAAGTTCTCCTACTCACTTCAGAAATTTGGTACGGCTTACACTTATACGAAAAACAAATTTAGGTCTGGATTGGATGCTGCCCCAGATATACGCATACAACTGTCGGACAAAAAACCAAACTTTAAAACAATTGTTAATAAAACATTGAAGGTTTTTTACTCTTATTTTAAATTGCAGCAGACTTTTATTTATTATCATTTGAGGTGGACTTCCATAAAATAAAAGGGATTTATTGAGTGTTCCGTGGCCTTAAAAGTTTAGGAACCGCTAATATAGACTATAATATGCGACTAGTTCGAATCATACAAGTACTTGAATTGGGCGGTACTCGATTACCGAATATTCGAACATTGAAATTGATTATTTTTTCACATTACTATAAACTAATTTTTACAATCTATTGACAAATTTTTAATTAACCCAGTGAGAGGCATTTTACTTAATTCTCGAGTCAGTGCAAAAACAAATTGGGTATTTCATAATGGGACACTATGTTGAGCTTAATGCCAAAATAAAATTTAAACGCAGAAACGTTTATTAAGGCGATTTAATTCTCAAAAGTAATTGACAATAATTTTGTAAATGTTGCGGTAAAGTTTCGCTTTCATTAAAATTTTATAATTTTCTTCCAATTAAATAGGAAATTAAAAGTTTAACCGCGCCTTAACTTTAACGAGTTCTTGAGTTGAATACCTATATTTATCATGAAGAGATACCCGTTTACTTTACATTATGACCCTTTAAAGACCTATAAACTATTTCCTAATTTTCATTAAAGCAAAACGACCTTCGTCATTATTATACTATGGATCTTGAACCTTGGTGTGAGGTCTTTAAGTTATAAAACCTAATTAATGGGTCTTTTTAAGAGGGTAGAAGTTGTCAAAGACGTAATTTTATTGGAAATTTCTTCAATAATAGTAAGGCTTGACAAATTTTGTTGTTACTAACTTATATGGGATATTCTTGTGTTAGACACTGAATAATCAGTTTATAATATGTTATTGGCTATGCTTAAATATTGTTTTTTGATATAACGTCAAAGTTGATTGTAGGAACACGTAACCGCTTGTGCCGCCTTGGCCAGAAGTATTAGGTACCTAAACATTTGTATGGGCTATGGTGACCAGACACTAACGCAACTTGGTCATGTCATAAGTGGCGTAGGTTTAATTGCCTCTATTTAGGTATTAGTTTTGGAGTATCTTACTGGTGTGCGCTGTAAACAATATATGGAGGTGGTCTATGTAGACGCTATACGCGTCAACGTGACCCGAGCGACCAAATATTTGACGTTACCGCGCGACTGGTATTAACTACATTCGGTAAAAGTTATGAACTGTAATAAAAAATATAGTATAACTCCGTGTTGTACTTCAGCAAGCAGCGCGGGAGGTGGGGATGATGAGAGCGACGTGACGGGGGAGGTGCAGCAGCGCTGGCGGTGCAGAAGGTGTGAGCATTGCGGATCTTAGGACATGACTGTCCGGCAAAGCTGCAAAACTTGCAGGCTTGAATATTCTTTGCCAAAAATTTTATTACAAGATTATATCTCGGCGGGAAAAACAGTATAAGTCAGAATTCCTGGTACTTTTAAGTTGAAATCTTATTCGTTATAAATACTAAATGTTATCAATTTTAAGAAACTTACATTAACACATTTTTAGTGTTCCGTACGGAACACTTATAAGATGACTTCGGTGTCTGCTCGTCTGTCTGTCACACCCGATTTTCTCCGGAACTATTTGTCATAGAAAGTTGAAATTTGGTAATAATATAGGAATTGATGGCCTCATCAGAGCCATGTACTTTTGAAAGTTAAATTTTTAATTAAGGGGTTAGTTTTGGGGGTGAAATCGGAAGTGAAAAAAAATTTTTTTTACTAGGTCATCCAGTGTGGTGTCAAATAAAAGCTTGTGCGCACTTTTCTTTGTAAAATTTTAAAAGAATCGCGAAAAATCGCTGTCCACCCGCCTTATCTCGAAAAGTACCTATCAAATAATTTTGAAAAAATTCTGGAATATTCACTACGGGGTGTAGATTGAGCGAAAATTATCACGGGTGCATTACCTTTAATAATTTATCTGGTATATAAAAAAAAAACAAAAATTTCATGGTCATCAGTTTTCAGTAAAGATTGGAAACAAACTTTGTTGAAAACTCATTTGGGGTGTGTTTTGTGAAGTCACTGATCATTTTATACCTCCGTAACAAAATTTTTTATTTTAAAAGCAATCAACGTACGGAACACTAATTGCGCAAGTTTAACTTGCACTTGACCAGTTATTAAATAATAACTTTCTGTATCGAAATTTGAAAATTACATTAATTACATGACTTTATTATTGTAACCACACACTTAGTTGTGACTTATGCTGTTATACGCGGTTATAAATTATTTTAAAATTAACGATAATTAATCATAATTAAGTATTGTCAATTTTAAAACAATCATGATAAATAATAAAAACGATTAATGAAATTTCCAAATATACATATTTATTTTATTTGATGATATGACATTACTAGTACATATTACATTACTATTTAAGTACATTATTCAAATTCAATTGACTCCCCGTCAATACTAGTAATGATTGAGTCCTGGGCTGTTGAATTGGTTTTCAAGGATTGATAAAAATTGTAAAATACCGAGGGAATTAATGGTAGCAAATCTATTAAATCCATTTTCTTCTCGGCAGAAATAAAAAACACAGAAGTACTGGAAAGAATGAACAAAATAAAGGAATTACTAACAACCATAAAAATAAGAAAACTCAATACTTCGGACATATAATGAGGGACGAAAAGTATGAATTGCTACGTCTAATTATTGAAGGCAAAATAAAGGGCAAATGATCGATCGGAAGAAAACGGAATTCTTGGCTGAAGGACATGAGAAGGTAATTGGTATGTGCTTCGAGTGATATTTTTCGAGCAGTAGTTTCTAAAGTTCGTTTAGCTACATGGATCGCTAAACTTCGTGAGGACACGGCTTCGTAAGAAGAGGAAGGTTTTTTCTTAACTTGAAATATAATAGATTCAAAAAAACTTATGAAAAAAGTTATTGTATTATTGTAGCAGGAAATTATCTACAGGAATTAGGTTTCTGATAATAAAAGAAAAACACAAGTTAATTACCCACACTAATGAATTAGAAATAGTCTTAATTAAATTATTGCATGATATTGAGTTAAGTTTGTTATAAAACTTAACTCAAGCTACTGTGGAAGCATTTCAGCTAAACTACCCATAATACGTTTTTTCTAAATTTAAATTACTTATATTTTTTATTAATCTATAAAGTGACATACGAAAATTTGCTCAACGATATGAAGCATAATAATCTTTTGAATGGTAAATATTTCTATGATAGTAGATTATGTTCGGAATTCTATGCCAATGAACGCAGTTTTATATTTAAGAATTATATAGAATATTAAACTCGTAATAAAGTTTAAACATAAAATTTAATTTATAAACAAAAATATAAAACAACAATTTATTCTCCCAAATGTTTGACTTGAATGTATTTTTTTTATGACATACGCACAAAGTATATATTTTCGACCGTGAAAACAATTTGGACACACTTCTCTGTTTTTTTAGTGTTCCGTATGGAACACTTATGAGATCACTTCGGTGTCCGTCCGTCCGCCCGATTTTCTCCGAAATTATTTGACATTGGAAGCTGAAATTTGTTACTAATATAGGAATTGATGGCCTCATCAGAGCCGTGTAGTTTTGAAAGTTAAATTTTGACTTAAGGGAGTAATTTTTGTGGGGCAAAATCGGAAATGAAAAAAAAATTATTTTTTTTCTTGATCATCGTCAAATGAAAGCTTGTACAAATACGAGTTTAAGACACTTTTCTTTGTATTATTTTTTAAAAAATCGCAAAAAATTACTGCGTACAGTACTGATCAAAAAATTTTGAAAAAATTCTGGAATATTCTCCACAGGGTGTAGACCTTTAATAATTTGTCTGGTATATATACATATAAAAAAAAATTTGGGATCGGTAAAGATCGGAAAAAAAACTTTGCTGACAACATTTGGTGTGTCTTGTGAAGTCATTGATCATTTTATACCTCCGTAACAAAAAATTTATTTTAAAAGCAGTCAACGTACGAAGTGATCTTTTAAGTGTTCCGTACGGAACACTAAATGCGCAAGTCCAAGTTGCAGTTTACTGGATATTTTTAGTATTAATTTGACCTCTGGTTTCTTTTTCGTAATGTGCATTATTTCCATTTCAACATAATTTACCAAATCAAAAAACTAATTGCAGAATAAAATTGATAAGTTTGCAACATACAGTATTATACCATCTAAAAACTGTCCCTAAAAAACGAAAAAAGGTCCTTTTGACACATTTTCAAGCAAAAAGTTAACACTGTTTGAACCATTAATGGCAAAATTTGGCGTTTTAACACTCCTTTTTCATATAATTCAATACACACGGATGATCCCTATTTACATAATCACTAAAAAGCTACGCCACTACTAATATTACTATCTATCTTTAAATAGGACTAGCGTTTCTTCTCAAGCAAGACTCAACTTGGTAATAATAAGGTCTTTCTGGACCTGGTGAAGGAAAAAAATTGTTTAATATAATTTCAAACTGGAATATTAAGCAATATTAAATTGATATTTTGTTGTTTGCTACATAATGTACAATAAAAAATCATAAAACTATTACTTCCTTTAATTCAGTACACATCTCTGTATATTCACAATGTCTACATGAATTAACATACCTATTACGTGGCTCGCCAGTAGCGTATTGGTTTCAAATTATTGTATGTTACGTGATGACCTGGGCTCAAATCCCAACTACTGCACTTTATTTTTTTTTTAATGTGTATGTAATGTAAAATATATTCTTAATGTCATCTACATAAGTCAACAGAACAATGTACACTTCGCTTTTTTAAATTTAAATGTAATTTAATGGTGTGTATGCCTCAATGGCATACACAATTACCTATCTGCAAAGCCTTTCTTACCTATCCCTAGTAAGACTCTTTTTGTCAACAACTGCTTCTCGTCAATTACGTCATTGTCCCTCCCACACACATTCATACGCATGGTTAAAAACCACTTCTTGCAGAAATATCGTTACTTTTGATACTTGTAGATGACCACGCCCAAGAATAAGGATTTTCTGGCATCCTCAGCTACACTTATTTGGACTCTAATTGCACTTCTTGGGCAACTTTTGCCAATTTATACTTTTCTTCTGAATTCACGGTCAAAGAATAGTGTCTGCAGTGTAGTGCAGCATTTAAGGTGAACTTTAGCGCAGTACAATACTAACTATCCTAATAATCTGAAGGTGTTTAAGAAGCATCTAAGGATGTGAGTAGTATTTTTCCACGTAATTAATCACTAATTAATTGTCACTGTAAATACTGATTTGGTAAACTCCACAGAAATGACACACATAGCTAGACTAAAGAATTTCTATGCAAAAAACATGTCGTGTGTGTTTTGGACGAGGCGGTAGATTGTAAAATAATTGTACATGATACATATATTACACTTTGTATCATTGAATTCAAATAAAAAAGTTTCGTCTATTAAAATAAATTAATAAAAATGTCATTAAAAGGACTGAAAGGATCTCTTTGGGATAAGTGGAGTGATAACAATCTTCTATATAAATTCAGTAAAATTTGCTCTGCCAGAGACCTTGTAACGTATCTATTTTTAGTTGGAAAGTCATATACAGAATCAATATCAATATTTATAATATATTTTTAAGGTTTAACTTCCATTAATTTACGGGGGAATTGATGCCTCCAGTCTAAGAAATTATTTGACTTAGGTATAGGATTAAATAAAGAATCATTTTGTGAATTTAAATATTTAAAAATAAATGTAATGCGAGTTTAGTTGAAAGGACACATATCTTTTACTAGAACAGCGTTTCTCAACCTGTGCTGAGCGCCCCACTAGGGTAGCGTGATTACACTATTGAGGGAGCGCGAGCGTATCGAAAAGAAATTATAATTAAAAACGTTCATTAAAAACATTTAATATAATTTATTGAAAGAAAAGCAAAACAAAATTTATTCTAATATAATAAAAAATAACATACACATTTACACTGATATAATACACCTATAAATAGGATTGTATTAGTACTGCACAATGTATTTATCTAATAATTAACATGTCAGTACTAATTTAAAAACAAGTTTAATAATTATTAGTGACTCCCTTGGGCCTCTTTTGCAGAGCAAAGATTTTCGAAGGATGGTTTAATGTTAGAAATAGGCACTCTGAGTTCTTTTTCTATATTTAGTTGAGATCTATATTTTGTTTTCAAAGCAGTAACCGCAGAAAATCCGGTTTCGCAAAGGTAGGATGTTGAAAATGCTAATAGTATACGAAATGCTCTTGTTTTCAGTGCAGAAAACTCATCATTCATCCCTGCCCAGAATTCAAAGAGTGATTTATTATTAAATTGTCTTTTGATTTCGCTACTTGCCGTAAAGTCTATGAAGGTTTCTTCTTCGGAAGTTAAGACCCCTTCGGGAGTATTTTGAAATGGATCCCTAACCCACTTGTAATTTGCTACCAAGTTGTCGTCAGTAAGAAAATACTTTTTAAAATTCTTTGTCAACGTGGCTAGATGATTTTCAATGGTTACTTTCACATGTTCTTCTTCAGCCTTGTGTGTTTTGACACATTCACCCACATTTGCAAACATTTCTAGGTTTTTTTGCTTTACATTTCTGCTCCACAATTCCAATTTTCTATAAAAAGCATTAATTTTATCACTTGTATCGAATATATGTGTACTTGTTCCTTGGAGTTGAAGATTTGAGGTATTTAGTTTCTTGAATATATCGACCAAGTAGCTCAAATTCATCACAAATAAACTTCTCGGCTTCCGGTCGGTTTTCCTCTTCTAGAAAAATGGCGATTTCATTTCTTAAATCATAAACATGTTGCAATGGTTGATAACCATCTTGCCTCGCAATAAAATATTAACGCTGAATGTTCGGTACCCATGTCTTTACAAAGTGCAGAAAAAATGCTAGATTTTAGGGGTCTGATCTTAATATAATTTACTACGATTACAACTCTAGTAAGCACAATATTCAGAGCAGGACTCATTTCTTTGGAAGCCAGAGCTTTTCTGTAGATCATACAATGTGTCCACACACACACAGTGGAGATTTTGGTTTCACAAGTGCTTGTATACTTTGAAATCTTCCAGACATTGAATGAGCACCATCGGTACGTATTCCGACGCAATTTTTCCACTTCATATTTGCCTAGTTTATAGAATCATTTAATATAGCAAATAATGCGAGTGATGTTGCTTTGAGTTCTAATGTTTTGCAGAAAAATAGTTCTTCTACTGCTGACATACTATCACAAAATCGAACATAGACAATGAAATGAGCATCTTTATTGCTATCTGTTGCCTCATGAAGCTGAATTGAAAGCAATTTGTCACGCTGATGCTGTACATTTTCAGCTATATCACCAATTCGACGGGCAACAGAATTATTTGATATAGGTATGTATAGCAATTGTTTGGCAAAATTATCTCCAAACATGGTTTTTAGAATCTCAATTGCTGCTGGCAAAACAAGCTCTTCACCAGTGGTATGAGGCTATTTTATATGAAACTTTGTAAGAGGCAAGTAAATCTTTTTGAGTCACAGACAAAGTTTTTTTAAAAAATGATATCCGTTTTACATATGATTTTAATTTTAATTCGAAGAATTCTCGGGGTTTGTTAAGGTATTCACTATGAAGCGTTTCCAAATGTCGTTTAAGTTTATTTGGTTTTATGCTGTCTGCTGCGCCAAGATTTTTGAGCAAATAACACACAGGGGTCTTTCTTCTTTATTTACTTCAGTACTGGTAAACCCTAAATTTAAGTATTTTTGAGAATATTTTCTTGATTTTATTTTCGAAACCACGTTCGTCTGTGCACTTGTTGATGCTTCACTATCGTCTAATGCTCGCTTATGTCCACTTAAAAATTTATCTATGATTCTATATAAATTTACTGCCGTGAATACTTAATACCTTGAAATTCAGTTAACACGTAAATTACAACATACACAATCACGATAAATTCGATAGCAGTAGAAGGATCAACTCGATTGAGATGGGCTGTAATTGAACGAAGTGCAGCATTTATATACTCTTGGGCAGACTTTCCGAATGTTCGGGACAACTCGGAACTTCTCGCGAAGGCGCTACCGATATGGTGGACGTGACAGAGAGCAATAGAGAGGCTTCGATTCTAGTTTTGTCAATGCAGCGGATATGTGTTGCCAAATATGAATAAATTTACTTATTCTTGGTAGTTTATAAGGTGTGTAATTAAGGTCATAGTGTAGCTTTAGCATCAAAATACTGAAAAACCATTATTATTGCATGCATTGTTATTGTATGAGAAGGGGGGGAGGCGCGATGAAAATTATGTTTGAAAATTGGGTTGCAAATACTGAAAGGTTGAGAAACGCTGTACTAGAAACAAAAAAAAAAGTGGTGGTGATGTACCATATGAAAAATAAGTACATCCGTGTTGGAGTATTTTTCAAAGTTCCGCTAAAAATAGAATAATGCTCAATGAAAAAATATTTTCTAAAATTTTGCTTCCAAGTTAAGTGTCTTCTTAAATTTTAGACAAGCTATTTTATTTTCAAAGGCAGGATTGCAAATCCGAAGACAAATATGCTGTGCAAATTCCTTAATACATATAAGGTGTGTGAATTAATTTTGAGGGATTTCTAAAAAAAGGCGTAATTTGTTTTATATCGCATAGAGGCACACTGTTCCTATGTTCATGATGAACGACCATCATTAGATTTAATTTTTAGTATATGTTATTTTCCGAAGTGTAAAAAAAAACATTTTTTTTTGAGCATTGAATATGTCGAATTACGTGCCAACAAAACACCATTTGCGGGAAGCGTTACTTTTCTTGTTTAATTCGAAGAAAAGCGCTGCTGAAAGTCATCGATTGCCGTCGGATACCTATGCTAATTAGATTCAATCGATAAAAACATGTGAGTACTGGTTTCGACGCTTTAAAAGTGGTGATTTTGACACGGAAGACAAGGAACGTCCAGACTAGTCGAGAAAGTTTAAAGATGAAGAATTGGAGACATTACTCGATGAAGACCAGACCAAATAGAAAAGAATCATTAGGAGTTGATCTCACAACCATTTTCAAGTGATTATATGCACTGGGAATGAGTTAAACGAAAGAAACTGGGTGCCGTACGAATTGAAACCGAGAGACGTTTAAAGGAGGTTTTTCACCTGTGAACAACTACTTCATCGGGTTTTTTGCATCGTATCGTAACTGGTGGTGAAAAATGGATACGCCACTATAATTCGAAGCGCAAAAAATCAAGGGTGAAGCCCGGTGAACCATCAACATCCTCGCCAAAGCTGAATATTCATCGCTCCAAACTTATGCTGTGTGTCTGGTGGGATCAGCTGGGTGTAGTGTATTATAAGCTACTCCAGTCCAACAAAACTATTACTGAGGAACATTACCGAAGACAATTGATGCAATTGAGGCGAGCGTTGAAGGAAAAACGACCGCAATCTGCCAAAAGACATGACAAAGTGATTTTTCAACATGAAAACGCTCGGCCACATGTTGCAAAACCCGTCAAGGAAATGCTAGAAGCGCTAGGATGGGATGTCCTACCGCACCCACCGTACTTAATAGGCATTGCTCCTTCTGATTATCACTTGTTCGGATCGATGACCCACGGCCTGCCTGAACAGCGCTTCCATTCTTATGAGGATACCAAAAAATGGGTCGATTGATAGATGGCCTCAAAAGATGAGTCGTTCTTTCAACGTAGTATTCATATGCTACCACAAAGATGGGAGATAGTAGTGGCTAGCGATAGTCACATTAACATTAACTACTGTGGGACCAAAGAGCATGATGAGGCACCTGGATGCAAGAAGTTCCGGAGGTAGAATGGCCCCCCGTTCGGATCTTCGGGTAGGGGCTGGTTCGGAGGCGTCGACTTGCAGACATCATAATTTTAAGATAGATTTTTGCAACATACGAGGTATAAACTCGAACATAAATTCAGTGCATCAACACCTGCAATCAGATAAACCTCATGTACTCGCTCTATGTGAAACCAAGGTCAGTCCATCGACCAGCACGGTCAACTATCTTTATCCTGGGTACGACTTCTATTCTCGATTTAGGCGTAACTTTGGACTCTGTCTTTTTGTCAGAAGCGACCTCTCTTGTCAACGAGAAGAAGCTCTGGAGCCCCCAAACTTTGATGTTATGTGGTTAAAAATAACGACTCACGACACGTATCCTGTATCGACCACCAAGTGATACCAATTTTCGAACACTTTTCGCTTCTCTTTGCAGACACCATCGATCATTTACAAAGTAACTATCCAAGTGCCGAAATTGCCATCCTGGGCGACTTTAATGTCCACAATATCAACTGGCTCAAATATTCAAATACTACCGACGAACAAGGTCGTGAAGCTGAATCATTCTCAATCAGTTATGGCTTAACTCAGCTTATTGACGAACCAACACGGATCCCTGATCGAGACGGGGAGTTCGCCAGTCTTCTTGATCTGTTTTGAACCACCAATCCGGAGATTTACACGGTCACCGTAAATCCGCCGTTAGGTTCTTCCGACCATAAACTGCTTTCGACATCGAGTATCCTGCCAATCAGTGACAGAGAGGCGCCTAGGCCGCGCAAGATTTGGCACTACAAATCTGCTAAATGGGAAGATCTCATGGAATACTTTCGAACTTTCCCTTGGATGGACGTTTGTTTTCGATCCGATAACCCATCTGACTGCGCCAGGGAGGTCTCCGATGTTATTTTGGCTGGTATGGAAGCTTACATCCCTTTTTCGAAGAAATGCTCCTCCAACGGCAAGCCTTGGTTCGACCGAAAATGCAAAGAAGCTGTTGCTTCTAAACATATTGCCTACCGACAATGGCGTGAAAATCCTAACACCTTAAATCGAAACATCTTTGTTCATGCCCGGAACAGATGCAAGGGAATTATCGACGAAACCAAGGAGGCACACAATCAACGAATTAGAAACAAACTTCTCGCTTGTCCCAACAATTCCAGGTCCTTTTGGGCAGTCGCTAAGGCAGTTAGTCAAAACTTTACCAAATCCACGATACCACCACTCACACGGCCAGATAATTCCATTGCAACCACACCTGTTGAGAGAGCGAACTTGTTGGCTGAACTCTTTGCTTCACATTCTACTGTCGATTTCCAAGGAAAAACACCACCTACTATTCCCATATTGCAGTCAAGGATGCTCGATGTTGTCTTCAGACAGCGCATCATAAAGCGTATTTTAATGAAGCTAGACACCAAGAAGGCTTCTGGCGCTGACGGAATACCTGCCATAGTTCTCAAAAACTGTGCAAGGGAACTAACACCAGTTTTCTGTAGACTTTTTAACCTATCCTACAGAAAGGGAATATTTCCGTCCTGCTGGAAATGTGCCACGGTTCAGCCGATACCTAAAAAAGGTAAGAAGTCCTTGCCAAATAACTACCGACCAGTTGCACTGCTTTCAATAATATCGAAAGTCATGGAAAAGGTTATCAATGAGCATCTTCTAAAATATCTTGAACGATTCAATATTATTAGCGATCACCAATATGGTTTTCGTAAACATAGATCAACAGGAGATCTTCTGACTTATGTAACACATGTTTGGAACAACGCAATTGAACACTTTGGAGAATCTCGAGCGGTTGCTCTTGACATATCCAAGGCATTCGACCGTGTTTGGCACGATGGACTGTTGGCTAAGTTGCGCTTTTATGGTATGTCTGAAAGGTTCTGTTTGTGGCTCTCATGTTTCCTCAGAGAGCGTTCTTTACGAGTGGCGGTCGACGGATTTCTTTCTAACACCCTCACTATCAACGCCGGTGTGCCCCAGGGCTCCATACTGTCTCCTACTCTCTTTCTCATTTACATTAACGATCTGCTGGAAAAGACCGGGAATCCAATCTATAGCTTTGCAGATGACAGTACGCTTGTCTCTTCATTCACCTTGAACGCTCGGACATCGGCTGCTCAGGCGAATATCCGCAGACAGCAGGAGGTCGTTCAACTTAACAAAGACCTGGAGGAAATTCTATCTTGGGGTGACAGTAACCAAGTGGAATTTAACGCTACAAAAACCCAAGCGGCAGTTTTTTCTAAAAAAGTTAACGTTGCTGAACCCGACATAGTTATGTCGGGGCACTCCATTCCCTAGCATCGTCGCTCAATTTGTTGGGCGTTAGTTTGGGAGCAAATATGTCTTGGCATGAACATGTTGCAGGCATAGCAAGGAGAGCTTCTCAAAAATTGGGAATATTATTTAGAACCAGAAAGCTTTACACCCCACAGCAACTGTTAATTCTTTACAAAGCCCAAATTCGACCAACTATGGAATACTGCTCCCACGTTTGGGGCTCCGCTCCCAAACATACACTGCATTTGTTGGATTCTGTTCAGAGAAGAGCGGTCCGTCTGATTGGGGACTCGGAATTGACCGGCGGCCTTGATTCGCTGGAACATCGAAGAACGGTTGGCGACTTGAGTCTGTTCTACAAGTATTTTCATGGAAAGTGTTCGAAGGATGTAGCCCGCTTAATTCCTCCCAAAGCGGTGCATGTTAGAAATACACGTCGCGCTGGTGCTTCGCATCCGTATGAGATTCAGCTTGTTACTCCGCGTACGACGCTTTTCAAGCAATCTTTTATATGGAGAACATCATCCCTTTGGAATAATTTGCCCAGCGCTGTGTTTCCCACCGAGTACAATTTACAGCGATTCAAGAACAACGTGAATCGCTTTTTCCGCACTCGTGCCCGCTCCTGGAGCGTTTTAGGGACTTCCCTGTAGCACGTGTGCTAGACCAATAAAAAAAAAAAAAAAAAATACTTTGAATAATCAATTTGTAACATTTTCTTACAATAAAGCGTTATTTTTACCAAAGAATTCCTCAAAATTAATTCACACACCCAATATTTAAAGGTCTGTGCCACCTTTAAGCTAATTTTATAAAAGTTTCGAAGCTAAATGTGCTTTGATTGATTTACTGTATCCGAGTTAAAATCGTTGGTCCTAGGATCATGCAATAGTATGTATATAATTGTAGAATATAAATGCTAATTAAGCAGAGAATTTTTGAAATTTTACTATTGCAAACGGGAGTTTCTTATTTCTAAATATCATCAAGTTTTCGAAGTTTAAAGATTTGAAGTTTAGTAATATAATAATATTTTACCCCTAAGATTGGTTATCTCATTGGAAATATTATCTATAGCTGTTTCTTCTTCCTGCATCTCAGATCAAGAACATTAGATTCACTTTCTAACTTCTTTATTAAAAATCCTTAAATCTGTTTTGGAATATTTTCCAAAATTCTGCTTTAAATTTAGGAAATATCGTCAGTTCTTTTAGCGCATCTTTAAGAGACAAATCTAGAAAGTAAGTAATTAAATTTCGTCTAGTATAAACTACCTTTTAATGATAATCCGTGTTTTGTCTTTTCGAACATTTACAGAGGTCAAATAAGAATTATTCTATTTTTATCGAATACCCATTTCTGACAGGTTTTAAAATTCAAATAGGTATCAGATCATTGTTCCAAATTTCACGCATATGGTGCAAAGGGGTTCATTTTCCTTTCTTAAAAGTTTTAAACCTCGGTATATAAAGTAGAGAAATCGCAGAATCTCGCACTGCTCTGGCAGTCAGTCCCATAGATTCTGGGGAGGGGGACAAAAATTCGAAAACAAAACACAGTCGTATACCCATAGCAAACAGACAACCCAAAAGAACGGAATGGTACATAGCAACTTACAACACAAAAACCTTAGGATCCGAAGAAAGAATGGTGGAATTGGAAGAAGAACTAAAAAACTAAAAATGGGCAGTGCGGCTTAGCGGAAGTAAAAACAGGAGAGTCTTGTATCACCCTAAAAAGTGGCCATAAATTTTTCTATAGAGGCAATGAAAGTAAGAAAATTGGAGGAGTCGGTCTATTTATACATAAAAGAATAGCAGAAAATATTGTTCGGTTCAGAGCCCTATCGGAGAGAGTGATTTCAGTAGACATACAGATGAACAGAAGATGCAAATGTAAGATAATTCTGGCATGTGCACCGACATCAGACAGCGAGGAAAAAGAAATTTACCAATTGTACGAATATTTAAACAAAGTATTGCTACACCATAAAAAAGATATATCATAATAATCGGCGACGTTAGTGCTAAAACAGGGAAACCAGCGAATACAAACGAGAATAGTATGGGAAGTTTGGTGTAGGTAGGAGGAATTTTGTAAACGAAAATAACTTGCACTTTATGATCACTTTTTTCCAAAAGCCAGAATATAGACGATGAACATGGCAAAGTCTAGATGGTATAACAAGAAACGGAATTGATTATGTTTTATCAAATGACAAGAATATTGTAATCGACGCGACAGTCCTGAACATTGCTGCTCAGAGTAAAAATAAGAATAAATCTGAAGCAGAAGAGACGTTGTTTAATAACGCATACAAAGATAAAGACACCAACAGAAATAACATAGCAAAACACAGACGAATATCGACAAGCACTGCAAAATCATATAAAACACATAAACTACCAAACAGAAGTTGATGAACTAAACGCACAAATAACCAACCACCTACTTATGACTACAAAACTAATAGCAACATCGAAAAAAAGACAAAACACAAAAATTAAGTAAAGAGACACAAAATCTCATGAAACATAGAAGACCATTAAATGATTCTACAAATGACAGATTAGAATTAGCAGAAATAGATAAAAAAAAAGTAAAGAAAAACATCAGGGAAGACGTCAGAGAATACACAAACTCGAAAATAGACGAAACTCTGAAAGAGGGAAAAAGTTTGAAACACCTAGACAAACAAATGAATGAAGATAGACATTAAATAATAAAATTTGTAAATAACGATAACCAAGAGATAGTACAAATCAAAGAGATAAAGGCAAGCTACAGAGAAATATTATTAAATACTATATCACACGAAAATATCGCCACTGCCCGGGAAAGAAGAAGGAAATACAGTAATAGTAAAAAATGTGGGATCTGAAGAAATTCCCGATGTAACAACGGATAAAATAATGAACGCCTTACAACATATGCACAACAACAAAGAACCAGGTGATGATGAAATATGGAAATGATAAGGTATGGAAAGGCATCGATAATACAGTCCTTTCAAGCTTTATTTCACAGGTGCATTATAGAAAGCAAAATACCAATACCATGAGTAAACGCCTTGATTGTGCCCTTTTTTAAAAAGGGGAACAAATTTGAATTTTGGGAATTACAGACCCACCATCCTGTTAATGGTGCTATATCAAATACTCACTAGAATTATAACATATAGATTAACGAATAAATTAGACAGTTATCAACCACGAGAATAAGCGGGATTTAGACGTAGATACAGTACTTCCGATCATCTTCAAACAATTAGAGAACTAGTGGAAAAAACAAATGAATATAAGGTCACCTTGTGGATAGCAATAGTTGCCTACGAGAAAATATTTGATTCGGTAGAGATATGGGTAGTCCTTAAGGCAGTAAGTAACAGCAGAGTCGATGAAAGATACATTGCTCTTCTTAAATATATATATGAAAATACCAATTCATAAATAATGTTTGAAGAAGAAACAAATAAAATCAAAATTAAAAGAGGAATTAGACAAGGCGACTCGATATCCCCAAAGCTGTTCACCTTAACTCTAGAGATATTCAAATCGTTAAATTGGGAAAATAAAGGAATACTAATGAACGGTGAACGATTAAATCACTTAGGGTTTGCAGATGATGTCACTCTGATCGCCAACACAAAAGAAGAATTACAAGAAATGCTGATAGAATTAAATAACAAGTCTTAAGAAATAGGTCTAAAAATAAACTTCACAAAAACCAAATATTTGAACAATGCAAGTGAAGATAACAGCCAAGAACTATTAGAAGGTGAAAGAATAGGAAAGGTACAAACATCCATTCGGAAGGTTACAATCTACGTTTAACATCCCAAATACAATAATGACCAGAGTATTCGATCAATGTGTACTGCCAGTATTAACATATGGCACTGAAACATGAGGTTTAAATAAAAGTATCGATATGAGAATGCTAAAGATCGTATTTCTAACATCGAGATTCGAAGAAGATTAAAAGTGGCAGATGTAAGGTGAAATTGGGCGGAGCATATCGCAAATATAAATTATGACAGATGGATATGCCGTATAGTTGAGCGGAAGCTTAGAGAACACAAAATATGCCGAGGTAGACCACAGACAGGAAGGACGGACGACATAAAAATACCAGCCGGACACGATTGGATGCAAAAAGCAAACAATAAAGCATATTGGAGACAACTTGGGGATGCTTACATCCGATTATGGATGGAATAAGCTAATGATGATCATGATATGAAGTATCTATTATTATATTGTAGTATTGTTAATAAAAATTAAACTTTGCTGCATATTTTCTCGCAAGTATAAGTAGCTATGCCTTCCACATAAGTTAAAACACGGCCAAATGCCAAGCAATTGTTAGAAACAAATAAACAAGAAAAAAACTAAATCAATAAATAATTACATAGATATAAATTTCGCCCTTTCCTTTATACCTATATAATTTAGACATATTCTACCAACTTATCTCTTTGTATGACTGACTAGTTATTGCTAACAATATCTCGTTATTATATCTATTTATCATTAGAACCTATAGAGTAATACTGTGTTCATGACAGTTATTATAGGAGGGGAGACTAGGGCCTTAGTGAAGGAATTTGTATATGGTAAAAATCTGTTTTAATAATTAACTTAGATAGATAGTTTTTTAGTTAATGGCAAAGAATTCAAGCGAGAAAACGAGTTGTTGGACTATGCCAGTGACATCTGTAATGTACTTCCACTTGAAACCTTCTTTTGGTCAATGTTAGGACACATAATAAAAAATAATAAGAGTTGTAATTAAATACTCCGTCAAACTGTAGATATTAACAGATTCTAGAGGCTGCAAGAATGGCGTCGTCAATTACAAATGAAAAGTTTGTGTGTGACGTATGGACGGGAACTGGCAGATCCTTCGATATCATCTTCTGACTCTTCTATGTTTGCCTAGATACCACTCATAGTTTGTTTACAGATAAAGACTAGCATTTCTGCTTCTAGATATGCATGAGATGAAAACCGTGTCCGATTGGCTAAAACTAGAGGAAATTTGTTCAATTGATGCTGAATTTTATCATTTACAGGGACCAAATTGTAAATGGTTAATAATTTCTGGTAAAAAAGAAACTGAAAAGTATACAAGAGTAACAAGTAGGACGGCTGATTTGATTCATTATTTTTGATTACTTGGAAATACAATTTCGGTGGTAGTTCCTAGAGCTATGTTAACATGGATGTATTAGAGTTTTGCTTTCGTGAATTCTGGTTAGCATAAGTGGTATACACGCTGTGCGAACTGAAACAGACTTTTCGCGAAACTAATGTTTCGCACTAGTATTATAAACGACCAGGTTCTTGAAAATGGTGGTACATACAGTGACAAGAAGAATCAGATTCTGGAGTGATGTATAAACCCGATTTGTATCGTAAGCATTTATAGCGTAAATAAACTAAATTCACCAATCTTTCTTCGATGTTCCAAAAAAACGAAGCGAATTTCGTAAACTAATATAAAATACACAAATATTCTATCGATGATTGAACTTGAGCTTTATAAAGCCTTTCAATCGTCATAGAGTATACAACTTTCGAGCGCAGAATAATACTTCGAGCATCTCAAAAGTTCTCTTGTTTCCAAGTTAACGTTAAATGCTTTCATTTAGAAGGCTATATATTGGATTTTGGCAGTGTCCGATATATCGCTAATATAAAGAAGAAAGGGAAATTCGATGAAACATATTGGATATATCAAACACAACTACTCGAGACTCTTCCTAGGATTCAATTAAATTATTCCAAAAGTTTATGGTAAGGATAAGGAAATCACTAGTTGACGTTTGGTTATAAAAGCCCAATTAGCGGTCGCTGTTATTATTAAATTATTATTAATTAAAAATTAAAGGATAATCATTGATAACATTTTTCAAAACCTTTTATATTTCTGACCTCAATACGACTGGTTGGTAGTTAGACATGTCTTCTTGCCTTTTCGTAGAAAGACAATAATTGTTTTCTGTAGAAAAAGGTGTTTATTCGGATTTTTTAAGCACGACAACATATATTTCATCGATGCTAGAAGTTGTTTTGATGCGTAAATATTTTATGACACCCTGGATTAAAGTTGAACGATAACTTTTTGAAGCGATGTTATTCCAGTTACTGTTTAACTGTCTGGATGGTGTCATGGTAGGTTTAGTAACTTTTTGATTGATTACCTGCGCAACAGACCAAAAATATACTGCGTTCATCAAGAGGTTTCTTTGTAACTCTCTAATTTTTTATCTCTTTTGTTTCGTCGATATTTCGTTTGCATGTTTCGAGCACTAACAAGATTTTTGGAAGCTTAACTTCTTGGCATTGAGGACCGCTGTCAGAAGAGCATTCCTCTAAAAAGGGATGTAATCTCCAACAATCAAATGTGTCATCAGAAAACAAACTCAAGGAAAATGCCAAAGTATTTCCTGAATTCTTCCCATTTAGTAGAATTTTAATATAATTATTATTATAATTTTGAGCAGCTAAGGCGATTTTTGTCATTAACTTGTACTGCACTCATTGCTGAAAAAATCTATGCTCGAAATTTAGGATTGGTGGTCAAAGACAGATAGAAAAGAGTAGCGAACTCTCCGCCATTCGTACTGGTCCATCATTAAAATTAGTAAAGTCTTCACATTTTTACAATAAAATCCTTGTCATCAGTAGTTTCCTTATTCAAGTCTTTTCTCATCATTGCTTTTTAAATACCCTGATCCTAGATTTGCGTGGGCGCCTTCTTTTACTACTTCTTGCGAGTCCATTGAAATATCTCTTTTGGTCGTCTTGAACTTTGTTAACAGGTGATCAAATCACTGACGTGTTCTGAATTCTATTCTGTCTATGACTATTTCTGTTACCTTTATGATATTTTTAATTTTGTTCATTTTGCATTCTTTTTATTCTTCGCACACAAGTACTTCTTCGAACATAGTCCATTTCAACGGTTATTAGATAAGCTTTTTGATCTTTCTTTATTGCTTAAAACGTAGGCTGAAAAGTAGCTAGACCAAGCTACTTAAAACACATTTTTTACAAAATTCAACTTTATTCATCAATATAGTCTCCTTCAAGAGCGATACAATCAGTCCAACGCTTTTCTAACATTTCTGTACCTTCCTTGTAGAAGACAACTTTGCCTTCAAAACAGACCAATCTTTCTTCGATGTTCCAAAAAAACGAAGCGAATTTCGTAAACTAATATAAAATACACAAATATTCTATCGATGATTGAACTTGAGCTTTTTAAAGCCTTTCAATCGTCATAGAGTATACAACTTTCGAGCGCAGAATAATACTTCGAGCATCTCAAAAGTTCTCTTGTTTCCAAGTTAACGTTAAATGCTTTCATTTAGAAGGCTATATATTGGATTTTGGCAGTGTCCGATATATCGCTAATATAAAGAAGAAAGGGAAATTTGATGAAACATATTGGATATATCAAACACAACTACTCGAGACTCTTCCTAGGATTCAATTAAATTATTCCAAAAGTTTATGGTAAGGATAAGGAAATCACTAGTTGACGTTTGGTTATAAAAGCCCAATTAGCGGTCGCTGTTATTATTAAATTATTATTAATTAAAAATTAAAGGATAATCATTGATAACATTTTTCAAAACCTTTTATATTTCTGACCTCAATACGACTGGTTGGTAGTTAGACATGTCTTCTTGCCTTTTCGTAGAAAGACAATAATTGTTTTCTGTAGAAAAAGGTGTTTATTCGGATTTTTTAAGCACGACAACATATATTTCATCGATGCTAGAAGTTGTTTTGATGCGTAAATATTTTATGACACCCTGGATTAAAGTTGAACGATAACTTTTTGAAGCGATGTTATTCCAGTTACTGTTTAACTGTCTGGATGGTGTCATGGTAGGTTTAGTAACTTTTTGATTGATTACCTGCGCAACAGACCAAAAATATACTGCGTTCATCAAGAGGTTTCTTTGTAACTCTCTAATTTTTTATCTCTTTTGTTTCGTCGATATTTCGTTTGCATGTTTCGAGCACTAACAAGATTTTTGGAAGCTTAACTTCTTGGCATTGAGGACCGCTGTCAGAAGAGCATTCCTCTAAAAAGGATGTAATCTCCAACAATCAAATGTGTCATCAGAAAACAAACTCAAGGAAAATGCAAAAGTATTTCCTGAATTCTTCCCATTTAGTAGAATTTTAATATAATTATTATTATAATTTTGAGCAGCTAAGGCGATTTTTGTCATTAACTTGTACTGCACTCATTGCTGAAAAAATCTATGCTCGAAATTTAGGATTGGTGGTCAAAGACAGATAGAAAAGAGTAGCGAACTCTCCGCCATTCTTACTGGTCCATCATTAAAATTAGTAAAGTCTTCACATTTTTACAATAAAACCCTTGTCATCAGTAGTTTCCTTATTCAAGTCTTTTCTCATCATTGCTTTTTAAATACTCTGATCCTAGATTTGCGTGGGCGCCTTCTTTTACCACTTCTTGCGAGTCCATTGAAATATCTCTTTTGGTCGTCTTGAACTTTGTTAACAGGTGATCAAATCACTGACGTGTTCTGAATTCTATTCTGTCTATGACTATTTCTGTTACCTTTATGATATTTTTAATTTTGTTCATTTTGCATTCTTTTTATTCTTCGCACACAAGTACTTCTTCGAACATAGTCCATTCAACGGTTATTAGATAAGCTTTTTGATCTTTCTTTATTGCTTAAAACGTAGGCTGAAAAGTAGCTAGACCAAGCTACTTAAAACACATTTTTTACAAAATTCAACTTTATTCATCAATATAGTCTCCTTCAAGAGCGATACAATCAGTCCAACGCTTTTCTAACATTTCTGTACCTTCCTTGTAGAAGACAACTTTGCCTTCAAAACAGACCAATCTTTCTTCGATGTTCCAAAAAAACGAAGCGAATTTCGTAAACTAATATAAAATACACAAATATTCTATCGATGATTGAACTTGAGCTTTATAAAGCCTTTCAATCGTCATAGAGTATACAACTTTCGAGCGCAGAATAATACTTCGAGCATCTCAAAAGTTCTCTTGTTTCCAAGTTAACGTTAAATGCTTTCATTTAGAAGGCTATATATTGGATTTTGGCAGTGTCCGATATATCGCTAATATAAAGAAGAAAGGGAAATTCGATGAAACATATTGGATATATCAAACACAACTACTCGAGACTCTTCCTAGGATTCAATTAAATTATTCCAAAAGTTTATGGTAAGGATAAGGAAATCACTAGTTGACGTTTGGTTATAAAAGCCCAATTAGCGGTCGCTGTTATTATTAAAATTATTATTAATTAAAAATTAAAGGATAATCATTGATAACATTTTTCAAAACCTTTTATATTTCTGACCTCAATACGACTGGTTGGTAGTTAGACATGTCTTCTTGCCTTTTCGTAGAAAGACAATAATTGTTTTCTGTAGAAAAAGGTGTTTATTCGGGTTTTTTAAGCACGACAACATATATTTCATCGATGCTAGAAGTTGTTTTGATGCGTAAATATTTTATGACACCCTGCATTAAAGTTGAACGATAACTTTTTGAAGCGATGTTATTCCAGTTACTGTTTAACTGTCTGGATGGTGTCATGGTAGGTTTAGTAACTTTTTGATTGATTACCTGCGCAACAGACCAAAAATATACTGCGTTCATCAAGAGGTTTCTTTGTAACTCTCTAATTTTTTATCTCTTTTGTTTCGTCGATATTTCGTTTGCATGTTTCGAGCACTAACAAGATTTTTGGAAGCTTAACTTCTTGGCATTGAGGACCGCTGTCAGAAGAGCATTCCTCTAAAAAGGGATGTAATCTCCAACAATCAAATGTGTCATCAGAAAACAAACTCAAGGAAAATGCAAAAGTATTTCCTGAATTCTTCCCATTTAGTAGAATTTTAATATAATTATTATTATAATTTTGAGCAGCTAAGGCGATTTTTGTCATTAACTTGTACTGCACTCATTGCTGAAAAAAATCTATGCTCGAAATTTAGGATTGGTGGTCAAAGACAGATAGAAAAGAGTAGCGAACTCTCCGCCATTCGTACTGGTCCATCATTAAAATTAGTAAAGTCTTCACATTTTTACAATAAAATCCTTGTCATCAGTAGTTTCCTTATTCAAGTCTTTTCTCATCATTGCTTTTTAAATACCCTGATCCTAGATTTGCGTGGGCGCCTTCTTTTACTACTTCTTGCGAGTCCATTGAAATATCTCTTTTGGTCGTCTTGAACTTTGTTAACAGGTGATCAAATCACTGACGTGTTCTGAATTCTATTCTGTCTATGACTATTTCTGTTACCTTTATGATATTTTTAATTTTGTTCATTTTGCATTCTTTTTATTCTTCGCACACAAGTACTTCTTCGAACATAGTCCATTTCAACGGTTATTAGATAAGCTTTTTGATCTTTCTTTATTGCTTAAAACGTAGGCTGAAAAGTAGCTAGACCAAGCTACTTAAAACACACATTTTTTACAAAATTCAACTTTATTCATCAATATAGTCTCCTTCAAGAGCGATACAATCAGTCCAACGCTTTTCTAACATTTCTGTACCTTCCTTGTAGAAGACAACTTTGCCTTCAAAACAGACGATAATTTCTTCATTGGAGCCAAATCTCTTTCTCACGAGCATTTTTTTTAAGGTTTGCGAATAGATAATAGTCTCTGGGGGTCAAATCTAGAGAATACAGTGGATGAGGAAGCAATTCCAACTTCGGTTCATGAAATTTTGCCATCGTAACCATTGACACGGTGCATTGTTTTGATGAAAGAGCACTTTTTTTCTTGTTTATTTGGGGCCGCTTCTTTACGATTTCTACCTTCAAGCGCACCAATAACTTTATATAATATTCGTTATTGATGGTTTTTCCCTTCTCAACATAGTCAATGAAAATTATTCCATGCGCATCCCAAAATACAGAGGCAGCCGAACGTTGTGTCTTTGGTCGCTTCGGGTGGCTTTCACCGGCTGTTCTCCACTCAGCTGACTGCTGATTTGATTCCGATGTATAGTGGCGAATCCATGCTTCATCCATTGTCACATATCGCATGAAAAATTCCTTTTTATTGCGCTTAAACAGGTCCAACCAGCGCCCAGAATCGTCAACTTGTTGTTGTTTTTGGTCCACTGTGAGCAAACGCGGTACTCATTTCGAACACAGCTCTCTTAGGCCCAAATGTTCATGCAAAATATGATCAACACATTCTTTTGATATCTTTAGGGTGACAGCTATCTCATGCGGCCATCCCAAACAATTTTGTGGATTCTTTTGATGTTTTACGGTGTAACCACCTCATTTGGGCGTCCAAAGCGTTCAGCAACATTTGTATCTGTAGGACCGCGTTTAAATTCAGCATACTAATAAACGATAAGTGATTTTCCAGGGACAGGGACTCCGTAATACTTATCAAGCCATTGCTTTGCTTGAATGGTATTTTTTCCCATCAAAAAACACAAATTCGATTTTTTCCATTGTTTTGAAAATATCAAAAGTAGCATCCCTAAAACCACTGTAACTTGTAAACTAATAGTCGAAATGTCATGAAAATTTGACACGTATTGTTTGAAGGTCGATACTTCCTAAAAATCATATAGATTTTTTGAAAGGGGTGACATCTATGTGTCAGACCAAAAACTTTTCAGCCTGCGTGTTATACCTCGCTTCCCTACGTTAGTCTCATTTCCACCATCCTTTTTCCAATATATTTTTTGTTTGTTAACGATATACTTTTAACTCATCACACGTAGATCAGAGCTCTAAGAAATTTTCTTGCGTTTTAAATCCTTTGTTTTATCTTTCGTTTACCTATAACGTTCTTGTCAACAACACTTCCCAAATAGTTAAGTGTATATACTTGTTTTATGTGAGAGTCTCCATCCAAAAATTTAAATCTAGGTTTTGAGTTGTCAACTAATTAGTCTGTATTTTGTCTACTAACTTTCAGGCCCCATTCTAAGTCAGAAGTGTCTTAGGCTAAAATTACCTAATCATCAGCAATGCTAGTGGTAATAAATGACGACTTTGGAATCAAATACTAATTCGTGACTATATAAGCTACGGTTCTGTTTCTTTAAAACTTTGTCTATATATAAATTATATACCACTAAAGACACACAGTAGTCTGTTAGTATTGGCTCTAACACGTTGTTATCTTGATTAATCATACCAGTATTTTGATTTAAAAACTCTTGAATGGCGATTACGTCTTCATTACATCCAGCTTCCATCAGCACCTCCCAAAGTTTATTTTTTCCCACAATGTCATAAGTTCGATGGATGCTACATGTACTTCACCATTAAATGCAATTTATTTTCTTTTCACACAATCGTTCTAATGATAATAGTTTATCAATACAACGGCAGCTTGACATAAAACAGTTTTGATTCACTCCAGCCTAATATCCTCTCCTAGCCGTTTTTGTAATGTTCTCTGACATAATCTGATGAGTGATCAATTCAACTTTCGCCAACGATAATTATTAACTTTCGAGCGATACTTTCCATACTTTCACAATAATTAGTTGATGTGTACATTTATTAAGAATATTAGTAATTTTCGTAACCAGTGCATGTCGACCATATTAATTATGGTAGTATTTTGCAAGAATTGGGGCTGGATACATATATTGGAACCATAGAGGATGCGTTTGTACCGAAATTGGCAATACAAATTATAGCAACATAAAAAGAGAAGCCCGTCAAGGATGCCTTTTACCACCACTCCTTTTTAACGTGTAAGCGGAATATATAATTAAGTCATCGTTAGAAGAATGCTGGAACGGCGCCAGAATCAATGGAACTGTAACTAACAATCTAAGACTCGCAGATGACAACGTGGTTCTGGCAGAGTCCGATGATGAATTTCAGACTCTGATAAATGTTCTGTCAGAATCAAGTACCCAATTGAGATTAGAAATAAACCTCATGAAAACCAAAACTTTTGTTTTTGGCCGAGGCGGAAATGCGCAGAGGAATAGTCGCCGACGATGACATCAGTCAGTTAGATTATTCAAAAGAGATTAGAAGAAGCATTGAAAGAGCCAGATCTGGGCTTCATCAACATTCGTAAGTTCTTGTGTCACCCGAAATTATCCATCCGTACAAGATTACCAACCTTAAAGTAATACATCTTGCCACTACTCCTCTACAGGTACGAAGCGTAGACCCTTAAACCCTTAAACAGGAGGGCATAAAAAAACGTTCGCCATACAGACGAATGAAAAGAATCAGTTGAATTAGCAAAACAACAAATGCAGAGGTACTAAGCAAGAAGAATGCTCCACAATGGTTAGTTCAGGTTACAATTAAGATCAGAAATACAGCCTACCTTGGACACATAATGCGTCACACAGAATATGAACTATTTCAACTTATCCTGAAAGGAAAAATAGATGGAAGACGAGACTTGGCTAGAAAAAAGAAATCATGACTAAGAGAAATCATGACTAAGAAACATAAGAGACTGAACAAACACCAACGGGATCATCCTGATACATATAGCACAGAAGAGAGAGGAATTTGCCATAGTGGTCGTCAACCTCTACAGAGAAGGCACATAGGAGGAGGAGGATGGTAGGTCCAGGTGCACGACCATTTTTAGTGTTCCGTACGGAACACTTATAAGATCACTTCGGTGTCTGTCCGTCTGTCTGTCCGTCTGTCCGTCTGTCACACCCGATTTTCTCCGAAACTATTTGTCGTAGAAAGTTGAAATGTGGTAATAATATAGGAATTGATGGCCTCATCAGAGCCATGTAGTTTTGAAAGTTAAATTTTAACTTAAGGGGTTAGTTTTGGGGGGTGAAATCGGAAGTGAAAAAAATTTTTTTACTAGGTAATCGAATGTAGTGTCAAATGCAAGCTTGTGAAAACACGAGTAAAAAATATATATATATAATGTAATACTTGCGCGCACTTTTCTTTGTATTATTTTTAAAAAAATCGCGAAAAATGGCTGTCCACCCGCCTTATCTCGAAACGTACTTATCAAAAAATTTTGAAAAAATTCTGGAATATTCTCCACGGGGTGTAGATTGAACGAAAATTATCACGAGTGCATTACCTTTAATAATTTATCTGGTATATAAAAAAAAACAAAAATTTCAAGGTCATCAGATTTCAGTAAAGATTGGAATCAAACTTTGTTGAAAACTCATTTGGAGTGTGTTTTTGTGAAATCACTGATCATTTTATACCTCTGTAACAAAATTTTTTATTTGAAAAGCAATCAACGTACGGAACACTAATTGCGCAAGTTCAACTTGCACTTGACCGGTTATTTTTTATTATTTTCTTTAATGAGAAAGAGTTCATTTTGGTTGCTACCAGCAAATTTGTTATATTTTAAACAAACTCCTCAAGTCTTGTTTTAACTAACTATATTGTCTGTCTGATTTGATAAAAAGAAGTTTTATAAAATTAATCTCTTCTGTTACATTTTTTTCTCTTAGCTCATCCATAAATGTAAATGTAGCTCTACGTATATCCAATGGTATATCTGAGTGATATTTCCGCAAAATATCACAATGGAAGGACCCTAAGAAATCTAAATTTAATTTAATTTCATAGAGATTTTGTATCCTGAATTGCTATAAAAGTTTTTAACGTATATTTGCAACATTTTTTTATATGTTCTTATCGTTGTTGATGGTGGTTCGGTTTTTATTCTTATAATTGTTGTTTTCTTACAAGGGTACTTGGCATAAATAGATAATTGGTAAATTTGATTTTTGGGTTTCTGTTGAACCATTATGTAATTAACAATTATATTTAATTATTTGAAAGTGATAGCAATAAATCATTTAATATTATGCAAATTTGAATCAAGCAGTACTAAGGGCCACAGAGTTTTACTTATATTTTACCTGTAATACAGCAGTTCAACAACTTTACTGGGATACCATCTGGCATCGGTTTAATATTCGCAATCTCTTATGTTTGAATACAATAGGAAAACTACCTTTTTAGTGTTCCATACGGAACACTTATAAGATCACTTCGGTGTCTGTCCATCTGTCCGTCTGTCCGTCTGTCACACCCGATTTTCTCCGAAACTATTTGTCATAGAAAGCTGAAATTTGGTATTAATATAAGAATTGATGGCCTCATCAGAGTCATGTAGTTCTGAAAGTTAAATTTTGACTTAAGGGGTTAGTTTTGGGGGGTAAAATCGGAAGTGAAAAAAAAAAATTTTTTACTAGGTAATCGAGTGTGGTGTCAAATGAAAGCTTGTGAAAACACGAGCAAAAAATATATATATAATGTAATACTTGCGCGCACTTTTCTTTTGTATTATTTTTAAAAAATCGCGAAAAATCGCTCTCCACCCGCCTTATATCGAAAAGTACTTATCAAAAAATTTTGAAAAAATTCTGGAATATTCTTCATGGGGTGTAGATTGAACGAAAATTATCACGAGTGCATTACCTGTAATAGTTTAACTGGTATATAAAAAAACAGAAATTTCAAGGTCATCAATTTTCAGTAAAGATTGGAAATAAACTTTGTTGAAAACTCATTTGGGGTGTGTTTTGTTAAGTCACTGATCACGTACGGAACACTAATTGCGCAAGTTCAACTTGCACTTGACCGGTTTTTTTTTTGTTGTTTGGGGCCAAATAGTCCGAAATAGTTCTCGTCAGTGGTGGTGCGCCTGGGCGTACACGTATTATTTGCGAATAGTATGGATAAAATAATTTTATAATGTTTAAACATTTATTGGAAAAAAAAAAAAAAAACATTTTATAATGAAACATTATTAATTAAAAAATATACAAATGAGAAAGTCAAACAACAATGAAAAAATCAATCTTTTATCTTCGACATGCTTGAAAAACTATCATTGTCCGACTCATTGGAATTTACGTGTATAATTAAAGGTTCAACAATGGCATCCATTGCCATACCCACAGTCCACATTATATCTTCCACCCACACTCAAAACTTTTCGCCAATTTTCTGTGGAAACATTAAATATGACATTCTGCAAAAGGTTTTGTACGTTTGCTAATTTATAGGCTGTATTGTTCCTGGCGATTTCACCTTTAACCTGTGCTCATGTAAGTCCTGTCGGATTGAGATCGCAAGGATATGGTGGCAGGTGATAAACAGTAATATTACGTTTTTTTCCACTTCGTCGATGACGAAACTTGTATACTTGTCTTTATTTCTGAGAACTTTAAGCTTTACAAGTTCTAATAATTCTCTCTTAACGCGCCTTTTAGAAATGAAATGTTTTTCTTGGTCACCCAAGATTGGATGCCCTTTTTCAGCCCACCCAAGGTCGGAACTCGTTCTAATTTTTTAGAATGATGGCTTGCGTTATCAATTACAATAACAAAACCGTCTGGTATTAAGTGTATCATCTGCGAAAACCAGTCTTCAAATACATCGGAATTCATATCTTCGTGATCATCTCCTATTTTCTTGGATACGAATGTTAAAAGTCCTCCGTCTATAAAACCATTTTCGTTTCCAATACGCGTAATACTTAACCAACGTCTTTTACCAGATGGCTGTTTAAAACCAGTAGAGATACCTTCATTGAATGCTTGGCGAGCATTTTTGATGTTTCCATCTTACCAAAATTTCTTGACTGTGTACCCTTCATTGATTCACATCTCATCTAAGTAATATATCCTTTTTCCTTCAGCGCGAGGTTTTCTAACTTTCCTTAAACAATCTCTTCTTCAGTGTTCAATTTCTTCACTTTCTATCAATAAAGATTTTCTCTCACAATTTTTCCAATAAAAATTCATATCTTTTAAAACACACCTAAGTTTATTTCTACTCATTATCGGTATTTCTGGGTGAATGGTCGCAGCCTGCGGGATCAAATCCAAAGCCGGAATTCTTTTTCCATAAAAAAGTCATGAACAATACGCCTTACTGCTTGTTTTGTGTTATCTGTTTTTTTTTCCTGGTCTCTTTTTTGAAGAGTCTATAGCCCTCTCCTTTTCTTCTCTTAAAATTCTGTAAACTGTTGCTTTACCAACTCCGATCATTAAGGAACATTTTGTCACACAATTGTCCACACCTAAATCACAATTTTGATCGTTTTTAACGTAGTCAAATATATTTCTAACTGTACGCTTCCATTATGGGTTAGCTGCCCGAACTTTTGGCGTTTAGCTAGAGAAGACATTCTGTTAACACACTCATTGACTTGTCACTAATTAGATGGACGTGCTGCTCTAAATATGTATTCATAGTTGGGACAATAGGAAGGTATGTAAATAAAATAATTTGATCAGCAATAAAACTTCGTTGCAAAAGAACATTGTTACCTGAAAAATACGTGGGAATAGATAGCACGCTTCTGTTATGGGATCGCCGCATACGGGGCCAGGAATCTGATTTTTCGTTCAAAATTATCTAGAGCCCTCGATTATTATTGAAATCAGACTTTTTTTTTAATACTCGTATGCGAATTCCGGACAAACGTAAGGAAGCCGATCTGCAAAATATAACCTAAAAATTTTTAAAAATTGATTTCAACTTTACGCATTCAGGGGTTTCTGGGGTCGCTGAATCAATTTTCGGGTTCATTTTGTTCATATGCACCTTTTAAGTGGTGAAAATGGGGGCTGGAGGGGGAGGAATTATGAGATTCTCCTGAATTAGAATTTCGCTTTCAAAACTGGTTCCTCGCAGGTTTTTGGGGTAGCTGATCTATTTTTCCAACCCCCATTTTCACTCCTCAAAAGGATGCATATTATCAAAATGACCCTGAAAATAGATTCAGCGATCACTTAAGGGGGTCACTACCGAGGTCAATTTACATTGAAAAGTAAAACCCATTTTCTCAGCAACCGTTCATCCTATTTCAACGAAACTTTGCACACTTATTAGATGGACATTATTATATAATTTAATGGGACTAAGGGTTTAAAGAAATAATTTAAATTACATTTTCTAGAAATTTTGAAAGTTCATGAATTTATTTGTATGTTTGAATTGACGCGGTAAATTACCAGCTGTTTCGTTTGACATTTCCTTAGTCCGAACTGTAGACAGTGTTGCCATGGATATTTAAAAAAAAATAGCTCAATAACTTTTATAGTTTTGAAGATAATGGGCAAATGTACAAAAAAGTCAATTTTTCAGGAGAGCCGAAAAACTAAAAAGTTGTAGTTTTGACTGCTTTTTTTGTTATAATCAACTTTTTTAAATTTATTTCTAGAGTGTTTGTCTTCTTTTTTTTTGCAAAAACAAGTTTGGCAACACTGATTGTTTACAACAAAATATGTTTTTTTCCAAATTTTTTTTTTTAGTTTTGTTTTGTTTGGTTATATTTTACGTGAGAGATTGTTTTTGTTTACATAGTTACAAATTTTTTTCCTGTTTTCTGTTACTGTTGCTGTTTTAAATTTTATTATATTGTTATTTTATTATAGTTTTTTATTATTGTTTTGTGAAGAAGAATGACTAAGCCAAAGACTAGCTTCAAGAGCAGGAAAAGGAATAAACCTTTTAGTGGGACACATATTTCTGTTGCTGGTAAATTGGTCATGTCCTTACCATCTGTTGAATCAACACCATCAACCTCATCTGAAAATCGTACACCTTCTTCTTCTTCAAAAAAAAACTAGGTAATCAAAATAAATTTGAGTCATTCATGAGCAACCATGCGTATGATATGATGCGTATGATGTTGGAGAGCTGAGTAAAGCACTGAACTGAACAGTGGACTGCAAAAAATGTGGTGGTGAAATCACCCTAAGTGTTTGTTTGAGAAACGGTTTGGCATCCACTATAAAGATTGTTTGTCAGAATTGTCAAGTCCTAAATAAACTAAGGAACTCCAAGAAACTGGATTATGAACTCGAAGGTAAATCTGTGAAATTAGATACAATAAATATTAGATTTACTTATGCACTTAGGTGTACTGGTAAAGGATTTGCTGGAGCTAAACTTCTTTGTGCTATGATGAACATTCCTCCCCCACAAAGCAAGCACTTTTTGCACCAAAATGTTATTCGTTCAGCTCTTGAAGTAGTTGGAAAAGATATAATGGTGGCTGCCGTAGAGGAAGCCTGTATTTCAAATAGTGGCAACAGGGATTTGGCCATCTCACCAGATGGCAGTTGGCAAAAAAGGGGCCATACTTCTTTGAATAGCGTGGTCTCTGCTGCGAGTACTGACTCAGGCAAAATAGTGGATATTGTGGTACTCTCCAAACACTGTCGTTGTCCACTAAAATTTCAGAATACACATAATGAAAATTGCATAGCCAATCATAGTGGTACCAGTGGGGCTATGGAAGCAGGTGGTGCAGAGCAAATTTTCCTGAGGTCAATGGACAAATACAATGTGAGATATTCTCACTACTTAGGTGATGGAGACTCAAAGGGTTTCTTGAAGGTTGTAGAACAAAACCCTTACGGAGATAGTCTCTTAGTTCAGAAGTTAGAATGTATAGGACATGTACAAAAAAGGATGGGATCTAGACTCAGAAAGCTAAAAACTTCCTACACGTCCAAAAAACTGCAAGATGGAAAGCCGATAGGAGGAAAGGGCAGACTCACGGATGTGGCAATAAACGACATTCAAAAGTTTTATGGCTCTGCCATACGAAGAAACGTTGGCAGCTTGGCTGAGATGAAAAAAGCAGTATGGGCAGAATTTTTTCATCTCGGCTCAAACGACCAGAATCCGGCACACAATTTATACAGCTTGGACTGGTGTAAGTTCCTCAAGGCCCAGGCAGAAAAAAAAATTATATGAGCACTCAAAGCATTTTCATCTACCAAAAGTAGTAATGGAAATTTTGAAACCTGTCTTCAGGGACCTGGCGAATCCAGCCCTGTTAGAAAAATGTGTTCACGGTAAGACACAAAACACAAACGAAAGCTATAATAATGCATTGTGGGTTAGATGCCCAAAAAATATTTTTGTAGAGAAAAGCACACTAGAATTAGGTGCATATGATGCACTATGCTGCTTCAATGAAGGTAATATTTCCCGCTGCCGAGTACTTGAAAAACTTTTCATTGACCCTGGAAAATTTACAATTGCTGGGCCGATGAAGGAAGATGAACTGAGAATAGTGAAAGCCTAGAAAGACTTACAACAAGCATCGAAATGCGAGAGGCAAAAAATTTCAAGAGCAAGAAAAAGTTTAGAAGAAAAATTTAAGAAGTTAGAAAAAAAAGAAGGCCCGTCATATGAAGCGGGTTCATTTTAGTTAAAAAAAAGTATAACAAAATAATAAAATCTTATTATTACTTTTCAAAATATTATTGTAAAAATAAAGTTTTTTATTTGTATATAGTAAATAGTATTTTAAAATATTTTTGTAAAAATAAAGTTTTTTATTTGTATATAGTAAATAGTGTTATATAATTATTCCTAAGCATTATTAATAAAAAGTGGGATAATAATAATAATAGTGAAAATAATAATAACTTCATAATGGGTGGAATGGGGTGGTATATTGAAAGGTGCGTAGTGCGAAGCTAGGCGAAGGCTGAGCGGGACTCATATCTTGGCGATACTGACTGATGGCTCATACCTTGACTACTTTATATAAAAATTTCAGGCACTTATACTCATCGTATAATTGTGGGGGTTGGATTGTTTTGTGCAGAAATGATTGTAGATTATAAAATGGAAAAAAAACGAAAAACGTATTTTTTTTCATTTTTCTCGGTAGTGACCCCCTTAAACCCCCGAGGAACCAGTCTTGAACGAGAAACTTTAATTCAGGTGACTGTCGTAATTTCCCCCCTCCAACCGCTATTTTCACACCTCAGAAGGGTGCGTTTGATAAAAATGACTCTGAAAATAGAGTCAGCGACCACCGATGAACCAGTTTTGAACGCGTAAACTTGAAATCACGTGAGCTTCGAAATTTCATCTTCCTGTTCCGTGTTGCTTTCTGCAATTTTAAAAATTTTGAGGTTATACTTGATACAGATATTATTAAATTTTACCATATATTGTTGGCAGACGTTCCTCAATTATTTTTTCTTTGTATCTCCGAATCATCCCATTACCGCGCAGTAGTGCGCAGCGGTTTCATACGTACTCCTTTTTATAAGCTCTATGCTATTCTATGAATATAAAGGGCTCAATTCGTTAAAGGTTCTTTGAACTATTACTTCTTGAGAGTTGTTCCTCTCTCTTCCTCTATTCGTTTGTGTAATTATGCTGTCAACTTTGAGCTTGTTCCTAAAGAAGTTCCTCATAAATATTAATAGGATGGCTCCTCATTATACACGAAAAGCATTTAAAGGTCGATTTCTGTATTTTTTACATACGAATAAAATCATTGGAAGAATTTCAATAAAAGGAGGGATTCCCAAAATTACATATTGAATGAAAAAGTGGGGCAAAAGATTACTTTTTCTTCTGGAATGCCGCTTAATTCCTGTTTAAGGCGTTGATTTTGATTGGGGGTCAATCTCTTTTTTTGGCAGTAAATTTTAGATAGATTCAGGTTAAAGGCATCTCATTTTTATTGGCCTTTTCCGATTTAAACACAAAAATAAGCTAGAGAAGTAAGAAATTGAATAAATAATTTTAATGTTAATAAATGCTGTACACATTTGTAAATTTAATTATTTTTTATTTATATTTAAGAAATTAATTCTACTAGACTTAATAGTTGTGCTAAAATTAAGTCCTGATTACTTTCTTAAAAACCTTAAGTTCAGATCGCTGATGGTTGAACTTTTGTTTAATATGTTGTGTCAACTTACTATTTAGTAGTTACAATTGCCTATGACAAATCCTGCTTTTCGGGATTAGACTGTGTTAATTTAGACTAACTTTCTGACTATGTATGTATATTTGCTGGAGGGATCTTTAGAAATCTTTATTTTTTGAGATTAAAACATTAATCTCAAAGAGTAAGAACCTCTGAAAATGCTCCCTGTAAACGTAGGCAAAACATCGAAAATATATTCCAAATTGACTCGCTCTAATCACATGAAACACAATTTTTCATCTAACTTAAACCGAGAAAGCTTCTTTCCGTTCTATTTAGAATTGCATATATATACATAATATATATATATATATATATATATATATATATATATATATATATATATATATATATATATATATATATATATGTATATATATATATATATATATATATATATATATATATATATATATATATATATAAATGGATATATGTCTTAAAACGTAACGTATCTCTGTCTGTCTGTCTGTCCCTTATTAGTCCGCTTATCATTCGAGAACCACTTTTAAATTCATTCATATGTTCTCTGGCCAGGTTTTAGTATATTTTTTGTTACGCGAGGTAACATAAGGAATAAGGAGTTTACCGCCAGCGCAAATAGGAGTATTTCAGCGTTTTATGTCGCCAAAATTATTTTTTTTTTTGTTTTTAGATAGTGTTTTATTTCTAAATATAGCAGTAAAAACATTTTGGAGTTCATATTTTAAAGAAAAATGCATTTTAATATATAAAAAACAGTATATTAAGGGAAAAAAAACATTTTGATAAACAAAAATTACAAAAATAATTATTTACGACGAAGAATGTCACGTCCTCGCCCGAACTCCATTTCTCGGCTTCTTCTGCAGATTCCTCCGCGGATTTCTCTGCTTTTTCAGAACTTTCGTCGTTAATATTGGATTCAGCAGAAACAAGCATTTATATTGCTTCTTTACTAAATGATATAGATTTTGTTTTGGGTTTTGGCCTTATACTAGATTTTAGGGCATCTGAGCTGAGCAATAATCTGTTGAAGACATCTAAATTGCATTCTTCTCTTGAGAATTTTCCAGCAAAATTTTGCCAATACAGGCGAAAGTGCTTGTTTCTCGCCTCTACTGCTTCTTCGGACAGTAATTCAGTGGACAAAAGTGCCTTTTTCATTACTATTGCACCGTGAATTAATATAGTGTGCATCGTAGGGGTCATGGGATACTATGGATACAACTCTACATAAATTTTGGTGGTTTCATATTCATAATCTGCAAACTTCTTCAAGTTGACTTTATGACCACTCGATATTACTTCCAAAATTACTTTAAAGTGATTTATTAGATTGAAGGCAATACCGGTAATTTAAGCGGCCACCTCTGGAATGGTATAAAATCTCCTACTTGTATTACCATTATTATTGTTATCAAATCCAGCGTTTGGCACATCTATGATTAAGCCCGTTTGCTCTCTAAATTATGCCTGTATTTCTGCCTTTTTTGGCTTGACAATTTCTTTGTCACTGTCCGATCTCAGCTGCCACTTTTGCACAGGAAGCTTGTGGGACAAATGCAGAATACTTTCGAATAATCGGATCCTAGTGTGCAATACAAACAGGCCAAACTGTAATGCGTTAATTTTTACATTGAGATCATTAAACTGTTTTGAACTAGCACAACAAATGTAGCATTTCATTGTTGAAGTAGCAGCTCTGCACACTTTTGCAGCGACCATAGTTAGCGTCATTACATGTTTCATTGAAAAGAGATATCTCCTTGTACGAATTCGCTGTTTACCAAAGCGTTTATTTCATTTTCTAAAGTAATTATAGCATTTGTAATATCCACTGTTTCTTTTCTATCTAATCCTAATTGGCCGGCAGTATGGCCGGCAGTTGGATTCTGTTAAATAACTTTCTTGTTTGTCCCCCAAATCAGTTATAGTAGAACAAAGCAACTTTCAAAAATGTTGCTGTCAATTGCAACTTCTTTTTGCATTTTTTTGCTTAAATTGTGCTTATTGCGATCCGTCACATCCCCATTTGAATTTAAATTGAGTGTCAATGATTGACGCTCTTCTGGATTTAATTCTTTTAGTACATCCTCCAATTACATGGCCAACTGTCTAACCGTGTGACCCAATAAATATTGTAAGTTAATTTCAGCAAATATTTCAGTTACCCGATAAGCCACTTTCGCCGGATAACAAGTCCTTTTTGCTTGCTGTAACACGATGTAACTCGGATAATACTTCTCGTTACTATTCCGTATTATTTCATACTGTCTCCTTGAAAAGTCGGCTTCTACAAACAATGAGAGGGCGGCTATTGGATTTAGTTGTGGCTGTTTTTCATGCTGCTTTGACATTTTATATGCTTTCTAATATACTTGGGCTGCCTGGGGAGAGTTAGTTATGTCTTTTAGAATACTGGAAGCAATTCTCTCTTCAGAACTTTGAAGGGATATTTGAGCAGCACACGTTCTTACTTCTTTATCTACATTCTTCCAATGACTTTGTTGGTCGACCAAAAGAACAGCGTTTTACCCTGGGTATTTGAAATCTTCCATTTGTTATTATTCTTTTTCAGAAAAACTTCTGCTTTTTATATGGTTCTGTCCAATTTTCCTTGAATTGTGACTTCAAATAGGAGAACTTATGCTTCACTTCCTTCCTTTGTCCATTACAATAATTATCTTGCGACAAAATATAACTCTCAAGATATTCTTTAAAATTTTTGGTTCTGCATTTTGTCAAAAGTAGTCTACGCGTTATTATCCGAGCACTCAAAGTACCTTCGGATCTTAAAACAAAATAAAAACTGTTTAAATTAAAAAAATAAATAACTCTAAAATACCACGTGGTTTTTACAGTCTAATTTAAAGACCATGAACATCTCGATTTCACTGGAAATTACGGCTAATATTGTTATATCTGATTATTGCAAATACTCTTTTTGCTGCTAAAACCAATACGATCAGTAAGACGCATCCTGAAGTATAAGAAAAACGGGTTTCCGAACATTTTCTACCTTCAAAACATTACTAAATATTTTTTAAAAATTACATAAAAATTATTAATATGTATGCGCTCTTACCTATAATATTCAAATCCATCACAATTTTCTTCAAGATAAATTCCAAAAAAAGAAATTACTTTTTTAAATAACTGTTTTGTAACGAATGCCGAAAAGAGAAACGAACACTCAGAGCGACGCTGTCAAATGGGTAACGGGAGGAGTCGCCTATTGTTCTATGTCTATTCAACATTATTAAGTGGCAAATTTTTTCTACGTAGGTTAAGTTTTAGGAAATCGATTTATGACCGCCTAAAATGCTGAAATACCCCTAAGTGCAGCACTCTCTCTTGCAAAAAACCTAAACAATAATTCTGTATTCCACAGTAGTAAGCATTTGGAAATCCAAACAAAAAGTTAAAACATTTAAGAAGAATTTAAATTTCTTGCTTAATATGGCATGATTACATATAGCAGCAATTTAGGCGTGGGGAAAACAAATGGTAAAAATATTCTGGAATTATTTTAGATTATTAGACCGTTAAACTAAAAGAATGTGTAATGTGCCTGCAGTGCAGTTATGTCTGGATATATCCCTATTAATGGGTACATTTTTAGAAAAAGTGTTTCTCAACTGCTGTAAGAGCGAATTTTTGTAAGTTACGCTCTTATTTTTTACGCATATATATGCAGACGTAACGTAAAAATATTTAAATCCAGTAATTTTTGTGGTCCAAACGGATCGCCAAATTTTTTTTTATTAAAAAACCCATCGAGTCGGTAATAAAATCTTATAAAATGAAGGATCCAAAGATATATACATTATTTTTTGCTTAAAAAGCCATAAAATCATCATTATTCTTTTCACCTCGCTTCTAATAGCATAGACTAAGTAATTATTTGTTGGTTAGTTTAAGTTAAGAGCAAGAAAAATTAAAAATTTGAAATATATAGATTAAGATCTATTTAGTTAGTTAGAGTTAGCTTCGAGCGGCAGCAGCAAGATCACAGTATCAAGTAGCAGCAGCAAGAGCACTTGAAAATGCCAAATGAGATTTTGACGACATGTCGTGCAAATTTATATACATATATATATATATATATATATATATATATATATATATAAATATATATATATATATATATATATATATATATATATATATATATACTTAAATATAAAATTTGTTGGGGAACTTGGCAAAGGGCGTGATAAAAGTTCACACAATATTCATTCAGCCAATATTTCGGTCCTAGGTTGGGACCTTCTTCAGGGCAAGAACTAAAAAGGAGAATCGGTCTAACTGAGAAAGCTTGGGCAGAAAAATTAAATTGTTTGAATTATTACTATTATTATTATTTTTAATAAACCAATGTAGAAGTATAATGAAGTATAAAATGTAATATAAAATAAAAGAAAAATACTCACATGAATAGTGAAGAGTTAACATGAATGGCCATTATTAGCTTGTAACACAGAAACGACTAACAATCCATTAAAATAAAACTATACACTAATACACAAAATTAAAAAGATCAAATTTATAACAGGGATGTGTTTTAAAACCCTGGATGCTGAAAACATTTTTAATTATTAATTAATTCACCCGAACAAACCACCTGTGGCCGGCGCCATGCCACTGACAAAAGACAGTTACTTGACAGGGAAAGGGACTACTTTGAAAACCTGAAAACCTAAAAACCGAAAATGTAAACACCCGGAAAGAGAGAGAGAACTGGTCTAATGAAAAATATATAGATGGTTAAACAGAGAGAAGAAGAAATTAGCAATTGAACGACCTAAAAATCGATAAGGAAATTCGGATCGAAGACGACCATAAATTTTGGGTAGAAAGGGGGACAAGAGATCTAGCAAAAGGGACATAGAGAAGGAAGGAAGGAATATTATATTAATTTCTGAATCAATTTATTTAATTAACTTATATATAATTTGTTGATTTAATTATTGGGAAAATTTTAATTAATTTGAGAAAAAGGTTTATTCACCAAAGGGTGTATTTAAGCATGAAAATACCAAGAAGGAGGAAAGGCAACAAAACACTAGAATAACCGTCAAAGTCAGAAGAATCAATCTAGGAAAATAAGGGGAACAATCCCTAAGACCGCAGGACCAAGGGACCAACAAAAACAAATTAAAGGAAAGGAGAGAGAATTAGAGTATTGGGAGTTGGTCTGTTCAGTAACGGACAACCATTTTTGAAGGTAAAATATCATGATTCGAATGACGATAGGGAGTTGTCACATGGCATAGAAACATGACAAGAAAATAGAAAACTGTATATGTTACTCAAACCATCCAGATCGGTACTTTTATTGATGTTGTGAGAATTTTCTTTGATGTAACACATTTCTAGGAATTCTCTCTTGAACAGATTTTTTGAAAAATGAAGTATTTTTGGTTCGTTGAAGTTGAAAGAATGATCGCTTTCTACAGAATGAATTGCCAAAGCACATCTTTGCGGATGGCATCCAGTGTCACTTTTGTGAAGTGTAATACGACGATTGAGAGATTGAGAAGTCTGACCGATATAGATTGATGGGCAATTGAGGCAGGAAATTGAATACACTACGTCTGACATAGAGAGAACCGGCAGAGGAGCCTTCAGTTTACTGAAAACATGTCTATTTTTGAAAAAATAATATTTGGCAATTTTAATGTTGGGAACAGTACGCAAGATATGAATTAGTTTATTTGTGAGACCAGGAATGAAAGGCAGAGAAAGCAACGACCAATTTGTTTCGACTGGGAGCGTGAGAGGAGGGGAAGTGTTGGGTCTGGGTGAGGGAGGGGGAGGCTCTGGGGGAATATGTTGAGTATGAGTGAGCTTGTTGACTTCATCCCTGGTTTCTAGCAGGAGTTTTAGGTTGTAACCATTTTCTATGAACAGACGAGGACCGCCTTTTA
>CM032455.1:84908501-84970481 GCA_019049505.1 Pachyrhynchus sulphureomaculatus
TATGATAGATTCATGTTTCATACATAGTTACTGTTCCATCCAAAAAGTTCGATGTCGCTTTTGGTCGATGTTCAGACACTTAGCTGATAATTTTCTCACACCTAGTGTAAAAGCTACGTTCATATTGAATGTTCCAAGTCTTTGTTATACGTTTTAGCCCAATTCGTCAATTTTTCAAAATTATTTCCTGCACAACTGCAACATTCTCTTAGGTAGGCCCAGGGCGGGTCTTCCAGCACGGTGTTCATTATCAATTTGCCCCTCTTGAACCCCGTAACCCAATTTTTGATAGTGACGTAGACAGCACATTGTGCCTTCAGTGTATAAAGTGTGTCTTCATCAGAGGACAGTCCTTTTAAGAAGAGGTACCCTGTCACAGATTGATATTCAATTTTACTAAATTCACAATTTGTGCCGGTCATTTCTTTAAAAATTCACTTGTAAACAGCACAATAAAATCTTTGTCACCAAACTTTTTATAGATATTCATTAAATATCAAAGTATAATTCATAACAATCACATTTGTTTCTAAAGATAGGAAGGTTAACGAGTTATTTATATATATATATATATATATATATATATATATATATATATATATATATATATATATATACCTTAACTAAATCATACTTATTTCTGTCTGCACTGTTAACAATAACAAAAAAAAACATTTAATCTTATATTTGGAAGAAAACAAGACACATGTAAACCTTCTCATATCGTAGAATGAAACTTCCTACGTTTTAATGCATCTAATCTATGTTTAGAGCATATAATTCCTTTGCTCGAAATTTATGTAAAATATGTAGCGAATGTAGATTATCATGGCTTACCACACTTAAGATGTTTGTACAACTTTTACATCAACTTATAGAGTATTTATAATACAGAACATTTTTAATGAAATATTAACAGTGCAAGTTGCCGTTAATTAGCTAGCTAAACCTCGTAACGTGAAATACTTAAGATATAAGCTAGTAAAGCTTAGCTTATTACTTAATAATACTTATGAGCATACGATATTGGAAAAGAATATTTGTAGATGATTCCGTACGGAACACTTACAAGATCACTTCGATGTATGTCTGTCCGTCTGGCTGTCTGTCGTCTGTCATACCCGATTTTGTCCAAAACTTTTTGACATATAAAGTTGAAATTTGGCACTAAAGTAGGAATTGATGGCCTTATCAGAGCCGTGAAATTTAAATTTTGACTTAAGAGGTTAGTTTTAGAAGGTAAAGCTGGAAGTGGAAAAAAAAATTATCAGGCCATCTAGTGGCGGGTTGAAAGCTTGTAAATACACTAGTTCAAAAATATATAATGTACTACTTGCGCACCCTTTTCTTTGTATTATTTTTAAGAAACTTGCGAAAAATCGCTGTCCCCCCCCCTTATCTCGAAAAGTACTGATTAAAAAATGTTGAAAAAATTCTGGAATATTCTTCATAGGGTGTAGACTGAACGAAAATTATCATCCTTAATAATTCATCTGGTATATAAAAAAAACAAAAATTTCAGGGTCATCAGTTTTCACTGAAGATCGAAAAAAAAACTTTGTCGAAAACTCATTTGGGGTGTGTTTTGTGAAGTCATTGATCATTTTATATTTCACTAACAATAATTGTTATTTTGAAAGCAGTCAACGTACGGAACACTAATTACGCAAGTCCGACTTGCACTTGGTTGGTTATTTTTAGTGTTCCGTACGGAACACTTATAAGATGATTTCGGTGTCTGTCCGTCTGTCTGTCTGTCACACCCGATTTTCTCCAAGACTATTTGTCATGGAAAGTTGAAATTGGGTAATAATATAGGAATTGTTGGCCCCATTAATACTTGCGCTTACTTTTCTTTGTATTATTTTTAAAAATCGCTGTCCACCCGCCTTATCTCGAAAAGTACTGATCAAAAAATTTAGAAAAAATTCTCGAAAATTCTCCACGGGGTCTGTCTGTCACACCCGATTTTCTCCAAAACTACTTGTCATGGAAAGTTGAAATTGGGTAATAATATAGGAATTGTTGGCCCCATTAGAGCCTTCTAGTTTTGAAAGTTAAATATTGACTTAAGGGGTTAGTTTCGGGGGGTGAAATCGAATGTAAAAAAAAATTTTTTACTAGGTCATCGAGTGTAGTGTCAAATGAAAGCTTGTGAAAATACGAGTAAAATATATATATATATATATATATATATATATATATATATATATATATATATATATATACATATATATATATATATATATATATATATATATATATATATATATATATATATATATATATATATATATATATATTGTAATACTTGCGCTTACTTTTCTTTGTATTATTTTTAAAAAATCGCGAAAAAAATCGCTGTCCACCCGCCTTATCTCGAAAAGTACTGATCAAAAAATTTAGAAAAAATTCTCGAAAATTCTCCACGGGGTGTAGATTGAACGAAAATTATCACGAGTGCATTACCTTTAATAATTTATCTGGTATATAAAAAAACAAAAATTTCAAGGTCATCCGTTTTCAGTAAAGATTGGAAACAAACTTTGTTGAAAACTCATTTGGGGTGTGTTTTGTGAAGTCACTGATCATTTTATACCTCCGTAACAACATTTTTTATTTTAAAAGCAATCAACGTACGGAACACTAATTGCGCAAGTTCCACTTGCACTTGAGCGGTTATTAAATAATATTATCAAATATGAATATGCTTTAGAAAATTATAATTTTTTTCATTTGATTTGTCTATTTATCTATTTTAAGTAAAAAATTGAATTTAGAATATCATTATCTTACGCACGAAAGGAAATTTTTTAAAACATTGTGTAAAAAATGACAGTTGAATACTGTAAATAAATTAATATAAGTAATATTAAAATGCATCTTATGTCAATAATCTACGATTCTTCTTATCATATGTTATAGAGAAATTTAGGATTATTTTTTGATAACATATTAAGATTCAAACCAGAACGATTCAAGAACAAAGTGAATCGCCTTTTGTGCATCCATGCCGCTCCTGGAGCGCTTTAGAGACTTCCCTGTAGCACGTGTGCTAGACTCATATAAAAAAAAGCCGCATATAAATAAATGTGTTCAAACTACAAATTTAAAGAGATTATTTCTACATAATCTATGAAAGTAAAGCATGCAAACTCTCTCGTTCTTAGTTATTTTCATTTTTCTAACGCCCTTTTTATTTATAAAGAGGATAAAGCTAGAATTCAAGGAGTCCACAAGTCCTGTTCAAGATTTATGTACAGTATTTGTCGGAATGTTCCTATTTCTTACAAGCTAAATGATACAACATGGCTTTCCTTTCATTCAATAGTACTCGTTAATCATCTTTCATATCTAACAGTTAAAATTCGCTGCAGGACTTACGTTCACACCCTTAATTTAAGGTATCGTGGTTTACATCTTCCTTCTATCTCACAACGCTGTTTTTCATCAGAGATCTTTTTCTTGCAATATCTACAAACTTTACAACAATATTCCTGAATGCTCTGAAACTTTATCAGTTACAGCATTTAAATATCAATTTAAAAAAATTTACTTCTGAGGGACATACACAGAGATATTGAACTGTATGTAATTTTGGTCAGGAAAAATAAATTGGCAAAGCGGTTGTAAAAGTAACGGTCAAGACACAAAAAGAATGAATTTGTTTTACTCTTCTAAGATGACTAAATCAGAATCTCTTAAAATTGATTTTTAACCTTTATTTTATCTTTTGTATATGTATATGTAAATAATTTTTAGTGTTCTGAACACTTATAAGATCACTTCGGTGTCTGTCTGTCTGTCTGTCCATCTGTCACACCCGGTTTCCTCCGAAACTGTTTGACACAGAAAGTTGAAAATTGGCACTAATATAGGAACTAATGGCCGCATCAGAGCAGTGTAGTTTCGAAATTTAAATTTTGACTTAAAGGGTTAGTTTTGGGGGGTGAAATCGGAAGTGAAAAAAAATTACCAGGTCATCAAGTGGAGTGTCAAATGAAAACTTGTGAAAACACGAGTTCGAAAATATATATAATGGAATACTTGCACACCCTTTTCTTTGTATTATTTTTATAAAAAGGCCAAAAATCGCTGTCTCCTCCCCTTATCTCGAAAAGTACTCATCACAAAATTTTGAAAATATTCTGAAATATTCTCCACAGGGTGTAGATTCAATCCAAATATATCATTACATTACCTTTAATAATTTATCTGGTATATAAAAAAAAAAATAAAAATGTCCAGTTTTCAAGATCGAAAACAAACTTTGTTGAAAAATCATTGGCAAACAAAACAGTATTATTATCATCTGTGTAATTTACAATTTATTGTAGTCTATTTATTGTAGGAAATTGAAGTTGATACGTCTTTATGTATACAGCACACACACCGAAAAAGATTTTTTTTTTAAATCATTTAATGATGTATATATAAAAATGATAATACATAATCACAATAAAATATTTTTTTGAGGTAATCCAAGTGGTACTAAATGGAATCTTTTAACAATAATTCACACCGCTATTCTTATATAATGTCATATACATTGTCCTTAAAAAAACCTTATAGTGTTGGATAATATTTTATTATGGCTATAGTTAAAATCAAACTTAGCATTAGCAATTGCTTCAAATCGATGACAAGATGACTTAGACTGTAATAGTCACCCGCATATCCTTACCTATTAAAACTACTGCTACTGTTTTGTTGATAACCTCACTATATTATCACTTTTTTAAACATATATTGCTCAATGAAATTAAAGATAGAACTTTAAAATTTAGTTACTTTTTGGTAAAGTTGGAGCAGTTCCAAAAATTTAATCTACAAATTAAATTAAGTTTAGTTTTACAGTTCTAAATTGATTAAGTTAAGGTTAAAATAAGAATGAACCAAAAACATTGCCCTGGTTTAGACATAAAATGAAAATTATGGAAAGAACAAACTTGCCATTGATTACAGAGAACCACAAAAAAATTTTTTTGTCAATTTACTTTGACTACAATAAGTCTAGGTTATGTTTTTTTGGTCGCTGATTACGAATTCGAGGTCCGTTTTGGTCCATCATATCGGGATTTTGCATAAAATTGCCCTAAATTGGTAAAAATGAGCTCAAAATGAGATTTTCGTCTTTTTAAAGGGCATGGTATTCCGGAATGATCTAATTCGCCTTATACCCGCCACTTTTGGGGTCTGCTGGTATTACTTCAATGTCCTAAATAGGTTTTGACAGCGGCCATATGTTCTACAGCTGTCAAATGCCAAAATGCCTTGACGAAAAGATGCTATATTGCTAATGCAACCATGTTACCTAATGCTACTGGTCTAATGCTACTGGCGATTCTGATCAAGATTAGAGAATGCAAAATATCATTTAACAGCTGTCAGGTTTACTTTGGCAGCTGTCAAGTTTCCTTTCACAACTGTAAGGTTTACTTTGACAGCCGTCAAATGTCAAATGAAATTGTGAAAACAATGCGAATATTCTATTCTATTGAAAAATCGTGTTAATAATGGTTGGATTAGTTATAGTAAGGAGCCTGACATAATATGTTAATTGACAGCTCTCAAGGGCACTTCAACAGCTGTCAAATGATGGACAAAGCTTGCACATCCGTGAGAATTTTCTAAATCATTGACAAGAACATTATGCATTATGATTTTATCGCGCTATTATGGTTTTGATATCCACGCACGTTTATTGGTAGCTGCGATTCTTATTTGACATAAAACAAATGGCAAATGATACTGTCAAGATGGCAGGATTACTCTATTTTTTTTAAATTCCTTTTTACTGTATGGTCCTTACATATAAGTTTATATTTGACAGCTTTCAAGTGTAATTTAACAGTTAACGATGGTGAACAGAACTGTCAAGATGGTAAGAGCATTACATATCGTTTATAAGAATACTATAGCTTATGATTTTATTTCGCCCTGTTCCAGTTCTGATATCTGCGAACACCATGAAAATAAAGAGTTGATTGAGTGGTCCGTTACTTTGTGACAGTACATTTTAACAATAAAACTACTTAATTACTTTGTTAACTGTCACTAAACATATTTGTAAAGATTTTACAATTGCGTTATCGCGATTTCGTAGTACAACTACATTGTCAAAGTGTCTTAGTTAAGCGTTTGACAATGTAGTTGTACTACGAAATCGCGATAACGCAATTGTAAAATCTTTACAAATATATTTAGTGACAGTTAACAAAGTAATTAAGTAGTTTTATTGTTACCATGAAAATAGTCTATACCTTTGGAAACACTAATATGCGTTATCCTTTCCTCCGCTTTAGTCATGATCGGCATTTAAACGACGTGGATCAAAAGTATTTTGACAGCTATCGATTGACGGACACTACTAGCAAGATGACAAATGTATTCTATGTCGCTGACCGTCTGCCTTATGCTCTCCTCATATCTGATATTTACAAAGTCATCCAATTTTTCATGATCTTGGCACCTTTTATCAATTCAGAGCAGTATAGCCTATCAAGATCACATCTCCACTAATGCTTCATTACTGCTCACTTATCTTTTTCTTTACTTACAAGATTTGATTGTTGGGTTGGCCTCGGATGTTACGTGTGGATCAAAATTCTTCATAGTCGAAGCTCAACATCAGTCGGCTGTGAGAAAACAACTATTCTGTTCTCTTCAAATGATATCGGGTCTTCTTTGGTAGGAAAGATCTACGAATAGACTTCCTATCAAGGGATTTTTCGGAATCGCGTTTCAGAGTCCAGTAATAGTCCGCCAGTATATGATCATCCCAAACTCCTTGATACCTCCTTTTCACCTCTTTTATATCTTGATGAAATCTTTCACCCTGCTTCTCACTAAAAGCACCAAGATTTTCAGGGAAATAGCCTATGTGTGAGTGGGGGAAGTGAATTTTGAGATTCATCAAGTCACTCATATTTTTGAAATTCATTAACAGGGAAAGCGAACTTCTATAAGTTCTAAAGGGTCTAAAAGTCTTCCAAGACATGAAGCTATTTTCATATTATACAAAGATGTCGTGGGCAACTATATGAGCTCTCCTGTAGCGATTTGCCTTTCAAAGAAAGAAGAGTGGTAATAAGTAATTTTACAATCCTCACTCTAATTTGCAATCTGAATGACGGATAATTCTTGAAGACGCGTGATAACAGTTTGTTCAATATTAATTTGACAAGTAAATATTTGTAGGATGTCTTTGATTGTATTAGCCGATACTTGTTGGAAATTTATAATAAAATGATATAAAAACCACACTATGTTTTAAATTTCTGTTTTCATAAAATTTTGTAGGATGTCTTTACTGATTACAGAACTCGAAAGTAGAAACATAAGACCGATAATGCCAAGTGTTTCATTTTTTTATTTTTAATCAGTTTTAAATAAGTGTTCAAAATTAGAACCCTGACAGGCGTCGACGGCATAATGTTTTTTTTTTTTTTAACGAAATGTAATATTTTAATTACCGTTGCGGTTTGATTTAGCATATAATAGTTCTCAGAACACACTTCGCAGTAATCAAATTATATTTCGGATATCAGCATCATGTACAAAGTGAAGGGAAGCATAAGGTATATTATTAATGTAATTAGATATAATACGCTCATGGTCTTGCTAGTTTTGTCCGTCATTTGATAGCTGTCAAAGTACACTAAGAGCTGTGAAATCCGTGAGAATAGGGATCGTAAATACAGGGGGCAAGAGTATAAGGAATATTGATCCTTTCGACGATATGGATTATTCGCCCTGACTTGACAGTTTTATTTGCTAATGTAATGAAAGACTAATATTGTCAAATTTCCACTTTATTTAGTTTCACTGAAATATGACGCGTTTCGCTATACTATAGCTTCTTCTGATACAAAATGATATTTTGTATCAGAAGAAGTTATAGTATAGCGAAACGCGTCATACAGTTTCAGTGAAACTAAATAAAGTGGAAATTTGACAATATTAACCTTCCATTACATTCGTTATGAATTTCCATCAAGTAACAGCCACAACAATTCAAAGTTTTATTTGCTATTTGACCGCTGACAATTTACGTTCGCAGGTGCCAATTAGCTTGCATTGATATCAGCACTGGAACAGAATCGATGAAAGCATAAGGCGTAGTGTCATTCTCAAAGATTTAAACTATTAGAATATTCTCATGGCCTTCACCGTTCTGTTCAGCAGTACTAACTGTCAAAGTACACTTGAGAGCTGTCAAATAACATTTTATTTGTTAGGACCGTTACCAGAGCCACTAAAATCATATAGTATACAGAGATTTCAAGGGAATAGAGTAACCCTATTAGCATGACAGTGTAGACTGCCATTTGGCAGCTGTCAAATTACACTTACACGTGCTAATTAGCTTGCGTGGATATCAGGACAGGAACAGCGCCGATGAAGGCATAAGGCATAAGGCATAGCGTTTTTGTCAACGATTTAGAAAATTCTCACGGGTTTGCAAGCTTTGTCCATCATTTGACAGCTGTTAAAGTGCACTTGAGTGCTGTCAATTAACATACGAGTATTATGTCAGGCTCTATATTATCACCAATCCACCCATTATAGTAATACTATTTTTCAATGGAATAGAATATTCGCATTGTTTTCACAATTTCATTTGACGGCTGTCAAAGTAAACTTCACAGTTTTCAAAGGAAACTTGACAGCTGCCAGAGTAAACTTGACAGCTGTTAAATGATATGTTGCATTCTCTCATCTTGATCAGAATCGCCAATAGCATCAGGTAGCATGGTTGCATTAGCAATATAGAATCTCTTTGTCAAGGTATGTTGGCACTTGACAGCTGCAGAACATATGGTCGCTGTTAAAACTTATTTGGGACATTGAAGTAATACCTGCAGACCCCAAAAGTGGCGCGTATATTGCGAATTTGACCATTCCGGAATACTATGCCCTTTAAAGCCATGAAAATCTAATTTTGAGCTCATTTTTATCAATTTTTACTAATTCATACAAAATCCAGAAGTGATGGATCAAAACGAACCTCGAATTCGTGATCAGCGACCCAAAAAATATCACCTAGGCCTATTGTAGTCAAAGTAAATTGACAAAAATTTTTTTGTGGTCCTGTGTTATTTTTATCTTGGTATAAAGAAAAACTGTTGCACTACATCGTTATGAGTATGTAGGCCCACGGTTACTTTCACGGCATATCTTGTAGCTTAAATGAATATATATTATAAATAATATTGGATATTAGTCAGTAACGCAAATTATTTAACTGAATAATTTTGTTGTTATCCTTATTTTAACATCAATTAGATGCTAAGAACAAGGAGGTAGTTCAATTCATATAAAAAAATTTTAAAATTACGTGAAAGTGCTTTACTTTTATTCAAAAGAAGTCAGCATAGGCGAGATTAAGGTTTTAAAGAAATATAATATAATAATAGGATTACCACCAAGAAAAGTTTCTTTAAGGTTGGAAAGTTTTGTGTTCTTGTAGAATTTTTGCAAATATTCAAAAAGCTATTAATATTAAATTATATAATTAACAGCTAGATTTACTAAGAAAGTATAATTTTAAAAAAGATTAAATTAGAGCACCAGTAAACCAACTAAAGGTATGATGATCTACAGTACAAATTCAACAATTTTTTTACTCAAAAAATCTTTTTTTTTTTTTTGCAAACACATAGTTTTAAAATAAGTACTGAATTTGACTTTCTCAAGTTAAAGGTAAGTAAATTCCCTTTCCTTACCCCCCTTTCCCTGAAACGACATACTTTATATGCTATAGTCTTCTTCCCTACCTTGGTTCAAGACTTGTTGAGCCAATATATAGTCACATCCAGCGGACAATCAAATAGATAGGGCTACGAAAATTGAAAAATATGTTTTTCGTGATCTAGAAACCCCACAACGTGAAGAAAAACAAAAATATCGGAGAGTATTTTTTTACGAATATAATAATTCTCTTTAGCCAGAGAAGTAAAGAAAATAATTCATCTACTTCTGTCATAAGAAAGTAGATTTCAGCCAATCTAATTAATTACTTTATTAGGCTGAACACTTTGGTTCACATTCTACTGTCGATTTCCAAGGAAAAACACCACCTACTATTCCCATATTGCAGTCAAAGATGCCCGATGTTGTCTTTAGACAGCGTATTTTAATGAAGCTAGACACCAAAAAGGCTTCTGGTACTGACGGAATACCTGCCATAGATCTCAAAAACTGTGCAAGGGAACTAACACCAGTTTTCTGTAGATTTTTCAATCTATCCTACAGAAAGGGAATATTTCCGTCCTGATGGATGTGCCATACCGCCGATACCTAAAAAAGTCAAGAAGATCTTGCCAAATAACTACCGACCAGTCGCACTGCTTTCAATAATATCGAAAGTCATGGAAAAGGTTATCTATCAGCATCTTCTAAAATATCTTGAACGATTCAATATTATTAGCGATCACCAATATGGCTTTCGTAACCATAGATCAACAGGAGATCTTCTGGCATGTTTGGAACAACGCAATTGAACACTTTGGAGAATCTCGAGCGGTTGCTCTTGACATATCCAAGGGATTCGACCGTGTTTGGCACTATGGACTGTTGGCTAAGCTACGCTCTTGTGGTGTGTCTGAAAAGTTCTGTTTGTGGCTCTCATGTTTCCTCAGAGAGCGTTCTTTACGAGTGGCGGTCGACGGATTTCACACCTTCACTATCAACGCCGGTGTGCCCCAAGGCTCCATAGTGTCTCCTAATCTTTTTCTCATTTACATTAACGATCTGCTGGAAAAGACCGGGAATCGAATCTACAGCTTTGCAGAAGACAGTAGGCTTGTCTCTTCATTCACTTTGAACGCGGGGACATCGGCTGCTCAGGCGAATATCCGCAGACAGCAGGAGGTCGTTCAACTTAACAAAGACCTGGAAGAAATTCTATTTTGGGGTGATAGTAACCAAGTGGAATTTAACGCTACAAAAATCCAGGCGGCAGTTTTTTCTAAAAAAGTTAACGTTGTTGAACCTGACATAATTATGTCGGGGCACTCCATTCCCCTAGCATCGTCGCTCAATTTGTTGGGCGTTAGTTTGGGAGCAAATATGTCCTGGCATATTGCAGGCATAGCAAGGAGAGCTTCTCAAAAGTTGGGAATATTATTTCGAACCAGAAAGCTTTACACTCCACAACAACTGTTACTTCTTTACAAAGCTCAAATTCGACCAACTATGGAATACTGCTCCCATGTTTAGGGCTCCGCTGCCAAACATACACTGCAGTTATTGGATTCTGTTCAGAGAAGAGCTGTTTGTCTGATTGGAGAGCCGGAACTGATCGGCGGCCTTGATTCATTGGAACATCGAAGAACGGTTGGCAACTTGAGTCTGTTCTACAAGTATTTTCATGGAAAGTGTTCGAATGATGTAGCCCGCTTAATTCCTCCCAAAGCGGTGCATGTTAGAAATACACGTCGCGCTGGTGCTTGACATCCGTATGAGGTTCATCTTGTTACTCCGCGTACAACACTTTTCAAGCAGTCTTTTATATGGAGAACATCATCCCTTTGGAATAATTTGCCCAGCGCTGTGTTTCCCACCGAGTACAATTTACAGCGATTCAAAAACAACGTGAATGGCTTTTTCCGCACACATGCCGCTCCTGGAGCGCTTTAGGGACTTCCCTGCAGCAAGTGTGCTAGACTCATAAAAAAAAATCAGATCTCAATCCGTTCTACATACTGTTTTTGTTAAAATCGGAAATAATAAAAAAAAACAAAAACACTGAAATAAAACTATATTACGATATATACGCAATCACCCTTTTAACTCCCTACCCGATATAAAAAACTGTAAAAACTTTATTTTGTAATAAATAACCAATATCCCAACAAAAAACTATTAAACAATGAGCTATACGCTTTTTATTTTCTTTTACTGTTAACATTGAAAGTAAGGAAAAAATAATGTAATGTTCCTCGAGTGAAAGAACCCCGAAAAAGACCCATAAAACGATAAGTGCGACACAACTCTTCTGCTCCCCTTTTCACCATTTTGGCTCTATATATATTTTATTATAAATGATTATGCTCAAAATTTGCCCATTCTGCCTGCCAAAAAGTTGAAAAAATTCTCATACTAATATTGAAACTAGAGATCTCCAAACTTTTTTACCTCTTTCCCTAGTAAAATTGAAAATAATGAAAAAATATATTAATTTTTAGGTTCGTATAGTCCACGAAGTCTGAAGAAGACATATAACATGATATATACGACTAAGTTGGGAATGTGGAATCTTTGACACAATGATACTACTCAGTATATATCACCACTACACCAAACACTTTATTTTTGCACTCGACGCGCGTTTCGCTAGCCATGTTAGCTTCATCAGGAGCGATGATTGACTAAAGCTAAACTATAAATCTACCCTATTTATACTTAGCCTAACCCTTGAATTACTCAAGCGGAACTAATGACATAGGCAAGGCCATCAATTCCGGTACAAGTAACCAGTAGAGGGGACTATAAGGAATAGGTCCTCTGTCTTTATTTAAACTACTTTTACATTTTATGATTTCCATACTTTCGTATGCGTTTAACAATCTCCTATCAGATACATTTTTATCAATCTTAGATTATCTAATGTTACAGTATGATCAGCTTCAAAGGCATGTTCGGCAACGCTAGAGAAGTTTACTCTATTCAGAGGGAAAGTGATTAAACGATGAAATTTTTTAGTTCATCGTTTAATCACTTTCCCTCTGAATAGAGTAAACTTTAATAAAGAAAGGAATCGTATTAGAAATATAACTAGAGTCAATGGTTATGACGAAGACTTAGTAAATAAGCTAATAAATAGACATTACTTTAGGTTTAATATTCAGAATTCCACCTTTTCTACACGCGAAGAAAATAACACCAAGTATGTCTCCATACCATATAATCCGAAATATAGCAAGGGACTCAATAAGGTATTTAATAAGGTAGGCCTCACCTTAGTCTATAAGTCATCAGACAATCTGAGGAATATCTTAGGAAATCCCAAAGATAAGATTCCTAATTGTGAGAAAAGTGGAATTTATGAAATTAGTTGTAATGATTGTGACAAAAAGTATGTTGGGTAAACTAAAAGGTCAATTAAAACACGATTTAAAGAACATTTAGCACACTTAAAATACAATAGAACAGAAAAGTCTAGCATTGCCGAACATGCCCTTGAAGCTGATCATACTATAACATTAGATAATCTAAGATTGATAAAAAATGTATCTGATAGGAGATTGTTAAACGCATACGAAAGTATGGAAATCATAAAACGTAAAAGTAGTTTAAATAAAGACAGAAGGCCTATTCCTTATAGTCCCCTCTACTGGTTACTTGACCGGAATTGATGGCCTTGCCTATGTCATTAGTTCCGCTTGAGTAATTTAAGGGTTAGGCTAAGTATAAATAGGGTAGATTTGTAGTTTAGCTTTAGGCAATCATCGCTCCTGATGAAGCTAACGTGGTTAGCGAAACGCGCGTCGAGTGCAAAAATAAAGTGTTTGGTGTAGTGGTGATATATACTGAGTAGTATGATAGATACGAGGCAATTCCTCTAACCTCCTACCCTAGCCCATTAACCCCTTAATATATTTTACTATAAATAATATCCCTAAAATTTGCCAATTACATCAACCCAAAAACATAAAAAAATTTCAAAATACTACTACTAACTATACAATATTTAACGACCCAAACCCTTCTTAGCTCCCTCTCGGATTGAAATTGAAAGTAATGAAAAAATAACCTTATTTTTTGATTTCTCGACTCCAAGAACCCTGACAAGAACATACAACACGATATACAGTCTATCAAGTAAGAACCTGTCGTCGATAATTCATTTTTGGTAAATGCGATTCTAGCGATTCAACCAAAAATCGGTTGAAGAACCTTTGTCTACGACGCATTTTAGTAAAAGTATCAGTCGATTCCGAACTTTCTACGAAATCACGTAAAATACAAAACACGTCATTTGTTTGCGCTCCCGTTCGTGGCAGTATTTCTTTGTTCCCATCCAAAGGGGCCTAAAATAACACATTTCGCGGCCGCTAAATATAATAAAAAGTCGATGTCGTTTGTAAAGAAGTGGGTAAATCATTTTAACGAGACGAAAAATGTCGTCGACTTGCCAAAACGTGGCTAGGTAGGTAAAGTCATTCTGAATGTTGAAAAAACGAATCGTGTCTTTGTTTTCACGGGACCCGAAATTGACGCTGCGGCAACGAGCGGCAAAATTAAGAAAATCGGGCTTGAATGTGTCCCATGAGACCATTCGACAACATCTTCGTGCTCAGATGCCAGGCTATTACTAATGCCAGAGGCGATCGGACAACTTACTAAGGTAATTGCGCCGTTGTTAGCACACCAAAGAATATATTGATGGCAAAAAATGCTCTAGGAACACATTTTTTCCAAAATACGAGCGGTCGCGTTCTTACTTGACAGACTGTAAACGAAGTAACCCCTCTAATCTCCTCTCTCGTCCTCACTATAATTATTTTCGCATAATATTTGTTTCTTATTTTAATATCAAACCAGAAAAAATAACCATATTACTATTAAAACTATACAAAATTTGTCGACCTCAACCACTTTCACCCCCTCGTTTTAAGCAATATGGCTCAGGAAGAATTTTTATCCCCTCGTTTTATATTATATATGTACCAAATTTGAAATTGATATCTTATTTGCTTCAAGAGTTCCCGATCCAAGACCGACAGGCAGACCGAAGGAAATCAGTGAATATGTTTTTTATGAAGAAAAGCAGAAATTTCAGAAAATGATTTTTTCATCAATATAATATAAAACTATTTTAAAATTCTAAACATTTTTATTTTTTCTAGCTATCGTGGCTATGCTCCATGTCCTCGGTGTGCATATGCGGCCAATTTCGTTTGGTACTCGATACATTTGTGGATATGTAGGTCTAAGCTTATCCGTTAGTGCGTTTGAGTCAGTATCTATACCACAAGGAGAAGCATACTGGTAGCACAGGCCTGTTGTATACCTTTATGGTCCTTTTACACGGTCATATCAGCCCTCAGTTCAGTTTCAGTCGAACTGTCCGTTTTTTCTATGTGTAAAAAGGAAAAACTGAAAACAGAACTGAAACGGAGACTGACACCTAACGGTATGGAGTTCTTTTCTTCCACCGTTTCTTCAACGCCATAGCTAAGGCTACTGCAGCTGTCTCACTGCATACATGAGCTATTTTACACATGTACACTTTGGGACAGTATGACAACACGTGTTTGAACGCGAAACACACATACATGAAAGTGTAACTCGGACTGAGAACTGAACGGACTGTGTAAAAACAAACCTGCTTCCGAACTGAAATGAAACGAAAACTGAAACTGAGATGGAACTGAGAACTGATATGACCGTGTAAAAGGAGCATTAGATGTGTATTAAACAGAGACGGCTTGCTGGCCAAAACGGGTCAGCGGACTACCGGTTTAAGTGTGGGTGTTGGTTTGCAGAAATGCTCATACTGGTGTCACGGGCCCGCAGTTTACCCCTAGGTGCGGGCTAGACAGAGGCAGGCTGCTGGTCAAAATGAGTTCGCAGATAGTCTGCTCTATCTACAGGTGTGAATGTGGCTGTTGGTTTTCCCAAAGGCGCATATTGATTGCACGAGTGCGCAGTATACGCCTAGGTGTATGTCAGACAGAGACAGTCCAACTACCTTTGGTACTTGATATGCTTGTGGACTGTAGGTACGTCAGTTTGAGCTTATCTGTTGGCGCAACTGGATTTCTTTAGACCACAAGGAGAAACATACTGGTCGCACGGGTCCGTAGTATACCTCAAGATATATGTCAGACAGATTCAGGTTATTATTTTGCAGACAGTCCGCCCTATCTACCATTGTACATGTATGTGTCGATTCGCAAAACGGCGCATACTGGTCGCACGAGACCACAGTATACACCTAGGTACGTGTGAGACAGAGACGGAAAGCTGATCAAAACGGGTCGGCAAACGGTCCACCCTCTCAGCGCTGGTATCTGTGTCGGAGAGAGAGAGGAAATATTTTTCGCTCGCGATTAATAAATCAATCTCATACCCATAAGCGTATACATCTAATAGAAAAGGATATTAATAAAGGACATATTGCTCTGCAGCGTTGGGTCGGATTGAATGCGGGACTGTCCATCCCCCTGGGGGGGGGGGGGGTTTGTCTGCTTCGGTTGAATAGTCAGTCGGTACTCAACTGCTACTGCCTGTTCAGGCTTACATATTGCGAATTTATAGCCACGTTGCTACCTATGTTTTTCGTGAAGAAAAGCAGAAATTTCGGAGGATGATTTTTTCATGAATACAATACAAAATTATTTTGAAATTCTAAACACTCTTATTTTTTCCAGCTATTCCCAGATCTTAATTTTGTTAAGAGTTTTTTCTTGGCGATATTTACCATATAAAATTATAACTGTAGAAACGTCAGCTGGACCATTGGAACTTTTAACTTCCATACTCAGTATATATCACCACTACACCAAACGCTTTATTTTTGCTCCCGACGCGCGTTTCGCTAACCATGTTAGCTTCACTGACTTAATCAATCATCGCTTCTGATGAAGCTAACATGGTTAGCGAAACGCGCGTCGAGCGCAAAAATAAAGTGTTTGGTGTAGTGGTGATATATACTGAGTAGTGTCATTGTGCCAAAGATTCCACATTCCCAACTAAGTTTAACTTCTGTGACAACTAGATAGTTTTGGACTTTTTTGGAATACTCATGTAAATTTAACACTATTATTTTGTAAAATTATATAAATTCAACCAATAAATAACTTTTCTTTAAAGAATTTTCCAAAATATTAAATACAATAAGGTAACAACAGTCCCACGACAAAGAAAAGGTAAAAGTTGAATTTTAACTCAACTCGTAATAAAAAATTTCCCCTAAAATGTAAACTTTTTGGAGGATTGGAGTATTATAATCCTATCGCTTGTATTAGATACGTACTGCTGCAAATTATCATATTTTTGACACATTTAGGATGTATGTATGTAAGCTTTAAAGGGTATTTTTAATGAACTAATAATCTGGTAAGTTTCTATTAATTAGCTACGTACAGCAGACAGCCGGAAGATCTGTAAGTTAAGCTTGGTCTTTTACCTAATTATATCTGTCCATCCGTGCGGGAATATAGTCAAAAAGTTTTTGTTGAGTATTATCATGATATATTCACTATTTTTTTTTGAAAGTTACTTACCAAACTGAATTTGAAAGATCTTTATGCATACATAAAAAATTCTGCCGACGATGTACGTGCACTAACGGTCAATTACACTTGTAGATTTTATTTTTTGAGTAATACAAGTAATTCTTACTTGAGTGTTTTATAAATAATACCTACCTACTTATTCATCGCATATTTTTATTATAATTCACTTAAGTCGAACTGGGTAATTTGACTGATTACGAGGGCCACCTTTTAAGTTCTTACAAACTACCTCTAGATGGCGCTATTGAGATGTGACATTACCATTGTTGTAAAATTTAACATTTGTTATTGTTAAAACAGTGAACAAATGGAAATTTCACGTGAAGCTTTTCGTTGGATGATTTTTTACGATTTTAGTAAAAGCTTAACTCAATAAAAATGCCTCGAATCTCTTTGTTCAACTTTTGATAATGAATGGTAATGAATATATATATATATATATATATATATATATATATATATATATATATATATATATTATATACTGTACTTGTTTACGGTTTTTGATATAATTATTTGCACTACTAAATGTCTAATAAAATCTTAATGTTAAAGCACCCACCTAATCAGTGTCTGTTTGTTGCTCTTACACCCCGTAGCCACAGAGAGGTATTTGTAGTTAAGCTAGTGCTTAAGTAAAACAGTCGTTTTATTTAAGCACATCGCCTGACTGTTTATTTAGAGAATTTGTAATCAAAGGAGTTTATCTTCCTCCTTTAGCAAGGCATATTCAATGAAATTTAATTAAATAATAACGATTCCGCAAAATACTTGTACTATATTATTGTTAAAACTTGTTAATCTAGTAAAGAAATAGGGATGCCGTTAGTCTAAGTATACTAGAAATAAAGAATGAAATAATGACATTTTAAATCGTTTATTTGCACTTTAAAATTACATTTTAATATTTTATTATTTAACAAATAAGTTACATACAATAACCTAGTATATCAGAAGAACCTTTATCTGCTACATTCGACGAAATAATAATAAAATATCGGAATAAGATGACAATTTTTATTTACTAATTAAGTACATTCTGCAATTTGAGAAAACATGTTTCTGGCAGAATAAATATGTTTAGGTGTGCTTATGAGTATAACACTTATTAGATATGCAAAATGAAACTACGTTGGGTCCGAAATTTTAATCTCTGCCTTCTTATTTCGCAAATTCCAACAGACAAAAAGTTAGTTAAATCGGGAATAGTTTAGAGAATTTGACGTCCCTTAAATCTGAAAAAAATTCTCGGAAGTTGGCTAAACTAATTTTGAGATTTGTTGTTATTTTTTTCTTTTAATTTCGTTCTGAGCTTTTTAAACGATAATTTTTTTATTATGACTTTTTTTAAAATTGCTCTTTAAGTTTTGTGTGGTTTAAAAAATACGTGGTGGAAAAAGAAGTTTTAGACAAGGGCCAAATATTATATGAAGATGGTAGCTTGTTGACTGTTTGCAATTTTTAATCTTTTAATCATTTTGAATGTTATTTACAATAATTTTAAGGGAAGAACAATTTTGGAACCTAAAACGTAGTTTTTTCATATATGATTAAAAAAATCCACAATAAACTTGCTAAGTATGCTATACTATTCAACATCCCTTCTAGAATTTATGAGGATTGAAAAATACTTTTTAACTTAATTATTATATATATATATATATATATATATATATATATATATATATATATATATATTGTATATATATATATATATATATATATATATATATATATATATATGTATATATATATATATATATATATATATATATATATATATATATATATATATATATATATATACATATATATATATATATATATATATTTATATATATATATATATATATATATATATATATATATATATATACAAGGTGTGCCAGTATTCCGTTAACGTAGATTTACTATAGATTTTTGGGATGAGAATGTGATCGTTTAACCCAACTTACCTTAGTCCAAAAATTCGTAATTTTTGAGATACAGGGTGTCAAAGTTATAATTTTATTTTATTTTTTTAACTAGCTTTCTTAATAATATTATTATGGTATTTGTACAAGATTCGGTGCTAAGGGATTTTACTGAGATGAGAAATCGAAAACACCTCACAATTTTGTTGTAAATTATAGTGGGCGCCACTTATTGCACTGTTAATACTTTTAAGTTGTCATAACTTTTTTGTAACACTCTGTATGATATTTTTAATTAAATATTGGTATCCTTCGCCTTCTCCCGTCTGTTGGTAAATGTTGCTCAGTTTCTGAGATAGTGGTATGTTTGTTTCCATTTTTTAATTCCATTGTCAAATTCGCAGATGCACTCCTTCTTATATGTATCTTATTATTGTTGTTAGCTTTATATATATATATATATATATATATATATATATATATATATATATATATATATATATATATATATATATTATTACTGGCCGTTTGTCTTTAAATTTATTATTGTTATTAGCCTGTTTGCCTTTAAGCATGCTCCAAATTTCAAAGACTGTTCCTTTGGACCTGTCCTAAGCCTGGATGAAGTGTGAAGGAATGCATTGGCGAATTTGACAATGGAATTAAAAAGTTGACATAGACAGGAGAAGGCGAAAAATAGAAATATTTAATTTAAAATATCATACACAGTGGTATAAAAAAGTTACACAGTGCAATAAGTGGCGACCCCTACAATTTACAACAAATTTGTGAGCCGATTTCGATTTCTCATCTCAGAGAACCTCTGAGCACCGAATCTTGTGCAAATTGTAAAATGATTAAGAAAGCTGCTCGAGAAAAACTAAAATAGAAGTATAACTTTGACACCCTGTATCTTCAAAATTACGAATTTTTGGACTAAGGTAAGTAAGGGTTAAATGGTCATATTTTCAGCCCAGAAATCCACAATAACTCTATATACACGGAATACTGGGATATCCTGTATATGTATATATATATATATATATATATATATATATATATATATATATATATATATATATATATATATATTATATATATATATATATATATATATATATATATATATATATATATATATATATATATATATATATATATATATGTATATATTATATATATATATATATATATATATATATATATATATATATATATATATATATATATATATTCTTTGTCTACACTAATATTAAAAAGACACAGTATTAGTCCGAAAACTATGGCTTCAGGCTCGCTAAGAAACTGCTATATTTCTACGTATAACTGGTTTCTGTCAAACTGGAGATTCCCGGCTTACACAGATAAAACACTGGTACTGTAAGGAAGGCTATGAATCTATCACTTTCACTGAGCATATATATAACCTAGAATTTTTAACACTGAGACATATCTACAATGGGTATATGAAGCAATATGAAACAGTTTCATACACAGCTCTTCGCCCAAAGAGATGTCACCAGATCAGAACTTATCTTTAAACAACCAAAATCCCAAACCTATAATTGCTAGCACATCTCAGGGTGGATTTTTTCTTTTTGTTTTACCAACTAATTGGTCCAGTCTTTGTCAGTGTTTGAGATTACGTCAAAATCAAATCTGCACCACCAAATTCACGACATGTAGAGAGAGACAAACAGAAAAAAAAAGAAAGAATTATTATTTACTCAAATCTGGGTAAAAATTCTTGCTAAAGCTTATTTACTAATATTCTAGAAAAACTCAGGTAAGCCGGCTATAGGTTAGTTTTTTCTAATATACTAAAATAGGTATACACTCAAAAAAAATATATTATTATTGCGCCAGTCTTGCAAAATTTTTGTCCTAACTCAACTTCAAAATTTTATTACAATTTTTACACGTCAAATGAAAGAATAGTTAGAAGAATGTTTTTTTATTCTCTCTAATGTAAGCCAAAAAATAATTATGAAAATGGTGTTGCGATTTTATATACCAAAATTAAATAAGCTAAAATTTAGGGAACTTTAGATATCAAAACAACTTGGAAAAGACACCAAGTTTTCAAAAGTCAACTGAACGAAAAAAAGTAAATTTTGATTAAATGGTTAAATTTTTGACAAAAAGTTGAAGTGTTCAGTAAAACAAAAAAAGATTTAAAAAAATTTAACGTTATTTTGTCATCTCAGAGTCCACTACCTCTCCAACAAAAATGAGGTAAATCCTGCTTAGAAAATCTTTATATACTTAGTGATCACATGAAAATCTTTTTTGCCCCAATATTATTACGGAAGGAAATAAGCCAGACAAAATGTATAATGTTATAATTTTTACTGCTGTGAAGTTTTCTTGAAAATAATGGAGGGTTACTTTACATTTATTCTTTATAATCAGAAGTTTACTGGGGAGTTTCGTTTAGAATATAATATGTATATTATTTACATGTCTTAAAAAAGATTAAGCCGATTCGTTAACTATAAAATACAAAAATTTAATAATTCGCTGTTTGCCAAAAAAAAATACCATGTGAAATTTTACTAAATAAAATCAATTAAAAAATAAGTGTTGTTAGACTGCTTTTAATAAAGATTTGGGTTACGGTCCGCATCACAAGTAGAAAACGCTCATTAAACCGAGGCACAGTTCGATAAACCCCGGTCAGGTATACTTGAGTTGGGCTTCTTCGAGCTAATTCGGTGTATAGATATTAAAGCTATCATACTTTCTCTGCAACTCCTCTATCTCTTTACATCTTTCATCACTCCATCTATATTTATCTGTTCGAATTTCTTTCTGTATTTGTGTGTGTAGTCTGCTATATTCTCTTTTTTTTATCTCTGCTTTTGTGTAACCGTCTTTCCTCCATTTGTCTTAGAATGTCATCTATCATACATTCCTTCCTTTTATGTGTTTGTTCCATAGTTAGATACTTATTCTTTAGCCCCTTGTTATTTCATTTAACTTTTCTATTTCAGATTCTATGTCTTCGTTTAGATCTGTGTCTCCGACTTCTTTATTAAGATTTTTTTAATTACGTTTGTTACATTTTCATCTTTAAGTTGTCGCATATCGTATATGTTTTTCTGTTTTGTTTTTAACTTTTTCAACTTAGAACCCCTACCGGGACATTGTGATCCGAGTTTATATCAGCACTGGAATATGTTTTGACAGATACAACACAATTTCTAAAACGTTTATTCCCTTGAATATAGTCTATTTGATTTCTGGTGATATAATCTGGTGAGTCTAGTGGGGACCTCCACGTGTACAATCTTCGTGGTGGTAGGTTGAAGAAGGTGTTAGTGATAACATAACCTATTTCTTTACTGAAAATGTTTAGTTGTTCTCCTTGTTGTTTCTTTCAACTAGACCATATGGTCCTACGGAAGTTCCTGACCTAACTCTTCCAGTTTTTTCCCGTTTCTCCTAAAATTATTTTTGGTCACTGTTATGGCAGCTATCTTTTGTATTGCCATCAAGATTTATTTTCACACGTGTTTGGATTAATGAATAATTGGACGTTGCGGCGTCTCCACAACAGTACTACCAATAGTACTTAAATAATTTTGGTATCTCAAATCTCTGAAGACGTCTCTAGCAATCCTAGACAAAACGTAGATAAGTCACTGATGATATCACCTTATCCAAAGGGTCACGACTCATCTAACCAAGGCGGTGAAAGCTACTGTTCCATGTTAGCAAATCTCTATGCAGAGGAAATCAAAAACGAGGCCAAAGTTTTTGGCGAACTTGGCACCACCAAAAAGAAGATGTTCTACTAGCTAGCCTTTCTTTAAAGATGCAGAGGTAAAGATGTTGTTAAGTATCACTAAAAAGTGAGACGTCAACCGTATTTACATATGAACAAACAAGGCACTAATCTGAGAAATGATACGAGAAACACGTCGTGATTTAAATACCAAAGCTCATAAGCTACTACAAATCCACTTGAAATTATCATCCGTTCTAGAACACGATACTTTCGATAATCTAGATAAAATCACCAATGCTTAAGCAGAAAAGACTAAAATGCAAATAACTATGAAGCAAAAAAGGAAGTTATAAACACTGCTGAATTAGAAAAGATTTATAGATCCAGCATAAAATACACAAAACCTAGTTACAATTCAGCTAACTGAATCACAAAAATCAGTATTCTCCGAAGTCCAGAATTGTGCTATTTCACATTTCAATCGAGAAATAATCCCCAGTGTTGAAGCGTCGATTAGGAAAAGTGCTACTGATTATTTCAACTCATAAAGGAAGTAGTAATAGACAAGAACAAATATGTAGAGAAAATCAATGAACTGCTGAGCATACATACACATACAAAATGATCCTAACGGATCCCTCTGGGAAGATCGAGAGATCTATAACCCTAATTAACTCGTCTAGTGTGAATTCTGAGGAAAAGGAATCACTTAAGCCTATCAGCTTGAAGATACCTCGATTTTACAGATCTTAAAATTCCATAAGGCTGATATATCACTCTGCCTAATCGTCACTGCAATAGATTCTCCAACTTATGAAATTGATTTATATCTTGTAAAAATATTCATGGTTTAGAGCGGCATCAAATAGAACTTTACAAATTTTCTGATATTCCATAAATTACTTAATGTTAAATTAAATCTCATTAAGTAAAATACATAATTTTAACACTTTTGTATTTTGACCAATGACTTATATAAATTTATAAATACAAATGATGTTTTATTTCTAGAAATACTCCTAGCAAGCTTAACATATATTCTTTAGACTTGCAATTATCAAAACTTAATTGATGATTTCTATTTTGTGGAAACTTTCATTTATTCTTAATTAAAAATTTTAGATTCAGTTATCAATTGAATAATGTCTAGAGTACTTTTATCTTTTAATTATTGTCAACAAAATTTTAAATTAAACCTTCTAAATCCTTTCACAGGAAAAGCTAGTTCATTTATTAAATATTCACATTTTATTGAAAGGTTTTATAAAGTTTGACCCCAAAGATATTCTGGTTAGTTTTGGCGTTAAATCACTACATACAAATATACTAATCAACGATTCAGCCTCCATAATACTCGACATATTTCGACATAATAACTTTAATTCATCTCTGGTAAATTTAATACAACCATGTCTGTCTCCTGCATATTTAATTTTTCAAGAAACATTTCTCCACTATCTCCTGTAGTGGCAAATATTTTCATAAAATTCTTTGAAGAGAATACTTTGATCTTAGCTTCTTCTTCCTCCTCTTTTTTATTTGGTGTGTCATAAAAGTAGGTATGCTGCCTGTTTTATCTCTATTAGGCCTGTTTCGATGTAGACGTCCAGCATTCCTTCCACCTATTAGGAGGTCTGTCCCTAGTTCTTCTATCGTATGGTTTATTGAGTTTGGCCCTTTTTACCAGTCTGTATTCGCCCATCCGATCTACGTGTTTATTCCATTGTTTTCTTCTAGTTCTGGTCCATTTGGATATTTCTTGGCTCTTACTTAGTTCTTGTAGATCTTTGTTGCGGATTTTGTCGTGGATAGTTTTTCCATGTATGTCCCTAATCACCTTCATTTCTGTCGTCTTCATCATTTGTGCTGTTTTATATTTGTCGGTCTCACTGTTGTCGTGTATATTCTTATTTTACTTTTCACTGTGAGGTATTTATGTTTCCATACTATATCCGTCACACAACAACTTGATATTAGTGATGCCTTTATAGACTGTTGTTTTACTTCCTTGGATCTCCAGCTTGCATCTTAATAATTCTTTGGAAGCTACCATACATTTTGTCTTGGTTGTGTTGATAATCATGTTTAGTTTTTCCGCTTCTAAATTGAACGTATGAAAGATCTTCTGAAGGTTGTCCTCAGAATCGGAGATGAGGACTACATCATCGGCATAGCAGATTTTGTGGAAGTGTGTGTTGTCTATTTTATAACCTCTAGTTTTTGGAAGATTCTCCACTATTCTGTCCATGACAAGGTTAAAGGTAAAGAGATTAAGTGAATTGCCTTGTCTTATTCTAGCGTTTATTTTTACTTCCTTGCTCAGTAGATGTCAATGTCACGTATGATTTTTATTAACTTCTGGTTTGCCTGCTTTTCCTGGAATAATTTTATAATATTTGTTAATTGTACTCTATCGAAGGTTTGAGTCATGTCGACGAAACACATATACACAGGTTTGTTAAATTCTTTAGCTTTTTCCATTATCTGCCTCACTATAAATATGACATCTATGGTCGATCGATTTTTGCGAAATCCCTGTTGTTCCTTTCTTATTTGAATATCCTTGCTCATTTCTTCCAGTATGATTTTTGTTAATACCTTTAAGATAGTATTTAGGAGCGTTATTCCGCTGTAGTTTTCGGGTGATGTCTTTTGTCTTTTTTTGAATATTGAGATTGTTATGCTAGTTTTCCAATCTGTAGGTATTTGTCCATGTTTTACTATGTTTGTAAAGAGCTGTGCTAGTTGTTGATATAGGTTTTCTCCTTCATATTTTAACATCTCATTTGTAATGTCGTCTGGTCCTGAGGCTTTTCTATTTTTAAGACTTCTTCAAATTCTTTCTATCTGTTCTAAACTTACTTCTAGATTTACTTCTTCCACCTCTTCAAGTATGGTCAGTAAGCTTCTGCGAAACCAAAATTTTGATGCAGATATGTTAATGATGCATATATGTTAATGATGCATTTATTATCTGGCCATATGGTGAAGACTACCTCCATGTGTTTTTGAATCACCTTAATCAACCACATGGGAATATAAAATTTACAATGAAAACTGAATCACATGATACCCATCCTTCCATACAAGTATTAGTACAAAAAAAAGTAATGATATCTTAAGACATTCAGTTTATAGGAAAACAACTCAGACTAATAGATATCTGAATGTTAATTCATACTATCAACCTTCTCAAAACTATTTGTTAAAAAGTCACTAGTATATAGATTTTCGCGAGTATGTGATGAAAACTCTATCTCATCAAAAACAGACAAACTTACCAATGGCTTAAAAAGTAATAGATATTGCACCGATGTTATTAAACATTCGTTTGACTGCTGTGAAAACCTGACTAGTGGACAAGATAGTAATAAGGATCGGTTAGTAATTATTGCAGTGTTACCTCATATATTACAGACAAAATAGCTAAATTACTTAAAACATCAAACATTCGCTCAATCTTCAACACTTGTAAGAAAATTGGAAATACTTGAGTTCCCCAAAAGACACAATTCGGCTACAAACATAAGGTGTCTATAAAATTCCCCATCTTGTGGTATCGTGCATGTAGGAGAACCTGGACGATCAATAGTAACAAGAATTAGGGAATATGAAAGATGTATTAAAAAAAAACAAATTGTACAGTCAGCTGTACATCAACACTCTACAAGTCATAACATCAACGTAGAAAGTTCTTGCTGTTTCCTATAAACGAAAGTTTAGTTAATCAAGTGAAATTTACAAACACTTTTAACAACATTGAGAGGTTTACGGTCTGCATTACATGTGAAGACGATCATCATACTAAATTACTACTTGGCTTTGGTTTCTTCGAGGTCATTCAGTGTTCTGGTCTTTAGGAATAAACATTCCTGAAGGTGCCTTATGCAATCGTCAGAGGAACGTTAAAAACTACTCCAATTTGATACGGTCTTACATTAAGAATCATGGTTTCTTATCGTTAAAAAAGTTTTGGAATTTTCAAGTCAAAAATATTTCAGATAAATAATAATGGGTTAAAACCAATCCTTGAGAAACATTTATTGTTATTGATAGGGAGTTTAAAATATCAAGTACATATTTGTTTCAAATTATTTTTACTTCATTTCTGTGAAATAGATAATCAGCAAATTACTGACAAGTGGCCAAGACAAGGAATTAAATGCTTATTTCTCTCTCCTTAAAAAATTACTGTAATATTAGAGTTGGGGCTATATTAGTATGAGAAAAAATATGTAATTATACACAAATATTGTGTAGCCTAGGTTTTAATCATAATTTAAACGTTTTGCACATTTTTATTTATTATAATTTTTTAATTTGTCACTTCAAGCGAATGCTTGAGGGATAAAAGCGATAAATGAAATATAACACGTAGGCTGAAAAGTTTTTGGTCTAGCTACTTAAAACATATTTTTTTGTTTGCCAAATTTGACTTTATTCATCAATATAGTGTCCTCCAAGAGCGATACAATCAGTCCAATGCTTTTCTATACCTTTTTGTAGAAGGATTTGTCTTTGCCTTCAAAATAGGCCTCCGTCTCGACGATAACTTCTTCATTAGAGCCAAATCTCTTTCCCGCGACCATTTTTTTGAGGATTGCCAATAGATAGTAGCCGCTGAGGGCCAAATCTGGAGAATACGGTAGATGAGGAAGCAACTCGAATTTCAATTCATTCAATTTTGCCATCGTAATATTGATTTGTGACACGGTGCATTGTCTTGATGAAAGAGCACTTTTTTCTTGTTCATTTGGGGCCGTTTCTTTGCTATTTCTGCCTCCAAACGCACCAATAACCTTATATATAATTCACTATTGATGGTTTTTCCCTTCTAAGCATAGTCGATGAAAATTATTCCATGCGCATCCCAAAATACAGAGGCCAAGACCTTCCCAGCCGACCGTTGTGTCTTTGGTAGCTTCGGGAGGCCTTCACCGGCTGCTATTCACTTAGCTGTCTGCCGATTTGATTCCGGTGTGTAGTGGTGGATCCATGTTTCATCCATTATCACATATCGCATGTTGCTCTTAAATAGGTCCAAACAGCGTTCAGAATCATCCACACGTTGTTGTTTTTGGTCCACTGTGAGCAAACGCGGTACCTCTTTCGAACGGACATTTCTAAAGCCCAAATGTTCATGCAAAATATGACCAACACGTTCTTTTGATATCTTTAGGGTGTCAGAGATCTCACGCAATTTCACTGTACGGTCATCCAAAACAATTTTGTGAATTTTTTTATGTTTTCCGATGTAACCACCTCATTTGGGCGTTCAGAGCGTTTAGCATCATTTGTATCTGTACGACCGCGTTTAAATTCAGCATACCAGTAAATGATTAGTGATTTTCCAGGGGCACAGTCCCCGTAATACTTATCAAGTTATTGCTTTGTTTGAACGGTATTTTTTTCCATCAAAAAATAGTGTTTAATCAACACACGAAATTCGATTTTTTCCATTGTTTTGAAAATATCACAAGTAGTGTCACTAAAGCCACCGTAACTTGTAAACTAATCATCGAAATGTCATAAAATTTTGACACGTATCGTTTGAAGGTTGGTACTTCCTAAAAATCATATGGATTTTTTGAAAAGGGCGAAAATGAGTATTATTATATTACTTTGGCTTAGCTTAAAAAGTCAGGCTACTGCTAAAAACAACATAATGCAAAAACCTTTAAAGTTTAAAAAACTCTGATATCTTAAAAAGATGACATGAACTTGAACATACCTGACGTTATTGGTAAGAGGGTATTCATTTTGAAATATTTAGGCGCTGCGGCTAATGGCTGGCTAAAGAAGAGGCAACTTCTGCTGTGGAGAAAAGATTTAACTCCATCATTCTCAGAAGGTCAAATTTTGTGTGCTAGTTTTCTCAAAATTGTGCCAACTAATTTTCCTGAAACTTTGCTCATCATCATCAATCCGGTTTTTTTTTAATAGCGTTCTTTGCCTTCCGGTTCCCAGTTTCCATCTTCTTAGATCTTCCCAATCTCCGAGTCTTAGATTTCTCTAAGGCATTGCTCTCTGAATACCTTAACACCATGTCGCTATTGGTCTCCCGTTTCTTCTCCTTTCGCTTATTACCCACTTTAGGACCATCTTTGGTATTCGGTATTCGTCCATTCTTTCCACGTGTCCCTACCATATAAGTTACAGTTGTTGAACTTCACTACATCCCTTATCCCTTTCATTTCTAACTCGATCCATTCTTGACACTTCAATCGATCTTCGCCAGTAATCCGTTTCGAATACCATTAGTTTCTGTTTCAATGGTTTCGTCAATTGTTTTGTTTCATAACCGTATAATAAGATTCTCTAAATTTTCAGAGAAAATATTTCCCAACTTTATACGGTAACGTAACTGGTCGTACAGCTGTTTTACTGTGGCAATTGCTGTACTGTTTGTGCTTGATCATTCTATTTGCCATAGTTTTTTTTCACTGGGACGGTATCATACGCTTTGGTTAGGTCTACAATCAATAGATGGAGTTGTTTTTTTTTGTTTAAGTTAATTACACTCGATATATTATCTACACACGATCTACTAACTCTAAAACCAGATTATTGTCCAATCTCCTGGGGAGTATATTCATCCTGAATTACATTTGTTAAATTTTTTCCGTAGACCCGACTGAAGGTACTGGTTACTGATATACATCTATAATTTTGACAGCTAGTTGTATCTCCCTTTTTGTAGATTGTGAAACTTTGCTAATTAGTGAAACAGATCAACAACTAAGGGGTCTAATACAATAATTAATAGCAAGTTTCTGGTTTTGTTTCATAAAGCATTTTACATGCTACAAATCTTATTTTGACATACAAACTTAAAAAAAAATCTTCTCTACAGCATTCATTATAGTATACCACGAAACTACATTTACATCGATTATAAATCCAAATTTTATTTTATTTCGCACTCAAAGTCATTGCGAAAAGTGGTTGACATGATCATCATGCACCTTTGACAATGGGTTTGTTGCTTCTAGCGTCACAATACTAGTCCAGAATTGTTATTTTAATCGAAAAAAAAAAATTATAATATGCTAAAGATAAAATTTACATTGGGGTTCATTCAGCCAAGATATACCTCTTTAGAGTTCTTAAGAATTTCTTGTACAGATCATCTTCGGAACAGTTTATATTAATACTAGCCAGGCCCGCGGCTCCGCTCGCGTGGACTTGATTCACTACTATCGTCACTGCTTATTCCTTATGTTACCCAACGTAATAAAATATCTCCCATTATTTCTCCTTATCTCCCAATATTTCTCCTTATTTCCCATTATCTCTACATAATTTCCATTATCTAGGCTTATCTCTGCTCATCTCCCATTATTTCTCCTTATCTCCCATTATTTCTCCTTATCTCCCATTATCTCACCTTTTTTCCCATTATCTAGGCTTATCTTGACTTATCTCCCATTATTTCTCCTCATCTCCCATTATTTCTCCTTATCTCCCATTATCTCTCCTTATCTCCCATTATTTATACTTATCTCCCATTATCTCACCTTATCTCCCATTATCGAGGCTTATCTCGACTTATCTCCCATCATTTCTCCTTATCTCCCATTATCTCATCCTATCCCCCCTTATCTAGGCTTATATCGAATTATATAGAACATATGTATAAATTTATAAAAACACGTAAATCGGATAAGTGGTTCTCGAGTGATAAGCGCACTAACGGACAGACAGACAGACAGAGAGACGTTGCATTTTATATATATTGTATTCTTTGATACATGATATTGTTCCATATTTAATGCTTTAGGGAGTGTATTGCAAGAGAAAGCGCTAGCGGCAAACTTTTCTCTGACTTGATTCACTATTATCGTCACTGCTTATTCCTTATGTCACCTAATAAAATATATCCTATAACCTGGCCAGACAACATACGTATGTTTAAAAAAAAAGCACGTAAATCGGATAAGTGGTTCTCCAGTGATAAGCACACTAACGGACGGACGGACAGACAGACAGACAGACGGACAGAGAGACATTGCATTTTATATATATTGTAGATATTCTCTGCTACATAATATTGTTCCATATTTAATGGTTTGGACTGTGTATTGCAAGAGAACGCGCTAGCGGTAAACTTTGTCCGACTTCATTTACTATTATTGTCACTGCTCATTCCTTATGCTACCTATCGTAATAAAATATAGCCTATAACCTGGCCGGAGAACATATGTATGTTTTAAAAAAAAAGTACGAAAATCGGATAAGTGGTTCTCCAGTGATAAGTGCACTAACGGACAGACAGACAGACAGAGATACGTTGCATTTTATATATATTATAGATGTAATAAAATATATACCTATAACCTGGTCAGAGAACATATGTATGTATTTAAAAAATCACGTAAATGGGATAAGTGGTTCTCAAGGTATAAGCGCATTAACGGACAGACAGACAGACAAACATTGCATTTTATATATTGTAGATATAGATTATTATTATTATTATAAAACCTGGCCAAAGAATATATGGATGAATTTAAAAAAAGACAGGTAAATCGGATAAGTGGTTCCCGCGTGATAAACGCACTAATGGACACCCCCCCCCACCCCCCCCCCCCCCCCTTGACAAACAGACAGACAGACAGAGAGACATTGCATTTTATATATATTATAGATTATACATTACAGATATTCTTTGCTACATAATATTGTTCCATATTTAATGGTTTAGGCTGTGTATTGCAAAGCCACGCGCTAGCGGCAAACTTATTTCCGACATCGTTCACTATTTTACGTCACTGCTCATTCCTTATGCTACCTATCGTAATAAAATATAGCCTATAACCTGGCCAGAGAACATATGTATGTTTAAAAAAAAAAGCACGTAAATCGGATAAGTGGTTCTTCAGTGATAGGCACACTAACGGACAGACAGACAGAGAGACGTTGCATTTTATATATATTATAGATAAAACAATAGTTTTATATTAATATTACATTTAAAGGTACTTTTTATAAAACATGATGAATTGCATTAAGTTTCTTTCTTAATACAATTGAAATACCTTTTATTCCTCAGTGCCTTTTACCAAGTATAGTACAGGTAGGTATGTATATTGTACATACACAATTGTATTCATAGACTTAAGTGTATTTGATGCATATTTAAAAAATTTTACTTGAAAGAAATCTGTTAAGAAAGTAATATTATATACTAAGAAGAGTGTCTGGGTACGAAGAACAGCAGAGGAGAAATGTTATCAAATTTTGTAAACGAAAATAACTTGTACGTCGGAACATAGACGATGGACATGGCAAAGCCCAGATGGTATAACAAGAAACAAAATTGATTAAATGACAAGAATATTGTAATTGACACGACAGTCCTGAACACGATAAGCATTGGCAGTGACCATCGGATGCTCAAAGCAAGAATAAAAATAAATCTGAAGCAGGAGGAACATAGGTTATAACACATACAAAGATAGAGACACCAACAGAAATAATAAAGCAAAACACAGCAAAATATCGACAAGCACTGGAAAATCATATAAAACACATAAACTACCAAAAAGAAGTTGATGAACTAAACCCATGAATAACCAACAGCCCACTCATGACTACAAAATAAATAGCAACATCGAAAAATGTAAAAACACAAAAATTAAGTAAAGAGGCACACAATCTCATAAAACAGAGATGACCATTAAGAAATGATCCTACAAATTGCAGTTTAGAATTGGAAAAAATAGACAAAAAATAAAGAGAAAGATTAGAGAAGACTTCAGAGGGTACAGAAAGTCAAAAATAGAAGAAACTTTGAAAGAGGGAAAAAGTTTGAAATAACTAAACAAATGAATGACTGAAGAGAGATATGAAATAATAACACTTATAAATAACGATAACCAAGCGATCGCACAAATCAAAGAAATAAAGAAACACAACTACAGAGCATTAGCAAACACTATATGACATGAACATATCGCCACCGCCCGGGAAAGAAGAAGGTAGTAAGAAATGTGGGATCTGAAGAAATTTTCGATGTAACAACAGATGAAATAATGAACGCCCTATAATATATGCACAAAAACAAAGAACCAGGGGACGATGAAATAACTATAGAAATGATAATAAATAATAATACAATCTCTTCAAGCTCTATTTAACAGATGCTTCATAGAAAGTAAAATACCAACACTTTGGGTAAACGCCTTGATTGTGCTTATATTTAAAAAGGGGAATAAATTTAAATTGGAGAATTACTGACCCATCAGCCTGTTATCGGTACTATACAAAATCCTCACTACAATCATAACACATAGATTAACGAACAAATTAGACAGTTATCAACCACGTGAACAAGCGGGATTTAGAAGGAGTTACAGCACTTTGGACCATCTTCAAACAATTAGATTACTAGTGGAAAAAGCAAATGAATATAAGGTCACCTTGTGGATAGCAATGGTTGACTACGAAAAAGCATTTGATTCGGTAGATATATGGGCAGTCCTAATGCTTTAGGTAACAGCAGAGTCGATGAAAAGTACACAACTCTTCTTGAATACATATATAAAAATGCCACATCATAAATAATGCTGGAAGAAAAAACAAATAAAATCAAAATTAAAAGAGGAGTTAGACAAGACGATTCGATATCCCCCAAGCTGTTTACTTTGACTCTAGAAGACCTGTTCAAATCGTTAAAGCGGGAAAATAAAGGAATACAATTAAATCACTTAATGTTCGCAGATAATATCACTCCGTTCGCCAACACAAAAGAAGAATTACAAGAAATGCTGATGGAATTAAATAACAAGTCTCGAGAAATAGGTCTAAAAATAAACTTCACCAAAATTTTTGACAAAATTTGAACAACGAAAGTGAAGAAAACAGCCAGAAACTATTAATAGAAGAAGAAAGAATAGGAAAGGTACATTCATATATTTAGGACAAAAAATCGAAATATCAAAGAATAATTTAAAGGCTTACTTGGATAGAAGAGTCTCGTTAGCTTGGTCTCCATTCGGAAGGTTACAATCTACATTTAAATTGGACATCAAAAATACAATAAAAGCCAGAGTATTCGATCAATGTGTACTGCCGGTTCTAACATATGGCACTGAAATGTGGGCTATAATAAATAAAATCCAGGTAACCCAAAGAGCAATGGAGAGAAGAATGCAAATATTAGACTCCAAGATCATATTCCTAACATAGAAATACGAAGAAGATTAAAAGTAACAGATGTAATACAAGAAATATATATATTAAGGTGGAATTGGGTATGGCATACCGCAATGCTGAATGATAACAGATGGACACGCCGTATAGTTGAATGGAGGAAGCTTAGCAGGACACGATTGGATGCAAAAACAAAACAAGATTGGAGATAACTTGGGGAGGCTTAAATCCGACTATGGATGGAATAAATTAATGATAATAATGATGATGATTATATACTTGATGATCCTTAGAATGTATCAGTTATATGCACTTTTCTATTATTCGGGTAAACAGGGGACTCAAAGTTCATCAGAAACTTGACGACACATGTTCGGCTGATGTAACCCGTACGATTTCTCTCACAGCGATACATCATAGCACATCCTTTTCTTATTGAGATTTTATTTCCTTGACTGTACATTAATATCCCAGTTTAGCAAGTCAAACATGGATAATAACACCTTCTGGATTCTTATTTTTAGCGTATACCAGTACCACACATGAGTACTGCTATCTCTTGATTCATGACTTTTCGTTTTACACCCCTAGACCTCTCTCTAAAAATGTTTTATATAGTGGAAATCTAATTAAAATCCGTTCACTGATTCCCCAGATTACCCTGAAAAAGTAAATAGGCGCCTAATGAAAATGAACGCTTCGGGAAGTGGCTCGCCGGGTTATTTCTGAATAACATTACTGTCGCCAAGAACGTCTGATTAAACTTTACTGTTAAAGGTTTTTATTATTTTTATCTGTTTATTTTGGTTCCTCCAGTATACTTTGATTTTGTTTTAAATCTTAAGGACAAAAATTGCGTAACAAGAAACGCTTTAACCAATCTGTAAAAAACTAAAATGATATAAAAATACTTAGGATTTTACACGGTTCTTGGAATATAATTAGTTCAGTCTTTGTAAAACTTTTTTAGTCGATTATATTGCTCTTTAAAGCCTACTGGAACGTTATATTTTTTTCGTATTTTACGGCGCGCTGGTAAATAACATTCTAAAATAGCTTTTTTTTTTTTTAAGAAAATGTTTTTGCATTTATAAATTTTTCAACGTTCAAGAAATTAGAAAAAAGATTCTTTGGGTAATTGTAAAACAAATAAATCGTACAGCCTTGCCCAAAAGTATTAGGCACCCCACAATATACTTCATGTCTTGTGTTTCAGGGTAAAAAATTAAATTCGTATGTTTTGTTAAATCGTATATTGAGGTAAAATTATGAAATAAATTAATATTTGGTGTGTCCGTCCTTAGCTTTAATTATAGCAGCAATTCTTTGGGACATCCTGCGTATAAGCCTAGTACATTCAGTTTTACTTATGGCATCTCACTTATCCATCAAAGCGCTTTTTAGCGCTGCTTTTGATGTTATGCTATGCTCCCTCTTGCGCTTCAGAATACCCCAAAGATGCTCGATAGGGTTTAGATCTGAAGACTGCGTCGGCCAATCCAATAAGACAATGTTATTGTCTCTAAATCAGCGCATCGTAGCGGCTGATTTATGATAAGGTGCATTATCTTGCTGGAATTTGATGTCGTCTAAATTAGTGTCGCCAAAAATGCGCGTTAGTGAAGACATCAGTACAGTTTTTAGTACATTTATGTACTTTTGGCTGTTCATGCGGCCTTCACAAACAGACATTTCGCCGACACCTTTCGCAGCCATGCAGCCCCAGATCATAATGCTACCTTCTCTGTGTTTTACAGTAGGTGCCACGCAATCTACATGGTATACCTCGCCGACACGCCGCCTCACGAATGTCACACCTGACGTTCCGAATAGCTGTAAGAATAGAAAAAAATGTTCAATTAAAAAATTAGTTATTATTTTGACTAAAACGGATTAAATCAAGAGTAATTGTATGTAGTTATTTGTTAAAATAAATCATATAAAATCTTACCTCAAAGTTGGATTCGTCGGATCATACAACATTAGACCAGTCCTGTTCGCTAAAATGTTGGTGCTTCAGAGCCCACTCTAAGCGTTTCTTTCGATCGGTCTCTGAAAGTCAAGGCTTCTTTTCTCCTTGCCGCGTGCCGTTCGAAAACTAATCGGCATCCCAATCTCTTCCGACAGAGTTGCAGCGAGCGATGTTTTTTTTTCGATTTTTAATAGACTCGCGGATGAGTTTTCGGTCCTGTCGCTCATTAGTCTTACGTTTTTTGCCCGTTCTCATTTTGTTGGCATGGGAGCCAGTCTCCACAAACCTTTTAATAGCACATTGCACTGCGCACCGAGAACATTTCACTAACTTGGCTATTTCTTCTTGGGATTGGGACTTGCCTTGTTCATGTAGGATTTGAATTTTAATTCGGGTTTTGATACCAAGCTCACTTTTCTTAGGCATTTCTCAAATATAAAAATGTCCAGTTCACAAATAAAACACGCAAGAAAGCTTCTTGACACTACAAGTAGTAAAAAGAGACTGATAAAACATTAAAAATATTTTTCAAAAAACCTCATTTCGCAATTTTGTGGGCCAGGTTTTTTTATGGACCTGTAAAAGAGATTGTCTATTGTTTAAGTTAGCTTTTGACAGCACCGCCTATAGTATTATTAAAACAATTGGTCTTTTTTTAAATATTTTATGAGTTTCACGTGTTTATTAGGGGTGCCTAATACGTTTAGCCAAGGCTGTCGATACCGAGTTGTGGTCCGCCTAATGGCCTTCAGAAGGTTGTAAATATTTTCACCTGCCTTTCATCCGAGTTTCGGTAATCGACAAATCGGCAGGTAGGTAGGGTTAAATTATGAAATATTATTAATTCTTAAATATTACTATATTAAATTGGGGTTAACCTAAATTAGACAAAAGTATAAAACGTAAGGGCATTTTTGAAATTTACCGGTTTACGTTTGAACTTTTTCAAGTCAACATGGTCTTATTATAGAGAATGTTGAGCGAGAAAGGCAAAACAGAGTGCTCCTTTCCCTACAACCCTTTGGGCCGCGCTCGACGCCAGCGTTTGGAGAACTAATAACGGAATTGAGGCTTTTGTTTCAAAATATGCAAAGGATAGTCGTTCGCCTCATCCGAATTTTCATGAATTTTTGGAGGTCATCAAGGGTTTCCAGACTGAAGCATACGCTAAAATGAACGCTGTACAAACCAGTGCACAAAAGTGTTCGACTAATAGGTACAATTCAGCATTTTTAGAAGATAAGATAATTCAATATGTAGATAAAGAAATTGATGCTGTAACGTTTTGTCAAATGCATGTCTTATATAGTAATTACTGAAATATGTCTTTTGCTTTACTTTTCACACATAACTTGCATACTTATAGTTCTATACCTGCCTGTGACGGGCCGCAACTCGGCCGTCAATTTTGGTTTCGAAAAAGGTCTGTACCGCAACTCGGAACTTTTTATTGCCTTTGACCGACCCTTACCGCAACTTGCTACCAACCGAATAAATTATATGGATATATTTTAAGGTGTGCCTAAGTGTTACGATATAGAATATTAAAAAATTTCTCCCAGTAAAATTCTAAACGTATAAGAGATCTCAAATAAAACTTAATAGAACATTTTTGTCAATTAAGAAACATTCGATATTTAAAATAATAAATCTTAAATATGACCAATTTACTTTGTTATGTAGTTTCTTCGTGATTGCAGTTTTGTGGCTTTACCACATTTTGAACAGCAATAATTTCTAAACTAAGGTGCTTTCTTTTATATGGGTTATACATGTAACATGTAGTTTGAAAAGTTTTTGCTCTGACACATAGATGTCGCCTTTTTCAAAAAAAACCCATGTTCTTTTTAGGAAATACCACCCTTCAAACGATACGTGTCAAAATTTCATGACATTTCGACGATTAGCTTACAAGTTACAGTGGTTTTAGTGACGCTACATTTGATATTTTCAAAACAATTGAAAAAATCGAGTTTCGTGTGTTAATTAAACACTGTTTTTTGATGGAAAAAAATACCATTCAAACAAAGCAATGGTCTTGATAAGTGTTACGGAGACTCTGCCCCTGGAAAATCACTCATCATTTACTGGCACGCTGAATTTAAACCCGGTTGTATGGACACAAATGATGCTGAACGCTCAAATGAGGTGGTTATACCGGAAAACATCAAAAAAATCCACAAAATTGTTTTGGATGACCATAAAGTTAAATTGCGTGAGATATCTGACCCCCTAAAGATATCAAAAGAACGTGTTGGTCATATTTCTGAACATTTGGGCATGAAAAAGTTCTGTTCGAAATGGGTACTGCATTTGCTCAGAGTGGACCAAAAGCAATAACCTGTTGATGATCCTGAATGCTGTTTGGACCTGTTTAACCGCAATAAAAAGGATTTTTCGTGCGATATGTGACAACGGATGAAACATGCATGTGAATCCATGTGCACTACGACCGGAATCAAATCGGCAATCAGCTGAGTGAAAGCGACCAAGGACACAACAGTCGGCTGGAAAGGTTTTGACCTTTGTATTTTGGGATGCGCATGGAGTAATTTTCATCGACTATGCTTAGAAGGGAAAAACCATCGATAGTGAATTATATATAAGTTTATTGGTGCATTTGGAGGCAGAAATAGCAAAGAAACGGCCCCAAATGAACAAGAAAAAAGTGCTCTTTTCAAGACAATCACTGTATTCTCCAGATTTGGCCCCCAGTGGCTACTATCTATTCGCAGACCTCGTGGGAAAGAGATTTGGCTCCAGTGAAGAAGTTATCGCCGAAAGTGAGGTATATTTTGAACGCAAAGACAAATCCTTCTACAGGAAAGGTTTAGAAATATTGGAAAAGCGTTGGAGTGATCGTATCGCGCCTGAAGGAGACTATGTTGGTGAATAAAGTCGAATGTTGAAAAAAAAGTAGCTAGACCAAAACTTTTCAGTCTACATGTTACATATAATATGAACTAAAATTTGGGTTTTCCAGGCATTCAATTTAAATTTTATAACGGGTAAAACAGTGAAGATTCTGAAATTCCAATTGTTCGGTAAACGGTGTTACATGGCTATCCATTTCTAGTTTATATAATTCAATGCTTTTAAGAAAGCTTAGTTTTTGCCTTTTTGGGAAACTGTAGTTTGTTTGTAGAAAGTAGTTTGCAAAATTGGTATTATTTTTTTCGTGTTCCGTACGGAACACTTTTAGGATCACTTCGATGTCTGTCTGTTACACCCGAGCTTCTCTGAAACTATTTGACATAGAAAGTTGAAATTTGGCACAAATATAGAAATCAAAAACTTAAATTTATCGTCCAATGCAAAATTAGTATCATTCGACGTCCAAAACTTGTTCCCTAGTATACCGCCGGAGGATATAAAATTAGTAGACAAGGTTCTAAATAAAAATAACAATCCAGTAGTTAGATCAGATATAATTGAAGTATTAAGAGAAGAATATGTTCAAAACAAAATTACTTTTCATTGAATAATAAATTCTATATCAGCAAGAAAGGACTAATAATGGGTTGCCCATTAAGACTTCTCTTAACTGAAATTTTTATGAATTCACTAGAGCTAAAAATTCAAGATACACTAAGTAAACAATTCTGGTACAGATATGTAGATGATGTTATTGCATGTTTCACCGGGACCCAAAGACAGCTAAAAACCTTTTTAGATTATATAAACTCTCTAAATAATAATATGAAATTTTCCATGGAAGAGGAGACTCTAGAATCACTCAACTTTTTAGACATAAAAATTATCAGGATATCCAACAAAGATACTTTCTCCATATACCATAAACCATCTCACACAGACACAACAATTCATAATACATCAACACATCCCCAACAACATAAGTTAGCAGCTTACCATAGTGTTACCCATAGATTGACTACAGTTCCTTTATCAGAAACTGATTTTAATAACGAACTAAATATTATTAAATAAAGAGCCGTCAATAATGGATATTTAGCGATACTCATAGATAACATTGTAAATAAAAAATTTCAAAATCAAGCTATTTCAGAAATTTTCCTAGTAACAAAAAAAAGTTGCGTTATGAAACTTTAACATTTCATGGTAACCCGTCCGTAAAAATAAGAAAAATACTTAATCATCAAAATATCAACATAGCATTCAAAACAGAACACCCAATAGGAAATTTTATAAAAAATTATAAAACACGAACCAATAAAAATAATAAATCAGATTTTTATGAATTAACCTGCGGCACTTGTCCTAAAATATATATAGAACAAACAGGTAGAACTTTGAATACACGGACTAATGAACACTATAGAAGTTTTATAAATCGAAAAAATAACTTAACATATGCGAATTATCTATTACCTGAAAATCACTCTTTTGATCCAAATTTCAAAATACTACACCAAGAAAATAGAACTTATAAACTAGACCTTAGATGAAAAATACAAATATTTTATTAAACGAACAAACAGAAACAAATAGGTCACCCCTTTTAATTTTATCCACGTAATTGGTCCGTTGGAAACACCTATCAATAAGACAAATAATTTTTTCAAAGTATTTATTTAATAGTTCTGTGTAATTACCTATCAGAAAATTTGTTCATCATTTTGTACCTACTTTAGTTTATATATATAGCCTGTTCCAAAATATAAGATCCTGATTTTTGCCGTTTACATAAATATATGAATCTTCAACTTTAACAACGTGCTGAATAGAATTCTTCCAGCTTTCACAAGGTATATCATTTATAACTTTTTTTACTAATTCAACCACTGACAGGCGGAAAGCAGGAGAAACATTTTGTGCCCTTATTTTTGTTTTAACTTAATTCCAAATATGTTCAATTAGATTAAACACACAATAATACGGAGGAAGCCGCAAAAGTTGTCCCATTTTCTCAGCCATACTATCACAAACATATTTCTTTTTCAATTTACAGTCTTTCAAAACTTCCAATATATCACTTTTTTTATAACTAAAGTCAAAATAAATGTCATTTTCTAACATATTTCTGTATTTCCTATTTGGTTTTGGCTGCATTAGGAACTTTATTTTAGTAGGTGACTATGGTAACTTGCATTGTCCATAACTATAACACTCTGTTCAGGAACATTTGGCAAAAGGGAATTTTGAAACCAATTTTCAAAAAGTTCTGCGGCGTGTCTTCGTGATAGTCCAAACTAGAATCTTTTATGTTTTTTGCTCATAATAGTAGACAATTTGCAACCCAGCCCTTTTCAGATCCAGCATGCAAAATGGTTATTAGTTTACCTTTATTTGAAGGTGCGTTACTCTGACATTTTGTACTGCTGTCAACCCAACCTTTTTACAGAGTGTCATGGGTATCGAACCATGTTTCGTCTAGGTAAATTATTGGCCAATTCTCCGATCGATACTTTTTAATTCCTTGTCAATAAGTATGTCGCAAGATTCGTAATATTTGTGAGTCCATCACTACTTGCCTTTTGTTGATTTTTCTCATTCTTGGTCCCGTCCTGCACCAGTCTTAATTTTATTTTGTCTAGTGTCGGCACAAACTGCTCTTCATATATAGAATATATTTTGCTCCTGATGACGTCTTTTTCACAATCGTCGACATGATTTATTTGAAAATCTTTCCGTTTTTTCCTATTCCTTAGTGATGGTTTTCCTACAATATCCTTAATCATAGAAATTTCACTTCACTGGTTTCTTGCAAAGCACTTTGTTTATTCAAATTTCTTTTTACCAAATTGTCGTAAACAATTTTCACTATTTGTTTAGCGTCAAGTGAAATATTTTCTCTTGCGATAGCCACTATTGCAATTCTCCCACGAAGGCCACATTAAAATAGAACCGTTACATTGCAAGTTGTAGTAAAACTAAAAATAAAAATAATAAAAGCATCTTTCAAATCTTAATGGAGACCTGTGGTCATTGGGCTTATATTATCAAATACTTAAAGGGCTCTAAACCGGGTTGCCAGGTAGTAAATATATAGGTAAAAATAGATCCAATAGGACATCTATAAATATTACAGTTGTAGAATTAGGCAGAACAAAGCAAATCCTTTGATGGTAAAATGTAACAAAAACTTCTTAATATTTATATCTAATAAAATGACTTTTGCAACCGCGCCAATCATATGAAAATTCTTTTAATCTAGATATTTGCTCATGTTTTGTTTTAATTATTATTAAAAAATTACTTATAACTTTTTTCTTTATTTCCAGTACTTATTGAAAAAAAGTCTTCCGGAAAACATCAAGAACAAAGTTAATTTAAAATAACACTGCGTGACATGATTTTGGTACCCGAAAAACTGATTGCTATTATAGTTTCCTATTAGTTATAGTATGTAACCAGTGGATGTCTTTTATTTCTATCACGTCTTGTTTTTAAACTACACACCGATAACCTTTTCTTAACCTACCCCGATATAGTTCATACAAATATTAATAAATGTAATCGCTAGATAGTCTATTGAAAGGATATGTTCATTTCTTGTTAGTTTCTTTGAGATTACCTGATTAAGAGCATAATAGTACAGTTTTAAAGATGAATATTGAAAAAAGTAGTCGCCGTCAGTGTAAAACTTCACCAAACAAGTTTTGTTACGTGTGTGGACAGTACTTCTCAAGTCTCAAGGAAAAAAAATAGCTGAAAAAGTATGTACTGCGTATTTTCTATATTTTGGACGTACTGTACATCAAGATAAACCCTGGATTCCGCAACTGTTTTGTGTATCATGTTATGCTACTCTCCTATCGTGGTTGAATGGAACAAAACATCTATGCCATTTGCAGTACCGACTGTGTGGTGCGAACCTAGTAATCATTTTAAAGATTGCTACTTCTGCTTGACTGATGTACGAGGATTTTCAAAGAAAATTAAGCATAATATCGAGTACCCTTCTGTGAATTCTGTATCAAAACTAATACCATATAGTGAAGACATGACTCCTCCTTTGCCTCCTAAGAAAAGTCAAACTGAAGAGTTAGATATACCAAGCGATGAAAATAACGATGGACAAGACATGGACGTTGACAACCAAGATCCAGACTTCTTACCCTCTTCAAGTGATCTATGCCAACCGCATTTAATTCAACAGCGGGAATTAAATGATTTGATACGGGACTTGAATTTGTCTGTTAGACAAACCGAATTACTTGGATCAAGACTACAGGAATGGCACTTGTTCGCACCGATACAAAAATATCTGTACAACGAAAACGAAGTAAAGAAATGGCAACTTTTTACTCTAGTTCAGAAAACATATGTTTTTGTAATGACATTGAATCTTTGATGGGTTAGTTAGAAATTCCCTATGATACAAATGAATGGCGTCTTTTTATTGATGGTTCGAAAACAAGTCTGAAGGCAGTTTTAGTTCATAATGGCAATAAATATCCGTCAATACCAGTGGCTTATTCAACTGTTTTAAAAGAGACATACGAAAATATGAAATCAATATTGGATTTAATTAAATACAAAAATTTTAAGTGGAAAGTGTGCGCTGACCTCAAAGTAATAGCTATGTTACTTGATTTGCAAGGTGGATTTACTAAGTACTGCTGCTTTTTTTGCATGTGGGACAGTAGAGCTACTGATAAGCACTATTAGATCAAAGACTGGCCAAAACGAACAGAATTTGTGTGTGGGAAGTCAAATGTAAAATACTTGCCTTTAATCAACCCCGAAGACGTCATTTTATCTCGTCTACACATAAAACTCGGCTTAATGAAGAATTTTGTGAAAGCGATGGATAAAAAATGGCGGATTCTTATATTTAAAATCTATAGATTAAGTGACGCAAAGTTGAAAGAAGGTATTTTTATTGGTCTACAAATACGCCTATTAATGAAAAACAACAAAATTGATCAAACACTTAATGACGAGAACTATGCGCATGGACATCATTAAAATCCGTGATAAAAAGTTTTTTAGGAAAACATAGAGCCGAGAATGCAGAACTCTTAGTGAACGATTTGTTAAGAGCATACGAAAATATGGGTTGCCGAATGTCATTAAAAATTCATTTCCTCCATTCCCATTTCTCTTTTTTTCCATCAAATCTTGGAGCAGTGACTGATGAACAAGGGGAACGATTTCATCAGGATGTGAAAAGGCTTGAGGAACGATTTCAAGGTCGTTGGGACGTAGCTATGTTGGGAGATTACTGCTGGCCTTTAAAACGAGAAGATATTTCCCAACATAAGAGAAAAAGTTAAATATTTTTAACTTTTAATGTACAATATTTTTTACCATATATTTTATATTTAGTTGTGTCCAAATGTATTAATAATAAGTTTTTTTAGCAGTTTTATTCGAATTATTGGAAAATTTATGAAGCTACGTGTACACTGTACTTTACTCCTTAATTATTTTACTTAAAATTGTTAACTATCACACCTAAAAAACAGTACGTGATAGACAAAAAGTACTTATGTATTCTTAATAAATGGTGTGTATGAATAAATAAACAGGAAATATTTTAAGTGGGTACTTATTTTTTTTTTAAATTTGTAACGCAGTGTAATTATTGCTAAAAATTTGGCAGTTTGGAAGGAATGGTAGTTGTCATATACTACGAAAATAAAACAATTCTTTAAAAATAATTCATTTATTCATATAATAGTTTCAATAAAAGTAGGAAAATGTTACGTGTTAAAAATGTATTGTCTAAAATAATAACCAAAATACCTGACACAATTTTTCAATTTATTAAATTGAAAATAATAACTAGAACTATATTTTCTCAAATACATTTATAAATTCGTATAAAATAGTAAATTCTATACAGTAATAATTCTCCATTTAGTTACCATTTATAAATTAAGAATCACAATCATTTAAAATAAAATAATTATTATAAAATAAGTAAGATGTCGACCATAAGCGGAATAAATATATTTCTTAAATCTAATCTATTTGGAAGTATCTCTGTTAAACATTTATTTTCTAAAGATAGTCTGCAATGCATCATTATGCTATTTTACGTTGATCTAAAGAAACACAAGCACCGCCAGGTTTATTTATTTACACATATTACAACTAATGTGATAGATGATGAAGTTTTTTAAACTTACAGGCCGTCTTTAACTTAATTTACGACATTATAAAAATTGAAAAAAAAAATGAAGTCCTCCATTATGCACTTGTAGAACACTCTTAAAAGTACAATAATTCAGTTAATTACAGAAATTCCTTGACGATCAAATCAAATAAGCTGTTTTTCTATAATTTAAAAATAAAAATATCGTAGATTCTGATCTAATAATATAGATACCGTTTTCTTTTAATTTATTTAATTAATCAATCGTAAATAAACCTATGCTATCGTTTTTAAAATTTACATTTTTTTCCTTGAAGTTAATTATTCTTCACATTTCTTTAATTTACTAATTTCAAAATAAAATATTATTGCCAAGTAAAAAATCAAGTTGATTAAGAGAAACTAGGCAAATCAAATTATTGTCATGTCCAGCATTAGCAATATTTTTAAATCTTTTGCTTCATTCATCATCATTATAACTTGCGTTCTCTTGGCTCCTTAATGTTTCCTCATAAACTCTTTCATCATTCCAATAAGAGCATCCTGGCATCGTAGCTCCGTTACTACCTGCTGACTTCGCCTCTTGTTCATGGCTTACACTTCTTCTTGGTTTAATTGGAGTAGACTGATTGATGCTGTGATTCGGTCTTGGCGGAGTCTCACTTGAAAATGATGCGTTTTCCAATTTTCGAGCTGCTAGTTTTTTTTTAATATTGTCTCGTTGTTTTTGAACGTATATTTCCCGTCTCTCGGTATCAGTTAACTGTTTGGAATTGAATTGCTTCCTTCTGGAATAAAGCCGATCAAACACAGAAACGGTATTTTGTGTGGAAATATGATGGGGACAACAAAAATGTGATAGAAACATTGTTGCTTTACCGGTGTGTTTAGACTTTGGCTGCTTATCTTGAAGGGGAGACGTTTTTTTATTTGAAATTTTTTGAGTGTCTGCTTGTAAGATAATTTTACTATTCGTTGATATTGGTATTTTAGTTAATTGTTTTTCTTGTTGATGTAGACGACCAAATACAGATGATTTCTTAGTAGTTCTCTCACTCTCCTGGCTGCTCTCCCTTTCCTCTACAGCTGATTGTCGTTGTATAGAGCATCTAACTTCAGCTTCAGTATTGAGTTCAATACCATTTGGTTCTTGTGAATTTGTTGGTGAGTCAATTACTGGAACAACACTTTGTGGTTCGGTTACTGAAATACTTTCCTCAGGTTCCCAATCATCAGTATTTGTTCCCACGTCATTTAGGTTATTAATGATTTCTTCGGCTTCTACAGACGTTACGCCGAGTTCACGTTTCTGTTCATCAGTGATAGGCCAGTTTTGTTCTCTGCGTCTCTCTGTAGGAGGAATAATTCTATCACCCACTGACACCATAAAAAACTCCTTGAAATTCATTATTATACTTCTAGTGAGATCACAAAATTGATTTCTGTTAAGATCTAAACGCGATTCTGTGATAGCTGTATATGTGTAATCTGCAATATCGTACAAACTACAGTTTCTTAACCGAATCATTGCCACTTTGTAAACAGAGCACGAAAACGACAAGAGTAAGATGTTCTAGCACGCTTGACAGTTCATACGAAACTAATAAAATTTTAGTTCGTTAGGTATCCATCTTAAAGGAGATGGTTTGAATTATTTTATGGCCCTTCACAAAAGTAATGCAGACAAATTTGATTTTCTTAGAAATTTGTTTTTAATAGAAGAAATTAAAACATGTGATGAGCCTTTAGGGTTAACTAGGTATGCAAAGTATAATTACCAGGTACCAAAAGGATTAAGTAAAATAGAGGTGTTTTCCCTAATTTAAATCATAGATACTATGATACTTTCTATTAGGTATGGTTAAAGAATTAAGTATAATAATAACCCTTTTATCAAATCCTAATATTGACCATAATAACAAAAAAATTATTTAGATTTTTTTTAGCCATAAAAGTAAAATTTGTTAAAATATAAAATACTAAAACCTACCAAAGTTCATATTTTAATAGTGACCATTATTCTCTCATCTGTCAATTCATATCGAGGCGTATTTTGCCGTATCACAACTTATCAGCCGAGCCAGGACTGACTAATGTGATAACAAAACTCAAAGTATTTATTGCGGCAGTTGTATGTATAACATCCAACACATGATAAAAATTTATTTTTTAGTACTAAAAAAATTGTTTAATGTTAAATCACCATCTTAGGGCAACTAATATTACTTACTATATATTTTAAACCGTGTTATAAAAAATAATATAAAAACCCGCCAAGTGCAAGTCGGAGTTGCGGAATTGGTGTTCCGTACGTTGATTGCTTTTAAAATAAAAAATTACGGAAAGGTAACACGTAGGCTGAAAAGTGTGGTCTAGCTCCTTACACATTTTTTTTTGCAAAATTCGACTTTATTCATCAACATAGTCTCCCTCAAGAGCGATACAAGTAGTTCATCGCTTTTCTAATATTTCTATATATTTATTATAGAAGGATTTGTCTTTGCCTTCAAAATAGGCCTCAGTTTCGGTCATAACTTCTTCATTGGAGCCAAATCCTGTGAGCATTTTTTTTAGGTCTGCGAATAGAAAATAGTGGCTGGGGGCCAAATCTGGAGAATACGGTGGACGAGGAAGCAATTCGAATTTGAATTCATGCAATCTTGCCATCGTAACCACTGACTTGTGACAAGGTACATTGTCTTGATGAAAGAACACTTTTTTTTTGTTCATTTGGAGCCGTTTCTTTGCGATTTCTGCCTTCAAGTGCACCAACAACTTTAAATATTATTCGCTATTGATGGTTTTTCCCTTCTCAGCAAAGCTGATGAGAATTATTTCATGCGCATACTAAAATACAGAGGCAAAAACCTTCCCAGCCGACTGTTGTGTCTTTGGTAGCTTTGGGCGGTTTTTCATCGGCTGCTGTCCACTCAGCTGACTGCCTTTTTGATTTCGGTGTATAGTGGTGGATCTATCTTTCATCCATTGTCACATATCGCATGAAAAAATCCTTTTTGTTTCCTTAAACAGGTCCAAACAGCGTTCAGAATCATCAACACGTTGTTGTTTTTGGTCCACTGTGAACAAACGCGGTACCCATCTCGAACAGACCTTTCTCATGCCCAAATCTTCATGCAAAATATGACCAATACGTTCTTTTGATACCTTTAGGGTGTCAGCTATCTCATACAATTTCACTTTACGGTCATCCAAAATAATTTTGTGGAATTTTGTGTGTGTAACCACCTCATTTGGGCGTCCTGAGCGTGGCAGAGTCCCCGTAACACTTATCAAGCTATTGCTTTGCTTGAACGGTATTTTTCCTCAACAAAAATAGTGTTTAATCAACACACAAAATTCGATTTTTTCCATTGTTTTGAAAATATCAAAAGTAGCGTTACTAAAACCACTGTAACTTGTAAACTAATCGTCGAAATATCATGAAATTTTGACATGTATCGTTTGAAGATTGGAAATTTATAAAAATCGTATGGTTTTTTGAAAAGCGCGATATCTATGTGTCAGACCAGAAACTTTTCAGCCTACGTGCTAAAATGATCAATGAGTTCACAAAACACACCCCAAAAGAGTTTTCAACAAAGTTTTTTTTTTTTCCTTCCGATCTTTACTGAAAACTGATGACCTTGAATTTTTTTTTATGTACCAGATAAATTATTAAAGGTAATACTCGTGATAATTTTCGTTCAATCTACACCCTATAGAGAATATTCCAGAATTTTTTGATCAGCACTTTTCGAGTTAAGGGGAACAGCGATTTTTCGCATTTCTTTAGAAATAATACACAAAAAAGTTGCCTAAATATTACATTATATATAATTTTGAACCCGCGTTTTTATAAGCTTTTATTTGACGCCCCACTCGATGACCTGGTAAAAAATTATCTTTTCGCTTCCGATTTCACTCCCCAAAACTAACCCCTTAAGTCAAAATTTAACTTTCAAGACTACACGGCTCTGATAAGGCCATCAATTTCTATATTAGTGTCAAATTTCAAAATTCTATGGCAAATAGTTTCGGTGAATATCGGGTGTGACAGATGGACAGACAGACGGACACCCAAATGATCTTATAAGTATTCCATACGGAGCACCAATAACGGGGGTCTTTCTCTGTGAATAACTACTTTACCCATAGCAAGTCACTATCTTTGTACTCTATCTGTTCGAAGAGTGTGTGTGTTTTTAGATAATTTGTATGATTTCTTATAATTCTAGAAGGTACCAAAATTCGATGCTATACGCTTTCGGTATTGCTCTATAATACACATTAGTTAACGACGTATCTATTGATTATGTAGGGCAGAAATAGTTTTTAATTAGTCTTAGGATAGATATAATTTTTTATATTCTTTGCCATTTTTTTCTAAAACTAGTAGAACGATATTAAAAAATATAAGAAGACAACAGTTGATACCTCTGGCTGATGTAAACCTACCTCTAAAGGTGCACCAGACTTCTATCGGGGGTAGTTTAATGCCACAAATCTATAGGTGAATTGCTCAGCGAGTTACTAACAATTATCGCTTGGTAGCGCTGAGGAACCGTGATACGACTAAATGCGTCCCGTGATAAATTGACGGATGAGAGAACATTCAAAATCTGCTGAAAAATGGGCTTTGTTCAATTTTAGTGTTTTTATGGATATACTTGGGGAAGAACCCTATTAAAGCGTTGGTAAGCGGTAATGTTAACAACTCGTTGGACAATTTCTTTTTACACAGCTCCCGACAAAGGGCAGATACGCCTTCAAAGTTAGGCTTATATTAGCCAAAGGTGCAAATTGTCCTATCTTATTTATTGATTGCGCTGCGATAATTACTTTTTTAGTTTTGTTCTCTTTCTCTGCCCCGCAATGGTTTAACGGATGAAAGGACAGTCAAACACTGCTGAAAAATGGATTGTGTCCCATTTTAGTCGTTTATATTAATTAATAAGAAAATTTTAACTTTTACTTACACCAGGAATTTTTCTGGAAATGGTCATATTTTAGTGGGCACTGATTTCCAAAAGATCGCAAAAATTTATTTAAACATCAGATTATGAGCCCAAAATATATTGAACCGGTACGTAAATTGTTTTAAGGTAGTGATTTAGAAATATATATGGTAAGTGGTACATAGTTAATTATTATGCCACCAAATTAACTATTATAGCAATTTAACTTTCAGCTTAAATAGATAAAAACTACTTGATTACTTGAACGGGACGTCTAACGCGGATGTCGGCGTACTACAATGAAATTAACCTATAGCCTGTTATGTGAGAACTTGACCGCTTTAAAAAAATGTGTTTCGAAAAAATGTTTTGCCGTAAATAGTAGGTGTACTAACAACGGTGCAATTACTTTAGTAAGTTATTCTGCATCAATAATCGCCTGACCTCTTCGAGGAATGCTATCAACGAAATTTTGTGCGTACTACGGCAATGATTTCCAAATTTTTCGAATCTCGCGAGACAACTGAGTCAAAGTCCCCAAAGTCTTTTCTCTGCCCTTTCTTTTTACAAGGGACCGTTTTCAATAAGTGTTGGCGTCCGGCGATTGTGAGGGCCACTCTAGCATCTTATCGTGGGCTCAAGCGAACTACTTCGCGACGTGATTTTCGCAAAGCCAAGGTTTCTTCAACGTGATTCGGAATTTTACATCATGAGCACGAAGATGTTGCCAAATGGTTTCATGGGTCACATTGAAACTCAAGTTTCTTAATTTTACCGCTCCTTGATGCAGCGTCAATTTTGGGACCCCTGAAAACAAAAACACGATTCATTTTTTTTTTTTTTTTTCGACTTTCAGAGTGACTTTGCCTGCCGATCCACGTTTTGGCAAATCGTTGACATTTTTCATCTCGTTAAAAGGATAACCCACAACAAATGACACCAATGTAGACAAAGATTCGCAAACACGCTCTCGACAGACTGTATAGTCCTAAGTTTATGCTAAACTCTCAGTTTATTCAAATATCTAATGCTAAATGTATCGTGAAACTTTTAAATTTTGAACATCATCCAACTTGTGTTATTTAAATCTTTTCGCAGGGACTCAGAAGACATCTCAACACAATTTAAATAACCGGTCAAGTGCAAGTTGTACTTTCGCAATTACTGTTCCGTGCGTTGATTGCTTTTAAAATAAAAATTTTTGTTACGGAAGTATAAAATGATCAGTGACTTCACAAGAACCTCCTAAATGAGTTTTCAACAAAGTTTTTTCCAATCTTTAGTGAAAAGGGAGACTTTGAATTTTTTTTTTATGAACCAGATAAATTATTGAAGTTAATGCATTCATGATAATTGTCATTCGATCTACACCCAGAATTCCGGATTTTTTCAAAATTTTTTGATGAGTACTCTCGAGATAAGGAGGGAGGACAGCAATTCTTCGCACTTTTTTAAAAAAACACAAAGAGAATTGTGCGCAAGTATATTATTGAATACGTATGTATATTTTTGAACTCGTCTTTTTACAAGCTTTCACTTGACACCCCACTCGATGACCTGATAAAAATTTTTTTTCACTTCCGATTTTACCCTCCAGAACTAACCCCTTATGTCAAAGTTTAACTTTCAAAATTACAAGGCTCTGATGAGGCCATCAATTTCTATATTAGTGCCAAATTTCAACTTTCCCTGTAAAATAATTTCGGAGAAAATCGGGTGTAACTGACGGACAGACAGAGAGACGGACAGACACCGAAGTGTTCTTGTAGTGTTTCGTACGGAACACTAAAAATAATAATATGGACCATAGTTCTCGTGTACTAGTATCGATTTAACAAGAACATACAAATGCAACTAACCTGTTGTGATTTATGTTTTGTTTTACCTACACATATTAAAAAAGGCAAATTAAATAAAAAAAAGATGAGTAAATAAAGGAAACTTTTTGAAATATTCAAGAAATATTTGTGGAAACAAGCTTACAAGTAAAATATATTAGATCTAAAATTGCTTTTGCGTTTCATTGTCATATATGGGAATATTAAATTTGTGGCCACTTATTAACATTATTATTCACATTTGGTGATATTATCATAATATTTTGGAAAATCAATTTCTGTAGCTAACAAATATTTTAGCAATAAAATGGTCCAACTTTTGTTGCTTATTACATTATATTGTCCTTGTCAACCTTTATCTTCATAATATATATATATATATATATATATATATATATATATATATATATATATATATATATATATATATATATATATATATAATATACAAAATTTCAACAAATTTTCATTATTTTATATTATTCTGATGCATTTTCTGTAATATTTCCGCTTTTTCCTCATTTTTAATGCTCCGGACGGAACACTTATAAAATCACTTCGGTGGCCATCCGTCCGTCTGTCACACCCGTTTTTCTCCGAAACTATTTGACATAGAAAGTTGAAACTTGGTATTAATACATTGATGGCCTAATCAGAGCCGTGTAGTTTTGAAAGTTAAATTTTGACTTAAGGGGTTAGTTTTGGGGATGAAATCTGTAGTGAAAAAGAAAACTAGGTGATCGAGTGAGGTGTCAAATGAAAGCATGTAAAAACACGAGCTCAAAAATATCTATAATATATATAAAATGCAACGTCTCTCTGTCTGTCTGTTTATCTGTCCGTTAGTGCGCTTATCACTTGAGAACCACTTATCCGATTTACGTGCTTTTTTTTAAAAAAAAAACATACATATGTTCTCTGTCAAGGTTATAGGCCATATTTTATTACGTTAGATAACATAAGGAATAAGCAGTGACGATAATAGTGAATCAAGTTGGAAAAAAGTTTGCCGCTAGCGCGTCCTCTTGCAATACACTGCTTAAACCATTAAAAATGGAACAATATCACGTGCAAAGAATATAATATATATAAAATGCAACGTCTTTCGGTCTGTCTGTCTGCCCGTTAGTGCGCTTATCATTCGTGAACCACTTGTCCGATTTACGTGTTTTTTCTTTAATTCATACATTTATTCTCTGGCCAGGTTATCTATAATCTTCTATAATATATATAAAATGCAATGTCTCTCTATCTGGCTGTCTGTCTTTACGGACTTATCGCTGGAGAACCACTTATCTGATTTACGTCGTTTTTTTTTAATTCATACTTTTGTTCTCTGGCCAGGTAATCTATAATCTTCTATCTATAATATATATAAAATGCAACGTCTCTCTGTCTATCTGTCAGTTAGTGCGCTGATTACTCGAGAACCACTTATCCGATTTACATGCTGTTCTCTGGCCAGGTTATAAGATATATTTCATTACGTTAGGTAACATGAGGTGTAAGGAGTGTCGATAACGATGTCGAAAAAAAGTTTGCCGCTAGCGCGTTCTCTTGTAATTAAATTAAATCCATTAAATATGGAACAATATCATGTAGCAAAGAACATAATATATGCAACATCTCTCTGCTTGTCTGTCTGTCTGTTAGTGCGCTTATGACTTGAAAATCACTTATCCGAATTACATGTTTTTTTTTTTTAATTTGTTCTATGGCCAGGTTATCTACAATCTTCTATAATATATATGTGTATATATATATATATATATATATATATATATATATATATATATATATGAGGCTGGTTGAAAAGTCCGTGCAAAGTCCGAGAGATGGCACCACCGGCGCGTATCGAGGTCATGTTTAGTTAGTAGCATCTCTTGAATGAACGCACACCAAGTTTCAGCCATATTGGTCTATTTCTTTGTGTTTGGCATTCGTGTGAATCAAGGAAGTCGAGTGATTTTCAAGAAATGGACGAAAAAGAATTTCGTGTGGTGATTAAACATTACTTTATGAAAGGCAAAACGCCTCAGGAGACTAAAGAGAAGCTTGATAAACATTATGGTGACTCTGCACCTTCGATTAGAACAGTGGTTTCAAAATTTTCGGACTGGCCATATGAGCACAAGTGACGCTGAACGTTCTGGACGGCCTGTGGAGGTTACGACTCCAGAAATCATTGATCAAATCCATGATATGGTGATGAATGACAGAAGAGTTAAGGTGCGTGAGATTGCTAGTGCTGTGGGCATCTCGACTGAACGGGTACATAATATTTTGCATAAACATTTGGACATGAGAAAGCTATCCGCAAGATGGGTGCCGCGATTGCTCACGCTTGACCAAAAACGGAATCGTGTGAAGTGTTGCAAGGATGGTTTGCAGCTATTCCAGAAGAATCCGGAGGACTTTAAGCGTCGTTTCGTCACTGTGGATGAAATATGGATACATTACTATACTCCTGAGACCAAACAACAATCTAAACAATGGGTTACCAAGGGGGAATCTGCACCAAAAAATGCGAAGACCGTTCCTTCGGCCGGAAAGGTTATGGCGACTGTCTTTTGGGATGCGCAAGGGATAATTCTCATCGACTATCTGAAAAAGGGTAAAACTATTACAGGTGAATTTTATTCATCGTTATTGGACCGTTTGAAAACCCAGCTGCAAGAAAAACGTCCGCGATTGGCCCACACGAAAGTCCTTTTCCATCACGACAACGCACCAGCACACATCTCAGCAGTTGTTGTCGCAAAATTAATGGAAATAGGATTCCAACTCGTTTCACATCCCTCCTATTCTCCAGACTTGGCTCCCTCGGACTACTATTTGTTCCCCAATTTGAAGAAATGGCTGGCGGGACAAACATTTTATTCAAACGAGGAGGTTATTGCAGACACTAATGGATATTTTGCAGACTTGGACAAATCCTATTATTCGAAGGGATCAACAAACTAGAACATCGTTGGACGAAGTGTATAAGCCTAAAAGGAGACTATGTCGAAAAATAAAAAAGGTTTACTCCAAACACATAAGTAGTTTTTATTTTTGCACGGACTTTTCAAACCAGCCTCGTATATATATATATATATATATATATATATATATATATATATATATATATATATGTATATATATATATATATATATATATATATATATATATATATATATATATATATATATATATATATATATATATATATATATATATACATATATATTGCAAAACGTAATTCTTAACTTAATATTTTTCAAAAGAAAATACTTAATATATAAAACGCAACGTCTCTCTGTCTGTTAGTGCACTTAGCACTCAAGAACCACTTATCCGATGTATGTTTTTTTTCTTATAAAATGTATATGTTCTCTCGCCAGGGTATAGAATATATTTTATTGCGTCAGGTAACATTAGGAATAAGTAGTGACGATAATAGTGAATCAAGTCCACGCGAGCGGAGCCGCGGGCACGGCTAGTATATAATATAATACTTGCGCACACTTTTCTTTGTATTATTTTTTGAAAATCACGAAAAATCGCTTTCTCCCGCTTATCTCGAAAAGTACTGATCAAAAAATTTTGAAAAAAATTCTGAAATATTCTCCACGAGGTGTAGATTGAACGAATTATCACGAGTGCATTACCTTTAATAATTTATCTGGTATATTAAAAAAAAACTAAAATTTCAAGGTCATCAGTTTTCAGATCGGAAACAAACTTTGTTGAAAACTCATTTGGTGTGTGTTTTGTGAAGTCATTGATCATTTTATACCTCCATAACAAAAATTGCCTGAAAATTTCATATAGTGAAACTATCATTTGTCTAATGTTTGTCTGTCGTGAATAGTCCTTGTATGTTTTTTGTCTTGCAAGCACTTTTAAAATTCAAAACTTCAGTAAAGTTTTTTATTATTTTATTGACAATTACTATTTCTCCTATAACTTAGATAACACAGACCTCCCTTTATTTATATAGATAACAAAGGGTTAAATCCCATAGGGATCGCTCATTGTAATATGCTTACATTAGTTTTAGGCTGATTGAAGTTGCTCTTACGTGCTGACGCTTCGTGACAGTGTGTGAGAAAAGTAATATCATTGATCACAGAATTGAAAATCGCAGAGGTCAAATAACCGCGCCTTTTCGGTTTGGGGGGTGATTAAAATGTATCGGAATAGGGATATACTCTCTCTTTGTGAAACTAGAGTCAGATTATCATCAGCACAGTCAACCTCCTAGATATGACTTATATTTCCGACTTAGATGCATATTGGAAATCTGGTTCTTGTCTCTTCTGTCTGCTAGAGGAGACCTCAGAACTGAGGGACTTTAATGTCATGTGGTCAAAAACTAACAACTTAATCAACCACTTGGTTCATTTGCTGCCTTTAGCGACCACTAAGCGATACTAACTTTAGAGTACTTTTTGCTTCATTTACGTCATCAGTTATATACAGATTAATTCAGGGTCCGAAATTGCCGCCCTAGACGACTTTAATATCCACAACTTCATTTGGCCTAAGCATTTAAATACCACCGATACACAAGAATCTTTCTTAGTTAGTTGTGAGCCTGCTCAAACTTCAGAAATTTTGTAGTGGGGGGGTAACAGTATACGAGTAAAATTTATCGCTACAAAGATTCAAATAGCAGTTTTCTCCCATCACAGTTATCGTGGCGGAATCAAGTCCAGTTATCTATGAATACTAGATTCCAATAACATCAGCAGAAAATATGTCTTGGCATGATTTTGTTGTTAGCAGAGCAAAAAAGAGCCTATGAAAAATGAAGAATAATATTTCGGACTAGAAAGTATATCATATCATCAGCACTTAATCCTGTACTGCCCCCGTGCTTGAGGATGTGCTCCTAAACATACTCTGTATGTATTAGATTCTAGGTAGAAGGGAGCCAATGATGGGAACTTGGTAACTTAAATAAATATTTATTATCACATTTATTATCACATAAAGTGTTCGATTGATGTAGCCTACTTCCTTCCACATTAGTACATGTTAGAAATACACATCACGTCCGTAGGAGGTTCAACTTGCCACTCCTATTATCACCCTTTGCGACAACTCTTTTATATCAAGAATTCCATTCTTTTGAAATAAACTGCTTAGAGCTGTGCCTTACCGAGTATAATCTGCAGAGATTTAAGATCTTCAGTCTACGTATCACTCTTGCAGAAATTGAAGGATTTTTCTGCAGCGAGTCAGCCGCGCTCATAAAAAATACGATTAACCCTGAAGATAATTTCTTTAGAGATGGAGACATGCGCGAGGTGTTTGTGACTAAAAATGATGGTTTTTTGGACTTTTCTATTTTTCTTCGTCAACAATTTGTCTAGTTAGTCGTAAGTCTACAGGTAATTAAATGTTAATCCTACAGATTTCAGCTATTGCTGTAGAGACTGTAATTAATTAACGACATGTCTGTGATTTTGCGGATAATATAAAATGTTTGAAGTAACGAAAGAGATCAAATGATTATGTGACATCATATTCAGAATAATGACCAATTATTAACTTTACCATTCACATCTTATTATAATATTGTAAAATACTTAATTATGTGGCTAATAGATTACCTTGTTGATCTTTTTCTGTGCTTTCTATGAAAAAATCATTTTAGTGCTTTCTAAGATTTTCTTAGAAGAAGATTCTAAGAATTAGACATTATTAGCGATCACCAATATGGTTTTCGTAAACATAGATCAACAGGAGATCCTCTGACTTATGTAGCACATGTTTGGAACAACGCAATTGAACACTTTGGAGAATCTCGAGCGTTTGCTCTTGACATATCCAAGGCATTCGACCGTGTGAAAAGTTCTGTTTGTGGCTTTAATGCTTCCTCGGTGAGCGTTCTTTACGAGTGGCGGTCGACGGATTTCTTTCTAACACCTTTACTATCAACGCCGGTGTGCCCCAAGGCTCCATACTATCTCCTACTCTCTTTCTCATTTACATTAACGATATGCTGGAAAAGACCGGAAATCTAATCGACAGCTTTGCAGATGACTGTACGCTTGTCTCTTCATTTGCTCGAACATCGACTGCTCAGGCGAGTGTACGCAGACAGCGGGAAGTTGTTCAACTTAACAAAGACCTGAAAGAAATTCTATCTTGGGGTGACAGTAACCAAATGGAATTTAACGCTACAAAAACTCAGGCGTTAACGTTGCTGAACCCGACATAGTTATGGCGGGGCACTCCATTCCTCTAACATCGTCGCTCAATTTGTTGGGCGTTAATTTGGGAGCAAATATGTACTGGCATGAGCATGTTGCAGGCATAGCAAAGAGAGCTTCTCAAAAGTTGGGAATATTATTTCGAACCAGAAAGCTTTACACTCCACAACAACTGTTAATTGTTTACAAAGCTCAAATTCGACCAACTATGGAATACTGCTTCCATGTTTGGGGCTCCGCTCCCAAACATACACTGCATTTGTTCTGTTCGGAGAAGAGCTGTTCCTCTGATTGGAGACCCGGAACTGACCGGCGGCCTTGATTCGCTGGAACATCGAAGAACGGGTTGGCAACTTGACACTCTTCTACAAGTATTTCCATGGAAAGTGTTCGGAGGATGTGGCCCGTTTTAATTCCTCCCAGAGCGGTGCATGTTAGAAATACACGTCGCGCTGATACTTCACATCCGTATGAGGTTCAGCTTGTTACTCCTCGTACAACACTTTTCAAGCAGTCTTTTATATGGAGAACATCATCCCTTTGGAATAATTTGCCCAGGACTATGTTTCCCACCGAGTACAATTTACAGCGATTCAAGAACAACGTGAATCGCTTTTTCCACACACGTGCCGCTCCTGTAGCGCTTTAGGGACCTCCCTGCAGCACGTGTGCTAGACCCATAAAAAAAAAATAAGAAAAATTATCGCACCGAGCATTATTTAACAGAAAGTTATTTGAAATGATCCTAACGCTTAATAGGTTTCCATCAATGTAAGTTAAATAAAGGTATTGGACGAATAGAAAAAACTCATATTCTCCATATCTAATGCTTTTTTACTTTTTAAGGCATAAAAGCTAATTACGTGAACAAATTGCATACATAAATGCAAACTAGGTCAATTGTGATGCCCTCATGATCTATAGTTTTCGTTGTAAAATAAATCCTTGTACACTTCGACATTTTGCATGAATATAGATGAGGAAAATTTACATATAAGATTGTTATAGCGTTATTTTTGTCAGTTTCCATAATTTTCCGCACATCAAAATAATGTGATAAAGTGTAAAATATTTATAAAAAATATTATAATGCTAAAATAACTTTCTATGTGCGCGACTAGTTTTTAAAATACTTCTGAGTGATTTAGTCCACTGATCCTGTTAGCATTTCTACACTAGTGAAAATTCATCAGCAAACACATTCCAAGTCGAAAAGAGAGTGGAGAAACTGTAATAAAAGTAATTAGTTTTGGACCTAGTGTTATATACTTATAATGTAAGAACACCCCGTATATAGATTTTTTGTTCTTGAACCTTAATTGATAAATAAACTTGGTCATAGCTACACTCTTCTTGCTACTAAACATCTTGCATACCGACAGTGGCATAAAGATTCTAACACCATAAATCGTAACACCTTTGTTCGTGCCAGGAACAGATGCAAAGAAATTATCGACGAAATCAAGGAGGCACACAATCAACGGATTAGAAAAAACTTCTCGCTTGTCCCAACAATTCCAGGTCCTTTTGGTCAGTCGCTGAGGCAGTTAGTCAAAATTTCACCAAATCCACCATACCACCACTCACACGGCCAGATTGCAACGCGAATGCGAACTTGTTGGCTGAACTCTTTGCTTCACATTCTACTGTCGATTTCCAAGGAAAAACACCACCTACTATTCCCATAGTGCAGTCAAGGATGCCCGATATTGTTTTCAGACAGCGTATCATAAAACGCACACATGTTTGGAACAACGCAATTGAACACTTTGGAGAATCTCGAGTGGTTGCTCTTGACATATCCAAGGCATTCGACCGTGTTTGGCATGATGAGCTGTTAGCTAAGCTACGTTCTTACGGTATGTTTGAAAAGTTTTGTTTGTGGCTTTCATGTTTCCTCAGAGTGCGTTCTTTCCGAGTGGCTGTCAACGGATTTCTTTCTAACACCTTATATTTTTAAAACAATGAACAAAACTAGTACATATATACAAAGTCTAAACCTAAATTAAAACAATTTTTTTCGAAGTTTTATTTCTGCAAAATCGCGAATAATTTTTTTCAGATCTAATTTACTACTCAATTCGTGTTCAATGGCCAACATTGCTAACCCATTAAGACGATTTTGTGTAGCCATAGTTCTTAAATAATTTTTTATTATTTTTAATTTAGAAAAAGTTCTTTCGCCGCTAGCAACAGTTATGGACACCGTTAATAAAATTCTTAGAGCAATGTTCAAATTTGGCCCAATTTTAAGGGAAGTAATGAATTTAGGAACGTCAATTGGATTTTCTTTCTTAGTCAAAAGTAAAGAAACAAGGCCCATTTCGTCAGCTAGATTTAAAGCGTTAAGATCGGACGAATCACCATCTTTCAAGACGTTTTCTAGATCTTTACAATGTGTCAGTAATTCATTTATACACATGTCTTTAAGTTTATAAACATCATATAAAAATTCAAAAGAGTCATTATGACTATTTAGTAGGTTGAATCTCAGCCTCAATGCACTGATATCCAGATATACAGTAAAAAAAAAATTTGGATCTTGTATCGGTTCGTTTAAACTTTCATATGAAAAATTTCATTGTGTAATCTAAACACGATGAAGTGATGTTGTCAATTCAAAGTTTTTTCTACGTCGATTTCGCTGGCTAAATTTTTAGCTTCTAAGATAATATTGTCAAAGGATTCATCCGATTTTGGTTCTTTAAAAAAAATTAATGAACTATTTAATAAATTAGTGGCTTGGGATAAATCAAAATCTTTGGATTGAAGTAGCTTACTTATCGGATTAATACGATTCAAAATTTTATACCGAATAACGATTGAACATAAAAACTTAAATTGTTTTATATTTGTCGTCAATAAACCGCTGGCCTCATCTCGAATCATATTATCTATTTCGGCATTCTCATACTTAATGAAGCATCATGAATATCTCCTATTTGAAAACGTAAAAGTTTTAGAGAATCTATAATTTCCTAACGAGTGTCGCTCAATAGTTTCAGTGTAAGAGTATTGAGGTGTTCTCTTAATATGGCCTACCGAAAAGTCGATGTGGCAAAAAATGTATATAGCTGTTGAGCCATATTAAAAAAGTTCGCTGCCTCCAAAGAAGATTTTGCCATATCGTTAATTACTAAGTTTAAGGAATGACTGCTACAAGGTACGTAAAATGCTTTAGGTTTTAAAGTTTTGATTCTTGATTGTACTCCCGATTTGTCGCTATCATATTTGAACCATTGTCGTAACCTTGACCTCTCATATTTTCCACTTTCATTCCATTTTTCCCTAACTCTTCCAATAAAACTTGAGATAATTCCTTACCACTAGATCTCTTAATAGGAAGAAAACCCAAAAAATGTTCGTTAATTTTAAATTCAAATCCCGATTCTGATTGATCAATAGAAACATATCTTACTACAAACGTCATTTGTTTAACCTTACTCGTATCAAGAATGCAATCAAGAATAACCGAATAATATTTAGCTTTTTGAACTTGTTTTATTATATAAGAGTGTATGTTATCATGTGATAATCCAATAATTTCATTCTGGATGTTTTTCCCTAAATATGACACTCTATTTTCTTCATTATTGAGGGTTTTACGATCGTGTTCCTCCATTATTGGGTCAAATTCAGCTAGCAATTGATTTAACTGTAGGAAATTTCCATTATTATGTTCATAAAGCTTGTCGCTTGTACCCCGGGATGCTAGAGAACTTTCTCCAAGCAATTTAAAAACTGATATTATACGTAAAATCACTTCATGTCAGTATTTAATTTCAGCATTAATAAATCTCTGTGTAGCTGAATCTACTGTTTGACAAGTTTCCAACCTTCGTTTTAGCTCTATCCATGATCTCAAATTATCAACATGAGTTTTTGAGTTTTCATGCTTACTTAATACCTCACCAATATTTTTCCAGTTTCTATAACCCTC
>CM032455.1:84970581-85020581 GCA_019049505.1 Pachyrhynchus sulphureomaculatus
TCACGAGGTTAGTGACGTACGCTATCAGAGCTGACAACTCTTTCAATATTTAACATTTAAAACGGCCATGGATACAGTCTGTTAAGTAAGAACGTGACCGCTCGTATTCTTGAAAGAAATGTGTTTCGAGAACATTTTTTGCCATTAATGTATTCTTTGGTGTGCTAACAACGGCACAATTACTTTAAGAAGTTGTCCAATCGCCTCCTGCATCAATAATCGCCTCCCATTTTCGAGGCATGCTATCGACGAGATTTTCTGCATACTCTGCAAATTTTTTCGAATCTCGCGAGACAACTGAGTCATAGTTCTCAGAGTCTTTCTTCTGAGCTTTCTCTTTACAGGGGTTTAAACGTTTTCAATAGAGTTGGCGTCCGGCGATTGTGAGGGTCACTGTAGTATCTTATCGTGGGCCCAAGCGAGCCGCCTGGCGACGTGATTTTTGCCAAGCAAAAGTTTTTTTCAACATGCTTCGGAATTTGACATCACGACCATGAAGATGGGATACATTCAAACCCGTTTTTCTTAATCTTGCCACGCCTTGACGCAGCGTCAATTTCAGGTCCTGTGAAAACAAAGATACGATTCGTTTTTCGACTTTCACAGTGACTTTGCCTACCGAGCCACGTTTTGACAAGTCGTCGACATTTTTTCGTCTCATTAAAATGATTTACCCATTATTCACAAACGAAACCGACTTTTTAATATATTTAGAGGCCGCGGAATGTGTCATCTTAGGCCCCTTCGGATGAGAACAAAGAAAGACTGCCTCGAACCGACGAACAGACAAGTGACTCGTTTTGTAGTTTATGTGATTTCGACGAAAGTTCGGAATCGACCGATACTTTTACTAAAATGCGTCATAGACAAAGGTTGCCTCTATCGATTTTTTGTTGAATCGCTAGAATCGCATCTACTAAAAAATTAATTATTGAGGACACGTTCTTACTTGACAGACTGTATAAGGCTAAATATCGCTATTTTTAAATTCACATATTTACTGATTTGTTTTTCAGCTTTCCAAAAACAAAACCTTGTATTTCTGATGCTAACATAATAGTTGGCAGCATTTAGCTATAAATCACTTCTATACAGACATTTAAAAAATACCATTTGTTAATAATTCATTATTAACTAAGAATTAATATAGGTTGTGACATTTAAAATAAAATCGACTTCAGAAACCTTTTGAGAAAATGTATGTTTTAAAAAATCATTTACTTTGAGAACATTAAATTGATTTATTACGAGAATTTTATAAAAATCGAATAAAATTTTTATTTACAAGAATGTAGATGATCTCATAATTCTTGTATCCAATCTAGTTTTAATGTCTGATGAAACTATTTATTCTTAATTGGCTAATTACTATAAGGTGATGCAACTTACATCTAGAATTTTGATTCATTTCAATAATTATAAAAAAGATAAAAAAATCATAAAATTATATACCATTGATTGAATATGATGAAAATGACATATTTTCTTACAAAAGTATGTTTTTTTTTTTTTTTATGGGTCTAGCACACGTGCTACAGGGAAGTCCCTAAGGTGCTACAGAAGCGACACGCGTGCGGAGAAAGCGATTCACGTTGTTCTTGAATCGCTGTAGATTGTACTCGGTGGGAAACACAGTCCTGGGCAAATTATTCCAAAGGGATGATGTTCTCCATATAAAAGACTGCTTGAAGAGCGTTGTACGAGGAGTAACAAGCTGAACCTCATACGGATGTGAAGAATTAGCGCGACGTGTACTTCTAACATGCACCGCTCTGGGAGGAATTAAGCTGACCACATCCTTCGAACACTTTCCATGAAAGTACTTGTAGAATAGGCTCAAGTCACCAACTGTTCTTCGATGTTCCAGCGAATCAAGACCGTCGGTCAGTTCTAGGTCTCCAATCAGACGAACAGCTCTTCTCTGAATAGAATCCAACAAATGCAGTGTATGTTTGGGAGCGGAGCTCCAAACATGGGAGCAGTATTCCATAGTTGGTCGAATTTGAGCTTTGTAAAGAATTAACAGTTGCTGTGGAGTGTAAAGCTTTCTGGTTCGAAATAATATTCCCAACTTTTGAGAAGCTCTCCTTGCTATGTCTGCAACATGTTCATGCCAGGACATATTTACTCCCAAATTAACGCCCAACAAATTGAGTGACGATGTTAGAGGGATGGAGTGCCCCGACATAACTATGTCGGGTTTAGCAACGTTAACTTTTTTAGAGAAAACTACCGCCTGGGTTTTTGTAGCGTTAAATTCCACTTGGTTACTGTCATCCCAAGATAGAATTTCTTCCAGGTCTTTGTTAAGTTGAATGACTTCCTGCTGTCTGCGGATATTCGTCTGAGTAGCCGATGTCCGAGCGTTCAAAGTGAAGGAAGAGATAAGTGTACTGTCATCTGCAAAGCTGTAGATTGGATTCTCGGTCTCTTCCAGCAGATCGTTAATGTAAATGAGAGAGTAGGAGACAGTATGGAGTCTTGGGGTACACCGGCGTTGATAGTGAAGGTGTTAGAAAGAAATCCGTCGACTGCCACTCGTAAAGAACGCTCTTTGAGGAAACATGAGAGCCACAACCAGAACCGTTCAGACATACCATAAGAACGTAGCTTAGCCAACAGCCCATCGTGCCAAACACGGTCGAATGCTTTGGATATGTCAAGAGCAACCACTCGAGATTCTCCAAAGTGATCAATTGCGTTGTTCCAGACATGTGTTACCTAAGTCAGAAGATCTCCTGTTGATCTATTTTTACAAAAGCCATATGGTGATCGCTAATAATGTTGAATCCTTCAAGATATTTTAGAAGATGCTGATTGATAGCCTTTTTCATGACTTTCGATATTATTGAAAGCAGTGCGATTGGTCGGTAGTTATTTGGCAAGGTGTTCTTGCCTTTTTTAGGTATCGGCTGAACTGTAGCACATTTCCAGCAGGAAGGAACTATTCTCTTTCTGTAGGATAGGTTGAAAAGTCTACAGAAAACTGGCGTTAGTTCCCTCGCACAGTTTTTAAGAACTATGGCAGGTATTCCGTCAGGGCCAGAGGCCTTTTTGGTATCTAGCTTCATCAGTATAACGCTTTATGATACGCTGTCTGAAGACAACATCCTTGACTGCACTATGGGAATAGTAGGTAGTGTTGTTCCTTGGAAATCGACAGTAGAATGTGAAGCAAAGAGTTTAGCCAAGTTCGCTTTCGCAACAGGTGTCGTTGCAATAGAATTATCTGGCCGTGTGAGTGCCTTTAATAGTCTAGCTTAATATTTTAAATTTTGTATTTAATCAATGAATATTTTTAAAATATAAAATTATAAGAATGTCCATTTAAGATTTATTCAAATTATCTTGGCATTCTCCTCATTACATTTGTTGAAATTTAGAAATTTGGGAGGTAGCACCTTTAAATTCACGAAAGCTACACTTAACACAAAAATATATGAGTAAAAGGCTACTTGTCAACAATGAAGGGTCAATACTTAAAATAAGGAATATATTCATTGCAAACCAAGCTGTTAAATATTGGGAGCATAAAAATTATCCCTCTATTACAGATGCTGTCACAAAAACTTCGCAATTTGATAGAATGCTAATCAAATGTAATATAATCTCCTTTTTTTTACGGATATTTTTGAGAATTTTTTATTACATGCTAGAATAATATTTCTACAATATTTAAATATCGTAGGCTGTAACCAAAATTTAATTGGGAAAATATTATTAGGAATGAAATTTCATGTTCCATTTTTGCCAATGGTGCCAAGACTCAACAATGTGTAGATTGTGCCTTTTTGTTCCTTCAAATCATAACCTTGGTATACTTAAATACAAACCTTTATTTTTTACGGCAGAAGGATATGCAGTAGAAAAAGTACTGAAGCATATATTACAATCAAAATTTCCCCATTATATAATTCTAATTGACTCATATTTCTTACTGTGAGCTATTCTATACAAAACAAAAAGCTATATAAAAACCCCTTAATTATGAGTATTTCATCGAAAATATTAGAAAGGAAACCTAATAACATAAAAGCAATATTTATATCGGTTAAAAGTTATGCAGCTATCCAAGGTAATAAACAGGCTGGTAATATAAACGTGCCGTTACTGAAGGAACCCTAATACCGGAGTTGCAGTATTACGATGCCTTGAGCTTTACCAAACATATTTTTGAAAAATGGAAACTGATTTACAGGAATTTTTCAGAAGAAAATCCCTGTAAATCAATTTCCAGATAAGTTTAATATGTGTCTATTAATAGAGCAATTCTTGGTAATGGAAACTTTAAATATTTATTGCACAAGACGAAAATAGCAGATACCACTTGTATGTGAATGTGATGACCAAAACCTGGATAACTTAGAACATTGGCTATTCGACTGCTGTTTTATTCTAGCTGCTATAGAATTTTTATTTAAAGAACTAGCTGAATAACATATGTTGTCGATTACCATTGCCTTTCTAAAAAGCCAGGTTATTGAAAACCGCAATATTCAGAATATATTTATTAAATTATTTCTACCTTTCTTTTAGTTTACTTTAATATAAAAATAATACTTGAATCACTAGATATACGTTTCTTATATTTGTCTTCATGCTGTAGATAATAATCTTAACTAAGCTTTTGTAATGGCTGTAAACAAAACTATAAAGCTAATTGCTTAAGCGTGATTTGCAAAGAATTGTTCAGTCTAGAAGTCGTGGTTTTTTGTTTAATTTATTGTTTTTTATTTTACGAGTAATCCCAAATAAAGAGGGAATAAATCCCGTTTCTTACAACCTTTATAAAGGAATAGCTCAAAGACATGGTTTTTTTTTCGTGAGTAGATAATATTCACGAAATATAAAATTTTGTTTAACGAAATATTATTCTTCCTAACCCTACTTGTACCAACTTTTTTATGTTAATAATAATTTTTCAATAGATATTTTAACGTACCAATGACATTGAGTATCACAATGATTTGAATTTTATATACTACAATTTCGAAATATCAATATCAAAACTTGATTCGCTTACTAAAATAAAAACATCCTTTTGTGGTACTATCGACCCCATTTGCTGAGGAAATGTTGTTGGTCATAAAAAATTTAGGTTAATCGTTTTTCCAAGGAAAAACTTTCGGAAACGCATAAAAAAAGGAAACAAGCTACAGCAAGAAGCATTTGTTTTTTAACCAAATTCAATTTTACAGGTATAATTACCACCACCAATAATTCTATCAAAAGCCATGCGTACTATTCTGATGTGTTTTAAATAGTAAGTTATAGTTGTACGCATAAAAACAATGTTTTCTTACAGTAAAGATCAATTTACTCATTAAAAGGTAACATACCTTTTTAATAAGAGAAACTAGTTCCATAAGAAAAGCAATGTCGGACTAACGAAACTTTATTTCAAAAGAAAAAGTGACATTTAAAGTTATGGAGATCTGATATCCTTTTTATTATGAACAAAGAAGACCGGAATTTTATTCAAATAATAAAAGTTTACGAGCCAGATAAAAGTTTAACAATAAATAAATTTATATAAAGGAATAATTTCACAACTTTAAAGAATATTTAAGTTTAAACAAAGTTTTTACGACTAGGTGATTTAAAATTTTAAGGAAAAATATAGTTTAAAACTGGGACCCGATCTGGTTTCCATAGAACTTAAAACTTATATTTCGTATGGTAAACGACACATTCTTATTAAGAAATTAAAAATAAAAATCAGTAAATAAGACATCGAAATAGGTTTTAGAACTTGAAAATAGTTTTTTTTCTTCAATTTTTAATTGCTAAATCGGATTACTTTTAAAGTTAAATCTATATAGTAAGTGAGGAAGTTAATGTCTGAAGAGTTAATGCTTCTGGTAAAACTTTTAAAATATTTTACTATAAACGACTATTATCTAAAGTTTTAAAAGAATCAGTTTTATTTATCAAAACATATACATATTTTCCAACTGGGAAGCAAAACAATAAAAACTATATTATGACACAAAACTAGATGTACACAAATGAATAACACTTATACAAAACTCACCTTTCTATAATCTAACCAAGCGGACAACTAATTTTCTCCAACTTTCGGAGCGAATTTTATTTCAGCGCCGATTAGATAAAATTTTGTTTTTAAAATGTCACAAGATATTATCCAGCACACCTTATTTCATCTGACTAAAATACAACCTGCTAATATTTCGTTGTTATATTTATTGCAGGTAAATAAACTGTAGCAGTGACGACTTAGTCTTGTGACTTTTTCGTCGTTCCTCGCGATTTTACACGGTGTCGACGAAAAAAAAAAACAAAAGGATCATTTGTAGCATGAGTGGGTAAATAGTTTGAAGGCCAAGGCTGTTTGTTATTATTATTATTATTGTTGTTTTTATTGATGATAATTGAGAAACTATAACCGGAACAGACTTATTGAAAAGCGTGGCGGTTTTGTTATGGTTGGTTGTAACTGGTAATTACTGAGGTAGTTGAAACGCACGTTCCTGGTTTAATAAATATATTTGATTTTTAAATAATGATATTTGACTTCTAAGTCATAATACTAATGTTTTGTGGTTATTATTTTAGTAAATAAAATTATTTACGTATAGTAGTACTAAAGACTACTTAATTAACGTAATTCCTAGAATTTCTTTTATCTTTTTTCTGGACTCTACACGAGAATTGCTGCCTTCCTTTTTCTTACGTGTAATTGGTGGATGGTTATTATGATGACCATTCACTTTTTATATTCTATTCGTTCAATATTTTTTCTGTTATGCCTAGATACCTTAAGATCGTAATTGTTATGTTTTTCTTAGCAGAAGTTTCTCGGAGTTAGTACTATGACGAACATATGCCTGAAGGAGGCAGAGTACTCGTATCTTACGGTAGGTGCTGACGGGGAAAAAGCACCAGATTTGAAATTAAGGGAAATAACAAGATGCGAGAAGTTTAAGTAATTGGAAATTGTAATTTCCAACAGCGGAACATTTAAGAGAGACATGAGGTACAGGACTCAACAGAGTAAAAATGCGTAGGGATTCTAAACTTTTTACTTTGGTAAAACCGGCTAAAAATGAAAACAAAACTGACAATTAACAGGTAGAGCCGATATTGACGTATGGATTAGATGCTGAAAAATGACAAAAAAGATAAGTAAAGGATAGACGCAATAAAAATGGATCGTTTAAGCAGATCATGTAGAATATCTAGACAGGAGCACGTCCAACATCAAGAAATCAGAAGACGGACAGGAAAAATACATGCAACAGCAGAATGAATAGGGATCAATCAGTTAATTTGGTACGGACACGTAAAAAGCATGCTCGATACTAGATGGTCAAAAAGAACATTGGAATATATTCCGTCAAATAGGAGAAAGAAAGAAAAACCAGGACAGATATAGATCAACGGAATTATGGACATAATGAGAGACAGAGCTATTCACGAGAATGATTGGAAAGGCTGAAAGACATAGTGGTCGAAATGTGAGATGCGGCAGAAGCTGTAGGATTAGTTAGTGAAATTTTTCATACAAAGTCCCTTGAAATTTGATCTAAATAACTCACTTTAGGCTATACTTTTGTGAGCGAATCCCAAGTCTATTTTTAAGTTACAAACTCTGACGAAAAGTTTCACAGGAATTAAGGAACCATACTATAGTTGATGGCCTATTTCTACCAGTGTTCATTAGTATTTCTTTAAAATCGTTATATTAGTTTATCCTTTGTTTCAGCTATTTAAATATAATAATACGGAACTAATTAACAAATATGACTAACAACACTGAATAAAAACAGTTTTGATTTTGCTTAAAAATTATAGTTCTCACAATCATAAGAGGAAAGAAATAATCTTGAAAGTATTTCCTGTTTTAAAGTCATCCCCCGATTTGACCTACTGCCTCTTTTCAGTCCATTTAAAGCTTCCGAATTTATTTTTTATTTGCAAAAGCAAGTTACACTCCAAAATATTTTTAGTGTGCCTATTCTACTGTTTATTTGTAAATCGTTTCGTTCTTGTTGGCTAAAAAGTTAATTTTGATTCGCTTCATGAACGAATAAAGAATTTGATACTGAAAATTGTATGTTATGGATGCTTGTTATTAATTGGACTGTTGTATTTAGGTTGAACTAAGAATAGAGGTAGCTTGGCAATTCTAACTGATAAAACTGGTAGATTTTTTAGAGTTGTTTGGCACTATGATTATAATGTAACATGAATATTTATTCGTTCCTTTATGTCATGTTTGGATACTATAAATTTTTGTGATCAAGATTAAATTAGGTACCTAAAGCCTTAGATCTCTTTTTCGAACATAGAACAACTTCACCTCTTTTACCTTATATTCCTCCTACTTTACCCAACGAAACAACATACTGTCACCAGTTTTTACAGACTGAATTGTGACATATTGTCGTGCCGTATAAGCCACTCGTGCTTCATGGTTTAATTAGCCAAACAAAGTTTGAATCATAGTTTAAATATTGAATATAAATATCATTTATCTATAGCACGCCTAAAGCGTCTTACTTCTACCTTTATAATACTTAAATATTATAACTTGATCTCTATAGTATACCCGGTTCCAAGTCTGTTTTGAAGAAGTAATAATTGTAACAAATTTTGACAAATGGGTGAATTCCCAGAAGAAATTAAATGGTCAACTCTCGTCAAAAATTAACGTAATCAATGGATTAGATGATAAAAACAGAATGGTATCCTAATATTATTATATTATTAGATTTACTTAAATGACCAATATATAAATGTGTAATATTTAACGTTTTTTTAAACTTGCTAAATAATAAATTTTAAAAGAATCAAAAAATATCTTAGAATAGTAACACAGTAATTTTTAATTGGCTTCAGAAAAAGGAATTTCTCAATTCAACACTTATGTAAGAAATATTGTACAAATATAGTGATATTTAGTTAAATAACGATGTTTGTCTTCAAATATCTACAAAACTAATAGAGTCTCTCTCTTGTATTCAGTCAGATATCTTTCAACTTATGTCAATGCCAAAGGCTCGTTCAAATGGATTTTATAATAGTGATCTTTATGTCAGTAATTACTCAGAACCAGAGACCCGTCAATTGGGAAAACAGGCATAGAGGGTAAATAGAAATGGGAAAGTGCAGGACAATTTCAACTATATATATATATATATATATATATATATATATATATATACATATATATATATATATATATATATATATATATATATATATATATGTTTTTCCTGCTACATGTCAAGTATTTCTTAGCTACTTCAAGATCCGCGAATTTTTCTTTTTTTATTTTATTTTTTAATAATACTCTTGGTCAGACTAATCCTTTTCGTAAAATTCCTTACATTATCACTTGATAATAATAAAATAGGATATTTAATTTACTACCACGCTTAACAAAAAAGGAAGATATATAATTAAAATAAATTTAACCGACTTTAAAATGGCGATGAGACGTATAAAATTATATCTTATATTAATTTTACAAAGCTACTTGCTCGTGCAAGAAAATACAGCTTGTGCAAAAAAAAGCCTTCGTTGTTAAATTGATATATAAAATATAACACGTAAACACGCATAATGAAGCAAAATTTTGAAGTCTTACTTACCAATTAGAAGAAAATTATGAGTATGTTTAGAGTACCTAACAATTTGTTAAGTATTCTGAAAAAAGAATAAATATTTTTTATGTAAGTTTAAGACTCCATTTGCAGACAAATTGGTTAGTCTGAAATTATGAGTCAATAAAGTTTTTGGTCTAGTTACTTAAAACACATTTTTTTTGCAAAATTCGACTTTATTCATAAATATAGTCTCCTTCGAGAGCGATACAATCAGTCCAATGCTTTTCTAACATTTCTATACCTTTCTTGCAGAAGAATTCGTCTTTGTTTTCAAAATAGGCCTCAGTTTCGGCGATAACTTCTTCACTGGAGCCACATCTCTTTCCCCCGGGCATTTTTTTGAGGTCCGCGAATAGATGATAGTCACTGGGGGCCAAATCTGGAGAATACGGTGGATGAGGAAGCAATTTGAACTTCAATTCATGCAATTTTGCCACCGTCGCCATTGACTTATGACACGGAGCATTGTCTTGATGAAAGCGCACTATTTCTTATCCATTTGGGGTCGTTTCTTTGCGATTTCTGCCTTCAAACGCACCAATAACTTTATATAATATTGCTATTGATGGTTTTTCCCTTCTCAACATAGTCGATAAATATTATTCCATGCGCATCTCAAAATACAGAGACCAAAACCTTCCCAGCCGACTATTGCGTCTTTGGTTGCTTCGAGCGGTTTTCACCGGCTGTTGTCCACTCAGATGATTGCTGATTTAATTCCGGTGTGTAGTGGTGGATCCATGTTTCATCCATTGTCACATATCGCATGAAAAAATCCTATTTATTCTGCTTAAACAGGTCTAAACAGCGGGCAGAATCATCAACACGGTGTTGTTGTTGAGCAAACGCGGTACCCATTTCGAACAGAGCTTTATTATGTCCAAATGTTCATGTAAAATGTGACCAACACATTCTTTTGATATCTTTAGGGTGTCAGCTGTCTCACGCAATTTCACTCCATCCAAAACAATTTTGGATGGAGTGTAGATTTGGGCGCCCAGAGCGATCAGCATCATTTGTGTCTGTACGACCGCATTTAAATTCAGCATACCATTAAGTGATGAGTGATTTTCCAGGAGCAGAGTCCCCGTAACACTTATCAAGCCATTGCTTTGCTTGAACGGTATTTTTTTCCATCAATAAACAATACGAAATTCGATTTTTTCCATTGTTTTGAAAATATCAAAAGTTGCGCCATTAAAACTACTGTAACTTATAAGCTGATCGTCAAAATGTCATGAAATTTTGACACGTACCTTTTGAAGGTTGGTGCTTCCTAAAAATCATATGGATTTTTTGAAAAGGGCGACATCTATGTGTCAGACCAAACACTTTTCAACCTATGTGTTATAACTTGTAGAGAAATATTTTATAGAGTATTTCACTAGCATTTTAAATACTGCACTGACTTAGCCGTTACTTGATGGAGGTCCATAATAACTAGGAACGGAAATTTATCTTCTCTTCTTCGTATCTTAAATAGTTATTTAAATTTTCGTTCCTAACTAGCATTTTAATTCCAATTACAATTTTATAATTCTCATCTTTCATTGAAGCAATTTAGTGTTTGAATAAAATATATATTTACATTACTTATTCTCCCTGGGAAATGTAGATTTCACTTTTTTCCTATTCTTTAAAAACCAAACCAAATTATCTCTAGTTTTCTGTTTCGTGTTTTATTTAGTCAGCCGGTTTCAACAGCATTTTGATTCTTTTGGTAAATACATTTTGAAACTTATTATTTTTTTGACTCTGTCTAGTAACTGACAATTTTTTAATAAGCATAAAACCAAATTTAGAGGCAAAATAGCTTGTGTCTAAGTAATTGTGTTGCAAATACTCTTGTAAGTGTAAATGTTGTAAGTTCATATATATATACATTCTGTTTATCGAAATATTCTGATATATATTCTTCTTGAACTGCCATATCACATGCAGACGTAGCCAACCCTCTCGCTTTTTTGCTTGCAGTTGGTGCCTTTTTTAAATATTGCGCAGGTAAAAGGAACCTACAATTTAATACCGATTCTAAACAGCCAAAGTGAGAGGGCTCTGCTAGGCATCATACTACGGGTGGTTTGACAATGCCTTACCGAGGGAGATGACCGTCATGTTGTAAAGTTTGTTTTTTTAATTAATTTTTTTTCCGGGCCTAGATACTAGCGTAAAAAGCAGACACCTTACCCACTACGCTACGGCCGGCCCTCTGATATACATACATGAATGCAGCAACACTGAAAACTAAATTAAACCGACTAAATTTTTTTTGGCAAATCTCTTAGTATGAATACAGGTCGATATCATAGTACGCAAGTATTGTTAGTAGAAAAAAAGTCGTTTCTGAGTACATTAAAAAAATAGCTAACTGAAAATACCGGGTATTAATTTTGTATCGATATTTGCTACATTCATGTACGAGTATATAAAATGTAATCTGTAAGAAAATTATCTGAGGTACTAAGCTAGCTTTGATGAAAATTGTTTCAAGCAAGGACGTTTTATATGTACAGAAAGTGTGAAGTTATTGAAGTATAGCCAATACAGAGCAGCGTAAACACTATATACTTTATAAATTCGAACTGGACACTGTGAAAAATATTCTCAGTGGAATTTGTGAAAAAGCTGCTGATGATTGAAAATATAAAGAACGATTTAAAAAATTTCGTGAATAGAGCTACAATTTTCTCAACGTTAAAAATTTATTTTCAACCAGTTACAATCGCTCGGTAAGGTTAAAAAATTTGGAAAGTGAATTTCACACGAATTAAAACAGACCGATCCTGATCATTTGGAATTCTTTCTTGTCGCGACAAAATGGTTTACTATCTTTAAAACAGCTATGGCGAGAGCTGAAAAATAGTTGCTTTATGTGAGTAGATAAAAAGGCTTGGCTCCAGAATTATCATTAAAGGCAGACTTACACCCAAGAAGATTATAGCTGTGAGTCTTACGGAATTGCGAAGGCGTAATTTGTTTCCATCTGATACCAGCCAATCAAATAATGACCAGTGAGATCTATTGTGACTAATTGTAAAGACTTTATCCAGTTTTTAGAGTTAAAGGAACCCGTACTGACTAATTGAAGGAGTGTAATTGTTCTGCATGACAATGTCTGGCCAAATAATATAGAAAAACTATACCAGATATCATACAAAGTCCTTCCCTATCTCTAAATTATCCCGATATTTTTCCTGTTATTTATCGTTTGTTTTGCCTATACCAATGATATCCTAATAGCTCTAATAAACACTGAAGAAGCAATCTAAAGCTTTACGCAATTAAATGCCGGTGAAACAATAGATATCTGAAACTTCACATATAGAGAATACTTTAAACGAAAACAACTTGACCCTATTTACTGGATATTAGTGATAAGTATTAGAACTTCCTTTGAATCATATAAGCAAACGGAGTAAAATTTTTAACATATTTTCCACCTACTACAATATATCCTCGTATGATAATCTTTTTAGAAACAGTAAAGTATAGATAATAAAAAATGTATGTGTGTGTGTGTGTGTCTGTGTGTAATCAAATTTATCAGCTTTGGATGGCTAGAAATCCCCTAAAGAAAATATAGCCAACTAAAAACACGCAATAAAAGCAATGTTGAATGGTTAGTTAGAAATATTTATTATCACTTCTTGTACTAATACTTTGTCTTTGTGCATGTAGTAGAAAGATATTGTTACTACAAAAATTTACATATACATTTCAAATAATTAGAAAAATTTCAAAAAGGATTGTTGAGTTGAATACCAAAAGTACATCCAAAGTTACGAATAATTTGGCTTTAAAGCGTATTGAAAATGAGTTATTTTGGAATTAAAAGAGCCCGACTGGAAAGCACAGTAGAGCTTATTCGAAATTCAAGTAGAAATGAAAATAAGATGCAACTTAAACCTAAATCTCTAGAATGTTTCCGGAATATCTTAATCATAATTCGGGTATTACAAAAAATAATTATAAAATAAGAACAGAATTCTAATTACAAAATTCATCATGATATAAAAATACCTCATTTTAAACAGTTTTTCGGTATATGCTTGTCCATAATGATTTATTTATTACTAGTTTCATGTGTTTGATTAAGGGATATTTATTACTTTTATTTTATAATTTATACACTTTATTTAAAAAAATATATTAAATAAAGATTTTACAATACAAAACAAGTACGTATAAGCATTTTCCTAAGAAATAGAAAAAATATTTTACTTTTATTTCATATGATTAAAAATAAATATTAAAAAAGCATCCTAAAAACATTTGGGACATTACATCAGCTTGACTCCATAAGTTGCAGTACCTAATTAATACTACCAGATTCCAATTTTTAAGGAGCATTTATTAAATTATTAGCTACATGTAAAACTTTCAATGTTTCTAAAAATAACAAAGAATAATATAACTTCCGAGCGTGAAGTTTTTGGTAACAATGCATTGTTTTGTGTAGGTTATTGGTTGACAAAAGGTACAAAAAATTCCCAGAAAACTTGTATGAATTAGTTGGTGTAACTAATCGCACAGAGTTGCATTAGTCCAAGTTCCTTAGTTAGTTAACAAGCTGCATTAAGGTATTTTTTATCGTTTACATCTCCTCCTGAATCGGGATTATTACTTTTTTGTACATCCTGTAGATATGAGCGAGGATGTCGTACTATCCGTCAGCGTCATCTGTGTTGAGATATACATTTATATTTCACGGTACCTATTAGAAAATGCGGTAGTACTGCCATGGACATTATTATTTTTCTTCAAGGTATCTGTCTTTTACGCCGAGGACCCGAGTTCAAATTTCGGCTCTCAAAATAATAAATTAAAAAAAAAAATTTAACGTGACGGTTGCCTCTCTGGCAATGGCAGACCACCCGTTGGGTTAATTGAAGAGTTGATCTTACGCCTAATTTGATAACCAAGGAGTAAAGTGAGATTTATATAACAAGTAATAGATATTTGGGTCACTTTATTCAGGTCGAATACGACCAATTCTACCCACTAAACATTTCAGTACTTCAAAATAATATTCGCGATGGAGAGTAATCAGCTAATGCAAATTTATGGTGAATAATGGTTTTACCACCATTGAACACAATCAACATTCTCTTGATTTTATATTATTATATTGTCTCCTTACCAGTAAAAATTGATTTTAGAAAGTTTCTTGAGGCTGGAAGGAATCATCCTTTCTAATATCACCTTCTCAATAATTTTGATTATCATTTAAAGCTTGTGAAATACAATTTTTTTTGCCAAGATCTTCTTTCAACATTAAACTGTAAGTACCCTTTAGCTGTGGAACACTTAAAGAAAAGGTACCAACTACAGGCAAAGGTAAGAGAGTCACTTACGTCCGTATCGGTTAAGGCACTTCAAGAATTACTACTACCTATGTACGCGGCCAAGCCAAATAAATTTAAATAATATAATAAATAAATACATTAACCCGCCGGGATTTGGACTTGAAACCTTGTGTATCATAAGCCAGAACTATACCACGGAATGCTGCCAGAGAGAGAGATGATACAACATTGAATTTATGCCAGAACCTAATTAAGAATTTTGTTTGGCCCATTTGGTGTACAAACAGAATATAATTTCGTTAGATACATATATATACATATATATATATATATATATTATATATATATATATATAAACCCAATGAAGATAAACAATGTGGAACAGCAGTTTTAACGTGTTTAATTGTGACTGGTGGCGAGACATCACTTCTGAATGAAAATAACAGTCAATGGAATTGGCGACACACACAGTCTCCAAAAAAACACAAGTTCAAGATGAAAATTTCGACACGAAAAATCATGGTTTCCGTGTTTTAAGATAAGAAAGGGATCTTGTTGATTGATTTTGTGCCCAGAGGTGAAACAGTAAACACTGAAAGATATTGTGATACCCTCAAAAGACCTTGCCATGCAACCTAGAACAAAAGGCGAGGGATGCTCAGTCGTTTCAAGACAATGCAAGGCCGCATACAGCCTGTGCAACCCAAGATCTGATCAACCAGTTTGGCTGGGAGCAGTGGGACCATCCGCCGTATAGCCTATTACTTATTTCTTCATCTCAAGCAATCACTAGCTGGCCAACACTTTGACAACGATGATGACGTTAAAATTGCTATTCAACATTACTTATCTTCATTAGCGGCATCGTTCTTAACCAGCTGGTTACACGATATGAAAAATGCCGTAACATTGGTGGAAAATATGCAGAAAAATAAAGTTTGATTTTTCTTGTAGAAATAAAATAATTTTATTTAATGTTATGTGTGTTTTTAATTCTAAAACGATACTCACTTTCTAGATATATGCCTCGTATATATATATATATATATATATATATATATATATATATATATATATATATATATATATATATATATATATATATATATATATATATATATATATATATTCAAATAAAAAAACCTAATGACACCATATTTAGTAAAAGATAAAAATATTATAAAGGCTATTCCACTGTATATATACACACCCATTTGTGTTGCCAAACAAAAAACAAAAGTTAATGGTGTCCGCCTACATGCATTTACAAAAATATTTTACTTTGTGAAATCTGGAGAGTTACCAAAAATTTCGTACATTATTTCGTGCGAGGATAACTCGTGACTGTATTTTTTTATTTGTTTACTTTTCTATATTTTGGCGGGAATAAACTTGGCGAAAAATTATTCAATCTGTAGAGGATAAGGATTAATTTATTTTCGACGAATCAATATATAGTTATAATTAGAGGTAAATGTGAATTTAATTAATTCTGCCAGTGTCAGGGCCTGCTGCTTTGTTACGCATCATTTCTTTCAGTGCATTATTTACCTCCTCTAAGGTAACTTCTGTTAGTTCTTCTGAACCTATATTTTGTATTTTCTTTCTAGTCTGTTTTATTTGTTCTTCATTGAGTGTTGTTTTAGATATGTAGATTTCATTATATTAGGTGTTTAATTCTGAGTTTACTTTGTCCCTATACGTTATTACTTGTCCCTCACTATTTTGTAGTTTAATAATCTCTTTTCTTCCATTATTCAGTTTCTTGCTTATTATTTTCAGGCCTATATTTCCTTCAGTGGTTTCCAAAATCACTTTATGTTTGTGCGTTCTTATATCTTTCTGATCTCTTTTCTAATTAACTTTTTAAGTTCGGTCCGCTCTATTTTGTGCTCATCTTTGTTCATGTTTCTTCTTGTTTCCATGAGTTGCTTTGTGTTGACTGATACCTACATCGATAAATTTTAAAATGTTCTTTTAACTTATAAATAGGGTGTTTTTTAAGTAAGAGAATTTCTAGGTTATAGTACTGACTAACATAACTCACTTTATTATTTATAGCCTACATAAAAATAAATTTATTTCAATGCGACACTGAAAAAATAAAGCACAATAAAATTTTCTCTGTTAGCTGTCTAAATTAGGTCAAAGTAGGTAGCTGAACTCTCATTCGCACTAAAACTCTTCCTTCTTAATAATTTTCACTGTCGTAGATGTACCCTCCTTTTGCGAAAGAATGCAAAAGAAATAGGTAAAAACGAAATCATTTGTGCACGCTATTAGGGTAAGGATAAGACTAAATCGTTGTGTACTGTTTCTCAGGGTTATCTACAGCAGATGAGTTTTATCAGACTTTTTATTCCTCTTTCCAGAATCCGCGGGACTGACTGGTAAACCAGTGTAAGATCTGAATATGTCCTACTCACCTGGGGTATATTACGTTTATAAATTGACATCTTTTTTTGCTAAGACGGTATTGGCAAATAAAACGTCACGCCTGCCTAGCGTATTGGCGAGTGCAATCTTCAACCGCTCCTAACATGAAGAACCGTCGCGGTTGGCAGCCGTCCACTCTTGGTCAGACGCTGCACCGTTGTGGACTTTCTTAGCTTCACCTCCCTGTCATGGGCAACGGTGGCCCTCCAAGTACCTATGCTACGGCCGGCATAGCTCCTTAACCACTGAAGGTTACTAAGCCCTCTTACCAACGACAAGGTGAAAGTTCCCCGAGAGGGCTTTTAACATTCTAAACTGAGAGAATAGAGGCATAATTATTGAAGGCGAGAACCTTAACCAAAGACGATTAGCGGACGACGTGGTCGTTATTGCCGACGATTTGACATATAAATAATAAGCATTCTCGACCGAAACCCGACATCTGAAATAAGAAGAATCGGTCTAGCTTGGGCAGCGTAAGGAGCTCTAAAGGATATATTTAAGAACGACATGTTAATTAGTCTGAAGAGGAAAATATTCACTGATTGAATGTTTTCCTCTTCAGACTAATTAACATGTCGTTCCAATCTTTACCTATGGAACTGAGACGTGTGACCTTACTATAGAATCTGCACATAAAATGGGGATGGCGCAAAGGTGCATGGAGAGATCAATGCTTGGTGTGTCTTCTAATGACAGAATATGCAACGAAGATCTGCGTAGACGCATTGGAGTCACAGATGCCAGACTTAGAGATATGAGATGGACGCGCAAAATATTGGAATGGAGACCAAGAGCAGGTGGCGCAGAAGAGGGAGACCACCGACACGTTGGTCAGATGATATTAAATGGACCGCTAATAACTGGTGGCCGATTGCGCAGGGGAGAGAGATGGAACGAATCTACAGGGGAGGTCTATGTCCAGCAGTGGACGCACAGGGCTGGTTGATGCTGATTAATGAAGATAATCTACAGTAGACTTTTCAGTTGTTTCAACTTTAGCTACGTCTTAAATTAAATAGTACAACGGGACTATTTATTTTATTAATTTAATTTTCAAAAGTCTTTATTATTGATAGTTTCGATAAAGATATTGTATGATACGTCGTAATTACTTTGAAACAGCACTCAACAATTGATGTAATAGTTCACTATTGTTTTATAATTTTATCTGAGTATATTGACTTGTTTTTACTGGAAAAGTGATATTTAAAAAGTCTACTTGAATTTTAAGGACAATATGATACGTGAATACCATTGTCATTGTTAACTATACAAACAAGTAAATTACCTTTTTCACGTTTCTATCAATCAGTGTAAAATATCCGTATGGCGTAAATGTGGATTACCGTTAGAAAGAGCACATGTACAGGGTGAGTCAACGATAGAGTAAAGTTCATTATCTCATTTGTTTCGGGAATGACGAAAAAATGTTAAATACAATAGTTTTAGGGAATGTTAAGGTGCACGGTTTAAAATTATTTTTGGAGTATAAGGGTACTTCGAAAAAGTGTAGCCGATATAACATATGTTTTTTTTTTTTAAATGGAACGTCCTATTTTCTAATTTATTTTTAAATTCTGCGTAAAATTTTATAACTTTTTTATTAGTAATGTTATATACCTGAACCTAGTAGTTTTTCTAATATTTCAATTTTTAAAAAAAAAATATTAGTATACGAAACGGAAAGTAGTAAACTAGTCGTAAATTGCCACTAGCGCCATTGTTTCTGAAAGTGAAATACTCATGATTGGTACGAGTGTTCTATAGAGATGAAAAAAAAAGACATACGTAAAGAAATTTTAGTTAGATGTTATAATAAATAAATAAATATATAAACTTTATTAATACAGGAGACCATACGCAATATCATAGGACAAGTCAGGCACTGTTTGAAATGAGTGAGAAGAAGTATTACAAATGAATTTACATAAATGTAATAAAACAAAAGTTATCATCTTAACATTAGTAGCCTCTATCTCTTAAAAAATCGTTTATACTATAGTAACATTTTTCCAAAAAAAGTCAATTAACGTTCTTTTATACAATTTTATATTATCAATATTTCGAAAACGGGGGGGGGGGGGGGGAATTTATTAAATAGGTGAATGCCAATATAACGGGGATTTTTTTCCGCTGTGGAAAAACTGTGGACTGGAATAGCATAGTTATCACCGGGTGTTCAAATTAAATTTATACATTTCGACTATTTTAATTTTTTTTTATTTTTTATTTTATATTTATTATTTAATAAAACATTTTAAATTAAAAAATCTTAAATTTTTTAAATGGCTCACCCTGTATATTATTATTTTTTCTGATAGATTTTACAAAACTCTCCAACTTTTATTAAGTACGTCATATACCTGTTTCTAATGCTTCTCGATTTATTTTGAAATTTTCAATTTCTATTCTTGTTTTTAATACACTTACGCTGTAACATCATAGTTGCCAAGACAAAACAAAAATGTAGGCATTGTCAAATTTTGACATGTCTATTAAGCAAGTAAAAATAGTTTAATTTTTTGTATTAAGTAACGTATAAAGGTAATAGTTATGGATTTTTCTAAAAATTAATTAATTGATATGGTTTATATACTGGGCGAGGCGGGAAAAAATTGTCTTTTAGAAGTAAGGCTTTATGGAGTGAAGTACCCTAACAGACGTATACCATCTAGAAAATCTTTTCAGTGCTTAATGGAACGGTTTGATGGTAGTGATAGCGTTGAGTATACGAAACGGAAAGTAGTAAACCAGAATGCTACCAATGAGGAAAAAGAAATGGAGATTTTACTTCATGTTGAAGATAATCCCCAGGTCAGCAGCCGTCAACTAGCTAACTTATCTGACACATCCCAATCTACGGCTAATTGTACCACGAGAAAATACAAGTATCAGCCCTTTCATATGGAACTATACCAAGAATTTCAAGATAGTGATTTTGAACCACGAGTAAATTTTTGTACCACCATGAATGGAGCAATAGAGGCCGATCCAAATTTTTTATCCAAAGGAATGTTTTCTGATGAAGCTACTTTTCACAGTAATGGAGCAGTTAACAGCCATAACATGCATTATTATTCGACACTTATCCGTTTTTAGTCCGGGACGTTCAAAACCAAAACCATTGGTCGCTTAATGTATGGTGTGGAATATTAAATTTCCGAATTATTGGTCCATATTTTTTCCGCGAACCGTTTAACGGGCCTAGATATCTAAATTTTTTGCAAATCGGATAACCCTAGCTTTTTGAAGAAGTTAATAACTTTTAAAGAGAACAAATGTGGATTCAACAAGACGGAGCTCCTGCTCATTACCACCGAGAAGTTCGGGAATTTTTAAACGATCTTCATCCACAAAAATGGATCGGTAGGGATGGATTCATTCAATGGCCCCCTCGATCATGTGATTGTGACACCTTTAGACTTCTTTTGTGGGGGTACATTAAAGATCGTGTTTATGTGAATCCCCCTACAACACCAGTAGATATGGGAAATAGGATACGGGATGCGTGCAGGACAATAACGCCCTTTATGCTAAGGAAAGTGAAGGAAAATATAGTAAAACGACTAAACATGTATATTCAATTAGACGGGTATATTTTTGAACATTTATTACGTCATAATAATTAATCATTAGATAAGTTAAACTATATTAAAGTTATTATTAACTATTTGTTTATATTTTCACAATAGTGTAAGTGTATTAAAAACAAGGGTAAAAACTGAAAAATTCAAAATAAATCGAAAAGTATTAGAAATAGGTATATGATATACTTAATAAAAATTGGAGGGTCTTGTAAAATCTATCAGAAAAATAATAATATACAGGGTGTGATTGAGATTTTTAAATTTAAAATAGTGGAAACGGGTAAATTTATTTTGAACACCCTATAGCATCTAACTCAAATTTCTTTACATATGTCTTTTTTTTTCATCTCTATAAAATGCTCGTACCAGTTATGAGTATTTCACCTTAAGAAAGAATGGCGCTACTGGCAATTATTTACAAAACTGGAAACTAGTATTTTTTTTTTAAATTAAAATATTAGAGAAACTACTAGGTTTAGGTATATAACATTATTAAGTTGGGAATGTGGAATCTTTGGCACAATGATAGTACTCAGTATATATCACCACTACACCAAACACTTTATTTTTGCACTCGACTCGCTTTTCGCTAACCATGTTAGCTAGCATGATGAAGCTAACATGGTTAGGGAAACGTGCGTCGAGTGCAAAAATAAAGTGTTTGGTATAGTGGTGATATATACTGAGTAGTCTATAACATTATTAATAAAAAAGTTATAAAATTTTACTCAGAATTTAAAAATAAATTAGAAAATAGGATGTTCCATTTAAAAAAATATATGTTATATCGGCCACACTTTGTTGAAGTACCTTGTATACTCAAAAATAATTTTAAACTGTGCACCTTAACATTCCCTGAAACTATTGTATTTAACATTTTTTCGTCATTCTCGAAACTGAACTTTACTCTATCGTTGACTCACCCTGTACATGTAAGCTCTCAAATCAGTGTAAAATATCAGTATGGTGTAATTGTGGATTACCGTTAGAAAGAGTAAATTTACATGTAAGCTATTTGGCAATAGGAACATGATGCTATAAAACGTATATATTCTGTACTTTAATTTCGTTACAAGCCAACAATAAGAAAAATGATAAATCAAGTATTAGGACTAACAACTAGCTAAGAGTAATTTCAGTTCTCAGCTATGAAAATGCGCCTTGTCGCCATGAATACGGTAGAACTAGAGAATTTTATTATACATTGTTAAGACAACTTTTAAATCCTTGCTAAAAAAAAATCTTATTCAGTCTATAGGTCCTTTAGCTAAGATTTATAAAGACATTGTTTTCTGCAAATGACTACATTTTCAGTAACACGCATTAAAGGCCGTCAAGTTTATCTGCATTAAGAAATAGAAATACCCCTTATTTTTGTTTAAATAAAAACAGCTAAGTGCAAGTCGGACTTGCACAATTAATGTTCCGTACGCTGTTTCGACAAGTTATCTTTTCTCTTCAAGACAATATCACGTTATTTTTATTATGTACCACTCAGCTGCATTTTAACAGTGAACCAATTCAGAACAGCAGTTCCATTTTAATTACTTTACCTATTTTAAATGATTTTGTAACTTGCTGACTATTTAAAAAAGTTAAAATTTACAATATTGTTGCATTGTGTTCATTTTATGCATGTAAATAAAAAAACAGTCAAGTGCAAGTTGGACTTGCTCAATTGGTGTTCCATATGCTGATTCCTTTTACAATAAAATTAAATCCTTACCTAGATTAAGTTAATTAGGTCTCTGACATCTATATATCTTAAGATACAATATGTATTTTCACGTTTTTTTTTTAGTCAATGATGTATAATAGTTATAGCTTCTTAACTATCTAACAGCCAATAAATGAGTCTGCCTCAATCTAAAATCTGGTAGTAAATTATTTTGTCTTGGTACCTACCTGTTAGTCATGAGTCATCATTGAAATTTATTTTATCTGTGATTGGCCAAATGTAGTAATGCAAAAAGGATATGAGTATATTACTTATGCCATCGAATACGTATTGATATTTTCTAGCTCTTAGTCTCGGTTAAATTCACAGTTTTCTATGAAAAAAGCCTTCACCATGTTGTCAAGACATATATTTTTTATACCAGTTAAATTATCAAATGTAATGGTCTCGTGATAATTTCGCTCAAACTGAACCTTTCGGAGACTATTCCAGAATTTTTTCAAAATTCTTTGATCAGTACTTTTCGATCTAGCGATTTTTGGCAATTTTTTAAAAAAAAAAAAACATGAAGAAAATGTTTGTGCTAGTATTACATTATATATATTTTTGAACTGATGTTTTCACAAGCTTTCATTTGACACCCCACTCGATGACATTGCATTTTTTTTTTCACTTCCGATTTCAAGCCCCAAAATTAACCCCTTAAATCAAAATTTAACTTTCAATACTACACGACTCTTGTTGAGCCATTAATCCCTATATTTGTGCCAAATTTCAACTTTCTATGTCAAATAGTTTCGGAGAAAATCTGGTGTGACAGATAGACAGACAGTCGGCACCGAAATGATCCCATAAGTACGAAACACTAAGTTTCCAAAATATTTGCATGTTATCAAAAATTATTGTTTGTTTCTGTGATTTTTCTGAGAGAAATTAACAATTCTAATTGATCCTTTGAAGTTTACTTAGCTCCTTCAACTTGAAAATTATAAGCATAAGATTCTCAAACTACCCATCCATTCTAGAAGAGGACTAGTCTTTGGATTTCTTAGGCCTTTAATAAAACTACCAAATTACTTAATTTATTCAGGATAAGCAAGACATGCCAGGTTAATTAATAGTACTATGCCTGCTTCATATTCTTAAAATTTTTTATTATATTTTTGTCTTCGTCTCTGAAGTTGTATTCTGCAGGAAACGAAGGACTTATTAATCGAAGACAACTAATACAAGGCGCTTTCATTACAGTAATAAAGTCTCAATTTTCCAACTTTGAGATCTCTGCAATAGCAATTTTTTGATTTGTAAATGTAGTTGGTCTACTGGTGGTATTTCATTGGGAATTTCGTTATATTTATCTCAACACAACTGTTATAAAAATCAATATAATTTAATGTTTCTTGTCTAGTATCCATATCTTCTACACTCCGACATCGTCAACTTATTCTTTAATAATTGCATTTTTACTTGATTTTTCTTTAATGGTTCAAGGTTCAAGAATTATAGCTGTGGAATTGTGACAAGCATAAGGTATATACGGTCAGTCAATAAGTTTTGAAGGAGGAAATGAAACAAGATGATTTAATGAGTCGAAATACATTTATTCTTCAGTATAATCTCCCTTAAGCTCAATATATTTTTTCCAGCGATTTTCAAATCCGGTTTTCCCAAAGACCTTCAAAATACCTAATCTATGGATGCTATCACCTCTTTATTTGTTGAAAAATGCTTCCCACGTAGATGAGATTAAAAACAGATGGAAGTCAAACGTAGCCAGTGCTGGCGAATAGAGGGGATGTTGCAATAATTCGCAGTTTTGCCGTTGCCACAGCACCTCTGTGAGCAGTTGCATTCTTCTGCAAACCGGTCCTTTTCTCATGAAATTTCTCAGCCAACTGCTCCAAAAGGTTGCAATAATACTCTCCTGAAATTGTTTTATCAGTTTGAAGGTTAGTTCAGATTCTTCTTTGTGAAACGAGCCAAATGTTTAGAAAGTTTTTCTCGAGTGCATTTTTGTTCTGATATTAGTAGATGCAGCAGCCATATTGTGAATAGCTTTCTCATACTCAAAACATTAGTTAAGATTTCATATACTGATCCATGTGAGATGCCTATAGCCTCAGCTAAAGCATCCACGGTTAATCGACGGTCTTCCATTACCATATCTTATACTTGCACAACAGTTTCTTCAGTTTTTGGACGTCCTGAACATGGAACATTGACGCTTGTACAAACATGTTTTAATTCTAAAGTCCATCTACGAACAGTTGGAAATTAAGGAGCAGACTCCTTTAACATTTTCTCTAAACCTTCCAAAACAAAGAATTTTATCACTACACGATATTCGATTTTTTTCATTTTTAAAAAACATGTCTAGTTTAACCAGCTGATAAACAATTAATGACTTGACAGATTGACTTGAAATTTAGGATGTATTCATGATTCACAGATGAAACTTCAAAATGGTGTTCAATATTTGGTTCAAGTGATGCTCCATAGGTGTCGCTTTCAAAACTTATTGACTGACTTGATACATTAGCCCACACCTACCACTATGAGGATACACTAACTATAATGAAGTATCTACATATATGCCTTATATTTATTTTTACAAAAAATTACTGAAATTATATTATGAGATTTTAAATTTTGAAAGCATTTAATTGTCAGCAATTTCTAGTGCAACTAATAAAGGAATTAATGAAACAATACCTATTAATACAAGGTAAATATTCCGGTGAAATTACTCTATATCATCAGGTATTGTTAATATCACCGGTGACAAATATGTTGACAGAGATTAAATTGGGATCTTTCCTTAGTGTCGCAGTGTAGATAGTTGCTCCATATTACTTTTCAACGTCCTGTAACTAGTTAACTTAACAGTTGATCCATATCCCCAAATAATGCTGTCTACCATCGTCGGCAAAATTACCTTAGACATGAAGTATATTTCTTACTTTTTCGAAGAGTTTACCACCACCCTCTCACGTTTTAGGTGTCCATTGAGAAGAAAGATATTTTATTCAATATATCACGTCGGTGTTTACCTATAAATTATTAATCTGTATTTACATCTACCTATATAGGTTGTTATAGGCTTGATCATCGATATATCGATATATATTTTGTGTGAGACAAGAGATATTACATTTTTTTCATAATTACAAATAATAAATATGTCAAACGACACTAATTACATTTTTGCAGTGACGTTTAAGTAATTTACGTCAATTGCAATAGAAAACAAAAGCTTTTAGTATGAAAACAAACAATATTTAAAATTTTTATGAGGTATATAACATAGCAATAAAAATATGTTTTTTTTTCAATAATATATATATACATACATATATATATATATATATATATATATATATATATATATATATATATATATATATATATATATATATTTACATATATCGTTAATGTAAATGAGAAAGAGAGTATGGAGCCTTGGGGCACACCAGCATTAACAGTAAAGGTCTTAGAAAGACTGCGACTCGTACAGAACGCTCTCTGAGGAAACATGAGAGCCACAAACAGAACTTTTCAGACATACCATAAGAGCGTAGCTTAGCCAAAAGTCCATCGTGTCAAACACCGTCGAATGCCTTGGATATGTCAAGAGCAACCGCTCGAAATTCTCCGAAGTGTTCGATTGCGTTGTTCCAAACATGTGTTACATAAGTCAAAAGATCTCCTGTTGATCTATGTTTGCGAAAGCCATATTGGTGATCGCTAATAATGTTGAATCCTTCAAGGTATTTTATCAGATGCTGATTGACAGCCTTTTCCATGACTTTCGATATTATTGAAAGCAGTGCGTCTGGTCGGTAGTTGTTTGGCAAGATCTTCTTACCTTTTTTAGGTATCGGCTGAACTGTGGCACATTTCCAGCAGGAAGGAAATATTCCCTTTCTGTAGGATAGGTTGAAAAGTCTACAGAAAACTGGTGTTAGTTCCCTTGCACAGTTTTTGAGAACTATGGCAGGTATTCCGTCAGCGCCAGAAGCTTTTTTGGTGTCTAGCTTCATTAAAATACGTTTTATGATACGCTGTCCGAAGACAACATCGGGCATCATTGACTGCACTATGGAAATAGTAGGTGGTGTTTTCCGTGAAAATCGGCAGTAGAATGTGAAGCAAACAGTTCGGCCAACAAGTTTGCTTTCTCAACAGGTGTCATTGCAATAGAACTATCTAGCCTTATGAGTGGTGGTATGGTGGATTTGGTGAAATTTTGACCAACTGCCTTAGCGACTGACCAAAAGGACCTGGAATTGTTGGGACAAGCGAGAAGTTTGTTTCTAATTCGTTGATTGTGTGCCTCCTTGGTTTCGTCGATAATTTCTTTGCATCTGTTCCGGGCACGAACAATGTTACGATTTATGGTGTTAGGATTTTCACGCCATCGTCGGTAGACAAGATGTTTAGAAGAAACAGCTTCTTTGCATTTTCGGTCAAACCAAGGCTTGTCGTTAGAAGGACATTTCTTTGAAAATGGAATGTAAGCTCCCATACCAGCTAAGATAACATCGAAAACCTCCCTGGCGCAGTCAGATGGGTCGTCGGATTGAAAACAAAACGTCCAACCAGGGAGAAGTTCGAAAATATTCCGTGAGATCTTCCTATTTAGCAGATTTGTAATGCCAAATCTTGTGCGGTTTAGGCGCCTCTTTGTCACTGACTGGTAGGACACTCGATGTCGAAAGCAGTTTATGGTCAGAAGAACCCGGCGGCGGATTTACAGTGACCTTGTAAATTTCCGGATTGGTGGTTAAAAACAGATCAAGAAGACTGGCGAACTCCCCGTCTCGATCAGGGATCTGTGTTGGTTAGTCAATAAGCTAAGTTAAGCCACAACTGATTGAGAATAATTCAGCTTCACGACCTTGTTCGTCGGTAGTATTTGAATATTTAAGCCAGTTGATGTTGTGGACATTAAAGTCGCCCAGGATGACAATTTCGGCAGTTGGATAGTTAATTTGCAAATGATCGATGGTGTCTGCAAGAGAAGCGAAAAGTGTTCTAAAGTTAGTATCATTTGGCGGTCGATAGAGGATGCAGATAAATCTTGTGGTTTGTTGAGTCGTTATTTTTAACCACATAACATCAAAGTTAGGGGCTCCAGAACCTCTTCTCGTTAGCAAGAGAGGTCGCTTCTGACAAAAAGACAGATTCCAAAGTTACGCCTAAATCGGGAATAGAAGTCGTACCCAGGATAAAGATAGTTGACTGTACTGGTCGATGAGCTGACCTTGGTTTCACAGAGAGCGAGTACATGAGGTTTATTTGATTGCAGGTGTTGGTGCACTGAATTTATATTCGAGTTTAAACCTCTTATGTTGCAAAAATCTATTTTAAAATTATGATCTCTGCATGTCGACGCCCCTGAACCAGCCCCCACCCGGAGATCCGAACGGGGGGCTATTTTACCTCCGCAATTTTTTGTGGTAGAATTTGGTGGTTCAGTCACTGCTGTCTGTTATACATAGCTTTTCGGTAGAACTGTTTTTCACTTCTTCGGAAGAGGTTGTTGGTGTCTTTCCTCTCGTTTAATTCTTTATATCTATGAAGTCTTGCGGCATATATCAAGGCTTCAAAGTATCAAGGATTTCAGGCGGTGTTCTGTTGGGAGACTTGGACTCCTGTCTACACCCTGTGTGACACGTTTGGACGCGTTCCCGTTAATAAACTGGGTAAGGTGTCCTAGATTTCTACTGATGTTTTTGATTTTGTTTTCTATCCTAGCTAGCTAGCGCATTCTCTTGCAATACACTGCCTAAACTATTAAATATAGAACAATATCATGTATATGATATTATATATATATATATATATATATATATATATATATATATATATATATATACATATATATATATATATATATATATATATATATATATATATATATATATATGTATATATATATAAAGCGCCACGTCTCTTTGTCTGTCAGTTAGTGCGCTTATCACTCGAGAACCACTTATCCAATTTGCGTGTTTTTTTTTTTTAATTCTTAATTTAATATTTATCAAAAAAAATCTATGTTATATAAAATACAACGTCTCTCCGCCTGTCTGTCTGTCTGTCCGTTAGTGCGCTTAACACTCAAGAACCATTTATCCGATTTACGTGTTTTTTTTTTATAAAATACATATGTTCTCTGTCCAGGTTATGGGATACATTTTGTTACGTTAGATAACATAAATAATAAGCAGACGATAATAGTGAATCAGGTCCACGCGAGCGGAGCCGCGGGCACGGCTAGTACGTTTATATGTGGAAAAGCGTTGCAAATCACCTCAAACCAGTACCGAACGGATATCCCCATAAGAACCCCTATAAATGACTCAATCTCAAAAACTATCCATTTTCAAATCTTGGTCCCATGAAAACTTTTGATCAGGAGGTCAAATTCTAGAACATATCCAATTTCTGACCAATTTGACCTAAAGCCAATTTCCGTAAGAAATATGCGGGGTTCTTTTTTGAAGTCGACCTGTTTTATTCTTGTAATTATTTAGTTTATTTTAAAATCTAGTATTGTACACCAGACTATAGTAACTGTAAGGGCCAAGTTCGTTGCTTATAAATTATTTTTCCAACCACCACCGTCGCCAAATTTTGTTTTATAATGTTATTTTTTAGTTTAATATTAACAGTAAGGTAAAAAATAATTTATATTTACTGTTTGCACCATTCTATTAATTTCTCTGTCGTTAAAGACATCACGATAAGAGAGATAAACTCGAAACGTGAACTGTAATAAAAATTACGATTTTTCTGCCGGTGGCCGCCCTTTGTAATTTTCTGTCGCGATATGAAAACAAACGCCACTGCGTTCAATAGTTCGTTTACTTTAGGGGGTTTCAATTCAATTCAGTTTTTTGGTTAAAATATATTGTTGTGTTCCCAGCTGTAAAACCCAAACTGAAAAAGACGTTAAAATGCCCAAAAATGCAGACATAAGTACCTTGAAGAAGCCTTTAAAAAATGTTTCACCAAAATTAATGTTTCAGTTAAAACAAATTAAAAATATGTTAATTTGAAGGCGAGTTAAGAAGTTGTTTGTTTATTTTAGGGTGCATAAATTCAATTAAAAATCCTCTATTTTAAGGAAAAAATTGGAGCAGTGTCCAAAAAACTTATAGAGTTTGTCACTATCATTTTGGGTTAGAGCATGTTATTGAGTATGGTATGATGCCCAAATGAGGTGTTTACACCGAAAAACATAAAAAAATCCACAAAATTGTTTTGGATGACCGAAAAGTGAAATTGCGTGAGATAGCTGATAGCCTAATGATAGCAAAAAAAGGTGTTGGTCATATTTTGCATGATCATTTGGGCATGAGAAAGCTCTGTTCGAAATGGGTACCGCGTTTGCTCACAGTGGACCAAAAACAACAACGTGTTGATGATTATGAGATGTTTGGATTTGTTTTAAGCGCAATAAAAAGGATTTTTCATATGATATGTGACAGTGGATGAAGCATGGATCCACCACTACACACTGGAATCAAATCGGCAATTAGCTGAGTGGACAGCAGCCGGTGAAAGCCGCCCGAAGCGACACAACAGTCGGCTGGGAAGGTTTTCGCCTCTGTATTTTGGGATGAGCATGGAGTAATTTTCATCGACTTTGCTGAGAAGGGAACAACCAGGGAATATTATATAAAGTTATTGGTGCGTTTGAAGGCAGAAATCGTAAAGAAACGGCCCCAAATGAACAAGAAAAAGGTTCTCTTTCATCAAGAGAATGCACCGTGTCACAAGATAATGGTTACGATGGCAAAATTGCATGAATTGAAGTTCGAATCGCTTCCTCATCCACCGTACTCTCCAGACTTAGCCCTCAGCGACTATTATCTATTCGCAGACCCCAAAAAATGCTCGCGGAAAAGAGATTTGGCTCCAATGAAAAAGTTATCGCCGAAACTGAGGCCTATTTTGAAGGCAAATATCAGAAAAGCGTTGGACTAATTGTATCGCTCTTGAAGGAGATTATATTGATGAATGAAGTCGAATTTTGCAAAAAAATGTGTTTTAAGTAGCTAGGCCAAAAATTTTTCAGCCTACGTGTTACATAAAAATATCACTTTGTTAAATATGAAGGCAGTTTACCTCCTAGTTGTTGCAAAAATATTGGATAAATATTACTTTTTCGTGTATTTCATGAAGTGGATTTTCGTTATGGCAACGTAGCGTGAAGAAGAATGCGCGCATAAATGCGGGGGTTCTTTCAAATTTTGAATCATATATATGCATTGCACGGATTTTCTTTTAAAAGATACTAGAAGAAACGCGTACTCCGCATTCGCATTTACTCAGTTATTAATACTTAATAATTGATATATTTTTAATAAATAATCCAAAGTATCGTTTTAATTAATTATACATAATTTTTATTGTATATCATGTAAAAGTATCGAGATTATTATAAATAACATATGATTGCGCGCGGCGGGAAGCAAGCGAGAAGCTACGTTGCCACATTCATTTTATCCTGAAAACCAAATAATTTCGCGTCTTTCTCTAACATAATGCTCTCTCTGTCTTCTCGTAAGAAAGGCTTTAAACCTTTATGTGAAAACGTTCATCTTGATGACTTGTCACAGGAGGATTTGTATATTATTTCATTTTAATTTAATATTCCAAACGATTTTCCAGCTAAAGTCATTGTTTGAATTTTGAAATAAATCAACTCTTAACTTTGACCAACAGGTGTAGTTAGTAAACGAATTTTTATTATATCCAACTACACAAAAAAACTTTCCCGCTATGATTATAGCATACCTAACGCTAGAGATTGGGTCACATACCTTTATGTTGGATATTTATTCTTACTCGCTTAGCTGTATGAAAGCACTTCAATTTTTAAAATCAAATTATCTAACATAAAAAATTTATTTCAGCTTATACTCTAGCTTTTTAAAGTAATATTTTAATATTATTGTTTTTATTTTTAGTTCCTGGACATATGCCCGAAGAAACTGTAGAGACTGGAGAGTCTTCCTTATACGTTTACATATTTCCTTCTATATCCTTCCATCCTGTTTAAATTGCCGATTGCCTCTTTTGTTTCTTCTGTATTAGTTTCTTCTGTTTGTATGAGTTCTGGATCTTGTTCCGGTATTATATCTCTATGTTGATTTTTGTATGCTTTTCCTACCAATTCCTTGCATCCATTTCCTTTCCTCTCTGTTTCAGTGATTCTTGCATAGTGCATTGTTTGTTCTTCTGTCAGTACCCCTATTATTCCGTGTTTTCAATCTAAAAACTCGATAATTATTTCCCATTTTTTTCTTCCTATCTATTTCTTTGGTTATCTTCTTATTTGTATTCATTTTACTTGTTCTCTCTTCCGTTTCCTTTATCTTTGCCAGGCTCGTCGTCAATCTACCTATCTCTCTCCTTTTTATCAGTTTTTTGACTTGATGGTTGTTGTATTCTTTGTTTGTTCTTTCAGTTTTTCTTCCTCAATGTCCCATTTATATTATCTTCCTTCGATTAGGATTTCTTGATATCCTATTTTCACCCTTTCTTTCTCTCATGCTTCAATTTCTTTTGAACTTCGCGTTCATCTTTTGTTAAATCGTTGTTTATATAAACTCTCTTAGGTTTCTCAGTTTGTTTTTATTTTTCATTACAGCTTCCAGTGTTTCCAAATTCTATCTTGTATATAGTCGCTCCCATTTTTATCACATCTTTAATCTGTATTTTTGTGTCCATACTCCTCTCCATAAAAAGTTCTACATCCATTTTTAGATCTGGTTGGCTATTCGCTTCAAAACTCATTCCCGATATTACAATATTATTCCTTACATTATCTTTTTCCAGTCTACTCATCATCAAATTCATACTTCTCATGTTTTCTCTAATTATCTTATTTTCCTCTTTCAATACTTCATTCTTCTTTCTTAGTTCCTTCAACTATTGTTGGTATCCCTTCTGATCTTGTTTCATATTTCCATTATATCTGACATTGGCTCTCCGATCATTTCTATCAAATTGTCTATCTTATCTACTCTTTCCTTCTTCTCTCTCTGGGGTGTTCTTATCAGGTTTTTACTCTTCTTTAATAATCCCATTGGCTCCTCTTTTTCTTCGACTCTTCCTCTTTTCGAGTCTCTTGAGTTATAATCATCGCTATCCATTGTTCTTTCTGTTATAAAAAACTTTACGTGTGTTCCTGGTATATTCCATTTTCAAACACGGGAGAAGAAGAAAAAAAATGTTGTTTATATTTCTTATCACCGTAAGCAGTAAAAAGATCTAGGTCGTCGCTTATGGTTTCGTTAACTTCATACAATTTCACAAAATTATTCTCAAAAATCTCCAAATTTTTTACTTATTGTCTTTAATCTAACACTACCTTCTGCTTTGTTTCTAGTTCCTCTCGTTTGCAATCGACAAACTAATTAAATAGATCGAAACACTGCCGTAATAATGCTCGTTGAACGAGTTGACTATTGCCGGGCGTTCGGTTCACGTGTACACACATGGCGGTCCGAAACTGAACTCAGTTTTCTCTGTTTATGAACAAAATCTTCAATATTATAAATCGAACCAAGTTTAAGTTAGTCGATAACTTACGATTTGCAGTTCAGGTTTCCAGTCTGTAAAATTTAATAAATCAATTGGACACAACTATATGCCCCATGTATAGAAAACTGGGTCCGTACATGGAAGGGATTTCATCACTTATGGAATATGTTAGACGATGAAGGATTTTCAAAAAGTTTTTTTAACGAGAAATGTCAACCAAGACCCACTTAAAATTTTTTAGGTAACGTAAGAACTCAGGGTATAAAAAGCATAAAGCCCAACTGCCAGTCTTGTATACATTACTTTCAAGCATTGCTAATAAATAACCTTATATATATTTATTTACCTGACACAAATTGTGTAATGGAGAATGTACCTCTCGATTCATTAAAGAAATTGCAACAGTGCTCCAGCAGTCTAGCTTGTGTCTGAAGTTTGGCCCTTAAAATCTGGTATAGCCTGTCCCAAAATATAAGATCCTTATTTTTGCCGTTTTAAGTGGGCAATATAAAAACTTTTACCTTTTGTTTATGATAGGTTGAAGAGATGGACTCAAGAATTTTATTCATTAATGCAAATAAATAAAATTATAAGTGTTTTTGGAAATGTTTATTTATAGATGCATGTAAAAACAAATGGATAAGAAGTACAAATATACAGTTTGAATGAATGGGGTTTACAAGAGGGGACATATTGTATAAATAAAAATATATTTTAACTTAAGCCTAATTCGGTTTCACTGTCACTGTCATCAGCTGAGGTAATTATCAGTGGTTTTATATTATTAAATATATGAATTTTCAACTTTAACAACATACTGAATGGAATTCTTCCAGCTTTCACAAGGTATATTATTTATAACTTTTTTTACTAATTCAACTACTGACATGCTTAAAGTAGGAGAAATATTTTGTGCCCTTATTTTTGATCTAACTTGATTCCCAATATGTTCAATTGGATTAAACACACAATAATACGGAGGAAGCCGCAAAACAGTATGTCCCATTTTTTTCAGCCATACTATCACAAACATATTTCTTTCTCAGCTTTTCAAAACTTCCACAAGATCACTTTGTTATAACTTAAGTCAAAATATATGTCATTTTCTAACATATATTCCTGTATTTTCGATTTGGTGTTGGCTGCATTAGGAACCTTATTTAGTAGGCGACTATGGTAACTTGTATTGTCCATAACTATAACACTCTGTTCGGGAACATTTGGCAAAAGGGAATTTGAAACCAATTTTCAAAAAGTTCTGCGCTCGTGTCCTCGTGATAGTCCAAACTAGAATCTTTTTTGCAAATAATAGTTATTCGTTTACCTTTATTTGAAGGTGCGTCAGTCTGACATTTTTTACTGCTGTCAACCCACCCTTTTTGCACAGTGGGTATCGAACCATGTTTTGTCAAGGTAAATTAATGGCCTCTGATCGATACTTTTTAACTTCTTGTAAATAAGTATGTCACAAGATTCGTAATCTTTGTGACTCCATCACTAATTGGGGTTAAGGGTTGATCGGCCAGAATGTATATTGGGCCCGTCCTGCACCAGTCTTAATTTTGTTTGTTGGGGTTGTGTGAGTTCACTGGTTTCTTGCAAACCGCTTTGTTTATTCAAATTTCTTTTTACCAAACTGTCGTAAACATTTCTTACTATTTGTTTAGCATCAAGGGAAAATGTTTTCTCTTGCGATAGCCACTATTACAATTTTTCCGCAAACGTCACATAATTAAAATAGAACCGTTACGTTGTAAGTTGTAAGTAAAACTAAAAATAAAAATAATAAAAAGTATCCTTCGAATCATAATGGGGACCTGTGGTCATTAGGGCTATATGATTAAATACTTAAAGGGCTGTAAACCGGGTTGCCAGGTAGTAAATTTATAGGTAAAAATAGATCCAATGTTATTACAGGTGCAGGCGGTATACCATGCAGGTAAAATAAAAATACGTTTATCGTAATACCTGGCAACTATGCACAAAACCGTAATAGGGTCGTTTATTGCCCCATTGAAAAAGCAAAAAGGCAGGATCTTATATCTTCGAATTTACTTTAGCTTAGCATATGTTGTGAGATATTTTTCGAGGAATATTTTAAAAAGATAATTTATTAAATAATAAAGCATGGTCCTTTACGAAATGACGACGGGTAGAAATTAGAAGATTATTAGTATATCCATCAAAATATGTTTAACGATTATTTCTGGAAAGTACAAAAGTAAAACATTTGTTTTGTCTGAAATATAAAAGTAATCTAAAATCGACTTCAGAACTAAGTATAACACAAATTATAAATAATCTTTTTTCTTTAAGCTACACAACATGCTTAATATGGTTGTTAATGAAACTTGTTACTTTCATTTATGATCTTGGTCCAAAAATCTAAATAAAATTTCAAAGGGAAAGGATGTGAATGTGATAAAACAAGATCCAGTTAAAATGCAAACAATACATATTTACCAATTTAATATAAAAGTTAAGAAAGGAATAACTCAATTGAAAAATTTAGAAATTTCCACGTGAGATTATTATTTCAGCTTTATAATTATATTTATTTTACGTTATTTGTAATTTCAATTACTTTATATTATGATGAAATATTACTCTCATGTTTAGGGCTCTGCGCCCAAACATACTGTGCATTTGTTGGATTCTATTCAGAAGAGTGCTATTCGCCTGATGGGAGACCCAGAACTGACTAGCAACCTTGATTCCTTGGAACATCGAAGAAGAGTTGGCTACTTGAGTGTCCTCTACAACTATTTTCAAGGAACGTGTTTGATGGATGTAGTCCGCTTAATTCCTCCCAAAGGGGCGCATGCTAAGCATATACGTCGCACTAATACTTCACATTCGTACGAAGTTCAGCTTGTCACTCGTCGTATAATCCTGTTCACATAGTTTTTTATATGGTGAACCTCATCTCTTTGTAATGGTTTGTCGAGGTCTCTGTTTCCAACGGAGTACAATTTTCACTGATTCAAGACCAATGTAAATTTCTTTTCCGCACACCTGTCGCTCCTGTAGTGCTTCAGGGATTTCTCTGCAGCACATGTGATATGCTCATAAAAAAAATATATTTATGGGTACTAAAGACTTATATATGAGAACAACCAAATAATAACTCAAACGAATGAACTAAGAATGAATACAGAGAGATTCTACAAGGACCTTTATGAGAGTGAAGTAGAACTACCACCAGACAAAAGCGAGTCAGTTCGAATACAAGTAATGAATGAAGGATCTGAAGATATTCCCAGTATCACAAAATACGAAATACAAGTTTCTTTAAATAAAATGGCAAGAGGAAGAGCAGCAGGTGAAGACGCCGTACTTGTCGAAATGTTGCAACAGGGCAGAGAGCCAATATTACGAATGTTAGATATATTGTGTAATAAGTGTCTCGATATGTACGATTTACCTCGATACTGGGATAACGCTGTGGTGGTCTTGCACTTCAAAAAAGGAGATAAGTCTAAATTAAATAATTATAGATCAATCAGCGTACTATCCGTAAAGAACAAGTTGTTTACGAAATTTTTTTTTTTGTTTGTTTTTGTGGCTTTGAGCCAAGACTCATTTGGCCATGAATTTTTAATTTATTTTATAGGGTAGTCCAGTATCTTAAACCTAACTTAACCTAAATACACAATACACACATATATGTACAAGGAACAAATCACAAACACCCAGCGGTCACACGGAATCGAATCGCTGACATCTCGGACAACATCAAGCAAAGCTAGCGCCTTACCCACTGCGCTAATCGGTCAGGCATTTATGAAAATAATGATTGCGAGATTCACAAAGAAATTGGACACTTACCGACTTAGAGAACAAGCCGGTTTAGAAAAGGTTTTAGTACACTGGAATGAAAAGAGGGGTATGTCAGCGGTACACCATTTCGCCGAAATTGTTTACGTTGGCGCTAGAAGATCTTTTCAAACAACTTCCATGGACAAGTAAGGGTATAAATACAGGAGGAGAGTAACTCAATCATTTGCAATTCGAAGATGATATTGGAAGAAATGCTGAACGAACTTAAAAACAAGTCCAGAGAGATGTGAGTCTGAAGATAAACATCTCCAAAACCATGTTCATGACAAATGACGACTATAATAAAGAAGCAGTACTCAACATTGAAAACGCGAAAACCACAAGAACGGATTCGTACACATATCTTGAACAAATAACCGGTCAAGTACAAGTTGCACTTGCACAATTAGTGTTCCGTACGTTGATTGCTTTTAAAATAAAAAATGTTGTTACGGTGATATAAAATGATCAGTGACTTCACAAAACACATCCCAAATGAGTTTTCAACAAAGTTTGATCTCAATCTTTACTGAAAATTGATGACCTTGAAATTTTTGTTTTTTTTTTATATATACCAGATAAATTATTAAAGTGCAATGCACTCGTGATAATTTTCGTTCAATCTACACCCCCTGGAGAATATTCCAGAATTTTTTCAAAAATTTTTGATCATTACTTTTCGAGATAAGGTGGGGGACAGCGATATTTCGCGATTTTTTAAAAATAATACAAAGAAACGTGTGCGCAAGTATTACATTATATATATATTTTTTAGTCGTGTTTTCACAAGCTTTCAAAATTTTTTTTTACTTCCAATTTCACCCCCCAAAACTAACCCCTTAAATCAAAATTGGACTTTCAAAACTACACGGCTTTAATGAGGCCATCAGTTCCTATATTATTGCCAAATTTCAACTTTCTATGACAAATAGTTTCGGAGAAAATCGGGTGTGACAGACAGACAGACGGACAGACAGACAGACACCGAAGTGGTCTTATAAGTGTTCCGTATGGAACACTAAAAATAGTAATATCTAAAGAAAACTTGAAAGCGGAATATCATTAGCTTGGTTGGTATTTGGCAGATTGCGGAACATCTTCCTTTCCAATGTCCCAAATACACTAAAAGCGAACACATTTGATCAATGCTGATCAATGCGTGTTGCCAGTATTGGCATACGGAACAGACACGTGGGTTTTGAATGAAAAGATTAGAAATCGCCTACAAGTAGCTCGACGACCAATGGAAAGGAGGATGTTGGGAATATTGTTAAGGGACGGCTGATGTAGCTGAGAGAGTAAGCAGGTTGAAGTGGAGATGGGCGGGTCATATCGCAAGACTCTCCTATGTCCGACGATGGACTGCAGAGCTGATGATGATGGTGAAGAAGTCTTATATGAACCTATTTATTTTTATACATTATAACGTGTAACTTAATTTAATCGTATATAACAGTATTTAGGAAGCTGTGGTGTTATTACTCCAATATTGTATCTTTCTTTCGACAAAATTAACTGCAACTTACAAGAAATACAGTTTTGCAGATATCAGACCCTTTGCTTGGGCACCAATTTGTATTAGAAATTACTGATTTGGTATATTATTTGTACAAATACTAATAATTATTTATTGTGTCATAGGTAGGTTTAGCATTTAATAGTCGATTTACGAAGAAGGTCTAAAAGTTATACCTACCTGGTTTAGGTACCATAGAGTCTAAAACTTTTAGATGCTTAATTGACTTTTATTTTCGATAATGTAATATATTATATTGTAAATTTCACCAAATAAATGTTTTTATAACAAAAAAAATATTATTAAGACCTAGAAACAAGTAGATAATATAACAGTTTTTAGAATTGTAACACTATATTTCATTTAAATCCGTTTAGTCATAATAAAAATTAACTTTACTGGTCTTATATTGACTTACTAGTTCCTTTGCAAATTAGATTAGTATGAAAGTTAGATCCTTTTAGTACATTAGTTACTCGTTTACCAATTTTTAAAAAATTTTCACATATTTTATTTAAAATTGTTATTTTTGAACAAATATTCTAAGTTGGTGAAAAATGAATGCCATTAAAAATTGTATTAATATTTTTTTATTCAGAAAAAGTTTGGGTTCACGAAAAGTTTTAAATTGAAAATTCAAATATTTAAAAGCAATTTTAAATGATCCCTCGTTCATGTAAATGGTCAGCCAGAGCCACATTTAATTTTTCAGCTAGGTGCCAGTGTCGCCACTATCAGAGAATCACAAAAACTTAAATAGAAGTGGTGAAAAACGCATTATAAATGCGAGAGAAAACCGGCAGTTGATACAGATTTGTTCGAAAAATCACAAGGATGTCTTCGGAGCTATAAAAGGATTTTTGTGAAGACATTGAAAAAAAAAAATGATACTCGAATAGCGAGAAGAAGGCTTTAAAATGCTGAGCTCAAAGGCTGTAAAAGTTAAAAAAAACCTGGCTAACGAAGGAGAATAGAAATGTACATTTGGCATGGGCCTAGAAACATAAATTTTTCAATGACATGGATTAGTCTAACAATGTGTGATCAGGCGAGACTAACTTCGAGGTATGTATTATTTATTAAGTCTGGATGTTATTTAAATCATTTATTTTAGTAAATGACTAACCCGAAAATATATATTTTTTTCTCTAATGTTCATTTCCTCCTTGTTTTAAGTTTCGGGACTACTGGCACTACATACGTAAGGAACCGGAAAGGAGAGGAGTTTCACTCCGATTGCGTAGTACCTACTATAAAACAAGAACGCTGCAGTATTATGATATCGAGATGGATATCAGCAAGTCTCCTGGGCGAAACAGAAGTTTGCGAGGATCGAATGAAGTCATGAAAATATATATATATATATATATATATATATATATATATATATATATATATATATATAAATATACATATATACATATATATATATATATATATATATATATATATATATATATATATATACACACACAGTTTTAAATACTGCTCTTATTGTATGGTGATACAAACTATGAAAATGAACGCTTTTAGCAAGATAACGTATCCTGTCACAAAGCGAGAGTGACAATGAAGTTATTCCTGTATTTTAAAGTAGAGCTTCCGGTTTGGCCCCACGAGATCTTAACCTTTTAGAACATATATGGTCCCGCCCTCCAGTAATAGTGTTCTATAAAAGTCGAAGATATCTGTCTAATGTCTCAAAATTCACATTCTGTTGGTGAAAGTTTTAATACAAGTTAGCAGAAAATACCCAACAGAAAACCTATTCCTTAGTTATAACCCATTTAGAGAATAATCGGACTTAAAAATACCTTTTAAGAGATTACTCGTCTCTACCAAAGAACTATCCATTTTGCTTCGTAATTATGAGGAAACTAGGCATCTAAAAATTCAACAATTGGGTCTGTTGAAAAATTTTATAACTCAAGTTGTTAGGTATAGCAATGGTACTGATATATTACATTTTGTATTTGTTGTTTGGTTGCCTGCACCTTAATTCTTGTTCAGCATTCACTAGAAAAAATTCCGCATATTACATTTCGATAATCTACTTTCATTATTGGAATTAAAAGTAAAAATACTAAATAGTTTTAATGTCTGAGGTTTCAAACTAAGGACAATTTCTTATTTTTAAAAATATAAACTTCAAGATCGTAATGGCAATAATAAAATACGTGATAAAATATAAAAGTAGTTGAAGCAGATCATAATATTTCTAGAAATTTTTCCGTGTTTAAATTTAAGGAGTTATTTTACATTTTAGACAATGTTTACAATAGGAAATAAATAAATTAACATAATTTTTATTATGTATGTACATTAAGAATTTAAAGGTCTTTGTTGGATTCAGGTACGAAAAACGAAAATTTTAGACAAATTACCAAGAAGTATTGTTACCTTAGGTATTCTTAGGTTAATTTGTGAAATTAAATTAATCTGCATTTTGTTGGATTAAGAGAAAAGGAATTTTACCAAAATAACTTTTATTATTATAATAATCGGTCAAGTGCAAGTTGAACTTGCGCAATTAGTGTTCCGTACGGTGATTGCTTTTGAAATAAAAAATTTTGTTACGGAGGTATAAAATAATCAATGACTTCACAAAACATACCCCAAATGAGTTTCCAACAAAGTTTTTTTTCCGATGTTTACTGGGAACTGATGACCTTGAAATTTTTATATTTTTTTTATATACCAGATAAATTATTAAAGGTAATGTACTCGTGATATTTTTTTTTCAATCTACACCCTGTGAAGAATATTTCAGAACTTTTCACCAAATTTTTTGATCAGTACTTTTCGAGATAAGGGTGGACACAGCGATTTTTCGCGATTTTTAAAAAATAATACAAAGAAAGCGCAAATATTACATTATATATTTTTTTCAACTCGTGTTTTTACAAACTTTCATTTGACACCACAATCGATGATCTGGTAATTTTTTTTTTCACTTCCGATTTCGCCCCTAAAACAACCCTTAAATCAAAATTTAACTTTCAAAACTCCTTCCTATATTATTACCAAATTTCAACTTTTTATGTCAAATAGTTTCGGAGAAAATCGGGTTCGACAGATAGACAGACGGGCGGACAGACGGACGGACAGACGGACATATGGACGGACAGACGCACGGATAGACAGCGTCTTTTTTTATTTTGATTTTTTTTGCAACAGTATGTTCTCAACGTCTTATGAAGTGAGTTGAACGCTCAAGATACCAGTCAGCAAGGAAAGTGCGGATTTCTTTTTATATTTTAAACAATTTTTACCAATTAATCGCCTCAATTATATTGCTGAGGTGACTTGAACAATTCGACAGAAAAAGACTTTGAAAGGGATGCTATAAATTGTAATATTTCTATAGAAAAGTCTATAACTATTTGCTATATTTATAGATCACCCAGTGGCCACTTTGAAGCATTCGTGGATGGGGCGAGCTCAATGTGGGAAAATATTTACCACTATAATAATAAAAAATATTATTTGCGGAGATGTCAATATCAACATGTTATAAAATAGGAAGCAAACACATTCACTTAATATTTTACTTATAGGTATACATTATATATTACTCTTAGATATCAAAAGTAGCCGAGACACACTTATCTGATCATACTTATCAGTTAATAAATTTTAAAATTTGCAGTAATAATATTGAGGAAAGTTACTACCTTATAAACTTTAGTAATAACAATAATCAAGCCTTTAAAGACGCCATATCCGTTGTTGATTGGACTAATCTTTTCCATAAGGTGGACTGTAACCGCGACGCCAATGGAATTAAAAAATACTTCACGAATGTTACACGAAATGCGAAAAATGAAATTTAGGTTAAATTCACCATTGTATAACATACTAAAATTGCTAAAAAAATTTAACCATGACAGACTGAAAGATAAAAAAAACATAGATAAGGTAAGTTGGTCGATCATTCGACAATAAAAATAAAAAATGAAAACTATCCAGGTGTGGAGACGAGAATAACAGTATAAACAAAACCAGCTGATATTTCCCAAATTTTTTCATAGCAGTAGTGATTAACCACAACAAAATAAACCAAAAGTTCTGATCCATAACGGATCTTTTTTTTATTTCTCATCACACCAACTGAAATAGAAAATATTATTGCGAAGGTATGTCAAAAGAAGTCATCAGGTATCGACGAGATACCGAGAAGGGTGTGTTTATCTGTAAAAAACCTTATTGCGCGCATTTTATGACAACTAATGACTCTAAGCTTTATGTAAGGGATATTACCCAGTGCACTAAAAAATTCTGAAATCATACCTATTTTCAGACCTATAGCTTTTCAGTGCCGCTTTGCAAAAATATTTGAATCTTGCTTCAATGATAGGTTAACAACCTTTCACTACTGATTTCGTTCTAGATAATGCACTTTAGCATATATATATGATTGCTTGAATAATAAAGAATTCATAATGAGACTGTTCTGGGATATGAGCTGCGCATTTGACAATGATTTGGTTACTGCAAACTATAGAATATAGGAGGGGCCAAGCAAATGACTGGGTACGATCTTATTTATCCGATACCGATAGTATAGTAGATATAGTTAATTGCGTAAAGTCATCCCCACAGTTGCAAAAAGGGGAATCCTCTAATGGTCCTGGATCTCTCACACTCTATTTAACTGCTTTATTAATATATTATTATACCACATTATACCACATACTTACTCCGTATTTTAGGTCGTCAATACAAACATGATTTTATCAGGCAAGAAAAGAGCAAACCTAACCGCAAACGCTAATATTTGAATTAATCACGTTTGAGGAAAAATCCTTCCGAAATGTAGTTCTTGTACTATTCTAATTCAAAGCATCAGAGATACAGTCTCTGTGGACGTGGCAGCTTTGAACCCCATGTATTATGGATTGTTTCAGTCAATAATGCCTTATGGAATAGTACACGAAAAAGAGTTATACGTTAAATGATCCAAGCACAGAACGGAGGATTATTTTAACAAATTAGGACTAATGACATTTCCACCATAATTTTTTCGTTTTTAAAATTTTTTAATTTTCCATCTATAACTTATACATCAAAAATAATTTAAAGCTATAGGCAAATTAATAACTAAAATACGCCGAATAATCAAAATTTTGACATACCCTATTCAAGACTAGCTATAGGTTTAAGGAGCCCAAAATATATAGGACTAAAAGCCTACTGTCGAACCAAGGTACACTATAAATGATTTAAAGGAACAGAAAATTTGGCAACTTTTAAACATAAAATCAAAGTGTTTTTGTTTGTAAGTAGATGCTTTCATTCAGTGCCCGAATTCTTCCATTTACTTGAAATTTATTATATATACTGTTTGTAAAAATTTATGTTTTATTTGGATTTGTATTTGCATTTTATTATATATTTTGTGATTGTGTTAATCAAAATGTTTTACTTTCGCCGACGAAATTTAAGAAAATAATTTATACTTCATGGCTCTTCGTTAAATTAAAACAAATTACAAACAATGCTCTGGATACAGTATAACATTTGGTATTTCAAGAACTTATCTTTTTCTTTTCCATATATCGCGTTATTTTGTTGTGTTGTATTTTAAAAGTGAACGAATTCAGAGTTCCATTTTAATTACTTTACCTCTTATTCTTGTTGACAACTTAAATAAGTTAAAACTTATAATCTTATTGCATTGTGTTCATTTTATACTTTTAAATAAAATAAAATAACCGGTCAAGTGCAAGGTGAACTTGCACAATTAGTGTTCTGTTAGTTAATTGCTTCTGAAATAAAAATTTTTGTTATGGAGGTATAAAATGATCAGTGACTTCAGAAAACACATCTCAAATGAGTTTTCAACAAAGTTTGTTTCCGATCTTTACTGAAAACTGATGACCTTGATTTTTTTTTTTTTAATATACCAGATAAATTATTAAAGTGCAATGCACTCGTGATAATTTTCGTTTAATCTACACCCCGTGGAGAATATTCCAGAATTTTTTCAAAATTTTTAGATTAGTCCATTTCGAGATAGACGGGGGGGGGAACAACGATGTTTCGCGGTTTTTTTTTTTTTTTCAAAATAATACAAAGAAAAGTGTACGTATGTAAGACATTATATATATATTTTTGAACTTGACACCCCACTCGATGATCTAGTAAAAAAAAAAAAAAAATTCACATCCGATTTCACTCCTCAAAAACTAACCCCTTAAGTCAAAATTTAACTTTCAAAACTACACAGCTCTGATGAGGCCTTCAATTTCTATATTAGTACCAAATTTCAACTCTCTGCGTCAAATAGTTTCGGAGAAAATCGGGTGTGACTGACGGATGGGCAGACAGACGGACAGATAGACAGACACCGAAGTGATCTTATAAGTGTTCCGTACGGAACACTAAAAAAACTGTCAAATATAAGTTGGACTTGCGCAATTAGTATTCCGTACCGTGACTGCTTTTAAAATAAAATAAAATTCTTACCTAGGCTAGTTGATTAGGTCCGTTATGAATTTTCACGTTTTCTCTTAGTCACTAATGTATAATAGTTATAGCATCCTAGCTACCTAATAGCAAATAAATCAATCAAGCTCAATCTAGAATCTGGTAATAAAAGTGTAAAACAAATATTTACTACCTAAATATTTATTCAATTATAAACAAACAATTATTGTCTCGGTTATATTGGTACAGAAACAACGCGAGGCACGGATCAGTAATGTACTGAAAAGTATATTAAAGAACGTCCACCATATTGTCAAGGCACTTTCTCCTTACCAAATAAATTATCAAACGTAATGAATTCGTGATAATTTTCGCTTAATCTACACTTTATGAAGACTTTTCCAGATTTTTTTTTTTAATTTTCTGATCAGTACTTTTTGAAATAAAGTGGGGGACAGCGATTGTTGGCAATTTTTTTAAAATAATACAAAGAAAAGTGTACGCAAGTATTACAACAAATATATTTTTGAATTTCTGTTTTCATAGGCTTTCATTTGACATCTCACTCGATGACTCCCCAAAATTAACCTTAAGACAAAATTTAACTTTCAAAATACACGTTTCTGATTGGAGTATCAATTTTTACATTTGTGCCAAATTTCAAATTTCTATGTCAAATAGCTTCGGAGAAAATCGGGTGTGACGGACGGATAGACGGACACCGGAACCGATAAGTGTTCCATTCGGAACACTAAAAGTTGAGATTATGCTCCATGTTTTATAACAACTGTACAATCCTTAGTAGTTATTGGATATATCTACTTTTACATATAGATGAATGCTTGGCTTCTTCGTAACATTATGCTGCTTTTTGATGAAGCGAATAATGTTTTAAACAAACGTTTGAAAGCCCTTTTGGGGTTTTACATGGCGACAAAAAAAATTCTAGAACAACATTGGAAAAATGAAAACTAACTCTTTTTTAGGTTATGAAGCATTTATTTACCTTTTAATGAAACCATATTGTACCCATTGTTATAACATTCTTTTGACGTTGTTTATGAAATGATTCTACTCAATAAGATTCATAATAAGATATACGTGAAAAAGAAGGGCGATCTAAAAAAATAGATTTCATTGTAGTGTTTATAGTTAAAAATAAACGTTTTTTTTATTGTTAGACTCTTTTAAATGTTAAAGAAAGATGATTCAATTATTTCTTCTGCAAACATACAATATACATTATACATGTACGGTATTTTTGCACTATTTCACCAAATCATTTTCTTAGTTGCAATCCTTGAATAAACAAAATTTGTCATTGTAATTCTAAACCCTGCATGTATTTTCACCTTTGTGTATATTCTTATTTACTGTTTATTTTGCACACATACAATGTTAATTCACAAATTATTTTTATAATTCTTATCACATAAAACGTGCTAATTATCAGTTATTACCCATAAAATACATACTTTATTAAAATCACATGTCTGTGATAAGACATGATTGCCAAGTAATATCAGTATTGTACGTTAACCCTTAATTAAAATATTTTGTAACTTTTATTTATCATTACTTTCAATAATAAACAATGGATTTGTTTTACATGTCTCATAAATGTTGTTAAAGTACCTAATTGAGTTTCAAGAATTTTTTATAGTCTGCGCTAATGTCGTCAATTTTATTTGTTGTTGTTGCTATCGCATGCAACGACACGCATACTTGTCCACGTTACTCAATTCTTCTTGCGTCAACCGAAACTACTTGACTCACTTAAGTAATTTCTTTTTTTTTGGAAATGAAAAAAATATAATATATTAATTCTATACAAATTATCAGTACTAACAATAAGTAAGTAGGAATACATCTACAATCCCCTGGTTCCACAATATGTTAGCAAAGGCATAGTAATTTATCGTTAGCTACTTTTTGTTCGTTAAAATCAAAAGATTTCAGTTATTACTTTTGATGTTATTACTCTCTCTTTCTCATCGTTGCTCGGCTCCGACCCTTGTGACCTCTATTGCGCTGTTACACAGAATTTACAACAGCCCTCCAGACTTCTCAATCTTCGACACTTTTTATCTTCTTCGGTAACTCCAAGTGCGTTGTAGACATGATCTGATCGTTTTATCTGTTGGCAGAACTACCTCTTTTCTTCTACCATCGACTTTCCCCTGGAACAGCAATTTTTCCATGTCATTCCTTCTTATTGTGTCACCAAAAAATGATGCTATTTTTCTCTGAATCGATAGTAACAGCCGGTCACTATTTTGGACGTTACGATCGCCCAAAACAGACGCATTTAGCCTATAAGCTGTTCAGGTTTCGAAAGCCTCTATTCTTCTACGGCGTCATGCATTAATAGCCCATGTTTCGGCTCCGTATGTGGCTATAGGGAATATTATATTCACATATTAATATCACTTCGACGTCTGTCCGCCTGTCACACTATTTGACATCGAAAGTTGAAATTTGGTACAAATATAGAAATTGATGGCTTCATCAGAGCCGTGTAGTTTTAAAAGTTAAATTTTGACTTAAGGGGGTAAAATCGGAAGTGAAAAAAAATTACTAGGTCATCGAGTGGGGTGTCAAATGAAAGCTTGTAAAAATATAAGTTCAGAAATATATATAATGTAATAGTTGTGCACACTCTTCCTTGTATTATTTAAAAAAAAAACGTGAACAATTGCTGTCTGGCTCCCTTATCTCGAAAAGTACTGATCAAAAAATTTTGAAAAAATTCTGGAATATTCTCCACAGGGTGTAGATTGAACGAAAATTATCACGAATGCATTACCTTTAATATTGTATCTGGTATATAAAAAAAAATTCAAGGTTATCAGTTTTCAGTGAAGATCGGAAACAAACTTTGTTGAAAACTCATTTGGGGTGTGTTTTGTGAAATCACTGATCATTGATAACAATTTTTTTTATTTTAAAAGCAATCGAAGTACGGAACACTAATTGCGCAAGTTCGATCAATTTTTTTTTAGTCATTTCATTTATTCTGTGATCTTTCCATACTTTGCTTAGGCTTGTCATTGCAGTTTTGGCCATCGCTATCCTTCTTTTAATTTCTTCTTCGCAGCCCCCCTTGTTAGAAATTATGGCACCTAAGTATATAATATCTGTCTTCAGTGGTATATTATTGATTTTGTTGAGAGGAGGCAGCTCGATCTACTAGGCCGACATTTGCGCTAACCTTTTCGATTCGATGCAGCAGTGCAACCATTTCTTCCTCGGAGCTAGCCATTATTATAGTATCATCAGCGTATCTTAAGTTCGAGAACTTTTTGCCTCCTACTGATACCCCTCCATTTCACTCTGTTATTACTATAAAGAGTGAAAAGTCCCGAGAATTTTGAAGAAAAAACAATGTTTTTGCCAAAAATCGATTTTATTCTTCAACTTACGATAGACTTATTCCAGTGATTTTCCAACATTTGGATACCTTCCATATAGTACGATTTGTCGAGCTTCAGTTTCTCATTCGATTTCTTCATTTGAGCCAAATCCCTTTTCCTGGAGCCTATTTTCAAATTTGGGAAGAGGCAATAATAAGGTGAAAACGGCTGATGAGGAAACAATTCATAGCCCAACTGGTCCAATTTCACCATCGATGTTATTAAGCTGTGAGCTGGTACATTATCTTGGTGAAACAACACTTTTTTCTTCGCTAATGCGGCCTTTTTTCTTGATTTCACCACTCGAACGGCCCAATAAACCAGCGTAATATGGTATCCGGTAATTGTTTGCCCCTTCTGAAAATAGTCGAGTAGTATCGTTCTATGTGCATCCCAAAAAATAGTTGCCAAAACCCTTCCAGCTGTTGTTTGTGTTTTTAGCCGCTTCGGTCGGCTTTCATGTGGTCTCAGCCACTCTGCGGGGTGCATGTCGGACTCAGACGAGCAATGGTGGACCCACGTTTCGTTCATTGTTACGAATTGACGTAAAAACTCCTTTGGATTACGCCGAAACAGTGCCAAACAGCGTTCTGAACCTTCGATACATTGGTGTTTTTGATTAATCGTGAGAGCGCACGGTACCTACCGCCCATACAGCTTTTTCATATGAAAATATTCATGCAAAATATGCTTCAGGCATTCTATTGATATCTTCACGATATCAACTATCTTTCTCACTTTCACTTTGCGGTCTTTCTGAGAAATATAGTGGGTTTTTTTTAATGTTTTTTTGGAGTGGTTGCCCATTTGGATCTCTGGAATGCGGTGCCTTATCGGTACTTGTACGACCGCGTTTAAGTTCACTAACCATCGAGATATAACTACTTTCGATAGAGTAGATGTGCCATAATACGGTAAAATGCATTTTGAGATGACAATTGGAAAATATCGACTAATTTTGTGTTCAGCCGTAACTAGTAAACTGATTGTCCGACTTTTTTCTTTGACGGCTTTGTATGTGACAAACATTTTATTTATTTTTGTTATCTTTAAGGACTTCACACAATTACTAAAATCTTATAATTAATTATATTTTTATCTACGTCGATCGATGCTATACGTAAAAGTCTGCCTTTTTTAGAAAACTATGTAGGTTATATCAGTTATTTTATATGTATCCACGAAAAAGAGTGAACATACTGGAAAATTACGATTAATATCCAGTTTTAATAGCTAACTTTTGATAGAGCTCTTTTTACTAAAAATATTTTATATAATCTATATTGTTTAGGAATATTAAACTGGTACAGAAACAGATTCTATCCCAGTACCAAGTCCAACCAAGAGAAACAATAATTCAACCATATGTTACTTCACCAACACAAACATTACAAAGAACCACAGGACCGACAACGCGCAGCCAGAGCCGAGCCCCTATTGGCCAGATCCATCCGACCAATAGAGCCACCCCCCGAGCATATAAAACCGGCGCACTCGGAGCCAGTCTCGACATTCAACGCCAAGACACCAACCAGTGATCAACGCTTTGAAAAAGGTGGATGAGATTCCATCGAAACGTCAGCGAAACCGTCCATAAAGGGCCTTCAAGCTAACACGGGATACC